>OZ004705.1:46243156-47460656 GCA_963924515.1 Vespertilio murinus
AGATGCAGCACTAAGGCAGGCAGGGAGTTGAAAGTAAACCATGACCTCTTTCACCTCCCACACTCTACGGTCCCTCCAGTGCCTTCTTTTGGTTGACCTCAACCAGAAGCCAATGATAAAGGAGTCCAGGTGATAGACAGAAAATAGAAAGGAGGAGTGTGTCTAAAAGACAAACAGGAAAAAAATGAGTAAGGATATAACTACTCTTTGGGTAAAGTATTATATTTATTTTATTCTGGATTTAGAAGCAATGCCATCAAAGAAAGGGTGGTGTGCTGTAATGTGATCAAGTCAATATTTTTTTTTTAAAAAGACATTAATTCCCAGGATTTTACATAGTAAATAATTGGAACTATTGGGTTTCTACAGGATTTAAACAACTTTAAATAAGTGTTTTTTTTTAAAGTACTGTTTTAATTTCCTGAATCTCTTTTTTTTTTCCAAACAGCTCCTCATAAAAGTACCTATATTCACAGAGAAAATTGGGGATGACTGATTGTCCCCCAAGTCTGACTTCTCTTTCTTGCTCTCATACTATGAAAGACACTAAAGGTTCTACTGGGGACACCTAGGTTCTAATGAACTTACTTTGAGAAACTTTTTAATAAAGAAATGAAATTTTAAATTCTTTATTCTTTTGTTAACCCATCTTCTGAGGGGGTTGGGGGAGGAAACAAACACTGCCCAAGGTAGACCAGCAGTTTCCTCAGGTTGTAGAAATGTGAAATGACATTAAGAAAGTTTCAGTTATAATTCAAGATGAGACAGTCTTGTTTCTTTCACCTTTTCTTGAGATATGGAGTCTATCACTGATAACTTCAAGATTGAAAGTTCATGTTCATAAGAAAACAGTAAATAGGTGGTCAAGTTCTAGTGGGAAATGTGGAGGAAGTTTGATGATTCCAGATTAGGGTATTCACACTCCAAAATAAATTCGATAAGTCAATCAACTAACTGCTCAGTTTATTCCTTCATCAAACAAATAATTAATGAACATTTCTTTTGTGCCAAATGCTGTACTAGTCACTTGTAATATAGAGACAAGAAAAATGACAACTTTTCTGCTGTCCTAGAGTTTTCAATTTATCAGGGGACATAGGTGACTTACCTCTCTCTATATGTACATATAATAGGGAAATATGATAATTAACCGGGACTCTGTAATGGGTCAACGGAACAGGAGGAGGTTGTGCGTGCAGCGTCAGGGGCTGGGCAGCAGGGGCCTCGATGTGCCTACGCTGGTGGAGGGCCTGATCAGCAGTGGCCATATTGCCTTCAAGGGCCTGAGAGGGGGAGGCTGGGCCAGACTGGAGTTGCTAATTTTCTAGACCTGTGGCTGCTGTGAGGCCTGGGGCCTGGGAAATGAGGCAGGCCTGGACTGGCACTTGAGGGTGGGCGGTGCCATGCAATTTTGAATCACACACTGGGCTCCTAGTATTAAATAAATATAAACATATTTTCATTTGTAATGTTTTGTTAAAAAGTATAGTAGCTATAGAGTACTTAAAAGTTTCTACATGTAATGTATTTATGTATCTAGAGATGTAGAAAACTAAATCATCTAATGTAATTAATTTATAAAATCCTGACACATTTAGCACTCTGGTAGACCTAGAGCCCACTGGCCCAGAATAAGGTCTGAAGTCCTCAATATAACAGCCAAGGCCTTTGTAATCAGACTCTAATCTATTTTCTTTTATTACTTTCCCACCTACTCATACTGGATTGATCCCCTGGATGTCATTTTTTGGCATGCTATATTCTATCCCATTCCCAGAATGGTCTAGCTCTTCTTTCCTCTCTGCCTGAGACTTCCTTTCTACCAAATGATTCCCCATTTTGAACTATTTCCTAATTTAAATTCTTATTAGTTCATACAACTTGATGAATTCTTCACTGAAATTGCATAGCATTTAATCATGCATTACTCTGGAATTATTTGATTTTATATTTCAGACACTCACTCATTCAATACATAATACGTGTCTATTGTGTGCCAGCAATGAGAAAATATATCTTAAATATATCTGTGCTTTAATGGCACTTGCATTTTATTTCTTTGGTTAAATTTAGTTCCCAAAAAGTAAAATTGTATTTATGTTCCTTCGCAATTGTGTCCACTTCAAACAAAAAAAAGATGCCTTGAATTTGACAGTTGATGTATAAAAATTGGTGAATATGTGAAATAATTTCATTTACTCATTACATTAAATACTGCTTAGTGTTAATACTTCTAAGCAGCTATACTTCTTATTATTTTCCATATGTCTGGATTAAAACAACTGAAGAATTTACCTTATGAAATAGATACTGAGTTAACCTGTACATATCTGCACATATAACTAAATTATAAGGATAAATGAAAGTACATTGAAAAAACAATATATGTAAAAAGAAGGCATCCTTGTCTTAATTATTATTATTAGTTGACCGACATATAAATATATAAGGCAAAGTATTTCATGAAAGCCATCAGTAGTTCAGTAATCTCAATTCTCCACTTTATGATATATACTAACGCTCAGAGATTTCTCTGTCAAGGCTGGTTCCTGTGAATGCCCAGCAGAAAGAAAAAAAGAATAGAAAGGAGAAGTAGAGACATCAAGTTTTGCTTAGCTCTGCTGGCAAATTTCCATGATGTCAGCCCAGTTTTCTTTTTGTTCCAAAGCAGAGGTTCATGGGCTTCTTTGTTTTCCATTTGTTTGTTTGACATCAGCTCTTAATCACGAGTCTGATGGTCTAAATACATACAGCATCAGATTACCTGGCTTCATTTGTAGAGCAGATTTCTGAAGGCAGAATTTTATGTCTTTGTTTTCTTGGCAGTGGATAGGTGGGTCTGAGTTGCAGTCTGACTGGGCTCCTGAAAACAGTACTGAGAAGCTATCTATAAATAAGTAGTTTTGTTTACAGGAACTTACTGGGGAACTGGACTTGTACCACCTGTCGTTTGGCCAAAGTTGAGAAGTGAGAGGAAGGGGTTTCAGTCATCTATTATAATTCAAATCAGCAAACCTACCTCCATGCAGGTTAGCTTCCTTTTCTTGTTGTCTTACAGAGACACTCTTTTTCTCATTAATACATCTTAGAGCTATTTGGCAGCATCCTTTTACACTCCATCGGCTTATACCTGGCCTTCTAGTCTTCTAATGGCACTCAAGGAATTCTAAGAATATATTTTCCTTTGCCTAATATGTCAACAAAAGGAGAATGGGTAGGATGAGGAGAACTATATGAGAATAAACTGTCTCTAGAATTATGAAAATAAATATCTGCAAAGTTTTATATTTCTCCAAAATTTCTTAGTTTGAAATTGCAATTTTGTGGGCTAGTGAGAAACTGGTGTCCATATGGAGTTTCTCAATTGGTCTTCTGAGTAGGTGGGATATAAATATCATGACAGCATTTCTGCTGTGTCCCTTTCATGGTCAGGGAAGCTGTTTTTTTCTGTCTGGTTGGTCCTTGCATGGTGTGCCATGACAGCAATCATTGGTAAATTTTGTTTCATGAGGTGACGACACTTAGCTAGCAAGTAACTAAAGCCAGACACTTGTTTTCTAAGATGTGTTTTGTAAACCTAAAATGCCATCAGGGAGGCCATTCTGTTTCTAATTTAAGGCTCACTAAAAGCTTGCTATTACGGCACATAAGAAATGAGCAAAGTTTTCTGTGCATTCTGTAAAACATGAGGTAATATAGGTAATAGAAAGAGTATTTGGGGGGAAAAAGGCTATCATTCTCTCCAAAATTTTAACCATCTAACCCCATATACTAGTTTCATAACCCACACTGACTAATGGCTGCGAACATCAATAAGATGAAGAACTAGTACTATATTCTGAGTTGCATGTTCTGGTTTTATTTTAAAGTGTGGCTACCATTAGGCTTATCCTAATTTTGCTTAGATACCATGATTCAACCTGTCTGCAAAATGCACACGAATAGTCAGAAATTGGTTTGAATGGATGCACAGGGTTAGAGGAATGAAGAAATTGATAGTATGCTAGCATAGGACGAAATGCTAAATAGCCATGACTAACATAGTGTATTTCTTTAATTAGATAGAATTATTTATTTTCTTTCTTAAAAGTGGAAGAGGATTATTTTGCAACTTTCAGAAGGAGCCATCTATCAATGAAAACTACAGAATAATTAGAGACTTATCCCCTGCTCTGCCCATTGCCCCATTTTTATTAGCAATTATAAGGAAGTAGATCCAGAAATAGAGATGCATGATAGCGAGACATCAGTACAGTAACCAGTACTTTCAGACATCACCACAGAAACATACACTCAGGATTTCACAATCCTCTCACATTGGCAATGTCACAATGCTGCCTTGGGCAAGGTTTTCCTTTCCTTTTTGGGTAAAGGAGGGTTCCTTTTTTTTTTGCCCTTCACACCAACGTCTATAAATCACTTTTCTTGAAGGACAAACTAAAGTTTCTTGGTTTCAAAATCATACTTGTCATGAGGAGGGAAATTTGCACATGACATTAGAAAGTCAGCTTAATGTGTTTGGCTAGCTACAGAGTGATAAACAACATTGTTCCCTCGTAAACTCCTTGAGTCACTTCAAATATGGAAAGCTTTAAAAAAATCTAAAATTATATATACTAATAAAAGGGGTAATGTACTAATTAGCCGAGACATCTTCCACATGACCTTCCAGATGTCCTTCCAGACAAAGCCATGGTGGTGGGACTGAGGCAGAGGATGTTAGGGTTGATCAGGCCAGAAGGGGAGAGCAGTTAGAGGGATCAGGCCAGCAGGGGAGTTTGGGCGATCATCAGCAGGCTGGTGAACAGTTAGGAGCCAGTGGTCCTGGATTATGAGAGGGATGTCTATCTGGGATTGGGCCTAAACCAGCAGTTGGACATCCCCTGAGTGGTCCTTAATTAGAGAGGGTGCAGGCCGGGCTGAGGGACACCGCCCCCCCCTTCATGCATGAATTTCCTGCACCAGGCCTCTAATTTACTGATAATATAATTTACTTAATTCTTTTATATTTACAAAAATATTACGCTGTAGTTTCTTTTTTAACTATCTTAAGCCCATGGTATTATCACTGTATTCACTGAGGTCAGCAAGTTTCATCATATGGAAGTCCTCTTTTTGTCAACATATTTTTTTCTTGCCTTCATCACTATAACACTGTCTTGAACTACCCCTCTTTTCCCTAAATTAACAAATACTGAGTAATATATACAGAAACTTGATTAATATTTTTTAAAATCCTAAAACATATTCTAGGCTTTCACCTTGAATATTCAGTGGATTTTGTTTTTTATACTTGAGTGCAGCCATAATAAAGTAAAAGGGCAAAAAAGTGGTTGCTTGTTGTTTATGGCTGGTAGAATTTTAAAGGAGACTGCCACTAACAAAATTGCTTCTGAAATTAAAGGCAATGTCATATATGTGAATGGCAAGGTGTTGGAGCAATAGATGAAATTTCCATCACAATTATCACAGAGAATGAGTTATTTGAAATATTTGATATTCATTGTATTGTTCCAGTTTCCTAATGTTGTTCTTTGTGAAACTCCCAGATAGTATGCACACAGAACTTGTCCAGTTCTGCTATTTATGCCTACCAATGATGATACAAGAAGTGTGATTTTTGTTGTGTATTGAAAATCCTGTGTGATGTTAATCATAACTAGTGGTTTAAATTGCTATTGAGGAATCATATGAGCATAGAACCTAGTACAGAGGAAATGTTTAAAAAACTAATTTTTCAATGACTGAATGAAACATTACATTTGTATATGTTTCTATATGAGTGTTGGTCATTATCATAACAATGGTACAGGAGACACTTCTCCACCTTCACCCATAACTCCTCTTTCTGTACTTCTGGTTTTAGTGACCGGCTTCATTTATACCAAGTCAGGCAGCAAAGCACAACATTTTACTGAGCAGAGTCCCTTCTATACGTTTACCTTCTGAGGGCAGGTGAGACTGGACAAGCAGAGGAATTGGATGACCCATGTGGATAGACAAAGAAATGTATGTTACTCAGGGTATCTGATAGAGTGAAGGCTCTCATTGGCATCCATAATGTGTTAATCAGTAAGTGGCTGAGTGAGTCCTCATGTCTGCTGCCAACTGAGCCCCACTATGCTATATGCTTTTAAAGATTTATGAACTTTTAAATAAACATTTTACTTTTAAAAGGCTTTTATAATGAGCATTTGAACGAGACTCTTCCTATCATCTCAGCATTTTAGTTAAAACCTCAAAGCTGAGAAATGGTAGACAACATGATAGTCTAACAAATGAAACAGGTAGCTACCAAACACCATCTCTAAGACTCCCTAAAAAGCAGTCAATTTTGTCCTTCCCATTCACCCCTGTTACTCCAACCAGGTTTATAAAGATAAGACTACATATTCAAGAAGAGGGGTTAAAGTAGTAAAATTTGTGAGAGTAGAAGTGTTTAGCCTGGAGACAAATTACATTTTCTCTCCTCACTCAGTGAAGTAAAAGGAGCGCCGAATAAATTGATCTAGAGATTAGAAAGAGGATTAAGAGGGAGAGCCTGTCATTTCATTTACTGGGCATATATTTGCCTATGCAATATACAGGCTGGTCAGCCCCTTGATGTTATCTGGGCAGATAGAGAGGACAATTGGAGAGATGACAAGGAGAGGGAAGGCAACAGCCATATATACATCCTATACAGACACTATTAGGCAAGGCCATGGAGAATTTCTGTGAGTCGGGGAGGTCACATACAGGTGATCAGACTTGACCTATCTAAAGGTCCCCTGCCTAAAAGGCTGGCCTGACAGTTGTGTAGAAGAGGCTATGGTACAGACTTCAGGGGCCAGGAACTAGGGGAGAGATGATTTGTAGGAAGTCATCTGAGGTCATGTAGAGAGAGCATTGCCCATGTCAGGTAAATCTACCCAACATACGGCCATTGTGTACATGATTATCTCAGAGAGGACATCTACAGCCAATAGTGAACTAGCAACAGTTGCTATTAAGTGCTTATTTCTTTTAAGCCACCTGCTTCACACTGCTCTAAGTCTGGAGGAGTGAGTGATAGAGACTAGCTTCCCCACTCCTTCCAACATGTCATTCATGCCTAACTTACCTGAACAGGGGAATTTAGTTTTTGTTGGGCCTTATGTAATTCAGGGAACCCTCTTGAAAAATTAAAATACAGAATTACAAATAAAATATGTACAGACTTTATAAGGGGTCCCTGAATGTTCAGGGCCCTGAAGTTTAAGCATTACCTTTGCAGGAAATCTAATACTTAAGTGAGTAAAAATAAAGTCATAAGATTGATACTTTTAATTAGTAGAAGCTGGACTTTTAAAAGTTCAATATCTATCTACCAATCATCTCTTTCTAGCATCATTGCCATCATCATCATCATCATAATGTGTGTGATTGTGTGTGATTGGAAATTTAAGCAATTCCAAAGCTGTTAAGAAGCACAGAGAGTAGATTTATCAGGATATATTAAAAGACAATGGCTAAATAACAATAAAGTCACTTCCTGATTATACCCCCTAATCCATTTAACATTCTCAGCTCTAATTATTTATAAAAAAGTAAAGGTCAAAAAAGAATGTTTTATAAGTATTTAAGCCAAACCCATTAGTTGTAAGATAATCATTACATACAAATAATTAATAATAAAAATATGACTTTTGAGTGTAATATCTTGAGTCCCTAGGTTTAGACAAAGTGCCACAGGAACAAGGCCCAAAAAGTAGATTTTTTTGGTTAAGATAGAGGTCTAGCTCTATTTTAATTTTGATTTCATACATGGCATACTGACCAGTCTTTTGCTGAGCTGTCTTGAGTCCTTGTCAAAATTTCAGTTGTGAATAGAAATTTTTACTCCCGAAGAAGCTCTATATTTCATTCTAATTAAATAATTAGAGATTGTGACCACTTATTAATTCACTCCATGCCCAAAGCAGAAAATATTTTCAAACACATGATATCTGACTAGCTTTGTCTCTTGTTTGTGTATCTATTTATCTCCCTACATGTCAAAGGGAACATAAAAATCCACAAACAACTTTCCAGGAATGGGTGTTTCAATTTTAGGAGAATTTCTAAGAGCAAATAAATAAAGCATTAGAAATCTGGCTAAAGGCTATCAAAAATGCTCAGATAAATAATATTTAGAAAGTTCACCCATGAGTTTATGTTACCAAGTAACCTATATTGTCTTAAAACTTCATTGAAAACTTAAATAGATAAGGCATCTTCTCAAGGTTGTGGACAAAAAGATTCTCCAAAAGAGTATGCTTTTCTGTTTATATGTCTAGATAACAAAACAATTAAGGATAAATCTGTTCTTTATAGTTCTTCTGAGTCATTGAAGCTGGCCACATTGCTTGGAACTCAAGATATCCTCAAGTATAATTTTTAATCAATCAATAGAAACATCAAATGATATGATATGATCGTGGAAATTAACTATTAATAATTATTAGGATGAAGAGCAAGAAGGAAAGGTGACTAGGGTGTAGCTCTACTTTTGAAAGTCCATTTTGATAGTCGCCAAAAATTCAAATTAAGTTTATATAACCAAATAACTCCCTAGATATTTAAAGTAGAAATCACTCCACCTTAGGTTAAAGGAGTATGTGACCAACATGATGAAAATGGAATTAGAGTCCTTGTACTTCACCCCTGGCATCAGAGCACAGAACTGAGTGATATAGATGTCAATCACTCAGAAGTGACAGCAGCAAGTGACCACTGTGGTCTGCTCTGTTGAGATTATTGATGAGAATGGCAAAACATAATGCTACACTCTCTGACCTTTACTTGGAAAGCCATCAAGCTTGTCACTGTTGGCTTTAAGTCTCTTCCCCCCAAACTCTGGAGGGTACAGAATGTGCTAATGTTATCAGGGGAACACTCATGCCAGAGGAAGTAACACTCTCAAATAAAAAGAAAACATCTAAGTAACAATAGTAGCATCTTCAACTTAAAAGCTTACATTTACCCAAGTAGCACTTTCATCTGGAACAAACAAACAAAAATAAAGAATAACACAAAAGTCCCGGAGGGTGTTTTTAGTAATAATCCTGGTTATAGAAAATGCATCTGCTCTGGGGATCTGAAGCTATAGATTTACCTTAGTGAACATGCTTGGGGGTTTGAGAAGTTCTCTTTTAACAGCCTCACACATGCTAAACTGCCTGCAGCCTCTGATAAATACATGCTTAATATTGGCTCTCTTTTTTCTGCACCAATACTTCTGCTGGAGATGTTCCTCCTACTCAACAAGGCTTAACAAAAAAAGTTTTAGGAATTTAAAGTTCTTAAGCCATATTGAAAATGCAATCAGATAATAGAGTCTAGAAATTCTTCCTCAGCAATGAATCACAAATCCTGTCTTGCCTGATTCTTTCTGTTGCCCTGCGAAGCTCTGTGGGTTCAGCATATTACCCCAGTTCATCCCCCACCAAACATTCTTGGTTTACTATCTCTACGCTTTCATCTAACTTATCCATCTTGCAAGTCACTGTCTGACTTACTCATATAAAAGGTAATTCCAATTACTCATTGACCTTCTTCAAAACATCTTCTTCCACCTGAGGTGAAATCCAAGCTAACTCTTTATTTTATTGTTTAATGCACCTTCCTTGCTTTAACCTTTTAGGGAACTCTATGCTCAGGTTAAATTTGTCTCTATTGTTTTTCCTATTGATGCAATGATTAATTTTTGGTTTTTGGGTTGTTTCTTCCTCGTGTGCACGCCTTGACCTATTTTCCTCCTTCCTGGGACCTCTACCCCAGTGCACTGCTACCATCACTGCTCACAGCCCTTCTCAGGGGCATTGTCTCCCTGAAGCCTTTCAATGTCTCAGAATAGATGTGGCCATTCTTCTTTTGAATTCTTCAAATACATAGTTGAAAATATCAACTATTAATTATCACTCACTTCTTTTATGTTACTCTTATACATCTTATATTTTTCCTGCTAAGCTGTAAGTTTCTAAAGTTCTCATACTATGCCTTATTCAACCTGTAGAGCTTAGAATAGCACCCCGGGTTGTAATTGTCTGTATCGCTACAGATCACATAACTGTGAATCTAGTTACATGTGTACTTATACATATTTGAATTAAATAGATAAAGGAATTAAGAGTTACATCAAAAATAAATGGGGCACGTCTTACTTTATGACAAAGGCGGTGACTTAATTATCTGGCTTCCTTTTTCCAAGTATTAAAAACAGCCTTCAAACTACAATATAGATGAGAGCTTTAAAAAAAAAAAAAAAAAAACCAAAAGGTTACAAAGCTTGAGCACATGATTCAGAAACCAAGATTAATAATTAAGTCACTCCTGCAGTGACATGTTTTAAATGAAATGCTTTTCTATTTGTTATATCTGCCTAAACGGTAATAATAAGGATATTTTCCAACTATAACTGTGTCTTATAATATACTAGAGGCCCAGCATGCACAAAATCATGCTCAAGTAGCTCGCTTGGGCTTGCCTCAGCTGGTCAACCCACCCACTGCTTGCTGCCCCACACTCCACAGCATATAGCCCTCCTCCATTTGTAGCTTTCCACCACTAGTAGCTCCCACTCAGCCCACAACAAGAGCCACTGCTCATTTGGTCATGATGGCATTAAGGCGTGATGGCCATGGGCCTTTTATATAAAATATTGTTTTGGGAACTTGTGTTCTTCTTTAAAAGAGTATACCAATTTCAACATTTCCTTAGATGGCTTGCTGACCACTTAAGAACATCACTTACAAATTAATTTTCAAGTTATTTTTATAAATCAAAGCTCCTACTGAGATAAATTACTATAATTATTTGGCCATCTTGAGCCTCCAACAAATAGTGCTTATCAATAAATATTAAACAATCACATAAATATGGAGTTTAAAATATGAAATATATGTATGCCCCTGGGATTTATTATCCTCCTCTCATGATGCCTTGGATATGTAGGCTAAAAGGTCTAGTGCAAATCCTGTATTGTTCTTTGAGAAATACCCACTGAGGACCGTGACTTGAAACTTTTGCAACTCTTGAGAACTTGTATAATGAGGCCAGTTTCTTTAGTGTGCCATCTCACAAGAAAATAAAAATAAAAAAGCTAATGTAACTTTAGTGTTGCCTTAAAAAAATGTCATCTTCCTTTTGAGCAAGTCCTGGATATAAAATATAGGATCTGAGAAATCAATTTAGGGAATTTGAAACATGAGAATTTGTTTTGCTTCCATCCAATAGTTCAAGAACAAAAGATTAAATAATTAACCTAAAAGAAAAGCCACATTCAAAGGGCTGGATTTTGTCCAGGATAGCTTGGGCTGTAGAAGAGCTGATGGACATTTCTCAGCTCTCCTTTGGCTGTGTTTCAGAGGCCTAGTGGTCAGGGATTCAGAAGTAGATGGACTGCCTTCTTGCTCTTATCATCAGTGTGCTGTGACCTTAGTGGTCATTTTTACCAATAGTGCTTCTGTTTGTGTTTAATGGTCATGGAATGTGAGAGCACAGTGGTTAGTTAGGGGCATGGACTCAGAGCCTGGCTGCCTGCTTTGAGTGACTACTCTGACATCCAATAGTTCTACACTCTGGTACTAGTTGCTCAACCTCTCTGAATCCGTTTTCTCACCTGTAAAATCGGTATATCAGTAATTCCCCTCTCCGAAGGTCATTGTGAAGACTGAATGAGTTAATATTTTTAAAGCATTTAGAACATTGCCTGGCAAGAAGTCAGCAGCATCTGATGTGTTGGTTATTACTTACTCTGCAGTCTCAGTGCCGAACATGGTGGCTGACACAGCACTCAATACATTCTCAACAGCTAATGAGACCTTGATTCATCTAGAAATTCTCAAAAGAATAAACCATGGTGGGTTACCGTATTTGCCGGCGTATAAGAAGATTTTTTGGCCCTGAAAAATATGCCTCCAAGTCGGGGTAGTCTTATATGGCGAGTATATAACAAACTCTGTATTTTGAGTGGAAATGTTAGGGGGTCGTCTTATATGGTGAGTATATAACAAACTCTGTATTTTGAGTGGAAATGTTAGGGGGTCGTCTTATACGCCGGCAAATACGGTATTTTTCAGGGCCAAAAAATCATCTTATACACTGGCAAATACGGTATATGATTTTCAAAATACTAATCTCCTGAATCTACTTTATTTTTTTTTCTGATTTTATGGTCTGGGTGAACGTCAGTGCCAGTTTGAATCTGGATCCCTTCCTGTGAATCTTCTCTGGGCCAAACCCTAAACTCCTGAACTTTGTTCTTCAGAGGGACTGTGAACATGAGGCACTTCCTAATGCCTGAGTCACCTAAAGCACAGGGACAACCTGAGCTCCTAAGATTTTTCTCAAGAAATCAAAAGAGTAGGGGTTACCCAGGCTTCATTCTAGGCTCTGTTGCTACTGCTAATGTAATTGGAACACCAGGGGTGGGGGCACCCATTTCTGATGTAGCCTGACCTGAACTCATTCAATACAGGTAAAACTCACTAGGTTGGAGAATGAAGCAAGGTAAGTACGTCTTTGACTTCTTTTGGCTCCCTCTAAAAGCAGTGCAACCTTTGTTCAGTGTCTAATATCACCATTGACCTTTCCTCTCCTCCCTTCCCTGCCCCTTCCTTTTTCCCCTCTCCTCTCTTCTCTTTTCCTCTCCACACGCCCTTTCCCTCTTCTTTCCCTCCTCCCCCCGCCAAAAAAGTAGAACTTCAGGCATATTAGAAAGTCTGATCATCTAGCTACTGTTGCTGTTTTGTTTGTTTGTTTATTTGTTTGTTTTGTGTGTGTGTGTGTGTGTGTGTTTGGTTTTTTTTTTATAAGAGCTGATGCTCTTAGCTGAGGCTGGTTGTCTAAGTAACAGCGCCCGATCTCCTATGTACATTACTGAGTAATAGTTTCTGAGAGACTGTGGAAAGTATGCAGTATTGGCATAATAGATCAAGACTTTCATCAACATAAAAGGAAAGGAATTACAAGGTACTTGCTGACAGGGAATTGTAGTTTGAGAGGGCACTCCGGGGGCAGATCCACTAAAAGCATTTTGGCACAGGGAAATGTATTTCCTGGACAGATGTGTTTCATTCGTGATGGAAGGGCCTCGCACTTCTCATGAGTTCTAACATGCCAGCTACAAGTAAGCTGAAGTCATGTTATGTCAGATACCGTTATCACAAGAAGTTCAAGGCTGTCACCCCCTAAAGGTGACATTATTTCAAGAAAGCCAGAGCCGTCTTCTAAGAAAAAGGCAGTGATCCTATATTTATTGAGTGTGTTTTTTTCCTGTCATGTTGGCAGTCAGATCAGGTTAAAAGCAGCAATATTGGTTTGGTGTGTGTGCCTGTACAGCCCTCGCCATTTTCACACACAACTTCATGTTGCCGATTCCAAGTTCCCCTTATAGATTTTAGGTAGCATTGGTATTATTGACATTCAGAGGGGCTAGCTTACAAAAGTGTTGCTTAGAAAGAATGAAGACTTTTTGTCATTCTCTCGGAGAGAAAAGAAAGGATCCTGAATAAAATAAATATTAGCAGGTTAGTGAAATGACAAAATACCATCTTTTCTGTTGGGTCTGAGAAAATGTGGAAGGTGGAAGCTGTTATTTTCCTCCCAATTTCCATGCTGCCTACAATTTTTCAGCTCTTTCTCACAGCCGTTATTTCCTTTAGAGCCGAATAAGTAGATTCAGAATTTTCCTTACCCTAGAGAGCCCCTTTTCATCATAAAGTCTAATAAGAAGGCCCAGACATAACTACAGTGTCCCAGACTGCCCTTTACACGAGAAGAAAGGTAAAACGAGCCGATCAAGTAACGAACTACAAATTGATGCAGGCAGTGAGAACAGAAGACTGGTTTTCTGCCCTGTAACGTCTGCATAAAAGTAAAGAATATGGTTAAAAACATTGGCGGCAGCCAGTTACTGGAATAGCTAGCACTTCCAGGAACAAATGCATTCCTAATGAATTTGTGGACACTGCATTTACCGCAACAACAGCAGGTTTTCTCACACACGCATGCCACAGCGCCCGCCTGCACGGGCTTTATTGACCTTCTACAAACACTGATGGAAGGACGTGCTGCCAGAGAGCGAGAGGCAGAGAGCCATCCAAAACATCTTGGAAAGGCCTCTGAGAGAATTTTTTAGTGTTTAGAAGACATACTATTCTTCTCTCTGCCAAAAGTCCTCTTTTTTGTTGTTGTTGTTAAAGAATTCAAAGAGTGAAAAAAATATATATGGTTTTCTAATGACATAGTCCTACAGTCCCTTCCAAGACCCACAATACCTGCTGAGATTGTGTTTCATTCTAAGGCGGCTCAAGTGTCTTGATTGTAGGATAAACATACATTCTGACTGACTGAGAAAGGCCTTTTTTTTCACTGCTCATTTACAAGGTTTTGTAATCTCCCTGTGTACTAAACAGTAAGTCTAGCATGAAGAAGCATCTTTCCACAGGACACAACCTTCCTTAAGCACTAGATTTGGACTTTGGAAGTCCAAATTGGAGAGAGAACAGAGTTTTGATTTTTTTCTTCTTCTTCTTTCACATCTGGTTCTATGCAGAGGAACCCAAATCATCAAAGAATATTTTAGTCACCTCAAAGTCCCTGGACCACTCACCATTGGGTACTGATGATGACAAGTTAATAATCCTGATGAATAGAAAACTACAAGTTTCATGTTAGAGGAAAGATTTTTTTATGAATCAAAATAATTCTTTTCCTGAGAAGTGTTTTACATTTTTACACTTGATCAAACTGGCTAAGGTTAAAAATTTCAGGCCTAATTAATCAAACATGACCATCTTGTTCTCCTTTATGCAATATGCGACCTCTCTGAAAAATATCTCACTAACTGGAATAATTTAGTTCTCCTGGCAAGTCCTGTAACTAAAACTGACATCCATTTGCCTCTTTCAGGCCTGAAATTAAAGTACAGAGCCCTTCTGCCTGGATCTGTTCTGTCTGTGAACAATAAAAACCAATGGTGATAGTAGATGCCAGGCTCTAGGTAGTTACTCATAGCTGTCATCACCCCCATCCTACTCTCTGCCCCACCCTAAACCAAACGCAGATAGAGACAACGGTGCCAGAACAAATTGCAATCAAATATGCAATCCCCAAGCAGCTATTCTGTATATAGATCTGGAGCAAATAAATTATACAACTGCCACAAATGCACATTTATCATTTCATTTACCAGCGATGTTACTGACTCAACTAAAGACCACATCCAGTAAAGCCTCGTTTTAATGACCACCTCCAGACATCCAATTTATGCTGCTCTGGTTGCCTGTGGTTGGTACTCTGACTATGGAATAAATGGCTCTTTCCTCAAAAAGATTGGGTTGACCTGCTGATTTAATAATGCTCCCCAACAGCAGTCAACAGTGGCCACCTAGATGAGATCAGAAGAGTTGAAACAGGCCTTTATGACAGATAGAAGGGAAGAAGTTATTTATCAAACAATCAAGACTTGAAAGAATCCTAGGATTCTATATCTGTAAATGGCTAAAGATACTAACCATTATGTCACTCCAAACCTCAATTACATCAGTTCCTGTGTAATTGGAGAGGGATGGTATCTCTTTTTTTTCACCCAGGCAACCAACTTAGTAGTCCATTTCTCTTTTCAAAAAATTTTTGTTATTGACATTATTACAGATGTCCCCCATTTCCCCGAATTAACCCCTTCCACCCAGACAACACCCTCCCCTCCCTCTGGCCCTAACTTCCTTGTTGCCTGTGTCCATGGGCTATGCATATATGTTCTTTATCTATTCTCTTCACATTCTTTCTTCCTTTTGCCCTCACCCACCTCCCCTCTGGCATCTGTCAATCTGTGCCATGTATCCAGGACTCTGGTTCTATTTTGTTCATCTGCTATTTCTCTGCTTGTTGGCATGTAAACCAATGGTAATCAGGGCAAGTGAAAGAATACTGAAGATCAATGTGAGACTTTTTAATAACTGATTATATGAAAAGAGAAACATATCGGACTGAAAATTATGTAAATAATGTTTTGAACCTTTACCTTTCAAGGGTATGAGATACCCTGAAAGAGCCTCTCCTTGTAATATATATCATTAACTCTAAATTAATCACCTCTTTTCAGAAGTTTTTGGCCAATGATTTGTCCTAACTCTGATTATTGTTCCTTTTGGGAAGAATTATTGTTTTTTTAGCATGTAAGCAGTGGGTCCTATTTGTATTACATTTATTTATAGTTGTTTATGTTTATTTAAGTTAGTGAATTAACAAAATTATTATCTAGCCACATTTTACTGTGGGGGATTTTCTTCTGTAACATTTGCTTGTCTGAAGAGATTGATTGGTATAAGATTACATATAGCCTTGAATGAGATATAAAATGTTTAAACTTTATCTATAATCTACCAAGATGGATTTTTATAAAGTACTTCTACCTGACACTTACACCCAAGGTCTCTGATTTTACTGATCTGGAGTGAGGTCTGAGCATTAGTATTTAAAAATAATTTCTGCTCCACCCACGTAGCTCAGGGGTTGAAAGTTGACCTATGAACCAGGAGGACAGGGTTCAACTCCCTGTCTGGGATATGCAGGAGGCAGCCAGCCAATTAATGATTCTCTCTCATCACTGATGTTTCTATCTCTCTATCCCTCTCTTTTCCTCTCCGAAATCAATAAAAATGTTTTTAAAAAATAATCTCTTTACATATGAATATTGATCGGGGTTCCAGAAAAAATGATTCAAATAGAGACTTGAGTGAAGGGACAACTTGCAAAAGTGTGAGCAAGTTTAATGCAACAAACCCAGTGTTAAAGAGAAGGTGGACAGAAATTAGTAACATCTGGAATCCATTTGGTCTCCTAGCAGGAGGTATAGTCACAGGAGAATAAAACTATAGTAGAGATGTGATTTCCAAACAGGAAACAAACAAACAAACAAACAAACAAACACACACAAAAAAAAACCTAAGAAAAAATACTCTGACCGCTCTGCTCCTGTCTACTTGTCTCTTCTCAAATGCTTCTCATTGGCCGAATGCTGGGAGAAACCAGTGGGCAAGGGGACTAAGATGATGCACTGTACTGGGTTATCCTCTTAGGGTCCAGGACAAGGTAAAGATGAAGATGTAGGGGAGGGGCAGATGGAAAGTAATGATACAACAGGGAGCTGTTCTACACAGCTAAGTGTGAGAACTGCTACTACTCAGGGGTGGGCAAAAGTAGATTTAAAGTAATTAATAAAATAGGTTTAAAGTAAGTAATAAATTAATAATACAAAAATAAACTATTTTGCATACTCACAACTGTAAACCCACTTTTCCCCATACTAGTATATAGTGTAACAGTGTAATAAATGTGTCTCTCATACTAAGATATTTGTAGGTATTGAAATAATTCTTATTGATTTTATATTGTGCTCATTTATCAAGCAAGGGAATCCTAGGGAAATGTTAAAACATTCATTTATTAGGAGGAAAATATGGGCCTTTCCTAATCTTTTTTAACCCTAGTTTACTACACTGAATGACTTATGTGTCTTTCAATAAGTTTCAAGAATATTTTAAAATATATTTTATTGATTTTTTACAGAGAGGAAGGGAGCAGGATAGAGTTAGAAACATCAGTGAGAGAAAAACATCAATCAGCTGCCTCCTGCACACCCCCTACTGGGGAGGTGCCTGCAACCAAGGTACATGCCCTTGACCGGAATCGAACCCGGGATCCTTCAGTCTGCAGGCCGATGCTCTATCCACCAAGCCAAACCGGTTTCGGCTTCAAGAATATTTTATTCTTAAATTTGGTATTAACACATCTGTAGATTTCTTTAAAAAAATCAAAATAATAGTATTCTATGTCATATTTCACTTCTTTCTTTTCCATCTTTTGTTTGCATGCCAACAAAGGATGATTCTATATTAAGAGACATCAATATTGTATATTTAATTTGAGCTGAGTTCTTGTCATCTAGATGAAGGGATTTCCAAGTAAAGAGGGTCATTGTGAACATTCTTAGATTTTTTTTTGTAAAAATGTTCTGTAAGTAAGAGTTAGATTTTATCACTCAGTTTCTGCATATATTAATTTATTTTGTTATCTGTTCTCCTACACAAATGGTTTTTTTATTTATAATTCCTGATACTCGATTCAAACCAAATGAAAGTAAAATTTCCCCCTAAATTGGTAGTCATTTAGGACCAATAAAACTATACCTACTTCTAACTATTTCATTTTCCCTGGAGATCTTTCCCTATAATTTCATATGGTGACCCTTTAATAAAGATATTTTTTTCTGAAAAAAAAGTGAAATTTTCAAAAGATATTTACTCAATATAGTAGTATGCTATATTTCTCTCCTTAGCTCACCACCTCACTTATACTGCAGAATAAAAGGTATAAAAATAAATTTTAATGTTAGTGAAATTCTGAATTCTAAGTAAATCACTCAATGATATTTTGAAAGCCACTCCAAAATAGAATAAGGGAAACATGGAAGGAGAAACTAAAGGAATTCACTTCAAATAAATCTTAAGTGATGCAAGAATTGAGTATCCACATACAAAAGTGTGTGTGGATAAGGATATTTTTATATTCATACCTATTTGACATTGATAGATAAGTCATCAATAAGTCTAAAGCATTAGCAACCGGTGCTTATTTCTTCAACCATGAAAAGTCATATTCTTCCACAGACCTTTTTTTTTTAAGTCTCAGTAAAACCAGTGATGAATTACCCAAACATATTAACTCATTCTGCTTTTGGAAGTAGTAGAATTTTCTTTGCATGCTTTACTCAATTATATTCTACTACAGTTTCTTTGTTAAAGTTGACATTAACTTTCCAAGGCACACAGTTCTACTCAACTTTTGCAGAGATGTCTAATTCTGGCACTTGGGAAGGATTTCTGGTGAGAGTTGTTTGGTAGCTCTGAAGGTTCTGTGAGCTAAGGGAAAAATCATCTACGTTGCACCAGTTCACATTCCCCTGTCAACCACATTATGGAGAGACGTTACTCTCAGTTTCACACCTTGTCCTACTCCCAGATGAAGGGGACTTCTGAAGAAGTGCACAAAATTTCTGGTCTGCCCACGCCTCAAGGAGTAGGTCATAAATAAAATCAGGCAGTGTGACTTTTCTATTGCCCACTTCTAAAGGTTTCCACAGACTTTTGGAATGAAATACTTTACGGCACAGTGTTTATTCTTACTTCATATTTATATTTGCATGATGCTATAAATATGAATTCAAATGCACTACGGATGAAGAACCCCACCCAAACCTGTACATTTTAGTTTTTAGAAGATGTCATAGTCCAAGGTGTAAAGTCCAAGTGTAATTGGTAGGAGGCAATAAGTGAAAATGAGTAAAAACTTTTTCTTCTGAAAGAAAAGTCCAAATAATCAAGCTGCTGGCAGCCATATCTGTTTGTAGGTTTCATTAAGTGCAAGAAAGGCATGCCAATCTAGCGGTCTTTTTTGATACATACATACTTAGTGGTTGATCAATCATAGGGTGGCTACACTGTGGGTCACTGCCAATGTAATAAGAGGCCTGAGCCAATCTCAAATCCCAGTTAGAATATTGTTTTGATGGTCCATCTTACAGATACTCAATTCCTAAATGTTAAGCTTGGAGTCAGAGAAAGTTTGGGAGTGGCCAGTGGGGGAAAAGTTGGAACAAGAACAGTGATTCATCGTTATTTTTTCCAGTCTGGGTGAATCACTTTGCTATGATCTTCTGCACATTCCTCTGTCCCCAACCCTGCCCAGTTCCTTGGCAAAAAAAAAAGAAAAAAAAAGTTTATGACATGTTTGATACAGTTGCTTGCGTGTGAAAATCACTGGCTGTGTTACACTGGGACTGAAAACCTTGTTGTCAGTATCACTAGGATGAGTCTGGATACAGAATAAGTTCTCCATTAGAGAGACAAAATATATGACACCTTAAAGAAGGCAGGTGTGTATCTTTCTTTCATATAACTCTGCAGGAAATAATGGTCGGTGTGGAAGACTAGACATAGTTATCCAGTATCCACTCTGGTGGGTTGGCAGTGCTTTATCTCATAGCCTCTATCTCTAAGTCCAAACAAATTTCCCGTTCTTGCCTTTTGCCAACCCATGGGAGAAGAAAAAGAAGTGACAAAAAGAAGTGACTAAATTTTTAAGGACAAGATCTGAATATTGCACATATTTGTACTCATATCCTATTGAAAACAACTTAGTTATAAGATGTCAGTAGCTGGAAAGCATTCTAAGTAATGGAGAAAATAGTTGGGTAACTATTCAGGAAGAGTCTCTTACAAAACACACACACACACACACACACACACACACACACACAAAACAGTAGGAAGGATATGAGAAATTAATAACCTCTACTACAATGATCATATTCTTACCAATAGTTACACTACTGTACAGAATAGTATAGAATTGAATTGAATAGCATAATGTAGTATATAGAAGACTGTTAGGTAAAAGAGTTTAAAAAATAAGGTGAAGTTCTACTTATAAAATAGTGTCCTTTAGTATTTGCACAAGGATAACAATTTTTCTTGGTACATAGCCTTAGGGAAATAAAATATGTGTGAAATAGTCAACATTTAACAAGTATATCAGAGAATATGTGTCCTAAATTTCTAATTTTATCAATGAAGAAGAAAAAGTTTAGTTTGTTATCTGGATATCTGCTTATTTGGAATTTCCAGAAAATTTGTACAATGTACTTTACTCTCTCAATTTTCTGCAATATCTATCATTTTTTATGTTATAATAAAATTTTTACTATGATAGGTCCATACAGTACACTATGTCCTTGTTGTTTTTTCTATCAGTAGAGAATCTTTCATATATTTAAGAATGGTAGGTAAATAAAAAAGCCTCTCAACATAGTAACCAGTGAAACATTAGTGAAAAGTACATAGTTAGCTGGAATGGAGAATAGCTCATAGCATTTTATCTTCCTAGTAGTTCATTGGTGAGGACAACGGGAGTGTGATATTAATGGAATAAATGGATGGGGGGATAGCTTCATAGAAGAAGTAATGATGGCAAGCAATGGAAGCTATAGGACTTGCATCCATTCTCCCAAGCAAGACACCTGGGTATAATCCTTTGCACCAGCTTTCCCTCAACCTCCGATTACTAAGCCTTGATGCCCAGGCTACTTAAATATCTCAGATCTATTTCTTGCTCTTCTCCCAATGTCATTAGTCTATTTCTAAATCTAAATTATTGCAAAGAGGCCCCTAATTTTTCTGCTGCTCATCAAACACACCTGTACCAGTCTGCACACTCCTGCCATAGTGCATCCCCCCAAATGCACAGCTGCTCATGTCACCCCCCTAAAGCAGGGGTGGGCAAACTTTTGACTGGAGGGCCACAATGTTTCTTAAACTGGACCGGAGGGCCAGAACAAAAGCAACCTGACCATACTGGCACTCTCATCTTGGGCTGCTGGTGAAGGAGCAGAGGGGAGAGCAAGAGAACCCTCCGCTCTTTCAGCTCTCTGGGGCCGGATAGAACAGCCGAATGGGCCAGATTCGGCCTGCGGGCCATAGTTTGCCCATGGCTGCCCTAAAGCCTTTGAAGGTTCTCAATAATTTTTAGAATAAAGTAAAATGTTCTTAACTCAGCAGAGATGGCCCTACATAATCTCACTTTTGCTACCTATTTAGTTTAACTGCAGCAGCTTCTCAATATGTCCCCTCTAACAATAGAAAAATGACTTGTCAATCCCAACCCTTTTACATTTCTAGGCCTTGAATGACATCTTCTCTTTGTCTGCCTGACTTTCTTCGTCTTCAAGACAAAGTTTAGATTTCATTTAAAAACATAGACTTTTCTTTGATAATGTTCTACATCTAACACCAGAATTCGGTGCCCCTCTTCTGGACACTGAACCATGTCTCTGTCATAGCACTTAGTCCACTAAGGAGCATGGCGTCACTTCCTATTATATTACGTCAGTCTGCTCTAGTCTGTGTGATCCTTGAGGGCATAGACTGTGTCTTTAATCTTCATCTCCCTTATACCTAAAATATTTATAAAAAGTTAATAGGCACTCTTTGAGGGATTATTTAAAATAATTAGTCAGCCCTAGCCTGTGTGGATGGGTGGACAGAGAGAAGGCCTACAGACCAAAGGGTCTTGGAGTCTATTCACATGTACTTTGGTTGCAGGCTCCTTCCAGCCCAGGCCCCGGTGGGGACTTGTGCAGGAGGCAAGCAATTGATGTGTTTCTCTCATATTTATATTTCTCTCTGTCTTTCTCTCTCTCTTCCACTCTCCCTATAAGTCAATGGAAAAATATCCTCGGGTGAGGATTAACAAAAATAATCAAATAAATAAATAATAAAAATAAAATAGTATAGTAAGGAAAGGAAATTTTGGTGATATTTTTAAGCCTTGCGAACATTTTCCCTAGATTTAGACAAATTTATTAAACACTGTCTTCATCAAGTTGTGGTGTCAAAGAGAGATATGGCAGAGTTTCAAGTCCTAGGAACCATCCATAAGTTGTAGGTATTTACCTATTTGAATAATTATTTATTTTATGTAAAAACAAGCAAAAAGTATGTAAGAAAAAAAGTATATTATTACTCTGAATTTAAATGAAAGATGTTGAAGATGTTGAATGAGGCTAAAACAAATCATTCCCTTGGTACAAATTACTAAAAGGTGAAAAGGTGAGGCTAGAACCCTGCCTCCTTGTGGGACAGGGCGGAGCTATCCTCCATTTTGTGGCCGGACCCTAGCCCTAACCCAACCAATCAGGGTCATATCCCCCCCTGTATAAAACCCATTGAGATGTTACATTCTCTCTCTCTTCCACCATGCTGTCGGTGTGAGTGGGACAGAGCCCATGCTAGCATGGAAGAGGCTCTTTTGTTTATTGCATCGGACTCGGCTCCCTGGTGGTCCTTGGGGATCACGAAGTCTGGGCATAACAAAGGCATTGTAACTGAGTGTTTGGATCATGTAGCGAGCCATCAGTGAATCAATTGAAGAGCAATGCCAGTGACTATAAGGGCTTTCTTCACTTCCTGTGTTTATATTAGGGGGGGAAAAGCCACATTAGCAACATATTTCCTAATCATAAAAATTGAAGCTCTAGATAAAAGCTTCCCCCCCCCAAAAAAAATCACATATTTTCTATTTAGAAACTCTATTTCTAAACATGGATGACTCATTTAGAATAATATATAATATACTGTTTCACTATTGTTCTACAAAATAATTTATACACCCTCCCTCTCAGAAATTCACTATAATAAGATTTAGCCCAAATGAACTTTTTTTTCTTCTGAGAACTTTTTATTTTTTTACTTTATTTACTTTCTAGTTCTGCCTAGAATAAAATGTGTTCTTATTAGGGTGAACCTAAATTGCCAGGTCATCTAAATAAAACTATTGAATCAATTGGTTTGAGTGAAATTTCTACTAATTCAATTATTTTCTTTCTTCAATTCTGGTTATTTGATAGAACAAATACTTTGTTTTTGTTACTAGAATTTACTTAAATTGTCAGTGGATTTAACGTTACCTAGATAGACACAAAGCTCATTTTGCTGGAAGCAATCTAACAAAATTGACAATCAGTTTTACTTCTGTTGTTATTACTACTCTTTTCCTTAAGAAACAAATATTGAACGGATACTACATATAAATAGTCCTTTCCCCTAAAGAGAACATCTATGGATTAAGAGAAGCTTAAGAAGTCAGTATTGCCTTTAATTCTATTGCTTTTAATTGTTGTTGTTTTTTGTTAAAAGAAAATAGAATTCCTAAAATAACATTGTATGCAAAGAAAAAGAAGAAGAAAATTCTATTTGGTAGACTAAGGAAACTCATGGGTTGAATGAATTCTTACCCCTGATTTCTTTATAAACTTCCTCTCTATACCACTTTCAAATTGAAATAAACATTTACAATAGATATTGAAATGGTCCTTTGATATTCTTGAAAACAACCACCCACCTATTTTCCTCTTCCTCTTTCCTTTTACTTCCTTCTCTACTAGGTCTTTTGTTTTCAAATTTCTAATTCAAACAAGAAAATTCAAATACTTTACTGAGTCTTCATTTACTCCCTCCCCCCTCCCCCCCCAATAAAGGCTTGGAAGTATAGTTAAAACTCCCAATCTAGAAAAATCTTAGTTTACATTTGAAATGATACTTGGTTTTATTCTTTAAAATATAGTATAGATTCAGGCTTATGAATATGTGAAAAATCTGCTGTAATTTTCATTTGAGGACTTGGGTGTAACTGTGCTTTGTACTTTTTAGAATCACCCTTGTGTTAGAAAACTCACATTCATTCATTTAGAGTTTTTGTTTTTAATCTTAATGCATGACTAAAGTATTCCTCCCTGACCTTACCCCATGCTACAGTGTTTTGGTCCACTCATTTCAAGTCAAAATTATAAAATACGTGTGTTTTTTCCCCTTTCCATATAAGCATGAGATGCATCTAACTTGGTGTAATACTAATGAAGTAGATAAAACATTTAATTTTAAGACATTTGACTATGAGCAACACACTATTGTGTGAACATATTTTGTCAATCATTGGCGCTATAAAAATGCCTATTATTAGCATTACTCTTATTAACACTTGAGTGTTCTATGGGTGAACACAATTTCTCAAACTTCACTTCTGTTCAGACCATTTCATATAATTCTTTCATTTGTTATTTGGTATCAAACCAGTAAATGGAAAAAAAAAATCTGTGTTTTTGTTTTTCAATGTGAGCAAAAAAAGAAAAAAAGAGCGAGAACTCATGGACATAGACTGTGGTGACTGCGAGGGGGTGGTGGTTGGAGGAGGTGGAAGAGAACACAGAGGAAATGAATTGTGGTAGAAAAATAAAAGAGGAATTTAAAAAACAAAATGGTAACTTAAATTTTCTAGGTTTATTATATTGCATGTAGTGACATTTAAGCAACACCAACATCATGGTATTTACTCCCTCTTTTGCTGACATAGGATTTCTAGCATCTAAAACATCTCACCCATTGTGTCTTGAAATCTACATGAATATCTCCCAAAAGCTACAAACCATCCTGCCATGTTCTGCTCTGTTATCACCCTCCCAAGGGCAGCTCTGCCCAGGAAGTCATGAGAGTATCCTCTCACTGATGCCACTTGTTTGGTGAGTAGCATTCCAGATGATTTAACATTTTTAAAATATAAGCAGTACAGAAAATTAAAGATAAAGACATATATGTGTAAATACGTATAGCTGACCCATAAATAGCAAATATTTAAATTGCATGGGTCCGCTTACCAGTGGATTTTTGTCAATAAAAGCAATAAATGTACTACATTTCCCTTATGATTTTCTTAATAACATTTTACTTTCTCTAGCTTACTTTATTGTAAGAATACAGTATATAATACATATTACATACAAAATATATATTCATCAACTGTTGATGTTATTGGTAAGGCTTCCTGTCAACTATAGGCTATTAGTAGTAGTTAAGTTTTTGGGGAATCAAAAGTTACATGTGATGTTTAACTATGTGGGAAATTGGCTCCTACAATGCCTTTGTTGTTCAAGGGTCAACTTCATATATACATAATTTTTTACTTGTTTATAAGACACATTTGTTACTCATTTATTGATACAGTTTATTTCATGGAATTTTTCTATGTGCTTAGATATATAGTTACCTTACTTTTTTTTTTTGTTTTCTTTGCTAGTTTTTCCAGTTGCAGAGTAGTTAAGAAATGGCTAACCATGGCTTGTTTATCCAGTAGGTCATTAATGGGTATCTAGTTGTTCCTAGGAGTTTTTGTGTGTGATTATTACAAACAATGCTCTAAGAATCATTCTTATACATATATTACTATATATTTCATTATGTATAAATTATTATAAGTGGGATAACTGGGCTTGATGGTATCTGCAATTTAAATTTTGATAGGTGCTCTGGCCAGGTGGCACAACTGGTTAGAGTGTTGTTGTACCATACACAAAAAGTTGCAATGGGTTGTGGGTTCGATCTCCAATTGGGTTATGGATGAGAGGCACCAATTGATGTTTCTCCCTCTCTCTTTACCTCCTTCCCTCTTCCTCTCTCTCTAAAATCAATAAAAACATATCCTTGAGTAAGATTTTAAAAAATTAAATTTTGATAAGTATTGCTAAATTTTTTAACCATAGTGAATAAGAGTTTGTTTTTCTCTACTGTTATAAGCTAAAACCATCTCTTTTTCTCTCTTCTAACCCCACATAGATCAATATATCTCACTACTATTGATTACCTTGACCACTATTCAAAGTATACAACTACATTTATTGTTCCACCAGCACTTGTGCTTAATTTTTCTGCATATAGAAAATGGTATTTACAATATTTGGCTCATCATTATGCAATAATTTAACTTTAATCATATTCTGTGTTACTTAAAAGAGAAACATTCATCTCTCTGCTCTTCTAAACTACAGACTAAAGGTATGTGTTCTGTTTTGACACTACTTCTGATGGCAATTAGGCCTCTGAGGTGGGGGTGAAGAGAAGGTCAGTGGAATTTTCCCTCATGTGTGTCTGTTTATTATTGGCACAAACTGAGTTCCTGTTATGTAGAAAGCTTGAATAATTCTGAATTTCACTGATTTTGAACTGGGGCTGTTATAAATTGTTCAGTCCAAAGGTTACCACAACAACTAACATAACGAACTTGTAATTCCTTTATCATTCATAATGCTTTTTGAAACCTACACAAATCCTTGTCCATTCCTAAAGATGAGTACCCTAATTACAGCATGTTTGACCTTACTCCGAGTTTCAGATTCCAAAAACACATGGGCCCTTTAAATGGAACCAGCCAGCAATAAAAGGAGAAACTCTGCACCAGAGTCCTTTTTCAAACAGGAGAGGAGAGGATTCTTACTGCCTCTGCAAATTTTCCTTTCTACACTTTATACTTGCTCCTACTCTGCCCATGGGCTTTGCACATGTTCTCTGAAGGTGTTTATCCTCACCCTCCCAGTTAAATGTATTAGCATATATTTTCTACTTCTTAGGGACTATAAAGCAAAAAGTACCATAGCTCACAAAGGAAATGGAAGACGAAGAAGTTTGCCCAGTGCCAGCAACTAACACACACACACACACACACACACACACACACACACACGCTCACATTCACACTTAGCCCTGCACACCCCTGCACAAAATTATATAAGATATTAAAGCTCAAGTGTTCAGGTATTGTTTGGGGGATAACTCTTCATTTCTATTTGCTGATATAAAAGGCATTTATTTACTATGTCAATCCACGCTATATTGTTACTTAACACTGCTATGTTGTTACTTAACACTCACTATAATGTTGTACCAGATTTCAGACATTCTTCTACCAAAATTGTATTTTCTTATAAAAATAGAACTTCCAATAATTTTAAAAATGGACTCGCTTTTTCTTACTTAAGTGCATCTACAAGTATTTATAACAAAATATGTGTAATTACCCTAAATGAAAAACTAGAATCACTGAAATAAATAGGAGAAAAATGAAATGAAATACTATTATAATAAAATATTACTTAGTTTTAGCAAGAACTAAATCCAAAATAAGATACATGTTGTTTAATTCATTGATGTATAAAAGAATTACAATTTAGGTGTTCTCACTATAAGGCAGAATGCTAGAAGTGATTCCACCAGACTGGAATTTAAAAATATATATATATTCTTACTCTATTTTCTAACTGATACAACATTTTGCATATAAAAATAATGAATTTAATTATTTTTCAAATATTTACACATATGTAAATAGGATAAAATATGGAACATTGCTTGTGTGTTGGCATTTGCAATTACTGTATTGATATATATTTAGACCGTATTTTCATTTTATCAGCTCCTTTTCCACAAAAGTCCATAGGTGGTCAGTGGGATATAAATGGAAACATCTAAATTAGAGTTTTTATTACCACTCAGAAATATTATAGCTTCTACACAGGTAACAGATGTAAGAAAAACCTCACCATTTATTACTTACCATTTCCTCTTAGAAGTTTCCAAACTTACTGTTTTGTCCAAATGTGGATTTAGTCTTAAATCCACATTTAAAAGCCCAGATGAAAGAAAAAGAAATACTTGCTATGCTGAAAGTTTGAAAGTGGATAGAGTTAGGAAGAAAGCTACTTTCTTCTCATCCCCAAGTGAGCCCACTATTAGATTGTTCTCAAAAAGAGAGCCATGTGTTGTTCTTTAAAAGTCAGATACCAATATAAAATACTGCAGTGAGCAAAAAAAGCCACTGTGTATTTTGAATTTCTCACAGATTACCAATCTTAAATATACTTGAATTTTTTTTCTTGCCTGACTAAGCAAATACTAGTAGTTAGAACCCTCAGATAAGAAGAATCACATCAGTCAAATACATAATCTGTAATATTCTAGACAAGTTTATTGACTCATATTTCAATGGGATTGTTATTTCCATAATGGAACATCACTAGAAGTTTATATTTGGATCTTCATAATCTTACAGAAGTGATCTACCTACTCTATTCACTTCTTAATCATTCATTTTGCTCATTTTGCTCATTTTTATGAGATTGAGACAGGCTGGGAACCTCAATATTCCTGTTAAGTGAAACTATAGTATTTATCCAGATATCTTCATACCAGAATTATGCAAACTGTATTCATCAAATTAATTGATCAGAGATGACAAATATGTTAGCTGGATCTTGGTATAGTCTTTCAAAGAATGCAATGATGATACAATCCCCAACTCTTTATACATCTATACATTAACACTTATCCTAATTTTGTTACATTAAGGAAGTGTATCCATCAAAATTTCCCAGCCTTTCACAATGGAAATAAAGGTAGTTTGGTTATAAAGGTAGTTTGGTGCTACTGTCTGGAATTTCATCCTCACTCAGCCATCTTCCTTTCCTCTCCTCCAGTCTCCCAGTGCTTTTTCTCTCCCTCCCTCTTCGAAGGCCATCGCATTTACAGATATGGTGAATATCTTCCATTAAGTGTTTTCATATGTCTAATACACACACACACACACACACACAAATATAGTTTATATATAATCTACAATATTACTGAAATCTATCTTTTTAATTTTAGATTTATGCTGTAAGTTTTATACTACAGCTTGCTTTTATCATTCATCATTATTTTTTGATATTTACACCCTATATAATAATAGGGTAATATGCAAATTAACACTAACAGTGGAATGACCAGAATGACTGCTCAACCAGTCACTATGAGGCACACTAACCACCTCTGGGTCCCTTTCCCCAGCTGGGAGGCTCCGATCACCCAATGGCAAACAGGGAATTGGGGGTAGGAAGCTTCGGGGGGGGGTCAGGGCCAGCTGTTGGCAGACAGGGGAGATGGCCCCAATCACAGGCCAGGCCTAGGGACCATACCCATGGACGAATTGCATGTACCGAGCCTCTAGTAAATTTATAAAAAAAAAAAAGATGTCATGCATTTTAAATGCTCTATTGTATTCTGTTATATGAATAAAGATTTCTATATTTTTGTTTTACCTATTTGAATATTAAACATTTTCCTACTTTTTATAGATAAACATGAAAAAGTTTAACATATTTAACACTGCCCAAAAGGGTTGCTTACCTTTCCCCAAAATAATATAAGGACTGTAGACCATCATTAGCATGATGTTTTGCCTGCCTTCCATTTTACTGCTGATTGGCATTTTAACTCAATCTTGTTTTGAAGTCACACCATTAGTTATTATTAGCTATTGTCATGTTTTACTTGTGTTTATAAATATATGTACTAGCTTCTGTGCTCAATATTTTTTCTTACATCTTACCCCTACCTTCTGGGTTCTTTTCTTATTGATACAGTATTCATTTTCATTTAATTCTAAGATACAGGTTTTCATGTTGTTAACATCTCTGTAGTTAAGATGTACTTTACAACTGAGGGCATATTGTAGTTTAATTAATAGCATTTTTCTTTTATGGTGCATATACAACTGATGACCTCTTAAATCCAGTGATATATGGTAGTTCATTTAGTAAGGGTTTATGAGCAGAATAACTCTCAGGCTTTGTATGTCTAAAAGTATCATTATTTCACCTCCACTCATTAATTCTGAGCATGGGAGTATAATTTGACAATCATTTTCCCCTAGCACTTTGAAAACACTATCCCATTTGTTTCTGGTGTCTATTGATGCTGTCAGTTTAATTGTCATTTCTTTGTAAGTAATTTATCTATTCTTTCTCATTGCTTTTAAGAGTGTTAAGACATATATGAATCTGATTTTTTTTCCTAAGCCTTTTTTAATTTCTGAATACTGGAGACTGTCCTGAAAAAGTGACAGATAAAAAATGAATATTTCAAAAGTGCAACACTTCTGAAGATGATTTTGTCAAAGATGTGGCTGCAGTAATGGATGACTGAACTGCTAGGTAATGTAGAGATTTGAAGTTGAGGAAGTTAACAACAACAAAAACAACTGGTTTATGGACTCCCAGGTCCAGCTGAACCAGAAATTACCAAGATAATGACACAAGGTGTGATAAAGACAAGTATTGAACATTTTTCCTATTTTTATAAATAACCATTAAAATGTTTAACATATTTAACAATGCCCCAAATAATTTGACCATAGACTATCAATAACATGATGGTTTGCCTGTCTTACATGTTATTGTTCATTGTTGAAATTAATAAAAAGTTTGAGGAGTTTGTAAAATCAGAGACAAAAGGTAGAGGGAGAAAAATGTGCTATATAAAACTCCATATCTAGTTTTTCTTTATATAATTTTCATATGACTTAAATGTTTTTCAATATTGTTCAAACGTTTTCCATAACTGTGATACTATTAGCTATTCTCCTTTTTTAGTTAGATATAACTGGTATGTGACACTGTAAAAGTTTAAGGTGTATTACATAATTATTTAATATTTGTATATATTGTGAAATGCTCACCACAACAACTTTTGTTAATATTACCACCATGCATAATTACAAGTATTTTTTTGTGATGAAAATTTCTTAGAACTAATTACTTAACAACTTTCAAATATACTTTATGGCATTAATTTTAGTCACCACCTGTACATATATCCCACATGAATTATTTATTTTATAATTGGAAATTTGTACATTTTTACTACCTTCACCCATCTCATATCTTCCCCAGCCCTTTTCCTCCATCTTTGGCAACCACCAATCTGTTCTCTGTATCTATAAGTTTATTTTATTTTATGTTTTTTTTTAATATTCTATATATAAGTGACATCATATGGTACTTGTCTGTCTCTGATTTATTTCACAAACTATATTGCCCACAAGGTCCATCCATGTTGTCACAAATGGCAAGTTAGTTCTTTCTAAAACGAGGATGAAATAAAATCCTACATTTTGTTAAAACAAAGTGTGTCTATATCTTTGCAAACACCATGTTAGTATTGAAAAAATTAGATGAGTAAGATATCTTAAAGTAAAATATCTATCTTAAATAATTTTTAGCAGGACTTTTTTAGTAGAACTTTAAAATTAATCTCTTTTAATAAATGTGAAGTCATTGTTTTCTCAAAATTACTTAAACTACTGCTGTAATTTGTGATAGTGTTACGGTATTTAAAATTTCTCCCATATAATTTTTTTCTGGTGAGATTTCCATGACAGGAAGAAAAATACTGTGAAAGCCCAGTGTGTGCAGCACTGCTCTCAGGGTCTCCCTTAATAAAGCACCTGCTGCCACATATTTAGGGTCCACCTCAACATTCATGTGTTCTAGCTGAACTTGTATCAGTCAATGACAGGGCCCTGACGGGAAGCTGGACTGCAGCCTTGTTTGCCCAAGGCAGCCCCCTCTAATGGTTACATTTTATTCTGGGGATACCCATAGTCCCCCCTGAAACTTTGAGTTGGTCAGTGGTTTGAGGATCATTTTATTCAAGCCCGCTATTCGCCCCCCTCTTCTTTTACCGGTGTCCTACCTTCCTCACGGTCTAAAAGCCTTCCCTGCCTTTCTGCTCACTCTCCCCTTTGTCTTTCCCATGCATTTCCCCCAAAAAATTGCTTGCAGTTTTTATTCTGTCATCATAAATGCTTCTTTTTTAATATATATATATATATATATATATATATATATATATATATATAGATTTAAAAAATATTTTTTGATATTTTTACAGAGAGGAAGAGAGAGAGATAAAGAGCTAGAAACGTCGATGAGAGAGAAACATCGACCAGCTGCCTCTTGCACACCCCCTACTGGTGATGTGCCCGCAACCAAGGTACATGCCCTCAACTGGAATCAAACCTGGGACCTTTCAGTCTGCAGGCTGACACTCTATCCACTGAGCCAAACCAGTTTCGGCTTTATAAATGCTTCTAGAGGACCCAAACTGATTCAGTTTTTATGTACCTGCTTAGCTGTCCACGATTACAGCAGTCTATTTGTCGGAGTGTATGGCTAATACTAATTAATACATTTCACGATTATTTTGCATTCAGTCAAGAAAACTCTCTGAGTACATTAAGCACATATTTAGGACAAATTAGCATGATCCAAGAATAACAAACATTAACATTATCTCATCAATCAAGCCCACCTCAACAGTCAGTAAGAAATATTTTTGAATTGGTAAAAACAGTTTTAATAGATGTTGTTTTGTATTAGAACTTTAAAACTACCAACACCAGTCAATAGGATAGTGATCAGGAAACACGATCCAGGCCTGAGGGCTCAGCATCAAGAATTATCTGGTCACCACCCCAGTTGCCAAACTTTGAGAAGAGACATTAGGAAATCCCATTCACTGTATTCTCAAAATACTAACAATTCCAAAGGTTTTGTGGTCAAGGAACTCCCACTTCCTGTTGACAATTTGAGGAGACTACAAGGGGTTTGGCAGCAGAAAATGAGTTCTACATGTAGTCAAATTGCTACCATTATATTTCTTTGGGAGGGTAAAAATAAACTTCAAGTGCCTTCCCACTAAGATACATTTTAAAATACGTAAATTTTATCAGAGATCATTTTATTTATAAATGATCAATGTGTTTCACTCATTACCTATGGAAAGAAAGAAGAGAGTTTCTAGGTGCAATGCACTGAGGCAAGGAATTAGAAGCAGCAGAAACACGTGAACTTTTCACAAAATCTCTTAGCTCAAAGTGTGAGATAAACCAAGAGCTACTGAACAGATCAATGCTTCAAAAAATCTGTTTTCAAACCCATGTTGGAAAAGCAACAAAAGCACAATCCGGAGAAGTAAATGCAACCTAGTACCCACTTGATATTTTCCTTTCAATTTTATCTAAGTCCACATAGGCTCAGTCTATCACCTGCCATGTTCAAGTCAACACTACTTAGATTTTGATCTCTATTTCTCATAGAAAGTAAAAAGAAGTTCATCACTAAAGCAACCTTTATCCTTCCGTTAGCAAGTTGTGGCCTTGTACCTTCACTGCCCACATGTCACTCTGACCATATATCCTCCTCCAAGAGTTTTCCAATAGACCACTTTAGGAGGGTCTGGGGTTCATAATCTCCCCTGTGTCTCCATGGACCATGTACATTCTCCATGGTCACAATGTGCGTGCTCCAAATATTTGCTATGCCCCTGTCTCTAGACATGGTGATGTCAATAAGGACAGGTATCTGTTTTCTCCTCATTGTTTAGTGACCAGTGCCCTGCCTAGTTCCCAGTTGGTACCTAAAAAATGATTGCTGCACTTAGAGTCACCAAATAATCACTTTTGAATCAGATGGTGCAGATCATGAGCTCTTTTTTTCTATAAAATTTATTTACAGCAAATAAATATGATCTGTTTAAGTAAGTTGCATTGCAATCAGAGTTTATGATTCTCCAATGCCAGGTCTTCATTTTGACCTTCTGTATTGACTGCAAGAGGGGACTTTTTGCCTTGCGGGTGCATCAGTGAGGGTGCTTCTGTGAGTACCAACTGCAAATCTGATGGCTGAGTTCTAAATATATACAAGCTCATAAGCCCTGGATGATGTGGGCCAGTTGGATGGGCATTGCTTCCATGCACAGAAAAGAAAGGTTTCTGGGTCTATTCATGGTCAGGTACATGCCCAGGTTATAAGCCCTTCCTCAATAGGGGGTGTATAGGAGGCAGACAATCGATGTTTCACTCTCACATAGATGTTTTTTTTTTCTCTCTCTCTCTTCCTTCCCCTCTCTCTAAAAAAGCAATAAAATATTTTTTAATCTTTAAAAAATTAACTCTAGATGAGCTCATGACCATGTGGGTGGAATGTACCTAACACTGAGTAAATGCAAAGGAATTTGTTAAAAAATAAGCTTTGAGAAAGTTGTTCAATAGCGTTTGTTTTTCTTATAATCTCAAAGTAGACTCAACCTTTATTTTTAAAACCTGAAATCTCTTGAGGAAAAATACAGTTACACTTCGAATTACAAGTTACATAACTTTATAGAAGAAATCAGCTTTGTTTTTTCAATGTGGACAATATCTATGAAGTCTCAAATGTGGACATAGGAGCCCTTAGGTACCTGTAACAGTAACTTCTTTTAGAAGCTTTGTCCTGTAGTGCTTTAAATGTTTCAAGTTAAGAAATCATGAGAAAGCTTCTTCTTTTAATGATGATATTAAAATTTTATAGCTGTCACCATAGAACAAAAAGCCTTCCTTTAAATATAGTTTTCAAGAAGTCAGTGTTGAAGTATGATGTTCACTTTCTTGGTAGAATAACATCTTTTGCTAAGTTACAAATTTATTTCTGTAGAAAAGCTGTTTTAAATATTCAAATGTATTGAACATTTTGTTTTAATTTCTGTGTCAAATTATTGCATGGAAATAATATTAATAATAACCATAATTATCATGCTTCACATGTTTTCTGCATATACCTAATTTATAAATTATATGTGTTTATAAATTTATGTTTTATAATACTCATGCTAAAACTATGTTATTATTAATTCTATTTTAGAGTTGGAAAAGTGGGACTAAAATACTTTAATGATGTAAAAATCTCACAGGTAATAAACGATTAAATCAAGATTTGAATCAAGAATTTTGCAAATCCAAAGTCAATGGCCTTAACCCATTACCTAATAACTGTGGTATTATGTGCAATATGTAAACTATGGACAGAACAGGTTGAATTTGAGCAGTATGAATTGAACATGTACTACATTCAATGATGCAGTACATATTTTAAACTACCATTAATTGTTCAAAGACCAATGATGACTTTTTTTTTCCAAAAATGCATTATTGAAAAATAAAGCCAATTTACTACACTATACATTGACTATTCCAAGTAGAACGAAATGCAGAGTATCCTTGCTAGGCTTAAACCGTGCTCATTTCTTTTTTATTCAATGGATTTTTATCAACTGTGCTTGAAAGTTTTGTTGAAATCATGTGTCAACCCTAGTTGAACTAAACAGAAATATGAAAACCTTTTGTGACAAAATAAAAAGCAAGACAGTTCAAAATACAGATTGCAATGGAAATAAGTTATTTCAGGAGAATTTGTCAAAACCAAATAATTTACTCAAAAATAGATAAAGGAAGGTTAATTTAAAAAAGGAAAATCTGATCAATAATGCAAGTGATAGATGGAATCAATGAAAATGCATTACTCTTGTGTTAGGAAGAGTGAGTTAAATATTAAAATTATTAAACATCTCTATAATAAATGAGTTTAAGTTTTTACAATGATGCGTATATCTTTAAAATTTATTACTATTGCTATTCTTGTTTTTAGCAATGTAGAATTTGGTTTCAGCTTCAATCCAATTTGAAACTGTCTTTATAATTTTTTGCCAAAAAAGAGTGCTTATCCAATATTCTTTATTACTACATTTAGGTGAACCAAGAGATAATTAAGGGTGTTCATCTATATCAGAGATACAGAAAACCAATCTCCCACCACAGAAAGTAACAGCAAACACAGTGTAGAGTGTATAAGAAAATGTCTTCAGCAGTATACTTGATAAAAATTATGTGATGAAAGTAAGCTTTGAGCAATTGCAACAACAAAAAACAGATACTGAACATGTTCTGTAAATAGAGCTCGGGCGCCAAGACAAAGCAAATCCCAGTCACCACTGATCTGGCACAGGGGCTGTGCGAGGCACACAGAAGAAAACAAGTGTAACCCACACTCCTGCTACGGCTTTATAACTTCCCATTTCATGATCAAAAACAAAAACAGCTCGCCAGTCACTTCTGAAGAGGGACATCTAGACTCAGTGAGTTTCCTTTACTCTGAAAATTATGCCAAGAGTTTGATGCCCAGAGAGACTTGGTGGTATCTCTTTTATAACAGAAAGGACTTGTCAGATACATGGGATAGAAGGTTAAAGAAATAAACAAGGCGTTATAAAATCACACATTCCTTATATGTAAAAAAAACTTCTGCTCTTTCTTTTGGTTAGTTTGAGACTTCATCTGAATGGGAAGAAATTGAGCTGAATGCGTTTACATGGCATGAGACACTATTTAAAGAGAGGAGAGGCAAACATGAAACTGAAATTTTCATAACAAAGAAAAAGATAAAAGAAAATAGTTACCCTTTGTTTAGTCTCTGTTAGAGAACAAATACTCATAATTAAACTGTAACTGGAATCAAAATGTAGTTTAGGATAAACAACCCAAATGGCCTCCAAGATAAATTACAGTACTCATTTCTCTATTGTTGGTTTGTTCTCCCCAGTTTCACCAGAAAGCAGGACTGTGGGGATCTGTACTTGGATGTCACCACTAAGCAGGTTCTTGGATGCCAGCGAGCTTAGAAACTGGTTTGAGTCTGGCCACTTGCTAACCATCTGGAACTACTTCATATTCTCATTCCCAAAGGGAAAAAAAGAAAAGAAGAAGGAAGGAAGGAAGGAAGGAAGGAAGGAAGGAAGGAAGGAAGGAAGGAAGGAAGGAAGGAAGGAAGGAAGGAAGGAAGGAAGGAAGGAAAAGGAAGGAAAAGGAAGGAGAAGAAAGAAGTAAGGGAAAAAGGAAAGAAGAGAAGGAGGAAGAAAAAGGAGAGATAAGTGGTGAGCAAGGTTGCTGGTTTACCTTTCCTTTTGTAGAGCTTGCTATGTGCCTCCCCAGTCCAGGCATCCATCCCACCCTACTAGCCACAATTCTCTGACATTGGGTTTAACTACAGAATTATTCCCTAGAGATATATGTTATGCCATTACTCCAGACCTTCAAGAGAAAAACATGGTGTTATTATTAAACATTTAATTTTCAGTCTTCTGCAGGATTCCTCATTTTGCTGTGATCTTAATGAAGGCATGTTCAATTCGTAAGGAAAGTTGACTAAGGGGATTTTTTCCTAAAGCAAAACAACTTCCGTGGTATGTGCTCTGGCTTATACTCCGCCATGGGCTGGGGATGGGGCACAAGGGTTGGGTGGGATGGAGAGAGGGCTTATAGTGTGCTGGTATTTAGTTGCAGGGGGAATAAACTCCATTCTAATCAGGACACCATTTTCCATGCTAGTCATTTCTTAAGACAAAGCAAAATGCAGAAACTGATACAAAAGGCTCTTAGTTTAAAACTTCACCTGTTTAAATTTTTTTGGGAAACATATCTGTTAATAAATTTATGAAATTAAAAAATCCTTGGATAGTTTCTTAAAAATATTTTTTCTTGGGTGTTTTTTTTTTTTTTTTTTTTTTTTTTTTTTTTTTTTTTTTTTTTTTTTTTTTTTTTTTTTTTACAGAAAGGAAGGGAGAGAGATAGATAGAAAGCCAGAAATGTCAGTGAGAGAGAATCGAACCTGGACCGGAATCGAACCTGGTACCCTTCAGTCCATAAACTGACACTGAGCCAATCCAGTTAGGGTGTCCTTGGATAATTTAATCCAGGGGGAAAATGTTACAGATGATACAGTGTTTATAGCCTAAAGAAACCTCCAGGTATAAAATTTGAAAATCATAGACCTTAACTCTTCTGTCAGGTTTAATGATTGTTTCACAGGGAAGCAGGGAGCTTCCGCTTTGGTGACCTCCCTAGCCTAGGGGTCAGTAATGAAGGCACAAGGGCCAAACCAACCTAGGAGCTATTTTCATTGGTATGCAAGGGGCCTTCTCTTGAGAGAATACACACCAGCTGCACTTTGCAGCACGTGAGAATGTGTGGGTGGAACAACCACTTCCCCACTTGTCTTCTGCCTAGTCTCAATATCACTACCCACCTGGCTCCCCAGAAGCACAGGTGCTACCAGCCAGGCCTGCCACTTGTCTAAAGAGTCATCACCCCAGCTGGGCTCACGGTCCAGCACTTAGTCCATCATCAGAATAAAGGAGGGGACTGTGAAGCAAGAAAAATAAAATAGTATTTTTGAGCATCTTGTTATAACTGTGAGGCAGTCATTATAAACTTCAGAGAGGTTAAAGGACTTTCCCAAAACAACAGTCTTAACTGGTCTATGACTTCTGACCCCTAAACCTATCAGACTTTTACTAAATTTGGTTCCATGTCTTTCCAAAGAAGACAATTATTATTCTTTAGAAGAAGAAAAAAACTCTTAAATGTTTACGCTCAGGAAGCACTGCCCCAAAGGTTATTAATTTTTCCTAAAGTAAGTGTTTTGTGATAAACTGTCTGGTGATCTCTGTGTTAAAAATCCCCCTTTCCCCCCTATAAGACTATGTAAATATATTAATATGTATTGAGAATCTTCTGGAGAGAGAGATCAGTATGGCTGTGCCTCTAAAACCTGTACATATTCTTTCATGGTACATCTGTTAATGTCCACTTGAATCAGTGTTCCATAGAACAGCATGGACAAAATGCCTTGAAATAACTTGGAAATCCATTCTACTGATCAAGAGCAAAGAACCGCCTTATACACTTGGATAACAATTATTATATTGAAGCAACCAGTTATGAGATGAAAAAATATAAAGGATTATTTATCTATGCAATACAAAACTTATTTTTTTCATTTTAAGCTGATCTATTTGTTTGATTTTGGATGTGACATCTTTAGATTATTTTCTTCACAAAATGTTAATTGGCAAAATGTTCTCATGACAACAAAATCCATCACAATCCCAAACAAAGAAAGCGTGCTTAAGGACTAAAGAATGCTTTGTGTGAATACTGCTCTACTCACTGAAAACAGTTAAGTTATTATTAGAAGATAATTTTCAGTGCCTACAATCGGCCATGCTTAGTAGTAGGTACAGAAAAGAATTTAGCATGGCCTTTGAGGATTTTACTGCCTAAAAGGAGAAACAGACTTATAACAAATACAACTATACCTTTTTAGAGAAGGTATCCATCTATGCTCCTAAACCAGCCCACATTAGCTGCCTGTATCATGCAGTCGATTAAATGAAAACAGTATTATTCTAATCTACTAAAGATTGAAGAGAATTCAAATTTGTCATAATGTGTGTGTGTGTGTGTGTGTGTGTGTGTGTGTGTGTGTGTGTGAATCTTCACTCAAGGATATGTTCTTATTAATTTTAGAGAGAAAAAGGGAGAGGAGGAGAGAAAGAGAGGAACTTTGATATGAGAAAAAAGCATTGATTGCTTGCCTCCTGTATGCAACTCAACCAGGGATAGAACCCACCATCTGGGTAAATGCCCTGACCTGTTTCTGGGATAATACTTCAGCCAACTAATCCACACCAGCCAGGACAAATCTGTGTGTGTTTTGAGGTCAAAAGTGTACTCTAGTTCCTATATTTTAAGTCATTAACTATCTCTGTAAATTCTGGTTAGCCGGCTATCGGTTGACAACCCATTTTAAACTACACGTGGCCCCAGAAAGATACAATTGCTTGTGGTATCTGCGTGTGAATGGAGTCTAGACTGTTGGCTATAGATTTGGTAGCTGATAACGGTCCCTGGCAATTTTATTACTGAACACTGAGTTGCACTTCTATTTTTATACATCTTACTCTTCTGTCTGCTCCCTTCTGAATAGAATCTTTTTGACCACCAGTGCCTCATTTGGTATTAGACCTCTAATTTTTAACTATATCCTTTCTTACGTGTCCACAGTATTCTCTGTTTATAGTTTACAGATAAGAATGTATACACAAGTAATCAGGGGACTGTTGAAAAGAAACTTGTAGAAAACTTTAACTCTGTCAAGGTGGTCAAGAAAATGTCAAGAATTCTCTTAAGCAGCTATGAAGATTGAGTAAGGGGAATTCTTCAAGAAGACATTGAGGTGGAGAGTGGGAAGAGATAGGATATTAATGAATCACTTATACAAAGACATACATTAAGAGAGGTGAATAGAAAATGTTTTCATTTAACTAGAGAATAAGATATTAAGGTAGAGATGTGATTGACTATGTCAAAAAGTGTACCTAAACCTATGGGTATTAAGTTTCAAAAGGATGCCATATAAGAGTAACAAATCAGATGTAGATATTAGCAATTTTGCTTTGGCAGCAACTTATAAGGTGCAAATTGGAGGTAGGTATGCTCCTATTTGAGAAATTATGTGAGCCTGAACCTGGTAGTGAACCAAGACTGGATTATAAATAAAATATGAACACCAAGTATAAAGTTAGATTGTTTATCTGAGATTAATTTATTGTGAGCAACTATATGCCAGCAAATTGGACAATCTGGAAGAAATGGGTAAATTCCTAAAATGTGTGAACACTAAGAAACAGAACATTTTTTCTGCTTTGTTCACAGCTGTATATTCAGCCCCTGGAAGACTATCTGACACATACATTGAATTAATGTAAAGAAAAGAATACTCATTATTTAGTCATCTATACATTCATCCATCCATCAACACTGAACAACTGCACTATACAAATCATACTCTAGGTCCTAAAAGAATCTATAAAATGATTAAAAAAAAAAGAAAGAAATCTAGCTATAGAAACTTAGGAGCATGAATATTTAACAGTGGGGTGAAGAAAAGGATCACCTAAAGAGACTCCAAAAAAAGGAGAGAGAGGAGAGAAGAGAGAAGAGGAGAGAGAAGAGGAGAGGGGAGAGGGGAGGGAAGGGGAGGGGAGGGGAAGGGAGGGGAGGGGAAGGGAGGGGAGGGGAAGGGAGGGGAGGGGAGGGGAGAGGAGGGGAAAGGAGGGGAGAGGAGGGGAGAGGAGGGGAGAGGAGGGGAGGGGAGGGGAGGGAGGGAGAAGGGAAGGGAGGGAGGGAGGGGAGAGGGGAGAGGGGAGAGGAAAGAGGATGAAACTAATAATTTGTCACACTGATAGCTAATGATAAATAAGATTTCACAAATTATGACACGATTGCAAGTATTTAGGTGCTTAATCATACTGGCTAATCATTAGATATCCCCCCTTTTTATTGACGTATTAATTTATAAACAATGAAAAGTACAGACCATAAGAGCTTAATGTAATGAGATGTGACAGAGACAGCTCTGACCCACATACTTATCAAAATATAGGACTTTCTATCTTCCCCAAAAGTTCCCTCATGACCCTGCCTCGTCAATTCCTCCCAGACAGAGGGACCACTGCCCAGTTATTTTCTCCATAGGTTTCTTCTGCTGTTTGCTATCTCCTGTCCTATCATATGCACATGCATGTGACCACCTGAGACTGTGCCACAAATCAGAGTTTCAGTGATTTTTCTCTCTGTGCTTCAATTTGGATAGTTTTTATTAATTCAGCTTTTAAATGCCTGATCTACTTTTAACCTTATGCATTTAGGATGTTTATTTCAATTATATTATTTTAGTTTAAAATGTTCTATTTTTCATAGTTTATATTTCTCTGTTGAGATTTTTTTTAATCTTTTCACACATAACCTTTATCTTGAAATCCACGCATATATTTACAATGACCATTTTAAAGTCACTGTGTGCTAATTCCAACATCTGTGTCACATCTGGGTTTGTTTCTGTTCCCTCCTTCTCCTAGTTATAAATCACATTTTAAAATTCTTCCTTCTATATCCAATAAAGTTTGATTGAATTTTGGGCACTGTGACCATTATATTATTTAAAGTCTAAATGATGCTGTCTTTTAAAAACGTTGGGATTTATTCTAGCAGGCATTAAGCTGCTGGTAGCTCAAACTAATTCTGCGGAGGCTCAGTTTTAAACTTTGTTGAAATGGTCCTAAGCCTGCCCTATTTTTAAGCTATGGCCTTTCTATGCTTTCAACTAAATGACTAGGATTTTCAGACCCACGTCTCCACTCTGACTGGTTGAAACTCCAAAGTCTTCCAGCACTGGGTACCCTCTACAGTTTCCATTCCTCCCCCAGTCCCTTACTATGGTTTTCCTGGTCTCATTCTACCCTGTGTATGCACAGCTTACTATTCAGCCAAAGACAAAAACAGGACCCGATGCAGATGTCTGGGGTTCCTTCTCTGTGCTGCTCCCTGCTTCCTGCTACCCAACTCTTTCAATTTGGGCCACCTCAGCATCCCGGACCCCCATCTCCCTTTCCTCTGCTTGGGGAGGCCGGGGCTCTAAATTTGGACTCTAGTTACCTGTGGTACATTTTGAAAAATACCCCCGGCCAGATTGCTGGGGTGAATGCAAGGCTAAGCTTTGCACGGTTTCCTTTTCTCAAGGATCAAACCCTTATACTGTCCGTTGTACAGTCTGGTTTTCGTTTTGAGCCTAGATACACAGTTGTTTACAGTAGAAGAATTATTCCAATATCCAATAATCTGTCATAGCCAGGACCAGATGTACTGCCCATGGATTTTGCAGTGGAAGCGTTTTTGGAGAGCAGATTATTTTCAGCACGTGAGAGTAGCAAAAATGTCTGTCCTTCACCTTGTTACACAGCCACATTTTCCTTTAATCCATCCAGTCCTCTATAATTCTCTGAGGACCTTAGGGAGCTTCATGTACTTAAATCCCATGGAACATCGAACCTGTTTGTTAGCACGATTTATGCAAAGTTACATGTATTTCTTTACAGTTTCACCTACATTACCATAACTTTTTCTAAGTCACAACCTTTGGTACATCAGATAGTATTCTTTGGATGATCTTGAGCAAAGTTGAAAAGAAAAAAGAAAATTAATATATTGATGGATGGATTTAGTCAATGCAAAACTGAAGTTAGGTCTTTTTTTCATAACTATTAAATCATTTATTTCATTGTTTTTCACTTGGAAATAGGGAGTTGTTTTTTTGTGTGGACAATCTGTATTCACCAGTTGTACTGGAGTCACACACACACACAGTTTAAGTTATGCATAACAGTGCACTCTGCCAAATGACTGCACAGCTGGAGAGTTCACTGGGGGTAGCAGCTGGGTAAGGATCCTCAAAAGATGGGTGGGTGTTGAAGGAGTTCTGTCTTGCTTTTGTACCCAGAAGGCTCACTATTAGTATCCCGCAAACACAAAGAAAAGATTAGAGTTTATTGTTCATTTTCCCCTCATGGGGAAGCCATGTATGTTTATGTCCTAAAGATTGCACATTTAAAAGAAAAAGCCACATTCACTGTGGAATTAGCCAAATTGACTATCTTCCCAGTTTGAATTCACTGGATAAATGCTAATCCCCACTTTACATTACGCTCTAAAGACTTAGCCAAAAGATTCTAAAGGCATGCATTTCCAGGTTTTCTCATCTGTAATACAAACACCAGTTAAAGACATAATATCATTTTATGCTATTCTCAAAGGGCATCTAGCAAAGCTGGCCAGCATTACTGCAACATTTTAATTACTGGTGCTTACCACAATTTGCAATAATTACAGTTCATTTAGTGAGCTGGTTCTTAATTGCAGACACTGCTAAAGTAACAATTGAATAAAAAATAAAGTGTACTTTCATATATATATATATATATATATATATATGTATATACATATAGAAATATATATATATGATTGAGAAAGATGTGGGCTTAGAAAGAAATAAAAGAAACTAGCATATTCTACTATATCAATTTCCAAAAAGACATAATAAAGGCAGTTTTTTTAAACCAAAGGCCCAGAATTTTTTTAATATATATTTTATAGATTTTTTACAGAGAGGAAGGGAGAGAGATAGAGAGTTAGAAACATCAATGAGAGAAAGTCATCGATCAGCTCTGCCTCTTGCACACCCTTTACTGGGGATATGCCCGAAACCAAGGTACATGCCCTTGACCTGAATCGAACCCGGGACCATTCAGTCCGCAGGCTAATGCTCTATCCACTGAGCCAAACCAGTTTCGGCCAAAGGCCCAGAATTAAATGTAATAATAAGGAATAATAAGGACAAGTTGCTTCATCATTTATAAAATTCTCTTTCTTGAGCATAATTCCTAATTCTATTATTTTATTTTTTATTCAAGAAAGTTCAATGAGTGAATTCTAGTATTAATATAAGTAAAACCTCAGCTAACTATTATTCATTATTAGGTGGCAAATTTCAAAAATAGAGATTGGTCCTATCTAAAACATATTTTCATCTAAAAGAAATAGCCATTGATGAAAACTCTATTTTGTTTATTTGTTTATTATTCATTTCACCAAACATAAAATAATCATGAGATTTTACCCTATATAAATGAAGGGTGATGTGAGAGGTCAGGATGTTTGCTGAGAAGGGTAGCAATGGAAATGCCAAGAAAATCTGAACCAAAGTGAAAAGACTGATTAACAAGAGGGTTTACTCTCTGGAAAAGTACATTAGGTTCTAATTTTTCCATTAGTCATATTTTTCCTGCAGTAATCCCTCTAAGTTCTCTAAGTGCTTTAGAGTTCCTGAAGACCAGTAAAAGACCACCATGAAGTAAATTCTTGCTTGGAGAAGGGTCTGGATTTTAAACATATCATAGGTTAATATTCTTTTATATATATATATATATATATATATATATATATATATATATATATATTTGATTTTTTTTTTATAGAGAGGAAGGGAGAGGGATAGAGAGTTAGAAACATCTATGAGAGAGACACATCCATCAGCTGCCTCCTGCACACCTCCTGCTGAGGATATGCCCGCAACTAGGTACATGTCCTTGACTGGAATCAAACCAGGGACTTTTCTGTCTGCAGGCCCATGCTCTATCCACTGAGCCACACTAGTCAGGGTGGGTAAATATTCTTGAGAACACTTTGGAATACTTGGATGCACTAAGATGCCTTTCTGGCAGGTTACTGCATTGTTTTTCAGGCCAATTCCATAAAGTATCCTTAGCAGTTTGCTCCCAAAGGTGGGAATCCAGTCAGTGATTAAGAGAATATAGGTAACACACAGTAATTCCATCAGTAACCCTAAGGATTTATTTCTAAATTTTTGTAGAATTCTGCTATAAAACTATTCACATGCAAGTGAACTGAAAAATGGAAGCAATCAAGAAACAAACGGAATTAGAAGACAGTTTTCCTTCTGTTCTCAGGAAGCTTCCTCTGAAAGTGAAAGGAATTTTGAGCCCTGGACTATTTACTTACTTTTTCCCCAATATCAAAATAGTCTCAACTCATATCTAGTCAATTAAAGTCAAGAATTAATTGATCAGTTCACATGTATTGCTAGAACATCTATTGCATATCTCTCTGATGATGACTATATCACAGTGTGTCATAGTTAAATGAATTGCTACGCTGGTAACTGTTAAACAAACATAACTCTAGGGGGATAAGTCCCAATTTGTAATATTTGCCAATTTCCATGGTGTAAATACTCTACTATGGCTCATTTTAAGTAGCCAAAGTAGTAATAATAAAGCATGGAATTGGGAAGAGATGGGTGGTAGCACAATATGTTAGATTTCCATATATAAAAGCAATATATATATATATATATATATATATATATATATATAGCTTTGGCTACTTAAAATGAGCCAGAGTATTTACACCATGGAAATTTACAAACATTATGTATGTATGTGTATATATATATATATATATATATATATATATATATATATGGCTAATATGCAAATTTAATTGAGAGTTTGACCAGGAGTCAGGGCATTTGATTGCTCGCTATGATGTGCACTGATCACCAGGGGGCGCAGAGAACGAAGGAAGGCCCTGGCTGGCAGCTGGAAGGCCCAACCAACCCTGATCACCAGCCAGGCCTAGGGACCCTACTCATGCATGCAAGAAGTCTACAGCACAATATATATTAGTAAATGCAGTAAAATAATGATAAAGTGATGAGTTTTGATTATTTATGACCTGCATTTTAATTTGTTGAACTGTTAATTTATATCATTTAAATTTTAGTCATATCAGTGTTTAATAACCATCATGCAAAATTCCTGGAATTTTAGTAGTTGGTTTTTATGAGCTGAAACAAGATGACTTCAGCACACCCCTGAAATTTTAATGTCAATGTTTACCCTTCTGCTAATGATTAGGTGCCCTTCAAAGGCAGGTGCTGTTATTATCTTCCTAATTCTCAGTGCCCTGCATAGTGCCTGGCGTTTGGTAGCCTCAATTAAGGCCAAGTGAATAAATGAGTGAAAAAAGGGGATACACATGTATTACCAGAGTCGTATGAATGGACAAAGACAAACTTCACTGGGATGGCATTTCTTCTAATTGAGGGAATTATGAAAACCTCTAATCCACACAGACCTTACTCCATGAGGATGAGAAAGATGTCTTTAAAAACAGAAAAATAAAACACAGATAGGTGACTGAGAGATATCCTCCAGAGGATGTCTTTGCCACTTCAAGATTATCATTTTTTTGACAAAAAAAATACTGAGTTATATTGGATAATTCCATTAGTGATAATTATAGCAGTCATATACTAAGTATTTTGTACTACTCAATACATCTTCCTCTTATGTTATTTTACCGTCATATTAATGTTATAAAGTAAATTACATTATTATCCCCACTTATAGACAGAAAAAACAAAAAAAAATTAGAGAACAATGTAACTTGCCAAAATTCCAAAGACAGAATGAGTATGAGCCAAAATTTTATTATGAACCATATGACTCTAGTGTCTTTTCACTCCAGAGAAGAGTTTTGGGTAAGTTTTACCTTTTATTTATGGTGAATGGCATTTATCACTTCAATGAGCTACTTAGTTATAGGCATGTGTATTTTATTTTTAAAGCATGCCTAGACTTTTGTTTTAGCATATTCTGATATACTTACTCTGGAAAGAGCTTCATTTTAATGCTGCCAAACTTAGCAATAACACTAAGTTATTTAATAGTACTGTGTTTCTCCAATTCATCAATTGCTAATATGAGTTATATGAATTATTTTCATTTAAAAAAGTAATCTTCATCTTTAAACATACTAGTACTGATAGGAAAGGAAATCTTTGTTGCTTCCCATAAAAAATCTTCTTAAGGCTTTTGTTTATCTGCAGTCTGGTTTTTATAGGTGTTCCCCAATATCAAAATAGTCTCAACTCATATCTAATATGAGCCTGCTAATATAAACTCAACTAATAAAGCCTTGCTCACATGTTGAATTTGATAATGTTTCTCACAAAAATAGTAAGTAAACCAATTAATAATATTAAAAGTACTTCAAGAATATAATATTTATTGATATGACAAAAGAGTGTCTCGATTACTCTTAGAGAAGAAAGTTACTGAATATATAATTGAAACCATAAAAGAGCTATGGACTAGGGAGGTAAAATACAGATACTTTTCAATAATTTGATGGGGAAAAAATAGGCCTAACAGAGTTTTAAAGAAATAGCCTATCAGTCTGTCAAAATAATAATTTTTCCTAAATATTTTAAACAAAACTGCCTACTGAGTTAAGAATACAAGTCTATAATTAGGCAAGATGATGAATATGGTTGGATCTTTCCAAGTAAAGCAAATTTTTATGCTAACAACCAGGAATCTATTGTACCTTGGTTTCTGCACTGGCATACAACCGATTTGTCTCTGACACCATATGAAATAGTACTGTACCTCACAGTGCCTACTCAACTGCTTGGCTTGCAGTAACTTTTCTAAAAATGTTTCCTGAGTTGAATGACTGAGTTGGAACTGAGTGCAATTATATTTTTACTAGAGGCCTGGTGCATGAAATTTGTGCATGTCTTTGATGTTAGATTAAACAGTAAGCACACTTTACCACTTATCTCTAAATGTAGTTATAAATACTAACAAAAAAAGCATTGAGCAGCCATCTGAGGACTATGAAGAGTAAACAGCAGAGCAATGGTAGAAGACCAGAATTTTGAAGTACAACCAAAAATGCAGTAAGTTTGCCTCCCACCGCCCCCCATTTCCAGTCACCCCAGGTCTGGACTCAATGCATCCTAAAACTTGGAAGTGGGCATCAGCATGATCACAGAGAGCTCTAAAAGCAAACCTCTAGTTCAGGCTTGAGGGGTAGGAAGGGAGTGTCCTATTAGCAGCAGTGTCACAGCGGAGGGAAGGCTCACACCTCTACTACGCTGAGGGAGGATAACCTTTCTTTCTCTCTTGCCCTGGGATCTGTAGTCCCATGTGTGTTGGGCAAACTCTTGTTTAGTTTTCCTCTCTCTGTCCTCCTGCTCCTTGGCCCTGCATGAGGGCATGGTAAGGTAATGTGCACAACAGAGAAGGATCAATAAGTCCTCAGCGTTCTGGCCAGAGGGTCCTGTGGATATCAATGGAGAGGGAGGAATTTAGAGAGATCCTTGAAATTGTTTATGCTCTTAAGCTCACTCCAGAGTTTTATATACATGGGCCTGACCCTAAACATGATACTAAGATCTCTGGAACCTGAAATAAGACATAGACTACCACCAATCTCAGACTGGCCACTGGGTGTAGCCAACACAGGACAGATATAAATAGCATTTCAAAGGCTTTGAAAATGGAACTGACAGTAAAACCACAACCCTCAAAAGGCTAGTCAGAATTTGTGGCCTGAATCCAACTGAGTTGATTGCCTGGCTAAACAAAATATTAACATTCTCCTAAGGATTTAACAAAGACCCAGACTATCATAACATAATATTTAAAATATTCAGAACAGATCACAGAATTTCTCAGCTTAGGAAGAACCAGGAAAATTTCAAATGTCATGGAAAAAGAAAATCAGCAGATACCAACAAACAGATGCCATAGAAGCCAGAATTATTTGACAATGACTTTGAAGCAGTATTATAAAAATTATGTAAGAGGGGAAGAGCAAACACTTGAAATTAATGTAAAGATAGAATATATCAGCAAAGCAATAGAAATTCCAAACGACCACCAAATAGCAACGTTAGTACTAAAACTATCAGGAATAACAATGCTCATTGGATAGGTTTTAAAATAGAACAAGAATGGCAAAAGAACCTATCAATAAATTTGGTGATATCATTAGAAATTACACATTTCATGTATAAAGAGAAAACCAATTTAAAAAATTATAACCCCAGGGACCCGTGGAACAATACCAAAAGTTTTATTCATGACAGTGGAGTCCTTTTAAGGAGAAGAAAAATAATATGGTAAGGAAAAATATTTGAAAACATAAGGCTAAAACTTTTAAAATTTGGTGAAAGATAGAAATCTATAGCTTTAATAAATTCAGTAAGCATCAAACAGGGAAACATAAAGAAATGTAGGTCTAGACCAGTGGTTGGCAAACCACAGCTTGTGAGCCAAATGCGGCTCTTTGGCCTCTTGGTGTGGCTCTTCCACCAAATCCCACATGCCGGCATGCACTACAGTGTGATTGACACTTCCTGGCGGAAACTGGTTTGGCTCAGTGGTAGAGCGTCGGTCTGTGGACTGAAAGGTCCCGGGTTCGATTCCAGTCAAGGGCATGTACATTGGTTGTGGGCACATCCCCAGTGGGGGGTGTGCAAGAGGCCACTGGTCGATGTTTCTCTCTCATCAATGTTTCTAGCTCTCTATCTTTCTCCTTTCCTCTCTGTAAAATATCAATAAAATATATATTTAAAAAAAAAAAGAAAATAAAAAGAAACTTCCTGGCCAGTGTACAGAAATTGATTTTCGATCTGGGCGAGTCTATTTTGAATAAGTGACGTTAGAACAGTCAAGGGGCCAAAGAGCCTACCACTGGTCTAGACACATCATAATCAGCTGAGTCTAATATACATTTATAAAGTCTATTCAACAATAGAAGAGTACACATTCTTAACACCTGACCATTCATTTGAATAAACCACCTTATGACATAAAATAAATGTCAAGCCGAAACCAGTTTGGCTCAGTGGATAGAGCATCAGCCTGTGGACTGAAGGGTCCCAGGTTCGATTCCAGTCAAGGGCATGTACATTGGTTTCGGGTACATCCCCAGTAGGGGCTGTGCAAGAGGCAGCTGATCGATGTTTCCCTCTCATCGATGTTTCTAACTCTCTATCCCTCTCTCCTCCTCTCTGTAAAAAATCAATAAAATATATTTTCTAAAAAAATAAAATAAATGTCAACCCTTTTAAAATGAATTAAATCATACAAAGTATGTTCTCTTCAAATAATGATATTAAATTAGGAATAAATGGAAAATATTCAAACATATGCACATTAAATAATACTTCTAAATAATCCATATGTCAAAGAGGTCTTAATTCAAATAAGAAACTATTTTGACTCAAATGAAAATATTGCATATCAAAATTTATACTAAGTAGCTAAAACAGTGCTTGATGGCATATTTAAGTGATAAAATAGAAATGATTGATAGAAGAAATACCCCAAATCAACAATCTAAGTTTCTGTCTAAAGAAATTAGAAAAAAAAAGAACAAAATTAACCCCAAACAATAAGAAGAAAAATTAATGATAGAGCCAAAACCGGTTTGGCTGAGTGGATAGAGCGTTGGCCTGCAGACTGAAGGGTCCTGGGTTCGATTCCGGTCAAGAGCATGTACCTTGATTGCGGGCACATCCCCAGTGGTGGGTGTGCAAGAGGCAGCTGGTCGATGACTCTCTCTCATCGATGTTTCCAACTCTCTATCCCTCTCTCTTCCTCTCTGTAAAAAAAAAAAAAAAAATCAATAAAATATATTTTTTTAAAATTCAGGTTCTTCCCCTTGAATTAAAAAATTAATGATATAAATAATAAATATAAAAGCAGAAATAAATGAAATTGAAAACATGAAACAATATAGAACATTAATGAGATTCTATACTTGTTCTTTAGATCAATAAAATTTATAGACCTTGAATAAGATTGATAAAAAAAATAAGGTTTCTACATGAATATTTAAAAAGAAGATAGGCCATGACTATAGATACTGTATTTCTCTCTATTACTGTTCATAATAATAATTACATTATTATATGAAAAATAAAGAAATAACAAAAACAGTTCTATGAACTTAATTTGCTAGTCTCAATTAAGTGGAATGGCTACTTGAAAAGAATGCTCAAAACTCACCAGAAATAAAACAGATAACTGAAATTCTATGTAATAAAAGCCTAATATGGTAAGTGTCTGGTCATCCAGGTGTCCGTTCAACCAATCAAAGCGCAATATGCTAATGATATGCTAAGGTCATTCAACTGCTCACTATGGCATGCACTGACGACCAGGGAGCAGACAGTTGACCAGTCTCTATGATGTGCACTGACCAGCAGAGGGCAGCTACTCTGACTTGCTGCTGGGGTCTGGCCAATCGTGACTGAGCTAGATGGGGTGGACAATCCCTGGAGCCCTCCCACAATCTCTCCCCACTGGTCAACCTCCTGAGTCCCTCCCTGGCCCCAATCGTTCACTGATGGGGTCCCTCGGCCTGGCCTGTGCCCTCTCACAACCCAGGACCTCTCACGGGATGTCAGAGAGCCAGTGTCAGCCTGATCCCACATGCCAGGCCAAGGGACTTAAAAATTTTTTTGAATTTATAATTAAACTTTCTTGAATAAGAAATCTCCAGGTCCAGATGGTTTTACTGGAAAATTCTAGCAAACTTTTAAAGAAGAAATAACACCAAATTTATGAATATGATTCCAAAAAAACAAAACCATTTCATATACAGAAAACTCTATTGCCATTAACAGAGAACAATGGGGTTGGAGAAAGACAGGGTGAGGATAATAAGGGCATAATCGGTGATGGAATGAGACATGACTTGGGGTGGTGAAGACCAAATACAATATACAGATAATGTACTATAGTATCATACAACTTAAACCTACGTAACTTTATTAACCAATGTAACCCTAAAAAGTTCAATTGTTTTTTTTTAAAGAAAAGCACTTCCCAACTTATTTTATGAGGGCAGCATTACCTTGATAGCAACAGCAAATGCAGAAAATACCTGGAGAAAATATACAAATATTTGTAATGAACAAAAAGGCAAGTGTTCCCAACAAATATTAACAAACACAAATATGACCGTTTTACTTTTTAAAAAATATTGTAATAACTTTAAGATATATAATTCAAGTAATAAAGTTTAGTGGCTTTTAGTATATTTTTCAAAGTTGTATGATAATCACTAAAATCTAATTCTGCAACATTTTCCCCAGTTCAGAAAGAATCCCTATACCCATTTGCCATCACTTCTCATGTTTTTCTCCCTCTAGACCTGGTGACCAACACTCTATTTTCTGGTCACATTGGACTTTTTCGTGTGAATGGCAGTATACAACACCGTGGCCTTGGGTTGGAGGAATTAGGTGTGGCTATAAAAGAGCACATGAGGAATCCGTGTTGTAATAGTCATGTTTTGTGTTTTGACTATGTCAATGTCAATATCATGGTTGTGATTTTGAAATCTAGTTTTCCAAGATATTATCCTTAGTGGCAACTGGGTAAAGGGTATGTAGTTATTATATTATATCTATACTTGCAACTGTATGTAGTAAATCTAAGTTATCTCAAAATAAGTTGGTTAAAAAACGAAGAAACAACACATAACCTAAAAAGACTGAAGTGGAATTCTCAGCCTTGGTATTGACCTTTTCAACTGAATCATTCCTTGTTGTGGTGATTGTCTTATACCTTATAGAATGTTTAGTACTGTCCTTTACATTTACCCACTAGATCCTAGTAGTACTACCCTTATTTGTGACAACCAAAAATGTGTCCAGCCATTTCCAAATGTCCCCTTGAGGGGTAAAAATCACCCCAGGTGAAAACCATTATGCTGCTATTACTATTGATCTGTTACTTTAATAGTAATATGACGAGAGGCTCGCCCTAATGCACTGTCCTCATAATAAAATTTCAAAAAACATTAAATTCATATATAGCAAAGAATAATAGGCATATTTTTCCTTTTGAATATATCTTTGCATTAACGCTCCATACCTTAGCATACTGGTTAATTTGTTTCCATGTTCTCTCAGACAGTGTCTTCTATAATTAAGGTTGAAATGTTCACAGTACCTGATTTTAGATTCCCAATGTTTTTAGCTGAGTAGGAAAATGTTCTAATTCTCTAAGAAAAATGATGATATAGTATTAAATCTATTTATAGTGAAGGCTATGGCAAAAAAAAAATCTAAGTCCAATATATGGCTCATGATATGCCATTAAGATAGTTCAACACAATTCATAATCTAGTGGAAGGACTCTTCACTAATTATATGTAAAAAATATAAAATATCAACAAAGAAACAGAATTACATTAGGAAAATATCATGTCTAAAGTAAATATAACAAAAGTCATCAATAAAGTGATAATGAGTTGATAGAAAGAGAAAGAGGCTTGTTGATTCCTATATCACTTTCTTTATATTTCTTATGTTACTTCACATGTTATTTAAATATATCTTCAAACTAGAGGTTGGTAAACTATGTCCCAGTCAAATCTGACCTACCAATTTGTGTTTTTAAATAATTTTTTGTGGAACACAGTCATGTCCATGCATTTACATTTTGTCTATTTATGCTTTTGAGTAAATGGAGTTGAGAAATTGGCATGAGAAGCCTGAAATTTTTTTGTGATCTGGCCATTTAAATTTTTAAAAAGTTTGTGATGCTGATTTAAACTATAAATAAAGTCTAACTAGGATATTTGACTACAAGTTTCTTTGAGAAGGAAGGAGCCATATCATTAATATGTCTATTCTTCATATTTGGACTCATCTAAAGTTATCTTAAAAAAAAAACTGGTTTAAAAAAAAAAAAAAGGAAACTTAATTACATAACCTAAAAAGACTGAATTAGATTTCTCAACTGTGGTATTGACCTTTTCAGCTGAACAATTCCTTGTTGTAGGGGTTGTCTTGTACTTCATAAAATGTTTAGCAGTGTTCTTTGCTTTTACCCACTAGATCCTAGCAGTACTCATCAATACAAAACTGCAATTGATATGTATTAAATAAAAGAAAAAGCCAAAGGAAGAAAGGAGAGAGGAAGCCCCCCAAAAGTGAGAAGTATAAAGGTTTCAGGAAAAAAGAAATGACTCATGTAAGAAAAAAACAATTAATTGATTGGATAGAGAAAGAACATTATCTATAACAGCTATGTTCAATTGGTGTGCTGCAAGAGACACTGGTATTGCTGAAACCGGTTTGGCTCAGTGGATAGAGCATCAGCCTGTGGACTGAAAGGTCCCAGGTTCGATTCTGGTCAGGAGCATGTACCTTGGTTGAGGGCACATTCCCAGTGTGGGGTATGCGAGAGGCAGCTGATCGATGATTCTCTCTCATTGATGTTTCTGGCTCTCTATCACTGTCTCTTCCTCTCTGTAAAAAATCAATAAAATATATTTTTTTAAAAAGAGAGAGAGACACTGGTATTCTGTAAGAGTTTTTGAAAGATGTAATGCCTATTTAGTCAGGAGCACTGACCTCTTTTCTCTTAGATTATCTAATAAAAAAATGACAATAGTCAACACAATGATAGCTGTCTGTGTGAATGAATGAAAATGATACCTGTTTTTGTCAGATCAGCAAAATAATATATTTTTGGTATACCACAGAATTAATTTATGTGTGCCAAGAGATGAAAAAAAGTTGAAAATTTCTGATGTATAATGTAGTAGGAGATGAAGGAAATTAAACCAAGGGACGAGAGCTATCATGATTAGTCTTAAAACGCTACTAGAACTTTTAATTGTCCTATGTAGCAGTCTAGTTTCCCTGCCAGGGCCTGACTCAGAAGCCAGCTGGCTGAGGGGAAGGTGGCTATTACTCAGAAGGAACGTGATGCATGGGTGCCTCGAGCTAAGAGCAAAAGAGGCCTGTTTTCGTGTTTCTGCTCACCGACTAGCCAAGTATTCCTTGTGACCCTAGCTCTTCATCACTCAGTCAGATATTCCTTGATTTGTATAAGGAATGGTTCTTACCTTAAAAAAAAAAATCATCTTTCCTTGAGTTTATGGTTTCAAAAAACTAAAGTTTAATTTATAGAATCTTGGAACTATTGACTTTCAAATAGCCTATTCTTATAGTTATGCAACACAAAGTTTATGTTTTGTACAAAAATGCAAAAGTAAAAATATGTAAGCATGCAAGATATGCAGAAAAGAATATATATAAGAGAATAAGTAAGTGTGTGAAAAGGTATCCCTCGATGACCTCTACTTATGTCAACAGAAACTCAAATACTGTAAGCTGGGGCTGGGAGGTAAACACAGGTAAAGAGAAAGCTGCTGGAGAGGGTCCTTAAAATCGGATTTAGTGGCCTGCCAGGAATCTTTTACAGTGATCTAGGCGTAAGGCGGGTAAGGCTGCAAGTAAAGCACCTAGGGGATAGCTGCATATTCCTAAAGGATGACTGACTTTCAGGACATAGTAATGGAGCAAGAATAGGGCAAAAAGAAAATTAGCGAATTATGAGTGAAAAGTTATTAACATTAAATATCACAGGTAAATTATGCTGCAAATAGTACAAAACTGCCACAGGATTATTCAAAACTTTTCTAATGTAAGTAATAGGTGTATTTAACTTTTATTTGAAAAAAAATAATATATCACAAAATCAGTATAAACCTGCCTAAAATATTTTATTCAATATTATATGTACTGTATATAGATAACAGATTCAAGATGACATATGAAAGATAAAACTATAAAGTTAATAGAAGAATCATGGTGGAATCCCTTTATAATAACTTGGTAGGATTTATTAAATAAAACTTTAAAACCACATACCTTAAAGAAAAAATAGACTATATTGATTATATACATCAAAATATAGTTTTGTTCAGTAGGAAAACACCTTGAACAAAATTAAGACACATTACAGAAGGGTCCAAAATAATTGCACTTTTATAAACAGTCTAGAGGCCACAATTGATGGAGAGAGAACCAAGATGGTGGCCTAGATAAGCACCTAAGCTGCCGCCTCACACAACAATTTAAAAAACAACAACTAAAATCAGAACAAACTTCATCCAAAAACACAGGAAAGCTGGCAGAGTGGGAAATCTACAACTAGAAAGAAGGAGAGAGGCTCATGGATCAGATTGGGAGCCGCAAAGTGCTGAGGTAGGGAGATGCTAGTGCACAGAGAGGAAGTATGGCCGAATGCCTGGCTGGCAGGAGGGGAAAGGAATTCCTGATTGCACTGAACCCCAAACCCGGCCAAAACCCCGTGGACCCAGGCTCATATGAGTGGAGTCTGGACTGTAGAGAAAGGCATGCAGAGACTCAGAGACTGGGAGACCAGGGGAGCCGGGAGCCACAGCGGGTAGGGTCTACAGTCGCACGCGAGTATGTGCTGAGGTCTGACCACGTAGGTTACTGTAGCCTCTCTGTAGTGGAAGGAGTCAGAAGCTCCAGTCTATAGAGGTCCAACCCAATTCCAGGCGAGCCCCTGGGGAACCCACGCTCTTGCATGGAGAATCTGGGCTGGTCAGGCAGAAACTCAGGGAGTGCACAAGGGCAGGGCTGATGGGAAGCCAAGACTGTCAGCTCAACCCTGAGACTCCGCCCCAACTGATACCCACATCCAATTGGCCTAAAAGTCAATTCCTCCCAGGGATTCCAACAATAAAGACTTAGCTACAACAAGGCTGTACATGCAGTCCACAAAGGGGAGCACCAAGAGTGTCTACCTCAGGTAACTGAGGAGGCTGACCCACTGGGCCAAACACACAAAGCCATCCTACCAACTCTGGGATGCAGCAAAAATGCCGAGACAAGAAAAGAGATACAGAGTTCAAAACCACGGTTATAAGGTTATGCAAGAATATCCTAGAAAAGGCCGATAAATTTCACGAGACCCAACTAAAAATTAACATAAACTGACTAAATTGGAAAATATTATGCAGAGATCCAACAGCAGAATGGAGGAACACAAGAATCAGGTCAAAGAGCCAAAAGACACTCCTCTGGAGAAGCAAGAAGAAAAGAGAATCCAGAAAGTTGAAGATAGTGTACGGAGCCTCTGGGACAACTTCAAGCACACCAACATCAGAATTATGGGGGAACCAGAAAAAGAGAGTGCAAGATACTAAAAACATATTTGAAGAAATAATATCAGAAAACTTCCCCCACCTGGTGAAAGAAATAAAGTTACAAGTCCAGGAAGCGTACAGAACCCCAAACAAGAGGAATCCAAAGAGGATTCATCAAGACACATCATAATTAAAATGCCAAGGGCAAAAGACAAAAAGAGGATCTTATAAGTAGCAAGAGAAAAGCAGTTGGTTATTTATAAGGGAGCACCCATATGACTATCAGCTGATTTCTGAATCAGAAACTATGCAGGCCAGAAGGGAGTGGCAAGAAATATTCAAAGTGATGAATAGCAAGCACCTACACCCAAGATTACTATATCCAGGAAAGTTATCATTCAGAATTGAAGGGCAGATAAAAAGCTTCACAGATAAGAAAACATTAAAGGAGTTCATCACCACCAAACCAGTATTATATGAAATGCTGAAAGGTATTATTTAAGAAGTGAAAGAAGATCAAGTGAATTAAAAATCTGAGGAACAGAATAAACTGGTGAATATAATAGAATCAGGGGCAAAGAAAGGGAGTGGATTGATAATTATCAGGGTGAAAGGGGTGTGGGGGTGCAGAAAGAGACTGGATTAAAATTGTATAACCTATGGATGAGGACAGTGGCGGGGGGGGGGGGGGGGAGATAAAGGCAAAGAGTGGGGCAGGAACTGGGTGGAAGGGAGCTATGTCTGGGAAAAAGGAGAAACAATTGTAATAATCTGAGCAATAAAGATTTATTTAAAAAAAAACACATTCCAGCAATTACTATTAAGAAGATTATTCAGGGACTCTAAAAATCACCAAGGAAAAGAGAGAGACCTCAAAGGAAAAGGGGGCACAGGATGAAAATAAACAATTTACAAAAAAAGAAACCTAAAAGGTTAAAAATATATAAAATATCCTAATCAAATAAATAGAAATTATATATATATAAATTAAAATGCTGGATAATATCTAGCACTGGTGGGGATAGATGAATCCAGGACCCTCAGTCTGTAAGCTGGCACAGACATTCTGGAATGCAATCTAGCAGCACTTAGTCAAATTAAATATACAAATATAATAGGATCCAATAAGTATGCTTCTGGGCTTATCCTCCAAGCAAATGGTCACAGGGGCATTTCTGAAGATGTTGATTGCAGCATTGTTTTTATCACAGTCAGAGACATCTGGGTGTCCCTCACAGGGAGTGGATGTATGCAAATTGTGACAGACACTTACTATGGAGTACTATGCAGCTGGTATAAATAGCTGACTAAATGAACAATCAGCAAAGTAGATGGGTCATAAAAACAATGCCAAACCTAAAAAAAAATGTATACACCATAAAAGGTGAAATATAGTTCAATTTATATAAATTAATAATACAGGCATATAAATAATAGGCATTTAAAAAGTTTACATACAAACAAGCAGATCTACATAAGGTGGTAGGTACAAAAGGGAAAAACAAAATAAACGAATGAAATAATTAATTAAATGAATAGATTGCATAAATAGTGTGGAAATACAATCATACCACTAAAATTTAGTATCTGACAAACATGGCTTTTCTAGTATTCCACTGCAATGTAACATTACAAGATAAAAGTTAAAAATTATATAAAACAAAGATACCTTAAAGATAAGCCAATATGCTAGCATAATTTTAATATGAATTGAAATAAATAATTATTAAAATTACTCAACTAAGCCTAAGGGTAAGTAAAGGGCCTGTGCAGATACCGTATTTGCCGGCGTATAAGACGACTTTTTGGCCCTGAAAAATATGCCTCCAAGTGGGGGGTAGTCTTATACGGCGAGTATATAACAAACTCTGTATTTTTTAGTGGAAATGTTAGGGGGTCGTCTTTTACGCCCAGTCTCTTATACGCCGGCAAATACGTATTTTTCAGGGCCAAAAAATCGTCTTATATGCCGGCAAATACGGTATATTGACTCCTAGTCAGAACCTATTCCATTAAATTACATTTACTATCAGATCTGGTTAAATTCGTTAAAACCAAATTGTAAACTTTGAGCTCTGAGAGTTTTCCTTGCCTAGCATTCAAATGATGATGTAGTATAGAAAATGTGAATCTTTATAATGATAAATACTTGGAAGATTTAGTCAAAATTTATACTATTTAATAATTAACACACTATAATTCTGATAATTTGATTATGATTTAGTTCATTGATTTTATAAAAGAGACTGTTTTATAACTTTTTTTGCAGTTTTGTACATTTTACTGGAAGGTGTGACATAAAAAAAAAACTGGTAAATATGAGCTGTAGAGTGGCACATTTCTGGACCTTCCTGAGGTTTCTAGAATGATGTCAGTATTCTCATATTCCCCACCCTCCACAAAGGAGAGGTTCCCATTAGGAGACTGCCTTGGTAACCTCCAGTGAACTCTATCTTAGGACATTCACAAGTTGCCATTAGAGCAGGGGTAGGGAAACTTTTTGACTCGAGGGCCACAATGGGTTCTTAAACTGGACCGGAGGGCTGGAACAAAAGCAGCCTGACCATGCTGGCACTCTCATCTTGGGCTGCTGGTGAAGGAGCGGAGGGGAGAGCAAGAGAATCCTTGGCTCTTTGGCTCCACAGGCTAGATAGAACAGCCGGATCCGGCCCACAGGCTGTAGTTTGCCCACGGCTACATTAGAGTGTGGTATTTTCAGGTATTCACTAAATAGAATTAGCTGTTCTTTTTGCCCATTCTTGTGTTTAGTGGGCTTCCCCCAGCACTCTTCAGGGGGTGAGATTTTATGCAAAAATCAATTATTGAAAATGTGGATGAATATACAGCCCATTCTTTCATTCAATTAAGCAGTATACATTGATAACCTACTCTGGGCCACACAGTGATAAAATATCACTCCTCAGGTAATAAACTCGTTCTGTGGAAATGAGCTGGTCACAAAGAATGGCCTTGGAGGCTTTAGAGCAGCTTTCTTGTGCTCACCAATCGCCACGTGAAAACGGGTCCCAGAGGAGCAGGCTGTAGATATCTGGGACATTTTAAAAGGGATCATAGGATTAGGTTAGTTCTATTAGCATAATCCCCTAAATTTAAGGTCAACTGATTAGAAACCTTAATTACATCCGCAAAATCCCTTTTGCCATGTAAAAAGGTTTTTCTTTGCTTTTGTTTTTAATGTGAGAGACAAGGGCGCCAGGATGAAAATCTTGAAATCCTCACCAAATAGAGCTGGTGGGTCCTCCCTTATGCTTTAGTAACTACAATCCCTCAGTGTATTCTAAGGAGAGAAACCCCATCATTATTTCGCACATCCTGCTCTCCTCTACACTAGCTCTCATCTTGAGTCCTGATTCTGCTTGTCCCTGAATGTGCAGTTCAAAATACTCAGTGGATCCACCTTTGGATAATCATTTTGTATTCTGTACCCACATTCACGAATCAACTGCAGATGTGAAGTAACTAGGATAATGTTGAGAACACTCCTCATAAACTCATTCAGCCTTGGATTGATGTACTTGCTAGTGTGGTTTCCTCAGACACTTAAAATTAATCACTCACAATATGTATACACTTTGGGAAATAGCAAGTTTGAGCCAGAAGATAGCTAGCTATGTGCAGTTGTAGGGGATGTGATTCAAAAACTGGCCAGTCGCTGAAACCAGTTTGGCTCAGTGGTAGAGCATTGGTCTGCGGACTGAAAGGTCCCAGGTTCGATTCCGGTCAAGGGCATGTACATTGGTTGCGGGCACATCCCCATTAGGGGGTGTGCAAGAGGCAGCTGGTCGATGTTTCTCTCTCATCAATGTTTCTAGCTCTCTCTCTCCCTTCATCTCTGTAAAATATCAATAAAATATATTTTTTTAAAAGTGGCCAGTCAAGGACAAAGGTGGTATTTTGTTTTGTGTCTCCTCCCCTCCCTCCACCCCCCAGAGGTGCCAGGGAAGTCTTTGAGTTCTACTCTTCAAGGGAAGGTTTTCAACAGTATTTGCTAAGAAAGGCCAAATAGCCTGAGTGTTGAGCACACATTCTCACTCTAGGGAGAGGCATGCAGTCAACAACAGAGAACCTGGCTGCCAGGTAATGACCAGGATGTATTCACCGCCTGTACAGAATAGCCCAGGCCATTTCCACTCCTGCCGGGTGGAGACTTTTATAGTGGCTAGCCCATCATGCCTCTGGCTCCATAAAAGTGCTCCAAATGCATTTCATGTCTTCGGTTAGGTCATCCCATAAGGAAACCCTGAGCCAGAGATTCGAGTGCAAGTGATTTATTAAGGCAGTGCTCCCAGGAGACACTGCTAATGGAGTTCAGAATGGGGAAGGAGGAGAACTCAGAAAAGAGGCACTATCAGGTGAAATTCCAGGCTCAGCCAGATCCCAGAGAAAGCTGTACAGCATGAACTGCAAGCTGGTTTGCCATGTCTCAAGGCAACTGGGCTCGGTGTCACTTTATGGACAGTCTATGAGTCATGCCAGGGAGACAAGCTCCTGGGCACTTCCAGGCAGCTCCCCACAAAAGTAAAGTGGCTCCAGTAACCCCAGGGAAATCCTCTGAGAAATGGTACAAGCAAAATGTGCAAAAGGTGGAGCATACATCCTGGGTGGAGCATACATCTTCCAAAGAAGATGGAAGAACCTGACCAGGCTATCAACTGGGGGCCACTATCTATCTTACTTTTGTGTGTGCCTCGGCAAATGCTCAACTATCTCTCTCAATCCTATCTTCTACCCCTTCGACTCTCCTCCTGGCTGTTCCTCCAAGAGTCACCCTATTGCTTGTGTAGACTTTCAGCCAGGAAAGTGGGAAAGATTTCATGGATTAAGACAGGAACTAGTGCTGCAAGTTACCATGACTACTGTACTTAGAAACAGGTGCAAAGGGATTTTGGCTCCAATGACAGGTTCCTCACACAAACATTATATTCATTAGTGAGCTTTTGTGGGTGTTCTCCCAAGTCCTCTGGAGACACTGTGCTGTGGGAGGCAGTGCAGTATGACAGATAAGAGAGCCTGGGCTTCAGAGTCATGAGACCCGCTTGAGTGGGCACCCATGACCCCAGTCTCAGTGTCACTTCCTGGTGACTATGTTCCATGGCAAAGGTTACTAATGAGGTGACCTTAAAATGGGGATATTATCCAGGTGGGCCAAATGTATCCAGGTGTCCCCCCACCCCCAACCTCTAGGTAAGATTCCAGTGTGGCCAATAAGTTGACTTCCTTCTGGCGAGATCCTAAGCAAAACATCCCAGTTGAGCCCCCACCCCTGAACGTCTGACTTGAAGAACTGTGAGATAATAGGAAGCTAAATCTGTGGCAATTTGTCACTCAGTAGTAGAATACTAATGTACTTTGCTTAGATTCTAATATCGTTACTGCCAAAACGCTTTAACTATGTGTTAGTTGCTCAACAATGCTGCTGGAACGCATTACTACAGCCTTGCTGCCTTAGCATCATAGAAACTTAATTTCTCACTGATTTGGAGGCCTAAACTCTGATTATCAGTATTTCTGGGCCAAAATCAACCTATCAGTAGGACTGTAATACTTGGGAGGCTCTATGGGAATCTGTCCCCTAACTCTTATAACTTTCTGTGGCTGTTGACATTCCTTGGCTTGTGGCTGCATCATTCCAATATCTGCCTTCATCTTTACTTGCCCATTGCCTCTTTTTCCTTCTTCCCCTCCCTCTTGTATAAAGTCTCCTTCTGTGTCCCATTTTAAGGCTACATGTCATTGTATGTAGGTCCCATCTGGATAATACAAAATAATTTCCCCATCTCAACATCCTTAGCTTAACCACGTCATATCTGCAAATATCCTTTTATGTTCTTTTGCTATAGAAGGTACCATTCACAGATTCTAAAAATGGTATCTTTTAGGGGGGCATTTGTATTGAACTACACACTGTGAATGGTCATTCAACATCTTCCTAGATTTTGGTCTCCTCATTAAAAACATAATTATTTCAAAGTGTTGGTGTAACAAGAAGTAAAATAATGTGTATAAAATATCAACCATAGTGCCTCGGATAGGGTGACAACCAACAAATGACAATGTTATTATCACTAGAAGGACTATGATCATTGAAAGTACACAGATATCTGAAAATGCAAAGTGGAAAAAAATTAGTATCTATCAACATAAAGGTATGAACTCGCCCTAACTGGTTTGGCTTAGTGGATAGAGCATCGGCCTGCGGACTGAAGGGCCCCAGATTCAATTCGGGTCAAGGGCATGTACCTTGGTTGCAGGCACACCCCCAGTTGGGGGTGTGCAGGAGGCAGCTGATCGATGTTTCTTTCTCACTGATGTTTCTAACTATCCCTCTCCCTTCCTCTCTAAAAAAAGATTTTATTATTTTTTTAAAAAGGTATGAACTCACTTTCTTTAATCCATTTGATGCTAGATTTGTCTATTTATCAGGTATGTTTGTTTCAGGGAATTGTTAAATAACTGCCATGTTGCCACTACAGATTCCACTTTAACTCTGCAAATGTTCACCCATTCTGCTATGTTCGAGAACTCTGCTGTTCACCAGGACATGCATATCGAAGCAGGACACAATCTGTGACTTAGTCAGCCTCATAATCCAGCAGGGGAACCAGCATTTTCATAAACACTTGCTTCATGGAGCACATGCTTTATCCCAAATAAATTGAGTTTTAATTGTCAGCCCCATTTTATAGGGTTTGCAATCCAAACTTGAAAACAAGCGCCACTGACAACAAATAACAAGCACATGCCTTAGAATCATTAGATTCATGATCTATGAAATGACACCACCACATAGTACTCCTAAATTATTTTGTGTGTGCATTTTCTATAAATATATAAATACATGTTGTTCTAAGAAAAACTCATGTCAAAAATGGAAAATAATCACCATCACTGGTTTCATTTATCGGCTGTCTAAGCGAAGACTGCATGATCCTGCGTATCACAGCAGAGCTGACTGGATTGCACAGAAAAGCAACTGGCTCCGAGACCCTCGTGAGTCCTTGGAAATGTTTTGTGAACATTCAGGCATCTTCAATAACATGAACAGCTCTGAAATGGTTTTTGTTTTTTGTTTTAAATATTTTTGTCATTAAACTATACTTGTGGTATTGCTGTCTATGTTGGCAGTAGTATTTTAAGTCAACAGAATTTTCTATAAAACAAAATGAAAAGAGAGTGACTCACTAATCTGTTTAAAGCAGACAAAACAGCAGATAAAGTGACAGAAATTGTTTCAAGGTTTTATGTTTTTCCCTACTCCCTCTCTTTATCTCCCTCCCTCTGCACTTGTTTCTTTTCTTTCTTCTTTTACCTCATTTGTTTATTCATTTAGACTTACTTCTATAATTAAATTTGCCTGAATAGTTTTGAGATACATTAAGGTTTGCTGTCTCTGTTAACCCTCAAATATTCAAAAATATTCCAATGTGGCCTTCTCTTTCCCATCATCATCTGGTACTCCATGACATATATAACAGAATATGGCTTATAAAGACTTGGAAGAAAATGCAGTAAGATTAAAATCTATGCAGAGATTTTGTTGGAGGAATCTTGATCTTTTACAAGGAGGGCCAACTGCCAACAAAAGCAACTGACAAAATAGCACACAAGCTGGTAAGGTATTGGATATTAATATTTGAACTATGATTCTTTGAATCCGGCGGGATGAAAATACTTTAACTTAGCTTCCCCTTACTAGGTAAACACCTCATGAAACAGACCTAAATCACACGATTTTCAATGTTTAGAAAGATTCTTTGCATATTTGTGGGATGATTCAACTTCCAACTACAATAATTTTGAAACCATACTGTTCAGCAAATTATTGAATATAGTAGTAGCCTTTCAATGCCATATGTATTCTTCTGCATGATTTGTAACTTTACAACAGAAGCAATCCACATGATAAATAAAGATAGGCTTTAGAAAGAATAGCTTATTTCTAATTCAATGTGGACAGAGTAAATTTCCCCTTTAAAAACATGACAGATCGAGCCTGAAACACTTTTGTATTGTTTGGTTTTTGTTACTATTCCTTATCCAGACTACCAGAAGAGCATCTAAGATCTGACAAAGGAGTAGCAATTAGATGGCCTAAAAGCACATATGTGAGCATTTCCTTTTAACAATGCCCCACACATTTTGCTCACTACTACAACCAGTTGATGGCTTAATGATGATAGAAGAAGGGCTAGTTCTGGGCTATGAACTAACCTAAAGCCATAGAAGGACTGATTCTCATTAAAGGGTCACCTCACAGATTTAGGCTTCCTTCCTTTGCACGACCTTCTGCATCTGACCCCACCTGTACCAGTGCCAGTTAAGGGTAGGACTGCAAGAATGTGATTGCAGATGTCAAATTTCACTTTGCAAAACCTTTTTCTTCTGCTAACAGGTGCTTTTATTTTCCCAGAAGGGTACGGAATCTTGCAATTTATTCATTTCCTTTTTTCACTGATTTGAATCAAGATAGTTGCTTGATATAATAGTTAAACATGCATTTGCTAGTCAAAATCACAATAAAATATGATTCTATTTTTTAAACAAGCCACAATTTTGTCACACTCCCAGAGTGAGCCACAATAGCAGTGTGCCCATGATGCATCTGAACGAATGTGAACGATCAGTGCTCATTAACCCCAGCCAGAAATTAAAATTCACTTCTATGGACTCGAGCCTATGAGCTTCACTGGCCTGTAGCTAGCAAGGGCAAACTTCAAAACATTCAGGATGCAGGGAAACTATCCACGTACCATTCAGAAAGGGTTGTTATGTTGATTCTAACCTAAGAATGAAGACCTATGAGTTTTGATAAATTCACCTCTTCAATGCCGAAACTGGTTTGGCTCAATGGATAGAGCGTTGGCCTTTGGACTGAAGGGTCCCAGGTTCGATTCTGGTCAAGGGCATGTACCTTGGTTGCGGGCACATCCCCAGTGGGGGGTGTGCAAGAGGCAGCTGGTCGATGATTCTCTCTCATCGATGTTTCTAGCTCTCTATCCCTCTCTCTTCTTCTCTGTAAAATATCAGTAAAATATATATATTTAAAAAAAATAAAAATAAATAAATTCACCTCTTAAATGCGCTTTATTAAAGAAGACAAGAAAATAACACAGGACAGATCCTCCCTTCCCCTCCCCCCACCCGCAATTCTGCCAAAGAAAAACACATTTGGTGCCACAGGTACGTGGCACATGACTTCTCTTTGTCCTAAAACAACGGTAGTCATAAAATGTCCCAGGTCAGTTTGCAAAGAAAACTGGAGAATACTACAACCACAGCATATGTGGTATGTGGATTCTTGCTGCAGCAATGGATTTCAGGAGGTGACAGATTATATAATGTGTTTGCAGTTCTGATTGCACCTGGCCCTGGAAGGTTGCCATGGCATGAAGAGCGAGTATCAGCTCCCTGCACTGGTGAGCAGGCTGGCGCTGCCTCTGCACACTCGATAGGCTGTTCTTGTTACCAGGGTCCCTGATTCAGCTGTTCCAGCTGCATAAGCTATTGTTTGTTCCCTCTCTGCTGCTCACCAGATATAATGATTTCCTCAGCTAGGCAAGAGTACGTGGGCTTTGCTTTTCTTTAGAAATTTCTCTTTCATACGTGGGTGATGGTTGAGCATTCAGTGATAACTGAATTTGAAATGGTTGGGATCCAATTCTAATTGACTCCCAATGTAAATCATTAGAGTTTCTAATCAAGCAGAAAGAGTCCTCTGAAGCTTGATGCTGAATGACCAGTTTAAGCCTCCAACATTTTTTTACTCATGTCTGAGTCAATAAAAGTAGTATTTTATTTCATTGTTGACTGGGTCTTTTTGTGTCTGGAATCGAGGCATTTATAGCAGTCTGTTGACATGAGAATGATGCATATTATTTTATAAATGTACACATTCCAGGTCAGAGAGAAGCACTTGAAATCCAAAAAAGATTAATAGAGACGTGCTCAGGAATACTTTTAAAATCTAAGGAGGAAGTTATTTTAGGGGATGTGAACAAAACTGGGAACTGTTTGACATTAGGTGTTCAAAAACCAGTGGTATGATGGGCTAAGGGAGTTCTGCGTTGCTGTTTTAAATACATAATGCCACGATTACAGAGCATCCCTTGCAGAGAAGATAACCCCACAAACCAGTTCCTAAGAGGATGGATGATTGGCTGCTTTGCTAAAGATAAAAAGGATAAATCTTTCCTCTTCCAAATATTCTGGGGAGAGAAAAAAAAAGTAGACTAATAGCGAGAAGTGTAGTGATTTGCACATTATCCAAGCCATTGAGTTATTCCTGCCTGTCCTCATTCTGGTTCTTGATTTGCAGGCCAGCTATGCTCTGCAGCTGGAGCAAATTATATCAGCAGAAGTGCTGATGTGACCACAAGTTGACAAAAGGACATGATTTCTAGTAGCAAAAAAGCAACTAGATTTTATGAAATTGTATCTAATAATGTTGTTTAACTCATGGATCCTGCATCTGACGCCTGCTTTTTATCCAGTCCTTTCAGCGGCCCTTTGTTAACAGTCACTCAGAAGAGGAAATAAAATGTAGCCATTGAAATAAAAATTGCTCTACTCTTTTTAATAGCTCAGCTGCAGGCTCTATTGTTTTATTTAATGGATTGTATAACTGAAGTCTCTCCTCCTGATGATTCCCATTTGGCTTCTGAGTCCCCAGACTGTGTCAGAATCTTGGGGGTTCCAGAAAGGAGGGGAGCCAAGCTTGGTGCTGAGCTGGTTCAGAATACAAGCGGATAGGAAAAGGGATGCCATTCATTAAAACGTAGCTCCTGCTAGGGACTTCAAATGCAACATGCGAGTGGCAGAGCTTCCTTAAAAGAAAGCAAGGTTAAGTCTGTCCCTAGATTCCGCAATTCTAGTTCAGGACACGGTGGAAGTTTGCGTGGCTTGAATATACAGGGGCAAGTAGGGTTGGAAGCAGCAGCAAGGGCTAGACAAAGGAATTAGAAGGATTAGAATATATAAGCGTCTGCTTATCAAAGTCACCGTGCTGTCCTCTAACGGGCAGATGTGTTCTCTGGCCAGGGGTCCCTGCAGTGGGTCTCTCTATCCCCCTGCCTCTCTATTCATGGCCAATATGAAAGTGTACCTGCTAGTCATTTGACTTACTATATTACCTTACAAAATGTCCCAGGATTATGGTATTTTGAATTATGTAAAAAAATTTTTGGTTCTTTACAGCAGCTAAAATGTGTCTGGCTTCTGTTGAAGGGAATATAGGTAATTTTTAAATACACATTTGACTTTTACTTTTCTAAGGTCAACGTTTTTTTTTTTTTTAAGTGCCTTCTACTTAAGAAGGGTGGTATAAAATACCAAGAGAAAGGAACAACCTCCTGCTCCATATGCATAAACATTTTAAGTATGAATGAATTGCAGACTACTTACCTGACTAACATAAGTGGTGCTGCTATGATTCTCAGAGAATTCTGCAAAAAGCCTTTTCAGCTCGTTTTTGTCCTGCCTCAATATGTTCCATCAAAGCAGTTCATTGTTTTAGGAAGAGGAGGAGAAAGAAATGTTAAATCCTAAAGTGCTAAGAGCCGTTTCAGCTGAGGAAGATACACAATGTACAAAGCAGTTGAAACCAATCATACAGTATAACCTGTTAAGGATGTAATTGAGACACATGTAATCATTAACCTTGGAACAGACTGGGATTCCGTTAATGAATCAAATCAATACCCTCTCCACTGATCCATAATAATTTGAAAGAAATGAAAAATTTAACAGTTACTGTATGAGGGGTTATGGTGGGCTGTAATTAGCTAGCCTCCAGGAGATTATGTTACCTAGTTACCAGAAGGTAAGGATAATTTCCGCAGATCTTCTGCAGAGATTGTCATAGAGACAGGTGCCAGACGTGGAAATGGGTCAGGAAGAGATATTTGGTATGGCCAGAGTCTGGGTCATCTTTTTGCCATTTTCTTTCCTACATCTTTCTTAGGGCATTTCATACTCCCAGTTAATATGGATGCATTGCTTTGAAAGGACATTACAATTGAATTTTACCAGTTAAAAGTGTGATTATCTCTTTTCCTATCTTGCTAGAGGTCTATAGCTCACATGATATGGCAAAGAGGTCAAGGCAAAAGTTCTGCTTCTGGGAACAGAATAACAACCCCATGAACTTGCATACTTAGGCATGAAAATATAGCCTGTTTGTCCTGCTCCCTCATCTTAACATTTTCAGCATGGCCATTATTTCCAGTGGAATTTTTACAGACGGATAATGGAAGAGAATGGATGTCTTGCCCTAGTGAGTCCCCCTCCCCCCATGTTGTTTTACATCTCCAAGTAATATGAAGCAACCTACAAAGTAGTGTGTGGAGAACAAGCTGGTCTCAGGGTCCGTAGCTTTTATACATACATTGCTTTCATGTAAACCTTGGTTAGAAGAAACAGTCTCGGTATGTGAAGTTTCATAGGCAAAAGTCTCAATTTAGGAAAGATATAAAAAGAGAGATTGCCATTCTCTAGGGAATCAGTAAATAAAACAGAGAACAGAATTTTTTAAAAAATGCATGTAAAATATATGCATATGGAAATGTTAAGAGCCTTATTTTATAATGCCAAGGAGGGCACACGATAAAAACTGTTGTCATTTGTTTCCAGGGAAAGCAGTCGGTGAGACCCAGGCACAGTAGGATAGTTAGTTAGCTACCACATGTAAAGCTGAGAGCAGATGGCGCCGCTGATATAGAGCACAGGAATGTGCGTGTTTGTGCGGGTGCGTTTCTGTGCGTGTGCGTGTGGAAACCAGCAAGGAGTTTGACACTGATGTACTCCATCAAGTCCAGTTATAAAGAACAAGTGGGTAAAACAACATTCTGTGCATCTGGCAGCCTAACCAGCTCTGTCAATCTGTGGATACTGCTGACATTGTACTATAAGCTTCGATTCCATCTGTGTTGTTTATTTTGAGCTGGATGCACGGCACACTATGTGAATTGATGATGGCTAGAAGGTCCAAAAGATTCTGAGACTGTTCAAAGTTCCAAGGTGTCAAATGACACAGGATTGTGTCACTAACGTTTACGAAAGGGTACGTGGGAGAGGCAAACCGTTTTCAGTGTTTGTTAGACGTCCAAGAAAAAATCGCTGAAAATATAGATGGAGAAGGTTTATGACAACATCTACAGAGTACATATGAACTCCTGCAATCAAATGTTTTCTTTTTCAAGTTGTATTGTGTCATTTTAAAGAATTCAAAATATGTACAAACAAATAGACAAGTCAAATCAGCTCTCCACTCTGAGGTTGTGACATGCCTATTACTCAAAACTTCCTGATCAGTGTCATCTTAAATTGTCAGAATAAAGGAATGGACTTGATGGGGGAGGACTGTGCCTGCCTCCTTTCTGAGTGGTTAGGACTGAGAAACAAGAATGTTTCTATACATTCACTCTTAAGTTATTCTGTGACATTCTTTGCTTGCTTCAGTTTCTGTCTGTATAACAAGACATAAATTATAGAGATAGGAATTGCTTCCTTCACCAGGAAATCCCTGAATAGTTGAACGTACGATTTTAATGAAAAACTATATACATTTGTATGAGAGGGAAAAAAACAAAACACTATTTGATGTAGGTCAATATCAAGGCTTTTTGTCTGTCTATTTTAATTTTCAACATAAAGTGCAGCTGAATGCTATGTCTGCATAATGCCAGAACATTCCTATAAAAACGGAGAGAAGGGATTTAATGATTCAGGTGTTTTATAAGCATTTGCATATCTGATGTCATTCAATTCACGAGGCTGTTCCTGTCTGCTTGTGTGGTGAGTAGCCCAGATGAGAATGTTCCTGCACCACAAAGGACACAGACTAGACTTTACACAGTTTGGCTTGTAGTCACTGAATGAAAACAGCATTCTGCTTATGGTATACAAATTTTAATGCATTCTTTCATCCCTGTTTAGTTAGTGGTTGATTATAGTTGAATTGTGTCACTGAATACAGTTATATTTATATGCAGCTCTGTCCTTCTTTAAAGAAGAAACATTTTAATCATCTTGCCTCATTTATCTCTCAGAGCCATGACAGCCACAGAATCTATGGAAGTAGTTCGTTTTCTTGGTAATGTTTAATTGTTCTTCTTAGGTGTCTATTCATATATAAAGTATATGCTAGGTAATACAAATATTCTTGAAGTTTGAGGCTAGACATCATACAGTTAAGATATTCTTGTAAAAATGTCAAATAAGAGTAGGTATAATCAAATATCAGTTACAAAACACCAAGTGGCATAGAGCAGACGGAAATTAAATGGGAAACATTCACCCTAGTTTTCTGCCTGCCACACACTGGACTGGAGGCTTCCCCTCCACTTAGCAGCTCACCTAACTCTTCAACATCTCCGGGGCTGTCCCCTCTCTTTCCAGAGAAGACAGAGTCTGGGAAAGCTCACTCCCCTTGTCCAAGCCACACAGCCACTGCGTGACCAAACATGGCTTTACCTTGTCAACGTATACTGAATACCTGTTCTGTACCAGTCGTAGTACTTGGCACTAGAATAAATAATATTTTTTTAAAAAAAACTGTTTAAAAGGTATATACGATTATAAGAATCCAAACATGGAAGTTTAATGTGAACACAGTGCAGTCAGTACCAATAAACTGATGTATGCATAGGGAACTAGAAGAGAGGAGAGGGCATCTAGCCTAGAGAGCTCAGGGGGCTATAGACAGAGAAATGGTGTCAGGTTTCCCAGACAGGCAGAGGCATCAGCAAAGGGGTGTGGGTCTGAACAACAGGAACAGTAGGAAATGTAGCTTTTTGTCAAGTCCTTGCCAAATTTTTCTTCTATAGCATACCTTCCTGAAATAAGCCTCAAGATTAGGCCAATTTTTGCTTAGTTCCCTAGGTCTCTTTCCCATTATTAAAGTAAAAGGTACTTATTATCTCTAGCCATCTTTTTGCTCTCAGTTTATTATCTCCCCCACTCCCCTTCCCCAAAACACACACAAAGTCATAATCCGAGCAGTACAAGCAAATGGACACCAGCCCCCACTGCTTCTAACTCTTCTACCACACATGTAGAGATGTTGTTCCTTATGCATAAGGCCAATATTTGACCTGTGTTGTGAATTCTCCCCAACCCCTCCCCACCCCCTCATCTTGGAATTTCAAAGGGCCATTGTTCCCTGAAAATCCTCTTTCTTTTATTTTTATTTTTTCCAAATTCCTATCTTTTTAACTGGCTCTTTCTCAAATAACATTATTTCGCTCTTCCTAAGTCTCTCCAATTTTCAGAACACCATCCCCAAGTCAGTCTTTAGCTACTGTCCTATCTCTTCCTTTTGAAAAATAAGCAGCCTGAAGTCATTAGCTTACCCTTCCCTCCCTTACTGTACATTCCTCAGCCCACTGCAATCTGGAAACCACCACCAAGAATTTCCTGAAATTTGTTCCTGTTAAGGTCATCAATGAATAATAGTGTGTTTCTAAATTCACTCTTACTTTATTTCACTTATAGGACCCAATACTGCTGACCAATTCCTCGTCTTTAAACACAGTTTCATTGTTTTAATAATACAATTTATGTGTTGTTGTTTTTGTTTTGTTATGTTTTGACACTGCCATTTCCCTAAATATTAGTGTCTTCAGAGCTATCTCTTGGGCCCTTGACTCTTATTATTTTATACATTCTACCTGATGAATATCATTTGTAGTTTTATTTACCATCTCCATGTGGAAAAATCCAATTCAAGCAATAAATCAACACTGCCTTTTTTATGAACTTCAGTCAGTCCTATATATTTAACTTACTACCCAACATCTCTACTTGGATGTCCCACAGCTATCAAAAAGCTACATGTCCAAAACTAAATATATAATTTCCTTCCCTCCTTCCAGCCAAGCTTCCTAAATACTTCTTAAATCTCATCCTTTTGTTTTTCTTATCTAAAATCATTTTTCTCTTTAACTTTATTTTTTATTGTTGACACTATTTCAGATGTCCCAACACATTTTTGTCATTCAGATTAATATAAACTGAGGGACTAATCATTTCAGACATTATTGAGTATGAAAGTTATTATTCCAATAGATGTAGGAAATAGTTAAAATTTAATGGGAGTCCACGATATGCTTTTTTTTAAGCAAATTGGAACAGTTGGATGAACCACTGCTGAAATATTAAAATTTACAAAGCCTAATTGATTTGAAACAAATATAGTTACCAAGTTAAGGACAGAAAGCATATCATCTTTAATTTATATTCCTACGTCTAAGCACTGTGAACTACAACAGAGTTGCTGGTCAGTTAGTACAGATTAATAGGTTCGTTCTTCAATCCTACAAAAAAGCAAGAAGCAGTACAAGGTATTCACCACATCCTTCGTGCATGATTATGACTCTTCTGTAACTTATTGTATGTGCTCAATGGCTGATGAAATAACGATGTCAAAACTGTTTCTCCTTGTGTTTGAAGGAACTACAGATTTCCTTAGGACATAATAATAACAAAAGGAATATCAGGCATTAAAATGACTATTCATGTTAGCTATGTATAAAAACAAAGCTCTGTCCTACAGCCTTATTTTGCAAAACTGACCACTATTCATAGAGGGGGAAAAATTTACTTGCTCAACCCAGCTTATTGCCATAAATGGAAAAAACAGTATTTTATACAATCTGCTAATGAAAAAAGTTGACTCTTCTTTAGCCAAAACAAACTATATCTTTTTTCCCCTCAATAAAGTTATTTCTTTCCTGGCAGTGAATATGAACTAACATGCTGATAGAAAAGTCTACTTCATCTTTCAATAATGCTCTGTGCTTAAAGCAAACAGAAATGAAAGTTTATTTTAGTCCATCCTCCTTTTATTGTGAAATATGAAAACAAAGAAAAGTATAGAAACATAAGTGCACAACTTAATGTGTTATAATAAAGCAAACATCTAACTAACTACCAACAGGTTACAAAATAGAACTTTGCCAGCAGCTACCCAATTATAATGCCTTCCCTCTCACTCTATCCAGATGTTTACAGTAATAAATGTCCTTGCTTTTCTTTATAGTTTTACCACCTGAGAAATATATCACTAAGTAATATAATTCAATTTTGCCGGCTGTGAACTTCATAATTCTATAGAATGGGTTTTTTAAAGAACTTGCTAGGTATCTGTAGTTTATTCCTTTTACTTGTTTTTAGTAACCGTTGTGTGAGTATAACCTAACTTACTTTTCCATTCTATTGCTGATGAATATTTTAATTGCTTGTAGTTTTTGGCTATTATAAATAAGGATGCTTTGGCATTTGCGCATATGCATTCTAGTATGTCTAAGTATGCCTTTTGGTAGGATATATAATTAGAAGTGAATTTCTGGGTCTGAGATTATATATATATATCCTCAATTTACTAGGAAGAAAAACAATAAAAGTGAACAAGAATTTGTAAATTTGGTTGTATCTTTTTAATTGCTTTTATTTAAGAAAAAATGTTTCTTAAATTCTAAAGGTAATTTCCAACCAGTATTGCATATTTTATGTGGAAAGCAGTACATAATATGAAAAAATTTTCAAAAATAAAATGCAAATGAAGTACTAATGTCTGAAAGAGATTAACAAACATTTGTACATTTTTATGATGAAAATACATATTTATTCTCATAAAAGTGGCAAGAATGCATTAATCACATTTATCTGAATCCTTAATCAAGCAATAGTGTGAACAGAATTAGATCCTGTGAAGATTCAAAAGCAGAATATAATGCTTAGTTTATAATTTTTTGGAATTCATATTTCTCTCAGAATATAACAAAGGTTGGAAATCTTGCCCAACATGCAATTAAACAACCATAGTATGGGCTTATTAAGTAACTTGCTCTTAATACATAACTTTCATTTTTATAAAATTTATAAAATTTTGAGCATCGGAAGCAACTTTATGCTAAAAACAGAAAATCAAATCAGAATTCTCTTTAACTGATTCTCCTGAACTGAAAAAAAAATTAAAAGTCTCCATGCTTTAATTTACCATGAAACAAAAAGCCTTTTCTTAAATTATATCAGGACTTTGGAGCTGGTATATGAGAGATTTTTAGCAAGTATGTGTCATGGTTTTAAAGAGGCCACTCTGAACAAGGTAGAATTGGTCTTTGCTGTCACATAGCTTAGAGTCTAAAAGGAAATGCAGAAGAATAAGACACTGAGATATGACAGCATAAAAAGGCACATTAAAAAGGGCACCTGAACAAGTAAGATCTGATGGATAAAAAAGGCATGATGGAGAAGGAAGAACTAGATGTGTTCTAGGAAGAGGAACAAAAGCCCAGGAATTAAGAAAGTATAAGAGGATCAGAAATTAATATAAAGATCTTTGAAGCCAGCCAAACATGGGATTGCACCTCAAGTCCTCCGATTAATAGCTCTGTGACTTTGGATAAGTCGCTTACTCTTTCTATTTCTCCATGTAAAAAGATGATAATAATACTTAAGTAAGATTTTGCAAGGATCAGCTAAAATAATTATAAAGCACAGATAAAAAATTCCTCCTAAAAGGTAGCAGCAACTTTTATACCAGACTCAAACATTCTGGAGTTGGGTAGGTGTTCATGTAAGACAGGAATAAATGGCAAGATAAATAGTTTAAGTCATTCAGAGCACTGGGCCATATCAAATAATCTAGTTCTAGCTCAGAACAATGGGGAGTGACACCAACAGATCTTGTGTTTCCGAACAGATGCTCAGGCTGCAGTAGGAATTGTTGAAAGGAGAAAGAGGCAGGGAAACAAACCAGAGCCTGAATGAGGTTAGTGGCAGTGGAGATCATTGGAATCGATGTATTACAAAGATATTTAGTGGAGGATGTCCATTTTTGGCGTTATGGCAGACAGAACTAAAGCTCTTCCTCTAAATACCTAAATAAGTATCTGTGTCTGTCTGTATGTATATATATACACATATATAGATATATAGATATTTTTGTTAACAATGAAGTTGATTTCCAAGTAAGGAAGGGAAATTCAAGTGCTCTAGGGACAGAAATGAAACATGGGCATGAATCCAGGGAAGCTGGTAGCACTAAGGTTAATTGTTGCCCTAGACACTGATCATGGGTAACCTAAAGCTTAGGTTGTTTGGTCTGGCGCATGTGGGGGACAAGAAACAAAGCCTTACCCTCCACCCACTCCTCACCAACCTCCACATGGATCCTGGACTCATAAGGATTTAATTCAAGAAAAGGATGATTTAGAAAACAATTTTATGTGATATTAATATTAGACAAGTAAAAATGCAAAAGTGTCAAACACAGAAGACTGTAAGCCTGGACTTCACAAATTCTTAGTAGAAAGAAATTCTCTGAGTAAAATATTGGGCCTCTGAAATGCTTTTCTTTCTCATATGTCTTTCATCGATGCTACAAAGAACTCACTCAAGGTCAGCCATTCTTTTTGAAGTCTGCACAGTAACTATGATCTTAGCCACATCTTTGATTTAGAACATCAAAATGTCATAATTGATATCAAACTCATGGACACCAGATCAGGTCTTTGGTGCCATATTTGATGCAACATCAAAACTACTTACTTGTTTGTTCTTGTGTGTTCTTAGTGTTCCTGGCTCTTTTTTTTTTTATCCCCTCATAAGGAACAAAACTTGGAAATCTTAAAATGCTGACAATGTAAAACTTACCTATAGACTGAAATACATCAGAATAGCTGGAGAAGGAAAGCCTCCAGGCCTGATCTTTACAAGGAGGAGAAGGTTATTGGCTGAACCATTAGATGAGAGTCATATAAAATTTAGGGGTGCACGATATAATCTCAGAAATAAATTTTAATCAGAGAGCTTAGCTTAGATAAATAATACACAAAAATGGCAATATTAATTGGGGGGAGAATAAAAGATACCAAAGAAATGAATGTGGAAGGGTAATATTAGCAAATGAAGTTAGGAAGTGCCTTAAGTGTAACAGGTGGGGGAAACATCAGACCTTAAAGGGAGCAGAATCCCTTTGAACTACTTATAGATGGTGACCTCAAAGACTGGTAAAGTCAGGAGGCGGTCTCAGCTTTAACACAGCTGCTCTCTGGCATTATTGATGGCATGAGAATGGATCTGGGAATTGGTAAAATAGTAACAGCTAAACCAACAGTTAAAAAATAGAAGGAAATCTGCACGTCACAAAGCCTATCCATCAATTACACCAGAAAAGTACCTTCTGCTGGAAATGAAGACAAGGCAAGAATCCTCAGCCCACATCAAACTCAACAACTCTATTTTTAAATCAAGCTCATTTTTATTTAAACCTAGCCTATGGTTTGGAACCACTTTAGCATTCAATGTAGTTTTCCCCTAAACTTTCTTCCCCCATTACACAAGAGGAAATTTCTGGGGAGATAAAAAAAATGATAATGTGAGACTCTTAGACTGGGTCGGTCCCTCTCCAGCATCTGCAGATTGAGCAGGGTCCCTTTGGCAGATAGGGTCCCTTGGCCTGGCCTGCAGGGATCAAACAGAAACCGACCAACATCCCCTAAGAGGTCCTGGAGTGTGAGAAGGCACTCTGTAAAGTTGCTGTGAAATTCAAATGCAAATGGGCAGTAAACCAGATTTCAGGCCGACAGTGCTCCAGCAATATAACCCAAGGCCAAAGTTGGAATTAGGCAGCCCCTCGAGGAATCAGTCTCCCTCCTCTCTGGTTTCGGAATGTGTCACCCGAGAACCACCACTGCCAAGTCACTGCAGCTCAGCAGCTTCTGTGTTGAGTAGCGACCAGTCGGATGGTTGGACACTTAGCATATTAGCCATATATATATATATATATATATATATATATATATACACACACATACACACACACACACATTATAATATGTGTGTGTGTGTGTGTGTGTGTGTGTGTAAGAGAGAGAGAGAGAGAGAGAGAGAGAGAAAGAGAGGGGGGGGCGGAGAGGCCCAGTGCACAAAATTCATGCACAGGTAAGATCCCTAGTAGCTGCTGTTGCTAGCCAGGCCCTCCCTTCCCCTGGCTGCCTACCACCACTGCTGCCGGCCAGCCGGGGGAGGGACGGCTGGGGGGAGGGGCCATGGGTGGTTGGCTGGCCGGCCCCGCCCCTGGGTTGAACTCCTGGTCCAACTCCCAGTTGAGGGGGGCAATTTGCATATTAGGCTTTTATTATATAGGATAATCCCAGTGAATATTGTGCCCTAGGGGGAGAAATGAGAAGACAATGCTGCCTTTCTTAATGGTGAACTCAGCAAGTATTTTCTCTTTCCTTAAAAAAAAAAAGTTATTTAGGACTTAGAAAAATTATTTCAGCGACCAGCACATCTTAAGCTTTATTGTCCATATTAATCTCCTGGATAGCTTGTTAGAAGAAAGACCTTGCCCCTAAGCTCAGACTGTCTCAGAGATGTTCAGTGATGGTGTTTGCCTATCTACCCCACCACAGTCAGACCCTTAGGCTTGGCTGGAGAAAGTAAGGTTCTTGAGAAACTCTTCAGCTCTCACCTTTCCCAAAGGTGAGATGTAGCATCAGTAGATGCTACAAGGCAATATTGTTATGGATCAGCGCATTGCCCTGATTAACATTTCTATTTAAATTAAAATGTTTATATGATTGCTTTAGCATTTTGCTCAAAGATCCTAAAGAGTATAAAACTTCCATAAGTTTGCCTAGCACTGTGGTTGGCAAACTGTGTGTGGCTCACGAACCACATGCGGCTCTTTGACCCCTTGAATGTGTGGCTCTTCCATAAAATACCACAGCCTGGGCGAGTCTATTTTGAAGAAGTGGTGTTAGAAGAAGTTTAAGTTTTAAAAATTTGGCTTTCAAAAGAAATTTCAGTGGTTGTACTGTTGATATTTGGCTCTGTTGACTAATGAGTTTGCCGACCCCTGGCCTACCATCATGTCCCTTTAAAGTGCTTTCCTAGCTGGAAAATCTAAGCTGGTTTTTTTCACAATTTCCCCATATTTCTCCAGGAACAAAAAGGGGTACTACTATTTATGGGGCACCTACCACATGCCAGGCATAGTACTAGTCCTTATTTAAATAATTTTACTTAATTCTCACAATAGCCCCTAGGAAATAGTTCTAGTCTCATCCTCATTTTATAAATAATGTTTCTTAGGTACAAACAGGTTAACTTCATAAAACTACAGAGCTCAAATGCAAAGAAACTGAGATTTGAATCCTATCACTCACTATTTTGCTACATAATTTGTACCATTTTCTTAATTGTTTCAAATTAAAAATTACTCCAGGGCCATATTTATATATTAAATTGGGGGGTCTTCCTACCTTTTAAGATTAAAAAGATGATGGAAATAAGTACTAAGTAAATAACAAATGCTAAGTACAATGTGTTATACTAGTAGTAGTTAGCAACACAAGCTCTTGGACCAGCTGACTGACTGTCAATCCTGATTTTACTATTTACTATTGTATATTAGTTATTATGATTTTCAACTGACATACAATACCCTATTAGTTTTAGATGTGCATCATAGTGATTCAATATTCATATGAATTTCTAAATGATCCCCATAATAAATCTAGTTAGCATCTGTCATTATATTAAATTTACTATATTCCCTATGCTGTACACTATATCCTCATGATTTATTTTATAACTGGAAGTTTGTACCCCTTAATTCCCTTTGTCTATTCCACCTGCCTCAATTTATATACACTAATCATTTTATCTGTTCCTAACCTCAGAACCTAAACAGCCAATATTGCCTTTCTTATTCTCTTTATCTTATTGCTCATTGCCAATCCAGACAAATTACAGATGAAAATTGCTCTATTCCCCACCAGAGTGGGTCAATAGTTCATTCAACTGATGTTTATAAGGGTTGTCACCACACTCCTAAATCTATTTAAAATATCCTCTAGAACTAAATGAGAGAAGTGTCTAAAACACCATTTTATATATTAAATCCAAATTTATTCTATTTAGTAAAATTACTTTTAAAATGTATCATAAAAATCTGGTACCTTTAGATATGATAGAACATGAAAAAGACCTGTATAGTTCCCATTTTCTTGAAAAGATCAGTGATCTTCAGCCCCATTACAAATTATCAAGATCTCCTAAGAAGACTAAGGCTAAGATTCTTTATGTTCTCAGCTATTTCCAGTATCTGAAACTATTCATATCCTATCTAATAAATAGGGAATATGCTAATTGACCATCACACCCTCAAAAAGATGGCAGCACCCACAGCTAATAAGGAGGGAATATGCTAATTGACTGTCACACCCTCAAAGATAGAGCCGCCCACAGCCACAAGATGGCAAAACCCAGTCCTATTAGCCCCACCATGCAGAGTCAAGCCTACCCCCAGGCGGGTCTGGCCATTCCATGCGCCTGCCTCCGGGGTCTCCCAATCCCCTCAGCCCCCCAGCCACCCAGAGCTTCCCGAGGCTCAGGTAACCAAGTCTGGCTGAAGCTTGCACTGCCAGCAGCAGTGGTGTGATGAGGGCATCATCTTCCTTTGATCACCAGATTGCCTCCCGCCCCTGAGGGCCCCAGATTGTGAGAGGGGACAGGCTGGTCTGAGGGACCCCCAGTCCTGTGCATGAAAATTCATGCACTGGGCCTCTAGTATTCAATAAAACTTTATTTTACTCTTATTGTGTGTTCAGCATAAAGAATACATTGGTGACAAAAACAATCAGTTGTTATCTCTACTTTCATAAAATATGAAAGCATGTGATAATTTGATTCTTCTAAATTTCTGTATTAACTATAGTGACATAAAAGTTAAAGCAATCTTATGAACGTTTTTAATTTTTTTAAAATGTTAATAAAGACAATACACTGATCCATCACAATACTGCATTTTTAGCACCATAAATTTATATGTTAGTTGTGTGATTCAATCACAAAACTAAGATCTTCGTGGTATTTTTCTTTAATCTGGAGTGGATTTTCAGTTCCACATAGTTCTAATGATATTAAATTCAATAACTTTCATAGGAGAAATGAGCTGTTAGACAGCTTCTGGCTGAATGGCGCTCTCCCCTGTAGGAGTGCACTGACCACCAGCGGGCAGCTCTTGCAACAAGCATATGCCCCCTAGTGGTCAATGTCCATCATAGTGGCCGATTGTTCCACCATTCAATTTGCATATCAGCATTTTATTATCTATGATAATTAGATTGGACGTCCTTCCAGACAAAGCCAGGGCTGTGAGGGAAGCCTGGGTCCCAGTTGTCTGCTGGCAGCCAGAGTGAAGCCAGTGCCGGCAACTGGGGGAAGGAGACCTACTCTTGAACAAATTTTGTGCATCTGGCCTCTAGTATAGAAGTTTAAGCTCTGCTTGTCAGTTCTCAATTATTTATAAATTTAGGAAAAAGGAACAGATATGGTGTCATTTATTTGAATTTCCAAAAGTCTTACATTACTTAAATATTTAATTGGTTACCATTAGAAAGTTTATTTCTTTACAGAAGAATTCTAAATTGGCTTTAGGTGCAATTTCAAGCATAAAACTCAATAAATCGTTTAGGTTTAGGAAAAGAATGATAGAAAAAAAACTATGCCTATATAAAATGTCAGTTTAATATATATATAAGGACCACAGATACAAATATGTCTAACAAAACATAATAGTTTTAAATTTAATTTTAATTCTAAGTTATTCAATTTATTAAAAAATGACACATTAAGCTCATGCAAAATTCATCAAATTTTTGAAACCTGTATTTCCCTTGGTTAAAACTAGTGAACTAGAAATATAATTGAATTCTTTAAGAGCTACTTGCTGTTGAGTAAGTCTATACCTGGAGAGGTATACTGCCTAACCTTCATATAATTGAATAGGGATTCTTAGAGTGACTTCATGTTTAAAGCCAGAAGCAGAACTATAAGTAAAGTAATCATACCCACATAACAAACATTTCCTTCCTCATCCTTCAAAAACTAGTATTAATGTTAGCCCTCAAGAACCAGTTATTAGTATTTCCTCATATACATTTATTCACACAAAAATTATATAAACACATATTCATATATTGCACAGTTTTCTGTTGCACACTCTCACATGTGCACATGGACACACACACATGAACAGGAACTACCTGCCCTTCTTTCTCTGGTAGGTAAGTATTTAAATGTACAAACAGTGTGAGAAAACGAATCCATTAAATGCCAGTTGTCTGCATAGAATGATTTCTTTTTCAAATGAGGTTTTATAGAGTGCTTACTGCTCCTTGTTCACCTACAGCTTAAATTTCAAACATGTTAAAATTAACTAAAATATGTTGTTTGGGCCTCTTCTTTGTCTTTTCTCTGAGTGACCCACAACTTCACCAACTACGTATACTCTGCTAGATATCTACAACCTCTCTAGTGTTGAAAATCCAAAATCACATACCCAAAATGAATTTGGTATCTTTCTCCCGCTCACACATGCTTACCTTCTTATTTTCCTTATCTCAGAAAGGGTACCTCCACCTAAACCAGAGATCCTGATTTCATCCAAGTTACCTTCCTCCCTATGTTTCATCTCTTCCCTCATGTCCCATTAGTCAACAAATTTGTGTTCCCCTTAATATATTCTCTTTATAGACCATCAATTTTTACTAGATTGGGACTAGTTTCTCGATTTATTTCTAATCTGTTCTTCCCATAGCCCCTACTAATCCACCCCCTATCCTAGTGTTAACGTTATCTTTCTAACATGGAAATATGATCATGTTGACCCTGATAAAGTTATAGGGATTATTCCGTTACTGATGTCATTGTGACATAGAAAAATTTGATCATTTAATAATTTAAGAGTATAAAGACTCAGCTTCCTATCCAGTACTCTTAGATTGCACCGTAATGTGAAGTTCTAAAACAAAAGAGGAACAGAATGATGAGTCTGAAAAGCATTCATACAATGCGTGTTTTGGTTTAAGGATGAAAACTAGATGTTTCTTTTTCTACTTAGTGGAAGGAAATAGTTGAAGGCCTCCTGAATCAGCAGTTGTGCAATATTGTCCTATTTCAGGCCCTGATTTCTATAACATGGTATAATGCCATAGTTTGCAAATCTTCACTTCACCAATAAACTGTCAATTTAACTTCACCTGGCTTAGTCATTTAAATGTTATTCCTGGAGCATGGAGGCCTAGGATCCTTTGCACCAATATCCTCTGTTTTCAGAGCAGAGCTCAGCATGCAGAAGGCACGTGTGATGAGGAACAATCTCCCAACAACCGCCCTTCCAACATGAAGCTGTTATCAGCAACAGAACCAAGCAGAGGAAGCAAGTTTACAAGATCACACCAACATCCCAGTCCCCAGTCAGGCCTTTGTGGTTTCAAAAAGCTACAAATTCTGTCAACAGCAAAAGACTACATATCCTGTTTCCTGTTTTACTATGTCCTTCTAGTTTATTCCCCAACTCTAATATCTGTTAATGCCTACTCCAGTGATCGTCAAATGTGAAAGTTGAATATTCTTTGCTTGCCCAAACCGGTTTGGCTCAGTGGATAGAGTGTCAGCCTGCAGACTGGAAGGTCCCGGGTTTGATTCTGGTCAAGGGCATGTACCTTGGTTGTAGGCACATCCCCAGTTGGGGTTGTGCAGGAGGCAGCTGATGGATGATTCTCTCTCATCGATGTTTCTAATTCTCTATCCCTCTCTCTTCCTCTCTGTGAAAAATCAATTATATATATATATATATATAGTATTTAAAAAAACATAAAATAAATATTATTTGCTTTACCCTCTGACGTGTGAATTACTATCAAGGTCTCAACTGAGACACTTCAGCTTGACTGTCCCTTTACTCTCATCTTTCCTCCTGACCTTATGAATTCATTTTTCTGCACCATCCAACACTATTCCATTATTATGCCTTTATAGGAATTTGATTCTACCTTTAATTTTATCCTTCTCTTCAAGAACCTTCATAGGGAACAACTCATAAGAAGGCCAGTGCATGCCTTTCCTCTAACTGGCAATTCTATACTATTGTTCCAAATAATTTCAAAGAGCCTCTTGTGTACATCATTTGATTTACAGTTTCACTTGCCACCCTGCCCAGCCAAAACCACATAGCCAATCATGTGTAATGCTATCAATAACTTGCTAGATTCCCATAGGTATCTGAAAATTTACTTGATTATTTTAATATGTAAATGTTTAATGTCTATATATGTTTCATTTTCTAAAATAAAATTTATAGTATGGACAGGATTGTTTTTATAAATAGTCACTTGTTTAGCAGGTAACCACATCTCTTTTGTCATACAGTCTAATGCCTTTGTCCCTATGTCACCTCACTGCTGATATTCACCTCTAACCTATAACCCTACAGTGTGTTCTGTCCCTAACATTTACCTTCTCCTTGAAATGAGGTTCCAATTTAAGTAATGGTCATTCAAGAGAAGGATCATTCACATATCAGGAATGGGACAGAGGCCTAAGAGTTGGACCCCAATGATAGGGTGGATATCAAAATGGGGTGATTGTCAGGGCTAGATTGAAGCTAAAGATTCGCTGGGCTTTACATTTGGAGTTAACATCAGGGAGGACCTGAGGCTCAGTGTTGGAATAAACATCCGAAAAAAATGTTGAACTCATTACTTGCTAATGCAAAGGTATGAAGTCTATTGTTTGTTTGTTTGTTTTTCTTATCATGAAATGCCAAAAATTTTAAAATGATCTCCTCAATCCTTTCAACTGGTAATACCCATTATCTTCTGTCAGGCCATAATTTCTATCTCCCTAGTCTTGAATAGAGTTCCACTGACCATTTTCTCCAACTTGACTTTCAAGCTTATAAGCTTTGCTTGAGAAAATTGTGAATGTAAAATTAACCAACTATGTCTACTATATTCTATATATCTTGACCTACTTTAATGGAGCCTGTAGTTCACGCAACCTCTGATTTGACTTCATATGATTCAAGCTTGTTACATTGTCATTCAATGTTTTCGAACATCCTTAAGTCCTAAAATCATGCTCTACCTTCCCTTTGTTCTACTAATAATCACTTCTTTATAATGTCGGAGTTAGTTTCTGTGAGTGCCTTCAAATTTCCTTCTCTCCATCTTAAAATTTATTTTATACTCAGCCAGACCTCCTCCCCTCTTGCTTCAGAAAAAGGATACTTTTAGACTTTCCAAAATTATGCCTTTACGTATACAGGTATTATTATCTCTTCCCACTGATTTCATAACCCCCCTCATTTCATTGACTTTCACCTTCAATCACAAGATTTCCATTCGCTCCTTTTCAGTTCACCAACATACAGGAAATAAGTAATTTTATGGAAAAGCATAAATGTGTGTTTATAAATGAATAATTATTTTCTTGTCCCTTAACTATCATTTTTTTTTTTTGTGTGTGTGTGGGGGGGGGCAGACATTTTGTGAACAAACACCACAAACGCATGCCCTATTCCCAGCTAGCTGGTGTCTTTGCATTGGAATTTCCAGTTCCGGTGTTGCAGCTAAAGTGTGTGGAGTCCATCAGTGCTATGGTGGTGTTTATTGGTTCCAAACTTCACTCCTTAGTCACCTATCTGAGCTAGACACTGGAGTCAAGCACTAACCTACAGGAAGTGATGGCTGACTTGGAGGATAATTTGCCTTTGCTTTAGAAGTTTCAGGGCAAAGTTATGGACTTTTCTAAGACCTCAGCAGTGGCCAGGATAAGCCATATCCAATATCTAGGATGAAGTTTTATCATAAGCTTTTTGCAATTTTCCAGGTAATTGTGGCTGATGAGGTTTTTTTTTTTTTTTAAACCAATTTTTGGTATAAACAAATATGGCTTTATTAACTACATCAAGATTTTTCTCTCTTGAATACATCACAATACTTAGTAGTTTTGCTTAACTAGGAATATTCAAATAGATTGTAAGAATAAAATGATCTGAAAACATCAGGTAAACCAAGAATTTGAGGAATGTTTCATATCTATGCAGAATTCATTCTATAATTCAAATATTTTCAAGAATAGGCATTGTGTTTTACATGTACATATTTTTAAAATATTTTTATTGATTTCAAGGAAGAAGGGAGAGGGAGAGAGAGATAGAAACATCAATGATGAGAGCATCCAGAGAGGAACTCTGGAGAAATTCTAACCTCAGGACTGCCTCCTGCATGCCTCACATCTGGGGATTGAGCCTGTAACCCAGGCATGTGCCCTGACCTGGAATTGAATTGTGAGTTCCTGGTTGATAGGTTGATGTTCAACTACTGAGCAACGGTTGGATGGGCTACACGTACATATTTAATTTAAACACTCATCAAATGTGAAATTATCTATGATACTGATTTATATTCTATCACTGGAAATACAACAAGATTATTTTTCTTTCTTTTGCAAAGAGCAAAAGGTTTCAGAATTGAGTTTGTCTTCAAGCAGCAGCAAAGGCTTGCTAACAAGATATTTTGGAAGAACTTGCTATTAGGAAGGAAGTATGAGTGGGAGGATGAGAAATAGCTTACACCTATATGACACATTCAAGTTGTGAACGTGTTGAAAATCTATGATGTAGAGCATAAAAGGATGTAACAATTTATCTAAGTGACATAAAGGACCTTATTCTAATTTTTTTGTTTTTTTATGGCTCTTTTATGAATTAGATTTTCTCTGTCCCCCCCCCCCTCTCTTTCTCATTCTCATTTACCTCATCAGGTCAGATTCTGATGTTTATAAACACTGTAATTTGTAACATCATGAGAAATTGCATAACCTGTCAAAATATCTTGGACAAACTAAATGGACTTTCGTACTGAAGCTATGTGCCCTAGGTACACGGCAAAATCATTGCTGCATGAGAAATATCAGTGAATTTTGTCCTCTTTTTCATATAATAATAATTTATGCTTTTAGCATTACTTTATCTAAAACCATCACAATGACTTTATATGCAAGATTCTTCACAGAAATTAAAAAAAAAACATACCCTATCAAATTATTATTCTAGAGCACAAGATAACCAAATGCTTTCTCAACAACAAAATACACAGAAATTGGAAATTCATCCCCATAATTTATTCAACAAAAATTATTGAGCTTCTATAATTTTCAAAACTCTGACAGGTGCTTGGGGAATTCACAGAGATCATGGTGTTTCTGTTCCTGAAGACTTTGGGCTAAAAGCTTCCATAATCTCATTTTTGCCTCAGCTACTTTCCACATCACCACAGGTAAGGCTCATATTTCTGCCAATACATAACGTGAGCCCCCTTTCCTCCACCTTCTAATAGTAATTTCTAGATTGTCCTTCCAGTCTCTAAGAACGGATTACTCAGTGCCCTTGCAGCTAGCCACTTTCTACCATCAGTCTCAAAGGGAATGCCACATTTCTGTCCTTTGTGACAGAAATACCTGGCAACTGTGTCATTCATATTCAGTCATGAATGCAGAAGTACTGTGTGTGTTAGAAAAAAAGAAATTTATTATAGGAATTAGAATTACACAATTATGAGAGGAGCTAGGGATATAAAAGCCCGGATAAAAGAGGCATAGCAGCAGAGAACACTAGCCATCCCTGACAGGTGAATGATTTGGCTCGTGTATCAAAATCTGGAAGTATGCACCATCCAGCTGTAGAATTAGGGTCATGAAGGGAGGCAGGTGTAGAAATCCTTGGGAGGGTATTAGCTTTTCATGACTATTGTCTCTGTGAGTTCACCGCAAAGCATCTGGTGATGTGCTTGAGGCTGATGGTAACCAGTAGATTTGTCTCTGGGGAAGGAAAACTAGACACAGAGACCGGAAGAGAGAGGAACTAGAAGCCACCTGCAGCTCTGTCTCTCATTGTCTCGGACTGGTGATCATTAAGGTGCAATAATTGTGTCTTGCTTCCACCTTCCAGAACACACATAGCATCATTTTTGGTCAGCTAAATCAGAACCACACAAGGAAGGGACTTTCAAGAAACATACTTCCCAGATTGCCTGAGTTTACAAACGAACAGTGCATAAGATAGTCGATGAACATGTTAAAATAATAAAAACATATAAAGAAGCAGAATGAAATTACCCTTATGCTCACTGCTAAAAGGTAAATTCTATTGACATTCAATAGATTCTTATCTTATTTCATTTTATTATAGGAATTTAGCCTCAGCAATTTGCTTATGAAATACAACAGAGTGATTAAGGGCTCGGGTTTGGATTGCTTAGCTAGGTTTGAAAACTAGATTTGTCACTAATATCGTCACTAAGATTTGTCCCTAACATTGCTTCCTTCCATTTGCTTTATTTAAAAGGAGAATAAAAAATAGAATCTATCTGTGTTAGGTAGAATATAGCCTTCCAACCATATCCTAATCCTTACACCTGCGAACATGTGAGATTTCCTGGTAAATATGAATTAAGATTGAAGATGAAATTAAGTTTGTGAATCACCTGAATTATCCAAGTGAACTCAATATAACCACAAGAGTTCTTTAAGTATAAAAGGCAGGGGAGAAAGAACTACAGTTGTGGCAGTGTGAAAAGTACTCAGCCTTAACTTCCTGGCTTGTAGATGGAGAAATATAACCTCAAACTGAGGGAAGAAGGCTAGAAATAATCTAGAATAGGGGAAAAAATAAATTATTCCCTGAATTTTATAAAAGAAACATAGTCCTGACAATATTCTGAGTTTAGCCCAATCAGACACATTTTGGATTTTTGACCTCCAAAACTCTTAAGAGAGAAAACTTGTGCTGATTTTAACCACTAGCTTATAGTAATTTGTTACAGCAAGAATAAGAAATTAAAATACTACCTAATGAGAGTTTTGTGAGATTTAAATGAGATGATACATGTGATCATGATTAAAATAGGTCCCATTACATGGTAACTGTTTAATAAATGTGACTATTTTCCATCAAAATTATAATTTTATTGACATATATACATATTACATATAGATAGATAGATAGATAGATATAGATAGATATAGATATAAAAATATAGTATCTCCACTGGTGTTGAATAGTTCATTTGTATTCAATCCCATGTTAATAGGAAACTGGAGGTCCAGTGCACAAAATTCATGCACGGGTGGGAGGGTCCCTCAGCCTAGTCTGCACCCTCTCCAATCCAGGACCCCTTGGTCTGCACCCTCTCCAATCCAGGCCTAAACTTGCAGTCAGACACCTCTCTCACAATCTGGGACTGCTGGCTCCTAACCACTTGCCTGTCTGCCTAATAGCCCCTAATCACCTTTGCCTGCTGGCCTGATGCCCCTAACTGCTCCCCAGCCAGCCTGATTGCCCCTAACCATTTCTGCCTGCTGGCTTGATCACTCCCTAACTGCTCCCCTGCTGGCCTGATTGCCTCCTAACTGCTCTCCCCTGCCAGCCTGTACATCCTTAACTTCACTCCCCTGCCAACCTGAATAGCTTTGTCCAGAAGGAAGACTGGGAGATGTCAGGTCTAATTAGCATATTACCCTCTTATTAGTACAGATGCATCAATTAAAAAACAACAACAACAAAAAACTATAAAAACCTTGTCTGTCTCAATACCTATTACAGATATAGTGGCTACTACAATGCCAGACACATAGTGGTAATTCTATAAATATTCATTAAATAGATAAATGAGTAAGTGATCAACATATTTGTGCTTATATATTTTTTTCACATTTGTCTTTTGTCATTAGGCTAGCTTCCCAGAAATGGAATTACTGGATCAAAATGAGCTGAACATTTCATGCTCTTTATACCTACTGCCAAATAGATTTTCAGAAAGGTTACACCAATTTACGCTTCTACAGCATTGTATGAATGTGACTTTGTCATCATACCCATGCTAACATTGAGTAACCTACATTTTAAAAATCTCTCATAACATTTCTGCCTATTTTTATCATTTCTTTAATTTAATTTTTAATTACTTGCAATGTTGAAAAACTCATTAATAATTATGTTATTTATTATTGGTCATTTTTATAATTTATTTTGTAAATTTTCTAATAATTTTTTTCAAATTACAAATGATTTGTAACATAAGAAAAGTATAGACAATAATAAACCTCCCTTAACCCTCAGGCAAAATTTGACCAGTATTAACAATTTAAAATATTAGCTTCATTTATTGATTTATTTATTCTCGAAAGAAAAGGATATATGTATGTTTGAAATGTCTTCTATCTTCCCCCCTCACTCCCTAAGGAATACTTCTGCACATTTTTTTGGTATTTTTATGTTCCCTTCAGAAGGCTATTTAGAGCACACTGGTGTGATTCTTTTTTTGCAAATTATCTGTTTTCCCAGAATGTTAGTATTTTCATGTTGATCAATTAGTTCTTTGTGTCATAGAATTTTAACTTTATGTTTATTGTATTTGTTATACACATTTTCTCAGTCATATTTATTATATGCTTTTAAATTGATTTTGAACTAATTATATTTATTTAAAAATCAGCTATTTCAATTGATTTCTTTACTCTATATAATTAGTATTAAAGTTAAATGGTTTTTCATGTATGTATTTGGTTTAATAAAAAAGCATCACAATAGAAATTATTAACACTTTCTGATTCACAATTCCTAATCTTTTCTTAGAATAAAGTGCCATAAATTTTAATAACTGCCAGCTATTAAAATTTATGTTTCATTTTATTTTAAGGTGAAATTTGCAAAAGTTAAGATCTCTACAGGTCTTATATCTTAATTTCTTCTTTTTTATAATATTAGCTTATACAAGAGGCTAAAGTGATAGTGATTTCATTAATTAAAGTTCATCAAAATAAAAAAGTCAGAGATGATCTAATCTTCATAAAATTTCAGATAATACTTAAAAAACAGGTTTTCCTGAGCTGTTAAAGGTTAAAGAAGTAAAAGATGTGGCTTCCAGTGGTAGGGTTCACTGATCATAATGGAAAGGCTTTCGAATTAATTCATCATTGCTTAGGGGAATAGTATGTTTACAAAAAAATCAAAATAAATGTAAATAAATAAATGTAAGGTGTAATGAAATGGCTCCCTAGTAAACATAGTCAAGAAAACATAAAAATGAAATGTATTCAGGACTTGGGCTTAAAAATAAAAATAAATTCATTAAAAAATTAGACAAAATTATTACATAATTTGTCAGTGGTTCCATTAAACCCATAATATCTAATCAATGGGAACAAAATCTAGAAACCACCTTCCCTTAAGTTTTGCTTAGATTCAAACTACCACACAAGAGAACCAATACTTTCTTTGTGGACATTTGTGGGAGGAAAATTATTTTCCCTTGCCATCAGGAAATATATAAAAATATGACCATTTTAGACTAAAGGAATGTTATAATTTTAATATCTCTTATTGGAAAGTGTGTTTATGTGAAGTATCTAAGTTTATATATGTCCGTAAATCAGGAGACAGTTAGAAAGGATACATTTCCACATTTGAATAAAGTATTCATAACATTTTGAACATATGCACACAAAACAATAAAAAGCTGCTGAATTGAATGTTATCTCTGATGGGAGATAAATAAGAGTAAAATAAAAAATTAACAGCTAGAAATTAGATTTAGCTGATATTACCACAGATTAAGATTTCCTTTAAATAGATGTGAACATTTAATGCATTTCAATAAAACAAATAACCAGGCATAATGAAGTCTATACTTGTCATGGTAATTATAAGTATATGAAATTAGCATGTGTTTTTGGTGAACTCTGTTAAGAAACTGCAACCACTTAACCTGTCCACTCTGCACTTAAACCCGTACCCTTCATCTTTCTCTCTCCCGGCTCTGCTGGAAATTGGCAAAGAGCACAAGAATCTAAACTTAGATTTTTGCTTTTCTCCGAAAACGACTCATTAATTGAAAATACTGGGCCACTAAAACTGACAAGTGGCTTTCTACATTGAAGATACCTAAGCGCTATGGAAATGATCATAATTTGCCTTTTCTCCTCTATTTTTGTAAATAAGAAAGGTCACAAATTTCAAAAACGATAGAGTACTATTTTGGGAAATCGTTTTGGGAATGAAAACATTGGAAGGTAGGCTATTTATAAACTATAACCTTCTGTAATCCCATGTAAATATGTACTGGCAATGGGATGGCCAGACTCGAATTTGAAAACTACCTACAGCTATTCAAAAGCTTTCCACTGCCTCATTACTTTTCCATCAGGATGCAAGTGTACGGCAGGCTATCTTTAGCAACCTGACCTAATGGTCTCTTTCATCCACTCCTTCCCAAAGCCCACCCTAATGGAAGGAACCTTTCCCAAGTGCCCTGGGAAGAAATCTCCTTGGGAAATTCTTCAGAAGGCTATTTAGGGCACACACGATGTCTGAAATAGTCTCAGAGGACATGCCTCGGCTTTTCTGGACAGAGGCACTGTCTGGGCTTCCTTGGCCAGATTCTTCTGTGGGTAGTTCTTGGCTCTCTTTGGTCTTTATCCTGGTGGAACTTTTTGCATATACATGAAAAAAATGTTATATATATATCCATACTCTCTCTCTCTCTCTCTCTCTCTCTCTCTCTCTCTCTCTCACACACACACACACACACACACACACACACACACACGCCACCAACTAGACATTGAGATGGGCACTAGAGAAGGTCTTTATGACACCTGTTGCTGACAGCTTTTGAATTATAAAAAGGTGAAGATATGATTTAATCAATACATATTTGGAGCAAGATTTTTGTCTGTCTGGCAGAGATTGTAAAGTAAGGGAGCCTGAATTTTTAATGACACTTGTAACCCACATTCTATTTATTTCCAAGTCGTTTTTGTCTTAACTCATTAAGAAATAAACTTCCCTAAGAATAATATAGTTCTAAAGATATTTACTAAATTTCCAAGGATGAGGTATCTTTATAACTGTCACTCTCCCCTCACCCCCTCCCCCAGGTCCACAGAGAGAGAGTCCCCACTGTGGCCAGTCGTTTGTGCTGCAATGCCATGATTTTTTTTAAAATAGTCCTGGAGAATGTTATGCTAAGCGAAATAAGCCTGTCAGAGAAAGACAGGTATAACATGATCTCACTCATATGTGGTATCTAATAAACAAAATAAACCGTTCCAGAGAACAAAATAGATGCAGAGACATAGAAGCATGAGACAGACTGTGGAACCTCAGAGGGAAAGGCAGGGGTGGGGAGGTGGATGGGAAGAGATCAACCAAAGAACTTGTATGCGTATATGCATAACCCATGGACAACTGACAACTGACAATGGGGTGGTGGAGGCCTGGGACATAGGAGAGAGGGGGCGGAGACAGGCTATAAAGGGTCAAATGAGAGAAAAAAAAGGTGACATATGTAATACTTTCAATAATAAAGATTTGTTAAAAACAAGCTTATGTTTATAAAAGAAGCTTTTAAATGGGATCTCTCCTAAAGTTTTCCACAGACACCCAGTTGTCCAGGTCTTGCAATTAATCATGAATATGGCATGTAGAAAATGAATGAAGTGCATAGACTAATGTGGAAACTTTTACCACCTGTCGTATACTAATGATGGGAAATAGCTTGTTGATTGAGACCAGTAATACCCCACATAGGTATTTCCGTCAGAAAGACAAAGATCCTCCAAGTCAGATATCATCCAGGCAAAGGGAAAGAGAGGCTCAAGCGACAAGCTCAGCTCCCGACTAATTGCCACAAGATTGCAGTGTGTGGCTTTGCTGCTAGAGCCCTAAATTGGCACACTCCACCTTCTTACTGGAATTAAAAGATGGCTGGGGGGAAATACAAGAATACTCTCATAAAAAAAAGTTGGGAGGTAATCTCGTTATAAGTTTTCCAAACTTCCCCACTGCATGTTTGTTCCAAACTTTATTTAAATAGCATGTTACAGCGATACCTCATTTACATGGTATGTCAAAGTGTTATAATTTCCACATTTCTAGACTCCCAGGTCCAAGACAGCATTGCATAATGAGGGGGGAAAGATACAAGATTTCTAGGAATGAATTTCAGTGTAAATAATACTCAGTTATTCTATCAACCTTCCAAGAACAATGAGGAATCTATGATGCATTGTTTATTGTATGCTCAATGTTTTCACCCTCTATGGATTTAGTCACTCTCAATAAACATGGAAAGAGAATTCATTATACTATGAAGTATATTTTAAATCCTGTTACTCTTTCTTTTTTTTTTTTTTTGCATTTGCGTTCTATCACAAAATTCATCTAAGCATAGAAATGGTTGTTCCTCATTGGGGAGTTTATCTGCCAAAATGTTATTGCTATAGGAAATGTATGTCACATCGGATTATCACTTGGCACTATCAAGCCAGAACAGTGTGAGCTTTATACTTGGTTTTTAAAAAATCTAATTAGTATAAACTGAAAAAGAAAATCCCTAAAGATATTTTTCTTACTTTTCCCAATATAAAAGGTGATATGTGATAAAATTGTTAATCGATAATCATTTTTACTATTCAAAATCAATCTGACACTTCCAGAACATAATATTCTTAGTAATAAAGCAAATGTCCTTTAAACAAACTTAAAAATATAGAAGGGAAAAATGAAATGAATAAAAAATATTTTCCTGGTGAAAAGCAGCTGTGAGGGCATTAGGGAATAAAAATATTATAAGAGTATAAGGCACTGGTATCTGTATTCAATACAATTCTTTACACAAATTTAGTGATGTTTTATTTATTCAATTGATAATAATTTATTGAGCAACTACTATGTGCCAGGTACTGTGTTAATAAAGAAACTGCAAAAACCCCATGAAGACTTTGCAAAGACTTTGCATACAACTCCATCATCGGCCCTGCCCACTTTATGATTCAATCTGCAGGCAATGTAAAAGACTAATTGTTTTATTTATTTATTTATGTTTATTTATTCATTTTTATTTAAAAATACATACATATTTGCACACGTTCATGTATACATAAAGGATATATTTGCACACACACAGCTGTACAAACACATAAGTAAAAGAACAAGATAAAAATACACAAAGAGCATACTGCTGTTGGAATCTGAAACACCTGAAATGTACTTGAACCATGCTGACCCTCAGTTTCCTCATCTGTAAATGGAATTGACAATACTCCCCACAGGGGATTTATGAAAGTTTTATAAAAGATAAGAGCTGAAAAGCAGTTAGGTCAGTGTCTGCCATACAAAAGCAGTAAGAGATCTACCATTGTTAATACTTTTTTTGTTGTTGTTTTATTTTTGGAGAGACTTCTTGGAGAGACTTCTTGGAGGGGACATTGTATAAGCAAACAATGAGATATGTGAATACAAAGGAGTACTTTTTGTAAGAGGAGGTATATTGAGAATGTTATATTGTAAGTAGAGAAGGAGAAATAGATGAGAATGGTATAATGTAAGTAGAGAAGGTATATTATAAGTAGAGAAAGAGAAAGGCATTGAAAAACAGGTATACGGGTTATCACTATTGAGTAGTATATACCAATTAACTATTCAATCTGAAATAAAAGAAAATTATAAGCAATAAGAGGGTTTTTTTTAAATAAATCAGTGTTTATATTGAAATAAAGACATCAGCTTAGATCTACTTAAATCACACTAGAGAAATTAAAATATAATCAGTGAATAAGATATATTAATTATTCAGGGAAGTCTACTGAAAATAAGAAACAATAGGAATTTAAGGTTTTATACATAATTTAAAATTTAAAACCAGCCCTAGCTGGTTTGACTCAGTGAATAGAGCATTGTCCTGTAGACCAAAGGGTCCCGGGTTCAATTCCAGTCCAGATGCAAGTTCCGCCCCTGCCTGGGCCCTAGGCGGGGCTACACAGGAGACAACCAATCTGACATTGATATTTCTTTCTGTCTTTCCCTCTCTCTTCCACTCTCGTTAAAGATCAATTGGAAAATATCCTTGGATGAGAATTTTAATTAATTAATCAATTAATTGGAAATAAATATAAAAATACATATCTATGATTAAAAATATTACAAATATTTTGGCTTTAAGTAGATCACAGAAGCAATTTAACCAATTATACATACACACACTTTCACTCATTCTTCTTTTTTCAACTTTCCTTAATATAAAAGGTGATTATAACAAAATTATTAATATCTCACATTTCTCCTCATTTATCTTTATTCTTGTGAGCTGGCCTTTCTGTAACAAATTTTACCCTTTAGGGTGACTTCTTTGAGATAATAAAAAAAAGATGAAAATTTGTACTTATAGTGGGGATCTATGACATAGAATTTTACCTATACACTATCATAAATATATGAGTTTTGGCAAGGTCACTCTGGGAAATTTCTATGAAAGTATTTCACAGAGTGAATTCTGATGGATTATAAATGCTTTGGGCATAACATTTTCAGCTGGTATTTTAAGATCAGTAGACTTTTGTAAACACATACACACACACAGCTGTACCGCTGTCATAGAAAATAGGTATATATTATTTATAATAACTACTAGTAAAATAGAAATTGATAGAAAAATAGATGCTACATTAAAAATGGAGATAGAAATGGAAATATATTTTGCACTAACTTCATTCATGAGCCCTGGCTGTTATAGGGTCTCCTGAGTGTTTGGATAACTGATTATCCCTTCCTCTTCTTAAACATCATTTGCCTCTACTTATTGAGTAAAAGTGAGCTAATGATGTTGCTGAATTTTTTAAAGGTAGTTTTATGAATGTAGGCTTACATTGACTTTCATCCTAGGACTATGCACATCATAGTGTTCCATTTTGAATTCTTGACCTTTTAAACAGTGCCATCCAAATGCCAATCCTATAGCAGTCTTTCCTGATGCTTCAGGCATTTCAGGTCCCTGTCCATTCCCACATCATTTTGTTTATACTTCTAGAAGGATGTAATTTCTCATGTCTATTTTAGGGGCTTGAAGGGATATATAGAACATAATATGCTCTTAATAAACATTTGTTGAATAGCATGGAATTAAATTTGTAGAGAAATTGTAAACTGATTGGTTTCACAGAATCTTTCTAAAAGTTCACCAACCTATACTGTTAATAGCAATTGCATTTATATTCCTAATTCTAGTTATCTATACTAATAAAAGGATAATATGCTAATTAGACCAGAGATCAACCCGTCAAAGCCATGGTGGCAGGGGCTGGCCGAGGCAGAGGCGGTTAGGTACGATCAAGCTGTCCAGGAGAGCAGTTAGGGGTGACCAGGCTGGCAGGGGAGGATGGTTAGGATGACCAGGATAGCAGGGTGGGCTATCAGGCAGGAGGCAGAGTGGTTAGGGGGGATCAGGAAGGTAGGCAGGCAGGCAGGTAAGCAGTTAGGAGCCAGAGGTCCTAGATTGCAAGTGATTGGGCCTAAACTGGCAGTCGAACATCCCACAAGGGGTCCTGGATTGGAGAGGGTGCAGACTGGGCAGAGGGGACACATCCCCCCCTCGTGCATGAATTTCGTGCACTAGGGTTCTAGTATGTATATAAATATAAGTAAACTCATTCCTTCATGTATTTGAATTTCTAGTTTTTTTTTGGTTTTCTGAGTATAGATATATCATTCATCAAAAACATTATATGCAGATTATGTTGAGTTGCACACTTGAAATCTATATGGTTCTGTTAATCTATGTCAGCCCAATAAACACTATTTTTAAAAGCATTATTGTAAAAGTCAAACTGACAAATAATTAGCACTATTCAATTGAACTATATGCAACTGTCATATGTCAAACAGTTTAGTAGGAAGGCACAAATATTTCAAGTATTCTTCATCAACCTATTTATCACTATTGTTTGAGGCAGAAACACTAAATAATACATAAATCAATGTAAAGGCAATGTAAATGTTACCATGACCACTGTTACTCAACAAAGCATCTAATACTTTAAAACATAATAGCAACATAGTGAAAAGCTAAAACAATTTCATTGATTTTTATTTCTGGCTTTTAATACATCACTGGTCCTCTTCCTTTCAAAAGTCAATTTCCTTTACTACTCTAGCTCATTCAGGAGAAATGTTTTCTATCACAGTTCTGTTACTATCACTAATAATCAGAATATATGAGCATGTCCTGTTGTTTAGCTCTAATGATATCCACAGAGTCAATGTCAATGGAACTACCACTTGTAGGAAACTGCCCACAAGTCATTATGGTACTCTCCTTTGACTTAGAGTCCATACTTCACTCAAACAGAAGTCTGTCCTGAAATTCTGGTCCATTATATAACTTTCAGAAGCTAGAAGGAAAGCATTTGCATCATTTCTGTTCCCAGATCTGTTCAATATATACTCCCAGTCTGTCATGCCTGAAATTAATTTTTTACAATCTGGATCTTTACTATATGCTAAAAATTCAGTACAAAAAAGGACCTCCTTCTGCAGAGAATATGCAAGCCAGAACATCATGTTCCATCTTTATAATAAAACACATAGTTCCTATCAAAAGGCAAATTTTTGTTTCAAAATGTTTGAAGAGAATAATTTCTTAAAAGATTTCAAATAGTTACTTTTATAAAAGTGAAAGATTTATATCTTAAGTATAATTTAGATTGGATCACAAAGTTTATCTGTAAAGTGAATAGCATTTTATTTATTCCAAGCTGTTTTCCTCTTTCTATATCATGCTTCTGAGGTTAAAAAACAAAAGCAAATAATCCTACAGAGAGTTTCTGTCAAATCACGTTAAAGTGTATATTTATTAAAAACATGTACCGATTGTTAATTTCTGTTTCTCAGAAAGTTTTAAGCAAATAATAATATATAATTAAAAATTTTAGTCAAGAAGTTATCTCTCTCTCTCTCTCTCTCTCTCTCTCTCTCACTCTCTCTCACACACACACACACACACACACACACACACACACACACACACCTTAAAATTTTGTTTTCCACAAAGTATAAAATCAATTATCTGATTTTTTCAATCTAGTAGAGTAGCCTTAAAAAAATAAATATTAAATGCCAGAAAAAGAAAACATGGTAACATTAAAGTCAAAACTAACAAATGCCCTTTATATGATCTTGGGAAAATGACTTAACTATGAGAGTGTGCTCATTTTTCTAGTAAATGGGGATAGGCAAATACAAAGTTTAATAAAAGTATATATATAATGTCCATGACATAAGGATCTGGATTAGATTGTTATCCTGTTTTTCTTTCTCTTTTTTATTGTGGAAAATGAATAATCTGTACCACATTTCACGTTTCTCAATTGTTCCCTGTTTTATGAACGATTATCTGAACCATTGATTTTCACTACTTCATTACTTTCAACAATTGACTTGAATTGTTCTTTAATAAGATTTAATCAGTTCAGTTTTTGTTTCCAGCTACGCTGCTTTCTTCTATTCCTCACAAAAGAGTAGCAGCTGTTTTCAGCACCTACTTTCATGCTGAGGTTCTATATCAGAGATGCCACAGATATTTTTTCTCCAGTCAACTGTACTTTTGTTTGCTTTTTGTTTACGCAGTTCTTTAAAACTTTATTAAGTCAAGTTATTTATGATTATTTGGCTAATCCTTAGAGACTAAGTCTACGTGTAAGCAGATTTGAGGTACTGTGACCTGTGCTCCATTTATAGCTCTGTTGGTATTAGGTGAAGTCCTAGTGATGCCATTGCTAAAAGAAACATTCCAGGATCCAGCTATGACTTCAAGGCTCAAAGGGAAGATTCTATTTTATTTCTTTGCTACTGAAACTTATGCTTTTAAGTGTGGGATTTATATCCATAGCAGACTTATCAACAGGATGAATATTATATGGCTTTGGGACTAGAGAACATACTATCTTGAAGAGATGCTTTCATTCCCTTTCCCATACTCTGCACACTACAGGTTGGCTCCTCTTAACAGCAGTGTACATCTACTCTATTTGAAAATGAGGAATGTCAACCGGAGATGAGCATTTCATGCCTGCCCTCTTTCTTACACCCTCAGAATTGGATTTAGAATTTAGGTCATTTTCCCTACTTTATTGAGATATAATTTGTATATAAAAAACTGCACATGCTTAATATATGCAATTTGGCCAATTTGGTTTGGTTCAGTGGATAGATAGAGTGTCGGCCTGTGGACTGAAAGGTCCCAGTTTTGATTCTAGTCAAGGGCATATACCTTGGTTGCGGGCACATCCCTGGTAGCGGGTGTGCAATAGGTAGCTGATCCATGTTTCTCTCTCATCAGTGTTTCTAGCTCTCTATCCCTCTCTCTTCCTCTCTGTGAAAATTCAATAATATATATATATATATATATATATATATATATATATATATGCAATTTGATAAGTTTGAGCTTATGCATATAACCTTAATACTGTCACCACAATCAAAGTAATAAAAAAAAATCCATCACCTTCAAAGGTTTCCTTGAATCTATTGATTCTATTTAGTTTTACTTTTATGGTAAGAACATATAACATGAGATCAATCCTAATCAAATTTTGAAATATGTAATACTCTGTTGTTACCTATAAGCATTCAGCCAATTTTTGCATCTACTTTCTATTCTTCTTTTTTAGTGGTGACATTATAGGGGCTGGGATGTTGAGGCCATTCTCAATGTTATATTTCCTATACTGCATGCAGTAAGTGTATCCTACTGAGCCAAATGCAGTGAATCCAAGCTATAGCCACAGTATTTGCAGTTCTTTCCTTCCTGATTTGCTACAATGACTTCTGGCAGCATACTTCTCCAGAAGAGCTGCCTAGGAATCTGACAGAAAAAACCCAATTCATTGGTCCTAACCAATGAGGTGAGAGTATATCTTATAAAATTTGGGAATTTGATTTTTCCCCATCACCCTTATAAGCAATAGTTGAGAATTATTTCTGTTTATTTAATAATTTAATGACTACTTTAGGGAGAACTAAGGGAGACATTTATATCTTCTAAGTCTCTTATATCTACACTAATAAAAGATAATTATGCAAATTGACCATATCTTTGTGACATCCACCTGCCAATCAGGAGTGAGTATGCAAATCAACCCACCAAAGATGTTGGGTTGATTTGCATAAACAGGTGCCAAACTAGGGATGGGACACTTGCATTGTTACCATGGTGATGACACAGGCGTTCCGCACTATCCCAGCCGCTTTGGGCCTCTGGGCAGCATAGGAAGACAGGAAGGCAGTGCCAGGCCAGAGCAAAGGTGGAAAGGTGACTCTGGTCGGAGCAGAGGCTGTGCAGGCAGTCAGAAGAAGGCCCATTCTTGCACAAATATTTGTGTATTGGGACTCTAGTGTATTCAGAAAAATCTATTTTTAATGCACCTTTACATAAGAATGCAGAATATCTAGCAATACAACATGACTTTTCATATCCCCTTTCTAGTCAGTCATACCAGAAAATGACCTTGCCCTGCATCACACAGTCTGCTGCTGTGAGAAGCCACTAGGAACAGCAGGGTTTCATAAAGTCAAGGAAGCTTTTCCTGTGGTTAATTTTACTTCTTTTTTCATGGCACCTATCAGAATTATCAACAAAGACTTAATTGGAAATAGTGCCTAGAATACAATTCTGAATATTATCCTTACTCCTTGTAAAGAATAGTTCTCTTATTTCCTATCTAGTTAAACTTGAGATTTTCATTTTTTAAAAAAAGGAAGAAAAAAGAAAGAAAAATGTTCAACTATTAAGCTGACCAAAAGGTCACCTTCAAAATAGGATTATTTAACAGTAGGGCTAGTATTTTTACAATTTAATTATATAAGTAGATGTTCTTTTTTCTGTTTTTACTTCCTCCCAGCTTTTCCTTCCTTTCTTCCTTTTTTCCTTCTTTCTAATCTTTCTTCCTTTCTTTTTGTGAGAAAGAAGTTTCTCTACATTTTGTGTTCATTCCTCACTTAGGGGGAAAATGGATTGGAGTAAAAAATGTGTGAAAACTATTCAGAGTTGCTCTGTATAATTAATGAGTCATCATCTCCTTTAAGCAGAAAATCAGGATGTTAAACTTTGCTGACTGTGATTATTAGTCTGGAAAACTACATTCAGATTCACTATTTTCTCATCCTTAATATCATGATCTTTACAGTGTGCATATCACAGATGTTGGATCCAAAGAATTAGACCTTAACTTAACTTCAACACCAGATTCTTCCAGACCTGTGGACCTCTACAGAGAAATAAGGATATATTTTTTCAATTACTCTTTTCAACTATTAGTCCTGAGGTTAGAATTTTTCTAAGGTTCCTCTCTGGGTACACACTGGGCCCTGATGTCTTACACAAAAATTTCTTCTGCTTCTCCAACAATCTAATTTCAATAGCCTATTCTTGTTCAGAAATTCTTCAAAATTTCTAGCCCACTCTTTGTTTTCTAACAATGTTACTTATTTTGTATTTATTTATTCAGTTTTTAATTTTTCAGTCATTTAACTAGGCTCATAGAAGTAGCGATATATGACATCCTTCCAACCTGAACTTGAAGTTATGTTCTTTCTTCTATATCATACTCTCATTTTCTCATTTTTAAAAACTTCAATATAGCCCAAGCCAGTCTGGCTCAGTGGGTAGAGCATCAATCTGTGGACAGAAGGGTCCCAGTTTCAATTCTGGTCAAAGGCACATGCTTGGGTTGCAGGCTTGATCCCCAGTAGGGGGCATGCAGGAGGCAGCCAATCAATGATTCTCTCTGATAGCTGACTATGTTTCTATTTTTCCCTCTCTTTCCTCTCTGAAATCAATAAAAATATATTAAAAATAATAAAAACATCAACTTGTTTAAATTTTTTTTAAAAGTTCACCTCTCCTCCCTCACTCCCTCCTTCTAACTCTGGCAACCATATATGAACTTAGGGTTTATTTATTTATTAGAGGTTCAATGCAGGAAATTCATGAAAGTGTAGGCCTTCCTTCCTTCAGCTGTTGGCATTAGCTTCCATCTGGCACCCAGGACCCAGGCTTCCCTCTGGCTTCCAGCAGGTGCCCCAGGTATCCGGGGGCAACCTGGGTTTTCCTCACAGCCCCGGCTTTGTCCAAAAGTTGTCAGGAAGGATGTCTGGTCTAATTAGCATACTACATTTTTATTATTTTAAATTCATTTTTTAAGGATTCCACAAAGAAGAGTAATTATATAATATTAGTCTTTCTCTGTCTGACTTGCCTCACTTAGCATAATGACCTCAAAATACACCCATGTTGTCACAAATGGCAAGATTTCCTTATATTTTATAACTGAATGATATTTCATTATATACCACAATTTCTTTAGTCATTCATCCATGGAAGAATAATTAGGTTGCTACCATAAATTGGCTCTCCTATCTAATAAAGAGGGATATGCTAATTGACCATCACACTGTCACAAATATGGTGGTGCCTACAGCCAATAAGGAGGGAATATGCTAATTGACTACAATGCCCTCAAACATGGCAGTACCCATTCCCTCAGCCCTGCCTGCCAGGGTGGCAGGCACACCACACAGCTGGGCCCACCCCTAGGCAGGTCCAGCTGCTCTGTGCACCTACCTCGAGAGTCCCTCAGTCTCCTCAGCCCCCCAAGCACCAAGTCCGGCCCAAGGTGCAGGCAAGCCTCTGATGACAACTGCCTAGCCACCCCAGGCTCAGGTAACCAAGACGACTGAGGCTTGCACTGCCAGCAGTGGCAGCAGCAGAGGTGTGATGGGGGGCATCACCTTCCCCTGATTGTTAAGTTGCCTTCAATCTCTGAGGGCTTCCAGACTGTGAGAGGGGACAGGCCGGGCTGAGGGACCCCTCCTTCATGCACTGGGCCTCTAGTTATAAATACTGCAATGAACATGAAAGTGCATATAACTCTTCAAGTTCATTTTTTTTTCATTTTCTTTGGGTAAATACCCAGAAGTAGATTCTGTGGTAGTCATATTTTTATTTTTTTGAATAACCTTCATAAGGTTTCTATAGTGGTTATACCAATTTACATTCCCACCAACAGTGCACAAGGATTTTCTTTCTCTGTAGCCTTGCCAATACTTACTGTATTTGCCGGTGTATAAGACGATTTTTTGGCCCTGAAAAATATGCCTCCAAGTGGGGGGTAGTCTTATACAGCGAGTATATAACAAACCCTGTATTTTGAGTGGAAATGTTAGGGGGTCGTCTTATACGCCCAGTCATCTTATATGCCGGCAAATACGGTATTTTCAGGGCCAAAAAATCGTCTTATACGCCGGCAAATACACTATTTCTTGTGTTTTTTAGAATAGCCATTCTAACAAATATGAGACAATATCTCAATTTGGTTTTGATTTGTATTTCTCTGATGATCAATTATATAGAGCATCTTTATATGTACCTGCTGACCACCTCTATGTTTCTTTGCAAAAATATTTATTTAGATTTTTTTCTAATTTCATATATATATATATATATATATATATATATATATATATTTGTATGAGCTCTTTATGTATTTTGGGTATTAACTTCTGGTCAGATTTTTCTCTGACTGAATAAATTGCCTTTTTATTTTGTTGATGGTTTCTTTTGCTGTGTAGAATCATTTTAGTTTGATTTATTCTTGCTTACTTTTGTTGTTGTTGCTTTTCAGCTTGGTGTGAGATTCAAAATATCCAAGAACTATGTCAAGAAGCTGACTATCTATGTTTTCTCCTAGAAGATTTATGGTTTCAGATTTTATGTTCAAATCTATAATCCATTTTGTGTTAATTTTTGTATATGGTACAAGATAATAGTCTAGTTTCACCCTTTTGCATGTCTATCCAATTTCCCAACACGATTTATTAAAAAAAAAAACCTGTCTTCTTCACATTGTATATATTAGCTTCTTTGTTTTAAATTACTAGATCATATGCTATACGAACAACTTTTTATACTCTTTAGATACAAAGGTATTTCTCATCAAGATAAAAGACATAGACCATTTATAAGGATATGTAAAATTTGCAAGCTATTGTTATCAGATAGATGAGTAATAAAATAATAATTACTTTCAGAAAATTTTTAACTTGAGTAATTTAAATTATCATCACCATTTTACCCTTCACCATGCAGAATTTTAGTGTACAAAGCTAAAGTTTCATGATTAAAACATCTAGCCAAATGTATAATTGCTTCTGATAATAAATGGTGATGGAATAAAAGTTGATCATGGAGAGAAGGATAATAAAATTAAGGTGGGTTCTGATATGTATAGATCTCTGTGGAGGGAAAGATAACCACTGAGAGGTCCTGAACAGAGAGGATATAATCTTGGGGAGAGTAGAAGAGACAGGGTAGATAGAGATGAAAAAATATGAACATCAGGGAAATAAAGGGGTACTGAAGATGATTTTAACAAACACACAGAAAGAAATAGAGAGCAAATTGAACTAAGAATCATTCCAAAGGAATCACTGTCTTGAGCAATCAGTTTAAAATGACAACAGTAGAATTTTATTTAAGGTTTAGTTAAGAGTAGAATTTCCTACCACAGATCCATTTGTTTTGGTCCCATGGGCTATCTCTCAGACAGACTTAAAGGAATTTCTACATGAAATGTATATATGCCCTGCAGACTAATTTCTAAGGCTATCTTTCAGTATGAATTAAATATTTGGTGTCCATCAATATTATTTGTAGCCATTTTAAGATGAAAGACTCCATATGTTTTATTATTTTTGTTCCTCTTTTCTATCCTCATGGATCACTTAAAATAACCAAGTTCCTAAGGGGATTTTTATGATGGTTTTCAAATCTTCACTAAGTCATTTATCAATAATCTTTTAGTTGTTAGGAGAATTCAAAGAGGCATAGAATTTAGTTAATCCCATTATAAATTCAATTGATTTTTAAAAATGTGGTAATTGAAAATGATACTGTGATAAAAAGAACAAGATTGGCTGAGCATTGGCATGATAAATAAGATTTGTTTAAATAATGAAATGGCCTAAATATCATCCATAACATTTTAGCATCAACATTGTATATTCACTGCTTGTTAGTATGACTGATTTCCATATCATTATTGATATTTTATAATTAACTAATTCAAATTTCTTAAGATAATATCTGTCTGAATTGGAAAACAGAATCTTTTTTTAAGACAAAATTTTTGATATGGTCAAATAAATCAAGTTTTACAAATTGATACTAAAGGGTCTTCTTTAAAAAGAATGAATAAAATAGTTGTAATTTAACAAAAATGTTTTTAAAGTCTTAAAGGTTTTTAGAACAGTACTTAAAGCTGTGTTTCCTATAATTATCTAATTATTGATTTATTCAAACTACTTTTCCAAAAAAATTAAGGTAAAATTAATCTTCTAGTTTAAAATGATCTACTAAACTAGAATCTGTCTATATTTTCTTTCACAGAGCCTTGAATAAGAAAAATGATGTTAGAATTAATGACACCATAACACTTTGGAAAACAAGAAAAGCATATCAGTGAATTAAACTTTTATTTAAAAAAAAAACAAACTTCAGAAGATAGTACACAAAAGAGTGGTAGGAAAATGAATGATAAAATTTAACAAAAAGTGCCAGAGATCTCCAAGGTGAATCAACAAATAGAGAGGGCAGGGATCTGCTGGGGCCAATCCTGAGTCATTATTTAGGAATCTCCTTTCCAAACAACTAGGAAAATTTAACTCTCCCTCCCGACCCCCATACAGGTGTAGACAGAACTCTGGTTTGATAGCAAAGGCTCCTGTTCTGTGGCCAAAACCCAAGAGCTGTTCTCAAAATCAAGTGAGTACATGGATGATGTTCCTACGGAAGTTATGTTGGGAATACACTAGGGTCTAAGAGAGAAGTCACACAGACCTCAGGATAACTCTAGTGTGCCACACAGACGTAAAAAATATATATAGGTTTAAGATGACAGGCAGAAAAGCATTTTCTTTTAGTGATAAATATAGTAGGCCTGTAGGAGGTTCCTGTTCTGTAACCTGCTTTTTCCCATGGGTACTTGAAAGAAAATAGGTGTCAAAACATTCCCCTGACTTCCCCTACCTACAGGGAACCTTCAGTCAGCCTTCTTGCTCACATGAGAGGCTTTTGGGGAAACGATCCTAAACAAGAGCAAATAGCATATATTCTAACTACCTTTACTATTCCGTACAGTCCATCATGTAGAAGTGTGACTACCTCCAAGAATTTTGAGAAAGTTGAGGAAGGCCAACCATCTGAAAGACAAGGTCAAACACGAACAAACAAAATGTACCAATTCATTTGTCCTTAGGACTAAGGAAAATGGTATAGTAGACTTTTCACTAGGGGAAAGATTTGATAGTATTTGAATTTCTGGAAGATTATTATTTACTGCAATATGAAAAATTAATTTTGGGCTAACTAGATTATAAGAAACCATATTTAGAAAAAAACTGTTTTAGTGATTCAAGGGAGAAATAATGGTGACTGGAGAGATTGAGATAAAGGAAACTCATGAATATAAGATGTTTAAGAGTTAGACTTTTACATTGATTAGAAGTGGGGTGAGGGAGAATTAGGAGTAAAGGCAACACCCAGATTTCTGAATAACCCTTTCACCATAATTATTTTCATTTTGGAGGCCAGTGGATTTTTCTCTGACTCTCTGGACAGTTATAGAGCAAGGGACATGATGATGCCTTGTCGCCTTGTCTAATCTGTTTTCTGATAAAGGGAACAATGCACTTATTCAAAGGTGGCTTTTGGTCTGTTAAATTCCTGAGTATTTGGCTTTGGTACCCAAGTTAACTTAATGTCTAATAATGTCTAATAATCAGGGGGTATTAAGTGTTTGGATATTTTATAGTTTTACTAATCCCTTTCATAAAGAGGATAAAAATAATTTTAAAGCACAATATTAATATAAATTCTGGAAAAATTGACTGTGAAGAAACAATATTGAGAATGTTTAAGATTATTAATTATACATGCATACGCTTCATAGAATTATATATGTATATACCAATATATATAACATAATAAATATTCATTATTGAAATATATTTAAAACCTATTCCTAATTGGTAAAATAATATAATGTTTCACATTTTTAGAGTGAATAAGATTCATTGTGAAATATTTTGGAATACTAGTATTAAAATTGTAATAAGATTTTTACCAAATAAAGCTATCAATTATGCATATGACACGTTATAAATGCAAGTTTGCACATTTACCATCTATGAAAACGGACAGGGCTTGGATTTGCAGTACCCCATATTTTGGGGTGAAGTACAAGGGACTGCATTATGGCTTATATTTCCTAATGCTTCATGGACAGTGGATAAACAGGAACCTTATTGACAAGAAAGTAGAATACTATCTCCATTTCATTCTTAAGAAATCGGTGCTAATACAGAGCTAGAAAAAAATATTTTTTAAATATATTTTATTGATAATTTACAGAGAGGAAGGGAGAGAGATAGAGAGCTAGAATCGTCCATGAGAGAGAAACATCAACCAGCTGCCTCTTGCACACCCCCTATTGGGGATGTGCCCGCAACCAAGGTACATGCCCTTGACCAGAATTGAACCCGGGACCTTTCAGTCCGCAGACCGACGCTCTACCACTGAGCCAAACCGGTTTTGGCTAGAGAAGATATTTTAAGGCTGCAATTTGTTTCATCTTACAGTATGTTACAATTAAAATAGTTTAAATTGGCATAATGCTCCTAACTTCATCTAAACAGGTTAGCAGCTAATATAGTCCAGTTCATGTATCTCCTCCAGCACCTTTTTAAGTCATAGCTAGAATCACAATCCTATTTGATTCAGGACAGAACTGAGACCCACAGAGATGACGTGTTTCCCCAAAACACAGGATTAGTGAGCAACAGGACCATGGCTAGAAAGTTAGGACTGATTTTTAAACGTCACCTATTTCACTTAAAAATTGGCAAAATGATTATTTGAGTTTAAAAAAAAAGTGGTATGGGTGAGGTTCAGCATGATTTGAGGGACTTCAGTAGTTTCTCAACAGCCTTCCACAGAGCTCGAATGGCTTGCTGGCAGTTCCAGTTAAGGCACTATCCCCAGAAAGTCCCCAGATGAATGCAAATACCCAGGGTTTCTGACTTACACTAAGTTGATGTACGCAATACCTTCTTTCCTGCCACACTTCCCCACACACCAAAGCTTTACAGCTTCTGTAATGGGAAGTACAGTGAAAATGAACAGGATGCTTTAGGTAGTCTATGGTGCAAAGGTTAAACATGAAAAAAGGTGCCCAAACCATGAGCATTAAAAAGAGACCCCAAAACAAAAGTTTAGACTGGCATGATATGCCCATGTGTTAGCTGAAAAATAAATTCTTACATATTATCTGAACAGTTTTTTACTTGGGCTTACTATGTTGTGTTAAGGTTCTGTAATTTCGTGATTCATTTGGGTAGCAACTATTCTAGCCACTCTCAACCTTTGGGAGTTTAGGGGATTAACAGTCATTCTCACTTTCAGAAAATAGTGGAAATTAGTACTCTGTTTCCCATTAACAAAGCTGAGATCAGCTGTTCCAGGAGACTGACATTTCTGACCAGGAAAAGGGACAGCCGGGAAAGGAGCAGGGGTATTAAATGTTAAATACAATACATAAAAACAGTTATAACATTATTTCTACAGAAAATTATCTGAACAAATCCCTTGATAGGATGGATATTTGCTCACGTTGTATAAGATGTTTACCACAGTGATATCCTTAACACATTATAGTTCACAGCACTGAGACTCTAGTCTAGAAAAATTGTAATAATAAATGAGAGTAAATAATTATATATATATATATATATATATATATATATATATATATATATATATTGAGTACTTCCTTAAAATCCTACATTCCTAGGGGCACAAAATTGTGGGCTTCTGGATGCTTTGGAATGGGATTAAAATCTTAAAATATACTATAAATATATACTTGCATAAAACAAAGAAATGCAGAAGGTAATAGGGCAAAAATATACTTTTCCCATTTATTAAGGACCAGCCTTAACAAAGAATAATTTTCCTGACAGAACAGACTTAAGCGATCTTAAGCACTATTACTAGCCTCCATTTCATATTATTTCATAAAGAAATTCAAGATGCAGGCCCACTGAAGGTTTCATCTTTATTTCATAGCAAAATGTAGGGGGGAAAAAATGAGAAACCTCACAAGCATCATCACACTATAAAAGGGTAGAACACAACTTTTCCTGTTTCACTTTGAGCTTCTCCTTGTGTGTACATGTGAAGACTAGAACATACCTCAATTTTCCAAACACTACATGAAAAGAACATAATAAAAGGATTTCCCTGCACCTTTAAAATGAAACCATATTTCCCAGATTCAGTTAAGTCTTAGATATCCATAGTAAACTTAAATCTGATTTTGTCCTGTTACCCATCATACACCTAAGTTACCTTACCTTGGTATTATGTTTTGAATCCTAATTTATGACCCTAATATATATAGGGGGGGAGCGGTGCACAAAATTCATGCACATAGGGGGGATGTTCCTCAGTCCAGCCTGCACCCTCTCACAATCTGGGACTACTGGCTCCCAACTGCTCACCTTCTTGCCTGCATGCCTGATTGCCCCTAACCACTTCTGCCTGCCAGCCTGATCACTCCCTAGCCATTCCCCTGACAGCCTAATTAATGCCTAACTGCCCCCTGCCAGCCAGATTGCCCCCAACTGTTCTCCCCTGCTGGCCTAGTTGCCCCTAACTGTCCTCACTTGCATGCCTGGTACCCCCCCCCCCAAATACCCTCCCCTGTGACCTGATCACCCCTAACTGCTTTCCCCTGCTGGCCTGGTCACCCCTAACTGTCCTTTTTTATAGACCTCATCCCCCCCAACTGCCCTCCCTCCCCTGCAGGCACAGTCACCCCCAATTGCTCTCCCCAGCTAGCCTGGTTGCTCCTAACTGCCCTACCCTAACAGCCATCTTGTGGTAACATCAGGCGGCCATCTTGTACAAGGGTGTGATAGTCAATTTGCATATTATCTCTTTATTATATATATTTTAATGATTTTAGACTGGGAATCAAACTTGTCATCTGTTGGTGTAAGAAACAATGCTCCAGCCAACTGAGCCACTTGCCAGGGTACAAATATATTTTTAATATGAAGGTTAATTTTCTTCAATAAAGTCCTTATTTTAGAAATAAATCTTTCTTAATTTACTGTTATAACCCTTTAGATAGATAATAGATAGTAGAGAGTTTTCTGTTTTTAAGCAAACTTGATGGGAAACTTCAACTTTTGGGCATCATGGCTAAATACATAGCTAATTATTCTGTGAAACATTCAGTAAAGAATATGATGATGATTGTGAGAATCTTATTTTTAATCCTAAATAAAATTTCAACTGGATATATATCATTTGGGTGCTTTCAAAGATGACTGTCTAATACAATTTATTGGCAGATATATGGTGTTACAAAATCTAGAAATCCCTAGGACAAGATTTCTCATAATATTCGATGTTCTGTAAGTGTATTTTCACATGAGAATTGTTCTTAGCTTCTCAAGTGCTTGGGTTGAGATCCAAGGTGTCCCAAATTATCAATGATACTGTATCCACAATGTCAGAGATTCGGCACTCTGCCTTTCTGTTCCATTTAAAACTGCATTACATTTCTGCTAATAAAAGCCTTTCTGAGCATTCTGTACCACTCTTTTGCACAGCACCTCCACACCATTCAATGGAAATCGTTATTATCAGAGCAATGTGCTTTTACTATTTATTTATTACAACAGCCCTCATGACTGCTTACCCAGGCAAGCACTAGAAATATCGAATTCATTACCAACTACAAAAAATAGCATGGGGGTATTTTCAGAATGAAAGAGATCAGAGCATGAAATTCTGAAGCTTCTCATGTCCCTGTGCTTAAAAAAAAAAAAAAAAAAATAAGAGGATTGCCATTCAACAAGCAACGGTAACTTTAACTATTGAAGAGGATACACGAAGCTCTTGGTTAAAATATTGTTCAGACACAATCTTGCTGGAAATATCTATTTGCTATCCTTTTTTTCTTTTATGGTTTGAACACCCTTGGACGTCCTCAGGCCAGCTGATGAAAGAAAACTGACCCAGATGGAGTCAGAAACTGAAAATTCCTACTGACTTATTCAACTGGAAGTTGATCCTGGTTGCTATTTAAATCTATTGCTTTAAGTGTCAGCAGACATGCTGCATTCCTTCTGATGGTTCAGAGGGCAGACGCTGGGTCAAAATATTCCTACCCATTCTGTAACCTAATGGGGACTTTACAATGTTTACAAACAGCTGTTACAATAACCTAAAGATCCAAAGAAAAATGTGACACGTTCAAGAATCTGACAGTTAAAACCAAGCATTTGTTCAGCTAGCACCTTGTGGTTTGAGGTAATAAGACCCATGATGATAACGGTATTTGTCACATTCAGAGCAGCTGTATCCATGAGAGTGGAAGCAACCACCCTTTTACCCACCCAGTTACTACTTGGAATCCGGTCTATATTTTGGCTGCCTTGGCAACAGCACAGCAACAACAACTGGAGCCATAATGGCGATGTCAATCCAAGGACATTTTTGGATGAAGCAGTGACATCCACGATAGACAGAAAGAGAGCATATGAAATGAACTAAGAAGACGACGGGCACAGCACTGCTATTTGAGCAGATTGCAACTCATATACTGAGTTGCTAGGATATTTATTATTAAAATAGTTGTGTTTTTACAAATCCAACAATTTTCTAGTGGCTAATTTGTGGGAAAGAAAAACTTTTCAGGGACATGAATCTCTGAGAAAAATATAGGGAACTGTACTTTTGTCTGAAACAAAACCATGAAGGAAAATTGTTCACTAATTTTGACCACATTAATCAATGTGAATTTCTCCATAATCATTAGAACAACAGGCATTATAAACAAAGTGAAAATAGACAAAATGGACCATTCAGCCTTCCCACTGGTTGTGTTGTCTCTTGTGATTGGCCACTAGGATCTTTTCTTTCGGTCACATGGTCGAATTGCATTTCCTTGTCCTCACAACATGCTATTTTATTTCCTCCTGACTTGCCTTGGTTACTAAAATGTGAGAAGTGACATGTGTTGTTTCAAGATGAAGCCTCTTAAAGAAAAATTTAATTTGCTTTTGCTCCTTTCTACCCACCAAGGCAACTGGCCCTTTCTAGATGACAGAGGCCTCGGCAGCCTGGAGTGAGATGGTGTGGAACAGAGTTCCCGGTTGTCTTGTTATGAACATGTAAGACGAGCAAGAAATACCTTTTTATGTGCTAGTCTACTGCAATGCTGAAGCTGTCCTCTCAGTATAACCTAGCCTACCCTGACTATACTCACAGTGTGATTTGTAAAAATTTAAAGAACACCATTCATTATTGAAATATATTTGGCACGTTACATTGTCTAAATTTAAGGTTCAATCAAACACGCGCGCGCGTGCGCGCGCGCACACACACACACACACACACACACACACACACAGGATAGGAGATGGGAGAAAACCATTCTTTATCTTTTTGCAGAATCAGAGGCTACAATGAAGGCACTGCTTAACTCTCGCTACTAATATAAGATCAAATGTTTCTATCTTGTCTAGATAGCAGGATTATGAATTTATGGTTAAACTGTGTTCTTCAGACAGAAACTTAAATATATATTTAGATCAATCTAGATGGACTGTTTTACTGTCTGAACTAACCAGAAATAATTCCTTTAACTTGTTGTCTTGTACATCCAACCACAGTTTTATGAAATAATTTTCATTGTCAACTAGACCCCTTTCATTTTCCTTTTTATTACCTTTTCCTTTCATACCCTGACAGCTTATCTTTTCCCTGCAACCACTTTCCCTCTCCTTTACTTAGGCAGTGTTCATGCTCCTATCTGGCGACAAAAAGAAAGTGAGCATTAGTATTTTATGTAACAGATTCTGTTTCCACAGCGATTTTAACTATTTCTGCTGTAAGTGGAAAGCAAAGTTTGATCTTAGCCTTATGGAATCTTTGTTAAGTGATATCAGTTCCATTAGACATTTCTAGGCTCCAAAAATGTTTGGACCCTTTGTGATACAGGTAAAATAGAACACACTTAACTTTAAAGCAACCCGACTGTGGTTCCCTGCTCATTTCTGAGATAAGCCTGGAACCATGGTGGGCAAACTGCGGCTTGCCAGCCACATGCGACTCTTTGGCCCCTTGAGTGTGGCTCTTCCACAAAATACCACGGCCTGAGCGAGTCTATTTTGAAGAAGTGGCATTAGAAGAAGTTTAAATTTTAAAAATTTGGCATTTAAAAGAAATTGATATTTGGCTCTGTTGACAAATGAGTTTGCCGACCACTGGCCTAGAACAATAGCTTGACTGGTGTTTTTGTGAGCATAGTTAAATAGTAAATAATGAGGAGTGTGTGTGTGTGCACATACATGTTCATATGTTTAAAGTTAAAAAATTCAGTGTAATCAGTTTAAAATGAACTTTATGAAATGTTAATTATATTAAATATTTTATTAATATTTTTAATTATAATAAATATCACTATTATATTTATTATACTCATACTTTCTCCAAAATTACCAAAGTAAAACTCCACACTTACAGACTTACTTGGAAGAAGGCTATGATGACTTTCAGAAATATCTAAATAGAGACAAAGTATACTCTATATATCATTGATTAGAAGTACATTATTTTTCTCAAGCCACAGAGAGGAAATTTTAAAATTTTATGAAGCATTATGGTATGGTGTAATTTGAAAAGTTTATTTTTCTCATTTGCAAAGTGTTATTTTTTTCTATAAAGTAATGGTTTTGCTCAAGATTTACTAGTTGTCAGTTCTATTTGCATCATATATACCCATTCTAAACATAACAAACATGCATTATTGTATAAATTAAAAATAATTATCTAGAAATTACCTAATATCTTCTCCAATTAAATAGATTTATTAATTTCAAAACTGTTTTATGTAGATGATTTATTTTTTAGTCATCTATTAAAATGGGTATTATAACTATCTCAATTTAAAATCATTTAAATTTATTTATTTTTATTATCAAATGTTGAAAGAGAAGTCCAGCATTATTTTGTAAAAAAATAAAAGTCCCTCCTTTACTTAAATCTTTATATTTATAAAATTTCTGACAATATTATAACTCTAAGTATTATTTTCACAGATCATATTACATACTCATATTTTCCTCTTTATGAATCCATTGATTGGGATTGTATATACTTGAACATAGGGAATTTATTAATAAAAGGATAATATTAATACCTTCTTGAGAAGAACTCATGATAGTTATAGCTCTCAATAGGGGAATTTTTTAAAGAAAACTCCCCTGCTGAAGTTAACCACATACAACTTTTAACTATGAAAATCCACTTTGCATTGATCTCAGGCTTTATTAAGAAGACTGCTGACATCAATACTAAAAGTATCCCAGAGAATTTTGATAGTTGCAGAAAATTCCTGAACTATCATTCTTCTGGTGACTAAACTGATCATATGCCATTAGATGGTCCAGGTCCAGGTAGGCAGAGGAGAGAGGATTTACTTTTTATGAGCGCCCAGTATGAGCCCAAATTCTTTTGGACACTTTACATATATTATTATATTTAGTATTCAAAATTAGTCCATGATGAAGCAATTATTGTCTCCTGATTACAGAGGAGGAAGCCAAGGATCAGGGAGGTAAGCAATTTGACATGGTAAGAAATGGAATAAAATATATAATTTAGGTTTTTATTTGAATGTCTGTATTATTCCATTATGCTATATTCTTCCCAGAGAGTGAAACTGCTGCTTTACTACATTAGGGGTTATTTTCAAATAGATTATCTACAAGTACTTGGCTAATTATTCTCTTCCTATGAAAAAATACTTACAGAAGATGTATGGTTCAAATTCTTCATCTATTGATATTCATCAAGAATTTGACAACGTAAATTGGAAAAAATACTGAAGAAAACTTCATTAATAGGACCCCAACACATACAAGAAACGCCTTCTACAGTTATCTGTAGCTTAAGTCAGATGTAAGGAGGTCTGGACTAACTGTCAGCTCAGCTTCAGAGCTAGATGTTTCTACTTTCTGGTATCTCTTCCCAACCTCTTTTCTTCCTTCCCCCACTGATTTGGTACATTAGAGATGAAGCAGTTCCTTGATCTCTACCCACTTATCCAGGATTTGGAAAACTCTGAGTTAGAAATATAATTTGCTTTCTCCCCCTCAGCTAAAATGAAACCATGAATATGTGGGCATTTTATCTACTATCTGTCTATATAAAAAGCTAATATGCAAAGTGTCCCCTGGAGAGTTCGTCCAGGAGACCGGGAGTTTGATTGCTTGCTATGATGAGTGCTGACCACTGGGGGAGCTACATGGAATGAAGGAAGGCCCTTGCTGGCAGCCAAAAGGCCTTAATCGGCCCTGATTGTTGAATTTCATGCAACGGGCCTCTTGTCTTATATATATATATATATTTCTACTGCTTTGATTCTGCTTGCTTCCCCAATCAGATCCTGGACATGTCTCTGATCCTAGCTTTGTGCTTCTCAGAGGGTACAGTGTTATTCTTTTCAAATAGAAAATCTTTTGGTATTTTTCTACCCACGTTTATAATTTTGACTTTGATTTGGCATTCACATTTTTTTTTAAATTTTAAAGTAGACCTTTGTACCACACTTAGTCCCTCATTTAAGATTTGTTGCAAAATTCTAATTAACAGATTGAACAACAAAAGAGCCCACTGAACACCCACTAATTTTTTGTGTGGTTTTTTTTTTTGAAGGGGAAAACATTCTATAAAAAAACCCTGAGCACTCTAAGACACACACTGTTGAACACCTACTGCTTAATGAAATTCATCACTACCTAAATTCAGTTCCTTCTTCCCCACCTCATCGCCTCTTCCCCCCTAGTCACACACTCACACGCTCTCAAAAGACCGATTTTAATAGCACATACACTATACTATACATTTCTAAAAGAGGGCTTGTAAAACTGGAAATCTTTGTACGTCAAGCAGATGAGATGATAATTTCTCCGGTGTCTGACTTCCATTTTGTTGTATCAACCAGACGGCTGCTCTGTTTGTGTCATCATAATTGAAGGACCACTTAAAATGTTATTTATTTCTAGAAATATGCTAAAAACTTTTATTGTAGGCTATTTAAAGAAAGATTTTTTTTAGCAAATTAAGTAGTAATAACTGGAATTAAGCCAAAAGCATGCTGAGGAAAGATTTATAATTGTCCACAGATAGCAGCAATGTTGAGCAAAGCTTTTCTTTTAACATAAAGTATATGACAGGTAGTGTTCAGTTATTTTGCAACTTAAGTTCTAGGAGACATCACTTTGGGCTATACTTAGTATAGGTATAAGCATATATAGCATAGATATAAGAATAAAGGAACACTTGTTTACACATAATTACTTAAGTTTCAGGAGGAAAATGCCCAATGATTTTTACATAAGCAAGTAGTTTAGCCTATAAAGAGGATAGAAATATCTTCTATTCAGTTAACAGGTTTTAACAGTTTTCTGAATACTTATGAGTAGCTCAGAAATTCATATAAGTTCATCTAATTCACACAGCATCTGTTGTGAAAAAATAAAGTGATAATTTACATCCAATTAAAATATTTTTCATTAGATAAAATGCTTTAATAAACTAACAAACTTATTCAAGAAAATAGTATTCATTGGGAATTAAACAAGTCCATTTTCTATATGCAAAAAAAAACACAAAGATTGGTCAACTGGAAAGGAATAAGAGTCAGTCTTTTATGTAAAAATGTTAATACTACTTCTTTTAAAATTATGTTCCCTTAGTGCCTTACAATTTATGTAAGTTATTTGAGACCATATCTGCTTATTGGGTGCAACCTTATTAAACTGCTAAATATATATATACCGACCCTCTTATAGTTACTACAGAAGTGGGAGTTTCAAACGCTTCTTAACATATCCGCCTTTCTAGCTTTTGAATATTTTCCAATTATACACAGGAATATATGCAACCCTGGCTTAAAAGGAAGTTAAAGGTTGTTTTTTTAATTAATTTCTTTCCTCTGATATAAGGATTCTTTACCTTTAAAATTAAGCTTATATCTAATTTGGCAGGCAATTATGCAAATGTATTCTGTTAGGGCAGATTCCAATGGTAAAACATAAAATAAACTTAAGAAAAGAGGGGGAGTCAAGTAAAGAGAAAGTTGGTGAGTCTTAATTTTTTTCACTTTAAATATTTTTAGGCATCTTTACCACTGTTGGGTCATTTTCTCTTAGCTGTACTAAAGAGCTTTTGTCAGTCTGGAGGAGGGAGCCATGTGTCCATGAATGCTTATTTAGTACAGCGAGGACAGATGGCCTGGAATTGCTGAAGACGACCTTAAGATATATTTTTTTAAGGAAAGGGAAAGAAACAATAAGAGAGGAAATAAATTAGAGAAGAAGCAAATGTGTGGCCAGGAAAAGTATGCACACGAATACACACAGACATGCAAGCACACACACATGCTTACAAATGAAGGCAAACTATAATAACATGGTAAGTAGACTTGATATTTTTACAGATTTCCTTTCTCTGTAGAAATTTAATTTAATTTTTTTTGATCTCTTGCCTTTTTAGCAGAAACCAGACGATCACTTCTGATCTGAGCTTAGTCTGTCCTTTTGATATATAACACACCTTTTGCCTCTTAAGCATCCAAACTTGAAATGTAGATTATGATTCACACAAACTCTGGGATCTTCTTAAATCAGGCTGAATTAAATAGAAGCCCATGACACCCAAAACAAATCAAATTCAACAGGGTTCGTGTTAGTCTATCATAATTAACTTATCCTGCTTAGCATTTTATTTCATGTTTTTCCCTTTATTGTACGAAAACATATACACTACTGCCCAATCAAAACCTCACAAAGAGGCATCAGTGGGTATAACTGTATTTTAAAATAGAAAGACTTTGTGAGATGTTATGAGATGATAAAAAGTGACATTAGTGAATTTTTAATGTATATATTTTTTCCTTTCCAAGTTATAAAATTAACATTTTCCCGTTTTCTTCAGATTTATTCTACTTCAACATTGCTCTGACTATGCCAGGTAACTCAGGACTGTTGCTTCAATTGCCAAGTTTTCTATGTCTCATAAAATAAATATTAGATTCCAAATTTCTTCTTATTGCCTTCTGAGTTGTCATGGTTATCAAGTGACACCTTCTCTAAATTCTCTCTCACTTTAACTCTCTTCCATGCTTTGTATAAACAGGCTGCTTGAAAATCAGGAGAAAAATAAACCATCAAGTTTAGGTGCTATAAGCAGCAAGAAACACAAGGAAGAAATATTCTGTTAACCACAAATTGAAATTGGAAAGATTTTTATCCATAAGCATTAACCATCATTAAATATAAGAAGTCTAAAAAGGATCTGCTTTATATAACGGTTCTGTGAACAAGCCCCAGGGAGCTTGCCGCCTGTGCAGTGTGTGTCTCTTGCATTGTGGTTAGAACTCTTCTGCAACCCCCATTCACCCCTCCCCCGGACACACGCCCACCACACGCCGCCACCAGTGGAACAGGCAGCAAGGATGCTGGATCATTCTAAAGTAAATATAAGGGATACTTTTTTGGATCCAAGCACCTTTAAAAATAGAAAGGCAAGAAGATTCACAAACAGAGCCTTTGAACATGTACAATACTTTTGTCTTACGGAAACATCTGTTGCTCAGATGAGCATTTAGAACACGGAGTGCTTCAGATTCCCCCTCAGAAGGTGTGCTGGGCGGTGGCTCTCTGTGGACTTGGCCCGAGGGGAGGTCAGCCTGACACCCCAGCCTGTTAGCTCAGCAATTTCCCAGTGGTCAGCCCGTCTTGCCATAATCATATGCTGTGCCCCAAGCCTGTTTCTTAACTGTACTCTGTACCTTCTAATGAAAGCATCCCAAAATATCCCCAACCGCCCAAATTCTGGGGCAGCCGTGACCTCAGTCTGGACTGCTGAACACACTGCGTTTGCTCAGACAGAATGGCTGATAAAAACCTCCCTGCCACGATGACTGAAACTCTCCTCTCCTCTCCTCTCCTCTCCTCTCCTCTCCTCTCCTCCCCTCCCCTCCCCTCCCCTCCCCTCCCCTCCCCTCCCCTCCCCTCCCCTCCCCTCCCCTCCCCTCCCCTCCCCTCCCCTCCCCTCCCCTCCCCTCCCCTCCCCTCCCCTCCCCTCCCCTCCCCTCCCCTCTCCTCTCCTCTCTCTCTCTCTCTCTCTCTCTCTCTCCTGGCTTTTGTTACTTCATAGCTTGTGATTACTCACCTGAGTTCCAGAGTCTTTGACATGCAGCTGATTAGGAAGCTCAAATCCCAACAAATAACACCACAATTATATGTGACGTAGAGCCTTCACAGTAATGAAAAGAAAAAATAGAAAAAAGGTGACTGTAAAATAACTCTTTGTGCTTGAATCAATCAATGTAACAATAATAGCAACAAAAAATAATGTATGAAAATCGAAAGAGATAATTCTTTTGAAAGTTATTTTTAAAATATAGTTTACTGCCCTGGCCAGTTTTCTCAGTGGTTAGGGCGTCGGCCAGAGGAGCGAAGAGTGGTAGGTCCAATTCCAGGCAAGGGCATGTACCTCATCTCAGTTCCAGGCTCAGTCCCCACCCCAGTTGGTGTGTATGCAGGGGGCAACCAATTGATGTGTCTCTCACATAGATGTTTCTCTCTATCTTGCCCCTCCTCTCTTCCACTCTCTCTAAAAATCAATGGAAAAAATAATCTCAAGTAAGGATAAACAAAAAAATAAATAAATAAAAATACAGTTTACCTACTATACAAATGGGAAAAGACAGCATTATTTTTCCTAAAGGTTGGTCCAATATTAATTAATGTATGGAGGAGCTACACTAAAGTGGCTGCGGGTAAATATGTGCTATTGTGGGCTTAGTAGAACTTTTTTATTCATACTTTCAGAAGCTTTGAGGATAATAAAACAAAATGGGGGGGTGCCACTTGCTTATGAAAAGTTCAAATGCATAGCAGGCAAACAAACAAAAAGAAGCTGCCTTTTAATTCAATAGGTTTTCCTCTGAGCACTTCCTCTTGTCTAGCCTTTTTGTCATCAAATAAGGTAACTTATCCAATGTGGCTTGAACAGAAAAAATACATTTTAACAATCGTCAATTAAATAAATGAAAAGATAAAACAGATAAAAACCAAAGTTATCCTTGTTGTTATTTTCTACGTTTTATATGCATTTTGAAGACTTAAAAGGCTCTTCAAAATACAGAGCAGGGCAAAACTAGGTTTATAGGTTTATAGTTATTCCTATGGAAAGGAATGCAATAATTAATAGATAATAATACAAGAATAAACTGTGTTTCGTGTGCTCACAACTGTAAAACTACTTTTGCTCCAACCTGTAATGTAATATTCCTAGATACTCTATACAATTCACACAACTTGATTCTTAAAAATGCCCTTTTGTACTTTGATAATATCAGCTAGCCTCGAGCATGTTTGAAACAGCCTCCTAGTATTAAAGCTTTCATTTTCTTCAGGGGAAAAAAATTTACTTGTAAAAAAAAAAAAAAAGGATAATACAAAATATACGTGACATGGTTTTGTTAAAAATACAAAGCATTATCATTTATATCATAGTGACTCTCTCCCTACAAGTATGCTTTGTAAATGTGATTGAATGAGAAGGAAAAAAATCTTTTATTATCTCAACTTTGGAAAGCTTTATTGTTTAAGCTACACTTGCTCCTCAGTACGGCAGAATTAGAACACGTCCGGATGCTGCATAGCAAGTAACTAACAAGGCACCAGTAGGGATTCTGCGCATGCATGTAAGTACAGGTTTGGCAAAAATAATTCCTCTATTACTTAGTTAAAATTACAATACTGGAGGCCCACATTCTGACTTAGTGCTTCCGGAACTAACCCATTTCCTTGTAAGATGCACAGATTTAAGATCCACATCTCACTTTGCTAAGAGTCGGCAAGATTACATATTCATAAATTTCATATACACATATGTGATAGATGTATATATCACTGTATAGGCCTTCATATACATGTATACTAAGTATAGTCCACAGCCTACAACTAGGAAAGAAAGCACAAATTCACTTTAACCAACGAACCTCCTGGGGTTTTGGCTGCTGCCTTATTTTTCTTTCTCCCCTGGGGAAGGGAGTGAGGCAACACTGCTAGTCACAGACAGTGCTGAAAACAAGCGAAAGTACGTTCTACCTCGGTAATTTTTCATTTGCTTCTTTCTTTAACTGCAGAACTCCTTTCCTCCCCTCTTTTTCTTTTCAGAATCACTTGATTTTTTATTTTAAATTTTTTTTGGGGGGGGGGCAATCTGCTTTTCCCCTCAGAAAGTAACCCCTTGTGTCCTACCTTGGGCTCCTCACTGAATGATCCCCCTTTCTTCTAATTATACTTCCTCACCTTGGGAGGGCCCACAGAGCTTCAGGAAAAGCAACCCAGAAGAGCCTGAGGTCAGGCGTGCCCTAGAATCTGACTCTAGAAATTACAATCGTGGAATGAGAGCAGGAGAGGGAAAGAAAAGGCAGAGTGGGGAATTTGTAACAATACTGAGGCTCATTCTGAGGAATAATTAACCGAACAGCATCCTATGTTACATCACTTTCTTAAAATCTCAGTAGACAGACTAAAGAATTTGGGAAGCTGATCTGACTCTGATTCCTAAAATTGTTATATTAAGGCCAAGCCTCAGAGTTTTATTTCCTAAGTATTTCTTGCTCTGTGGTGCAAAATCCAGTGCTATTCACAAACCAAAAGAACAGGGTGTCAAAGCCATATTACACATTGACGATACTCAAATTTTTAAAATATCTACAGAAGAGGAAATGCACTTAATTTGATAGCTGGTTTTTATTCCTATTAAATATGGGTTCAATGAAATAGCTAATGGAGGTCAGCAAAAAGAGATTTCTAAAATACTTCTGGAAGTAAAAGGGACTTCTATTTTGGAAGAAGAATGGGGACATTTGTGAAATACAGGTAGAGGAATTATAGGTAGAAAAGGGGAAAACATTAGCAGAGCTTTGAAGCCAAATCTTCAGCTGGGCTTTTGTTTCACACATATGCAAATGTGTGCACTGCTTCATTTGAATATTTATTTACTGCATTTGTGAAGGAAATTGGGGGATTATAGCCTCTTCCCAGCTGTGTTTTAGTTAATGACTGGTCAGCCTATTAGCCTGCTCCACTAAACGGATTCTCTGCATAAGCAACACCTTTTTTACCCTGACTGAAAATTCTTCACGTAAACTATAGTGGGGAAAACGGCAAACTGGATTCAGAGAGAGATGTGTATCAAACATGAAAGTATTCCCCCAGAATCATTAGAAATAAGCAAGAAAGTCACTTAAGGATGGTGACTTTTGCATTTTTATAATAAAGCAAGCATTTGCTACCAAATATTGTGGGGGAAAGGGAGACAGCTAATCAAAATTTTTCTTTATTGAGGACTATTTTGGGAAGCTCTTTTACTTGGCCTTTCTATTCCTTCCCCAATACCTGTTCCTTATTGTCCCCTATGAGTATAAACACACATCCGTAAAAGTGTCATGAATTACTTGGACAATTATTAATATTAAAAAAAAACATGGAAGGAGAAAGAGTAGACAAAATTTCTTCAGCAATCAAACCCAGTATATTATCATTACTCAAAACCAACTAACTTATTTAGAGGTATCAATGTTAGTGATGAGAGGAAAAAACCACACTTTAAGGATTAATAGTGAGCAAGTAGTTAGGTCAAAAAATCTCTAATATAATAACATGTTTAATAATTCATTACTTGTAGATTTTTTTATTAAGAAGAGTAGCATTTATTTTTTTGTTATTTTTATACTAGAGGCCCAATGCACAAAATTCGTGCAAGAATAGGCCTTCCTTCCAGCTGATGGCACTCTCTTCCCTCTGGCACCCGGGACCCCGGGCTTCCCTCACAGCCTCAGATTCATGCAGAAGGCCGTCCGGAAGGATGTCTGCTCTAATTAGCATATTACACTTTTATTATTACAGATGTCTCAACCAATAGGAGACAATTCATCTTATTTCCAAAAAGCCTCTCCTTCTTATTTCCTTTCAAATTGTATTTCATATAGATCTACTTTTCTGGGCAAGAACATGCACCAATTATAACACAGTCAGAACTAATCCACGGAAATAAATGCACCAAGTTCTCACCATCAAAATTCTGTATTTTTCTGTTTGGGTCTAAGAAAAGCCTGAACTTTGATTTTTTTTTATTTTTTTATTAGTGAAGTGATCTTTACAGAACAAATACAAACTACTTATTTATCAAAAATATTACTATCTAAGGTGACTGACATAAACAACTCGTCTGTGCTTGTTTACATGTAAAGTACTGCTGCCAATGAATAGACGCCAACAGCAAGCCTGAGAGCTACTTGGGCACGAGGAACAGCCCCTGAAGTAAAATGTTCACTTCCCTCAGTTGGAGACTTGGAGTATCATTCACTAGACTGTCAGCTCAAATATTTACACTACAAAGCAAATAATAAAGGATGAGATGCTGTCGGATCTCAAGCTAAACAGAGAAGTAATAATTATGTCAGTGAAAGAATATTACAAGACTCCTCTCCATGCAACCCGATTTAGTGACTTTGTTGCTAAGATCACATTAGTCCAGCTCATGATACCCAAAGACATTCAAAATGGCAGAAAGCAGCTTCAGGTACACGGTGTCTCCATCAGAAGTGAGTGGTGTGCACATCTCAATGGCATCATTTCCCCCCTTCCTACAGAAGTTTCTAAACCATCTCACCAGCTTCTCAGGCATATTTCTTGTTCCTTCCTTCTGTGGGGCAGAGGCAGACAGATTGCTGGATCAGATAGTGCAATACGCTGTATACTGCATTTCAAATGTGCCTTTTTTTAAAGCAGCAGATTTATTGATTTTCTTAAGTAGAAAATATGCACCCGGACATTAGACAAACACAGACTAAACACAGACTGAGGAAAAGCTGATAATTTGATTAAACTGACTGAGCTTTTGTTGTCTGTGTTTGGGGAATTTCCAATAACACACAAGTGCCAAGTGCCCCTCTTCTTCTGAATTTAACAAATGTAATCCAGAAGCACAATGAAGTTTGCAATTACACTGCATTTGGGGAATTCTTTTTCTTTAGAAAAATCGTTTGATGCGCCCATATATTCCTTTGAGAGGAAGGTGGGGTGAAAATCTTGCCTTGCTCAAGATACAGAACTTGACTCAAAAAAGAAGTATCAAATAGGCAAAAAACATTTGGTCTAATGGATTATTTTATACATCGACTTATCATCAAGATTACTGAGATGTAATTTATTAATTTGTTCAATTTAGGAGCCAGATATTTAAGATCTATAATGCTGCATAGTGTAGGTATCATTTCACATGTCTTAGAGAGCAGTTTGATTGTCTCGAGGTTTGGAAAAGCTCTGGTTATTGAATTTATCCTTCCGGATGCCTGCAATGGAATTAGTGGTAGCAGGTGTGTGTGGGTGTGAGGGAATAATAGCTAAAAGCATGTGAGGATTATTGAGTTTTGTGAATTAGTTGAATGAGACCTTGTAAATTTTTATTGTGAACACCTCTATACTCTCCTTGTATCTTGTTTTTCTTATTTGTACCATGGTATTGAGAAGAAAATCTAATTCCCTAACATTCTGCAAGAATCAAGCTATATTATAAGCATTCCTAGCTGCTTAACTATAAAGACTTTCATCTTTAGTATTTTCTAGATCTATACTTACTAGATATTTAATCATTATTTTCTCATATTGTTCTGCATTTCCATTAACTATTAACTATTCTTTCACAATAATATTTTGTCCCATTTCCATGACTCAATCTTCAGTCTTTTATGCCTTATCAGAATGATACTTCTTCTCCCTCTAATTATTCCCCACTCCAGTGTATTTTGAATATCATTTCTAGAACTTTCATTTATTCCAACTAATTTGGCTAGTGAGATATTTGATTGCAACTTTTCACAAATATCTTGTGATTATATTTGAAACTCTGGACTCTTATCCTTAGACTATACCATATACATAGAGTGTCCCCCCAAAAGTATACATACACTTTGGATAACTATAAACACAGTGTTCATTAAAATACATTCCATTTTCAAAACTGAGCTATCAGCTGTTAAAGTGTGTATATACATTTCCCCTAAACAAAGACTTAGACTCCAAACAGGTAATCATTGTGGTGACTTGATATAGGCCAAACCCAGAAAGTCACCAATTTCTTAGCAAATGTTGATCATTGTTGGGACAGTTAAAGTATTAGCAAGATAATCTCAATTTTGTCTTGAGTTTCTGACTGAAATGAATTTCAATTACAGATTCCACTATTCATTCTAAAATTTCCTTTGATTCAGGAATTTATGCACAAATTAAGGTAACAATGAACTTTAAAATCACTTGACCTTTTTTTGTATTAAAGTAGGAATTTAATGATTCATCTCAGGTGGACTAAGGATGGTTTAACAAAATCCCATAAGAGGCATAAGCGAATAACTTTAATCTACCTTTTTCCTTTCTGCCTTTTTAAGTGTCTGACAAAGATAATTTCCACTAACTTTTTTTCACCCTGCATGAACTCATTAGAGAAAATAACATATAAGAAAAAATCAAGTTACCAAATTTTTTAGGACATTTTATAGTTGTGTGAAGCTTATCCCAATAACTTCCAAAGGCAATTTAAGTAGATTTTAGCATTTATAATTTTAGCATTTATAATATAATACATACGCACACACACTTTTGTGGTTCCTAAGAACTAAATTATATGTAACCAAATTATGGCCCATTTTAATTGGTCATACATTTTCTTGCTCTTTTAATCTTCTCTTTTGAAAAAATAACTGGGGGATGGGGAGTAGTTTCACTATCTGTATTAAATACAACACTCAAGTCCTTAATATTAAGGATGTAGTTTTCTTTAGAGAAAACTAAGACTGAATAATTAGAAGTCAGAAAACCTATATTCACCTTGTGAATCTACCTTGGGCAAGTTATTGACCTTTCTCAGTCTCTGTTTCCTCATCTGCAAAATCACAAAGTTAGATTCCAACTTAAGGACCTAAAGTCATATATATTTAAATTCTATAGATTTTTCTATCTTCATGAAAACTTTTAAATATATATAATAATGAGAATCTTTGAACTCAACAGTTAGGTCTTCACTACATTCTCAGACATCTGAGTATGGAATCAACCTCCGAAACGACCCACACTCCATGAAACCTAATTCAAATCAAGAAACTGGGCTGTGGGTGGTGTAGGTGTGTGCTCTTGCAGCACACAGGAAGCTTTGCCGGAAGGTATCAACTGAAAGAAGCGCACATGGAAATATCCTGTCACCCATACTGAAACCTCCTGCAGCAGACCGCGGCCTTTCATGGGATCTCCCAAGCATGGCCACCCACAGCTGCCATCACACCATTCAGCTTCCCTTTAAAAAAAAAAAGAAAGACTAAATATAGACTTTTATGATGTGAGTTTTGCTGATGATGTGGCTCCCAAATTCCTTCAAATAACTGGCTTTTCTTAAAGGTTTTAATGTACTTTTTAACCCAAAACTTTATATTTAGAACTTGGAAAATTCTTAGATTTTGGTGGAATGAAGAGAAAAGAAATACTTTGTAGTGTCTATGAAGGAAATTAGTTCTGATAGTAACAATGTTATTTCCCATATCTAAATTTCAAACAACAATAGCAACACATAACTTTGCCTTTTATGGAGCTCATTAAATTATTTTTAAATAGCCAAAGTATTTTACTAATTGTTCTCTTAAAGTTCTTTTACTTCTTGACAAAAAATTATTATCCAACACAAATTCTTATTTTTAAAAAACCTATTTTTTTCTATTCAAACTTTCATTCCTCCTAATTCAGATATGTAAGTATGTACAGCCAAGAAAACAAAGTTACAGTTACCCATCTCACATGCAAACGTGGAGGTTTTTAGAAAACAGAAGGATGCAGCTGCCCAAATAATGTCATTCAACCAACAAAAAGTATTCAGAAAACTAAAGGTTGCTTCCTCTAACCATTAAGAGTGTTATAATTATTTTAAATAGTCAATCACCTAAGAAACATCAGTAATAAAAGTCCAAAATTTTCCTTAATAGTAGTTTAATTATTTTATTTTACATTGATTTAAATGATATCAAGATTAATCTACATTATTGGACCAGAAATTAGTGGAGCCAGGCAATTTTGTTTGGTGATGAAGGAGGAAGATATAAATAAGATCCGGTTCTGGAGAAAAATATATTCCTAATAAGTTAAAGGAGAAAAGGAGGGGGTACAAATAACTATAGCACAAGGTTGAATACAGTAATGAAACAAAGTTTGAAAGTGTGTGTGTGTGTGTGTGTGTGTGTGTGTGTGTGTGTGTAACTATAAAAATTTAGGCAGGTAGAAACTGGGAAAATTTCAAGTAAGGTTGAAATCTTGAAAATTTCAAGTAAGGTTGACTTTTGGTTGGGGTTGGGGGCGGGGGAGGAACACCACACACACACACACACACAGACACAAAACACCCACAACAAAACACATTTCATCAATTGGGAAACGTGGAGAAGCCTCTTGACCACATAAAGGCAGCTGCATTACCAAGGTGTGATTAACCAAATTCATTCAACAGTGGTGTGATTTAACTGTAACCGTGTAGGGAGACTGAAGGAGGCTTTAGGTGGACCATAAAAATTAGGTTCAACCTGATTTACAGAAGGCCTTGAAAGCCAAGTTGTGTATCCGTAGGCAGGGGTGGGCAAACTTTTTGACTCGGGGGCCACAATGGGTTCTTAAACTGGATAGGAGGGCCTGAACAAAAGCAACCTGACCATGCTGGCACTCTCATCTTGGGCTGCTGGTGAAGGAGCAGAGGGGAGAGCTAGAGAACCCTCCGCTCTTTGGGCTCCGCGGGCCAGATAGAACAGCCGAAGGGGTGGGGTCCGGCCTGCAGGCCATAGTTTGCCCACGGCTGCTTAAGGTTTGTTTGATAGACAATGAGAACCCATGGAAGAGGAGAAAGATATGAGAAAGGAATGCTTAACAGTAATGAACTTGAAGACAGTAATGAGCAGTGAACAGGCAAGATTGGATAATCAGAAGTAAATGCATCATATGGGGACAGAGTATAATGATGTGGGAAAAGTCAAATAAAAGTGTGAACAGAGTAACGACAATAAGAAATAAAATGCATTTCCATTGCTGGGTGCAAGGGAAATTCCAGGGGGAATCAGAGGTTGCAATGACCATTAAACATATGTGAATGTGGGAGAATGTAGGGAAATTGAGAAGATTTGAACTTGGATCACTGGCAGAGAGGTAAACTACTAACACAAGACATAGAGATAGGCAGGAAAGAACATAAAGATGGTGAAAATCAACAATACGTGTACTATTTTAGGAGGAATCCAAATAGCACCTGAAGGGGAACCACTACAGCAGTGGGATTGTGATACAAAGGTGTGGGGGGAAGCAGCAGTGCTGGAAGAAGCAGTTCCTGTCAAAAGGAAGTGGCCAGGTCATGAATCAGCTAAGAAGTTTGTCAAAGAGAATTGTCTTATTACATAAGTGTTCTGTCACCAATCAAAACGCCATGTCCCCCTCCTTCGCTGCCCTGTCCCTTGCAAGTTCTCCTTTCCCAGGCCCGCTCTTCTCCCAGGTGTGGGTGCCCGATGATGCCCTGAATCTTAAGGTCTGCACCATTAAGGAGTTGCAACATTTGAGTAAACAAAAAGACTTGCATGTCATCTTCATAGAGGTGAAAGTAAAACTTTTGGAAGTAGATGGTATCCCTAAAAGCAGAGGGAATAGGTAGGAAATGGAAGAAGATGAGCTTTAGGTTTCTAGGTGCAGGAGAAGCTAGAGAAGGCCTGGTGAGAGGCACTGGAGACTTTGAGGAGAGTGTCAGGAGAGTGGAGTTAAATGGGAAGAAGAAATGGTCAAGAAATTCACACTGCTTCCCTGAGATTAATGCAGAGTACTGAGAAAAAGAAATTAAAAAAGTAACCTGAGCATTCTAGTAAGAGGTTTAAGTCAAAGGCAACCTTTTCAGTTGCTAAAGGAAGACCCAATCTAGATTGACTAAAGCTGAGTAGGATGAGGTGAGCAATAGGTGGGGAGTGAATAGATGGGTAGAAGAGATAATACTGGCTAAAGAGAGATTTTTTTTCAAAAAGAGCCAGAGGTCAGAAAGTGTGTCAGACAGTAATTGTGCATAACATTCAATTGGAGAAGTAGTCTGGAGGGACTGAAGAAAAAGGAAAATTTTGTTAAAATAATGTATGCAGCTGATCAAACTCAAAAATTGTAAAGACAGAATGTCTTAGGAGGTGGAATCTTGGGGATCAAAACGCACTGGTTCTATTGAAAACTTTGCCATCAAGCTGATGAAATCAGGTATTAGATTTTGAAACAACGATCTGTTAGGGACTTGTGTCTCCCCTAAATTCATATTCTGAAGCCCCAACTCCCAATGTGATAGTATTTGGGATGGGGCCCTGGGCCTAATTAGGTTTTGATGAGGTCATGGGATTAGTGCCTTCATAAGAAGAATCAGCAGAGAGTTTATAATCTCTTCACCATGAAGAATGCAGTAAGGAGGTAGCCATCTGCACATCAGAAAGTATTCTCACCAGAACCTGGCCATGATGCTATCCTGATCTCAGATTTCTAGCCTCCAGAAATGGGGGGAAATAAATGTATCTTGTTAAGCGACCCAGTCTATGGCATTTAGTTAATGGCAGCCCAAACTGATTAAGATAGAGTCATTGATTCCTAAGTTTGTATTTATCCTATATAATAAAGGGCTCATATGCAAATTGTCCCCTTGACCGGGAGTTCAACTGGGAGTTCAACCAGGGTGTGGGGCTGGCCAATCACCTGCGGCCCCCCATCCTAGCCGTCCCTGCCCTGATTGATTGATTGGCCCACCCCACACCAACAAAATCTATTCCCCCAATTTTATTACTGCCATATAAAGCTATACCCACATAAAATATTCCATGTTATCATTTACTTACCACCTCTCAGTTCCAAAATGGAGGTAGTAAGACAACAGGAATTGAGGCTAATAAATATATGAAATGTCTAGGAAAATTTGAGATTTAGACTTTCAAACTTATGTTTATTGCAGAATTATTCACAATACCTAACATAAGGAATCAACCTACATGTTCTCCAACAGATGAATTAATAAAGAAAATAATATGAATATTATTCAATCTTTGAAAAAACCATGTCATTTGCAACAACATGAACAGTGATGGAGGACATTATACTAAGTAAAATATGTAAGACACAGAAAGACAAATACTGCATGCTCTCACTTATGTTGGGATCTAAAATAGTCAAACTCAGCCAAGACCAGTTTGGCTCAGTGGATAGAGCGTCGGCCTGCGGACTGAAAGGTCCCAGGTTCAATAACGGTCAAGGGTATGTACCTTGGTTGTGGGCACATCCCCAGTAGGGGGTGTACAAGAGGCAGCTGATGGATGATTCTCTCTCATGGATGTTTCTAATTCTCTATCCCTCTCTCTTCCTCTCTGTAAAAAATATCAAGAAAATATTTTTTAATAAATAAATAAATAAAATAGTCAAACTCATAGAAACAGAGAGGAGAATGGTGATTGCCAAGGGTTATGGGAAGAGGGAAAGGGGTCGATATCAGTGAAAAGGTACAAAGTTTATAATTATGAAAGAGAAAGTTCTGGAGATCTACTACACAGCATAGTGATCAGATCTAACAATACTGGATTGTATATCTAAAATTTCCTGAGAAGAGAGATATTAAATGGAACCTCATTACACCCACACAAGTGGTGATGGATATTTTAATTAGCTTTATTGTGGTGACCATTGCACAGTGTATAAGTATATCAAAACAGAAGGTTGTGAATCTTAAATGTATATAACTTTTATCAATAAAGCTGTTAAAATTATTTCTGAAATACTCACCATTTAAAACTAGTCATTTTCTATCCTGTACAAACTCACAGTGCAGATCTAATATCTTGATTAACCCGAGTGAAAAAAAGGAACTTTTAATTCTCAGAGTGTCTCTCTACTTTGTTTTTAAAAAGCTGTCTATCCAAAATTAGTGGTAACTTTCAAACTTGGATTAAAAATAACTAAAAGGGAAATACAACAATCTTATAAATATAAATCTGAGTTTGGGTGCCCTGTCATTTCATAGAGCAGGTAGCAGGCTCCTACTCTACCCAGCCTAGGAAATGTTATACTTAGCTGATTTCATCAGTGAGAGCTCATTCAACTCCTCCAGTCTCTTGGAGTAACTGAATTAGGTAGCCTGTGTCTCATTTAGATCAGTATACTGTGTGGCTCTAGAATAGTCACACACTTCCTTGGGGTTCAGGGTGGCAAGTAAAAATTTTACCAAGTGATCTTTGGGGGAATATGTGGTTTTATACTTTTTCCAGGAATTAAAGAGCAACAGAGAGTGTCTTGATTCTGTTGGAGATATTGCCTAATGTCCGTTAACAGGAGAGTTTGCCCAGGGCAGAGTGAGCCAACTCTGTCAGAGGCCAGCCGGCATTCATGTGGTTTATCGAGATCATCCTTGTAAATGTCACTGAGGAAGCAGCATCTCACTTCTTAAAATATCTCCTACAAAACTAAAAGGAAATTGCAACAAGCATGGCATCTGGGAGTGAGGTACACAGCTGCTAAAGACAGGAAATTTAAATTAAAGCTGCCTCTTTCCCCCTGATTAGATTCTTTTTTATATATTTTTTTTCAGGTCCCATGATAATACAAGAATGAACACAGACTATCAGAGAGACTTCTGACTTTCCCTGTTTTCTAAGAAGTCTAATCCAATGTGCCTCAATTTTTCCATTGGTGGTTGGTCAGATGACACAAGCAGAAGGAACAGGTTGGTAGTTTGAAGAAGAAGAAAAAAAAAAGAGGGAGAAAAACTTCCAATTGCTTGCAATTTACATTTGGCCAAGCAGCAAACACAACTTCTAGACTTGCCAGCCTCCTCAAACTGGCCATTTTTATCTCCCTTACTCCACTCGCTGCTCAAAACTATGCCCCAAAGTGCCCGGACACAAAACCACTGAAGGGTGTGGCCTCCGCTTGCACTGGGCAATGAACAGGGAAGCTATTTATTTCTAGGGCATCTCTGTTCAGTGACTCTTGTTTCAACTGGAAAATTGGCCACAGCTTTCTAGCAGCTCTTTCCTGCCAGCTCTCCTGGCATTCTACCCAGTGCTCCCACTATCCCTCCCCCCTCTCTCCTTGCCCAGTCTGCCTTTATAAAAGCAGACCAAAGCCCCCACTTAATAATAGTCATTGTTCCACGTTAACCTTGAGGATCTGGGAGGAAGGACAGTGAAGGGCGTAGCTGTGTGCTATAATGAGCATTTGGCGCTATAGCAGGTGGAAAAGGCTTTGGGGATCTGGGCAGATTAGGAAGAGAGGGGGCTCTAGCAGATGTTGAAGCAAGATGATGTATTGCTGCTCACTCTGGGATTCAGACAATACCAGTGCAAAAGTAGAACAGGGAAAAGGGGGAAAAATTGATCCCTTTTGATACAAACTGGGCTATAAACCAGACACACTTGCAAGTGAGCATCTAAGAAAGACAAATTTGTTTTCTTGCCTTGCATTTTCACCTGTTTTTGTTTTTTACCTTATGGCAGATCAATTGCCAAATTGTTCTTTTAATTTGAATATTCACTACATCCAGGAGTTGACTTATCCCCATCAACTAAAGTCTCTTATATTAATCTGACTTCTTTGTAGTAAAAGAAAAATAGAAGTAGATACATCAAGAATTTCATGTTGCTTTCAGAATCAAGAAGCCATATGAAGCAAAAGTGAATGGCATCTAATTATTAGTTTACCATATATATATATATATATATATATATATATATATATATATATATGACTATTATTTTGCTTTGTACTAGGCAGTGAAAGTATACAGAAAATGTTGATATAAACAAATTTCCCATTCACTTTATAAAGAAGGGTAAGAATGCTGAAACCAGTTTGGCTCAGTAGATAGAGCATCAGCCTGCGGACTGAAAGGTCCCAGGTTCGATTCCGGTGAAGGGCATGTACCTTGGTTGTGGGCACATCCCCGGTAGGGGGTGTGCAAGAGGCAGCTGGTCGATGTTACTCTCTCATCGATGTTTCTAGCTCTCTAGCTCTCTCCCTTCCTCTCTGTAAAATATCAATAAAATATATATGTTTAAAAAGGATGACAATTAGAAGCTAGAGATTATAACTTCTGACTTATACCTACTTGTGCTACATTGTTTATGACTAAACTTATTTAGGGATCATCCACCTGAGGGGAAAAATTATGCAGCAAAGGAAATAGGAAAAGTCTTATGAAAACCCTGACATGAGAACCTCGTATTAGGGTTCTCCAGAGAAACAGAACCAATAGATTATTTATTTTTTATTTACTAGTGGCCTGGTTCACAGATTCATGCATGTTGAAAGGAAATTAATTAGAAGAAAGATTTGTGTGGTAATTGCATTACTGCAAAAAATTACATGTCAAAATAGTATATATAGTATAGTATAAAATTAAAACACATGTGCGATTGGCACAAGCAATAGCTTTATATGTATCACACATGCACGAGTCAATGTTTATTCTTAAATTGCCAGTGTGCCTCAAATGTACCAGTTGGCTAGTAGGTTGGTACTAGGCAGATGGACAGATGGTCGGTCACTTAGCCTTTTATATATATAGATTGAAATTTGCTCACTGATTTTGGAAACCAAGAATTCCCAAGATCTACTTGAAAACCATGAAATCTGGTGATGTAATTCACCCCAAAACAAAAGTCCTGAGAATCAGGGAGCTGACAGTGTAAGTCTGTGTCCAAAAGTCTGAGAATCAAGGGCCAATCATTAAATCCTGGTCTGAGTCAGAAAGCCTGAGGAGACCTGAGGGCAGGAGATGAATGTCTCAACTCAAACAAAGAAGCAAATGAATTAGCCCTACCTCCACCTTTCTGTTTTATTCATGTCCTCAGCAGATTGGATGATGCTCACATACATTGGTGAAGACAATCATCTTTACTCTGTCTATGGATTTAAACACTAGTCTCTTCCACAGACTCCCTCACAGATATTAGTACACCCAGAGTAAGGTTTTTCCAGCTGTCTGGACAACTCTTAGCCTAGTCAAGTTGATGCATAAAACTAATCACCACACTCCCTAGTAACAGTTAATTAACGAATAACCTCTTTGAACTTAGAGTGAATTAACTAATGACCTCTTTGAATTATTTGAGTCTTTAAACAGTAGCCGCGCTACTATTTACATTATTATAAACCTGATTTAAATCAATTTATATAAAGTCTGTGTCTGTACTACTATATCTATAAAGCTATTAATAGTCATTAGCCAGTTAGGTAGTTACTAAGAAAGATAAATAAAATTTTTCATGGTAAAATTGTTAAATCTCCCATTTGAGGAGTTTAGAGGGGAATGAAAGAACTCTTCATTACTGTCTATGTAAGATACAACTTAAGTGACTCAATCACTGTCATTTTTTTAACCATTATTCATTTAAATAACTTTGGAATTGTTGTATTCAAGACACCAGATTTGTGTGATTGTAAGTATTCATTAGGGAATGTCTAGAATTTTGGAATATTTCAAACTGTTATTTTGATCTTCTTCAGATTAACTCAGGCACCTCACTAAAACTTGAGTAATAGAAAGTGAAATCACTAGACCTAAAATGTCTGATTACTGAGGTGTAACAACTCCCCAACATTCCCCAACAACCACCTTTTTTATTGTACTAAGAGCTTCTTAGCTCTGTGGGTCAGAGTGGAGATGCTTTATCTATTTTATTTCTGGGGCCTTAGGAAACTTAAATGGCTAGAGGTGAGTAGTTTTGCTAAGAGTCTGGAAGCTGCTTCATTAGTGTATGTTTTCTGGTGGAATAATTCCATACCTGAGCTCAGTTTTGACTTGATAGTCTCCATGTAGTTTGAACCTCTTAAAAAAAAAAAAAAGTGTGTGGAATCAATAGAGCATATCTGAAGAGAAAATAGCCAGATAGCAAGTGGTCTAAGAGACCAAAGAAGAAGCTGCAAGGTTTCTCTGACCCAGCCTCAGAAGTCATGCAGTCCTTCCCGCCAATTTTAAAAAAAATAAATCTTTATTGCTCAGATTATTACAATTGTTTCTCCTTTTTCTCCCCCATAGTTCCCTTCCTCCTGATACCCACCCCACCCTCTGCCCTTACCCGCCCCATTGTCCTTATCCATAGGTTATATGATTTTAATCCAGTCTCTTTCTGCACTCCACACCTCTTTCCCCCTGATAATTATCAGTCCACTCCCTTTCTTTGCCTCTGATTCTATTATATTCACCAGTTTATTCTATTCCTCAGATTTTTAATTCACTTGATCTTCCTCTTCTTAAGTAATACCTTTCAGCATTTCACATAATACTGGTTTGGTGGCTATGAACTCCTTTAACTTTTTCTTATCTGTGAAGCTCTTTATCTGCGCCTTGAAGGGCAGATAAAGAGCTTCACATTTTGTTTTGTTTTGTTTCAAGTGTCACCAAGGCCAGCACATATTCAAGAGGAAGTGTAAAAGACTTCCCAACTTGATGGGGAGTAGCAAGATCCCACTGCAGAAGAACATGTGAGATAGTTAACTACAACTGTAGCTGTCTTTGGAAAATGCAATGTGCAACATATCCAATTCTTGTGCTTTTTAAGATCTGCTTTATAAGTTCTGAAGATAAAACTATGTACATATAAATATGATAAAATATTATTTAAAAATATTCAATCTCTGTAGATTTCTAAATCACTGCTGTTGGTTGTGGTATTAAGATTATTTGTTTGTTTTTTTCTTTAAATCTGATCAATCAGTTTGAATTCCAGTTTTGCTCACTCATTAAATGTGGACATGGGGTAACTCTAAAATCCTTAGAGTCTTACTTTTTTTCCCCATCTACAAAATGAGGACAAAAATAATACAAACTTCATACACTTATTCGGGTAAAGGATATAACACAATTAAATCACACAACTTTCAGGCTATAAAAAATGGTTGTTTATGTGGGTGTAGACATTGTCTATTGCTATAAAAATAGGATTCCAGACATTTTTAAATATCAACAGAAGTATTTAATATTGACAAATCTTCTATAAAACAACAACATGCCTTATTTTAATATGTAATAACTTTAACATTTTTATGTCATTTTTTCCTGAGGTTTACTAAAGCCTCCAACTAACCCAATAAAACTCCAAATCATGTAGCTCCTTATGTACAGACTATATCATTGTCACCTCTAGAGTTATTAAAATAATATTCATCCACTCAACGACTATTAGGCATTTTAAGCCAGGACTGATGATATGCCAGTGGTAAAGACAGTCTTCTTTTCCTTCTTTATTTTTAAAATTCAGAGTTTATAAGTTTCAGTAAGACAATGTCTTATATGTTAATTCTGCTATAAGGTATGGATTAGGAGAAGTTAAGATAGAGCCAAGAGATATAAGAACAAATTCATTCATTAATACATTTTCAATTGAGATACTATTATAATGAAGACCATGTGGTAGACAGTTAAGATGTGACCATAATCAAGGCACAATCTGTATTCTAAAGAAGCTCTTCTCTGAAGCAAAGTAACATATGGAAAGACAATTCTAAAACAACATTTAGTAATAGTAAAACAGAATTTTTGGACTGGAACCCAGATTCTTTGTCTGCGAGTGTCAAAGAATGAATTCACAGACAGAGGATAGTATAGCAAAGGTGGAGATTTATTGAAGAACAAGTACAGATTCCCATGTGGGGAGAGAAAAGAGTCCCACAAAATAGACTCCCACATGGGGAGGAGGAAATGGTCCCACCGAGTTCCTTTTCCCTGTAGCTTATAAAGGCTGCAGATCCCTGTGCCTTTATATCCCCTCGGACTGGTCACTATTCTCTTAGACTGGTTACCATATTAACTCCTGGGCTCACTTGGGATATGTGAAGTTCTCCCCTCTTCCTTATTGTTTTCCTATTCCCTTTGGGCTTTCTTCTTCTCCTTCTGGATGAGGGGCTTCCTTCCTTTTATTTTGTAATTATAGACCCTTTTCTGTTCCCAGCTCCCTCATTCTATGGAAATGTACCCATTGCAGCTTTTCAGTTTTTCCATTCTATAGAAATATACCTTCTGCTGCTCTGCAGCTTCTGTGCTTCCTCCATGGTCTCCTTCATTTCCAAAATTTCTATAATTTCCTAAACCTGTATTATTTTACCCCTAAAATTCCTATTTCAGTAGTGATATATACACATATATTTGGTTGGTGAAGGCCTCCTGAAGAAGAAGATGTGGGAGTTATATCTCAGAGACAGTATGAATTAACTAGAGGCCCAGTGCATGGAATTTGTGCATGGCAGGAGGGAGGGGTGTGTCCCTCAACCCAACCTGCACCCTCTCCAATCTAGGACCCCTTGAGGGATATCCTACTGCCCATTTAGGCCTGATCCCACTGGGCATCCCTCTCATAATCCTGGACTGCTGGCTCCCAACCATTCATCTGTCTGCCTGCCTGCCTGATCACCCCCTAACCACTCTCCTATCAGCCTGGTCGATGCCCAACTGCTCCCCTGCCAGCCCAATTGCCCCTAATTGCCCTCCCGTGCAGGCCTGGTTGCCCCCAACTGCCCTCCCCGCAGGCCTGAGTCCCCCACAACTGTCCTCCCCTGCAGGCCTGGGTCTCCCCCAACTACCCTTCCCTGCAGGCCTGGGTCTCCCCCAACTGCCCTTCCCTGCAGGCCTGGTCCCTCCCATCTGCCCTCCCCTGCTGGCCTGATTGCCCACAACTGCCCTCCCCTGCTGACCATCTTGTAGTGGCCATCTTGTGTCCACATGGGGACGGCCATCTTGATCTTGTGTGTTGGAGTGATGGTCAATTTGCATATTACCTCTTTATTATATAGGATTGCTTTAATGGTGTGAAAGAAACCATTGGAAATAAAAGGTTAACAAAACTTGCATTGAAGATTTACTTTGAAATTACGCTCCTTGTCTACACAAACATGATAGATACATGGTGGATATTTTGCCCATTCATTCAAGGAAGAGCCTGTCCAAATAATGAGCATGCTATTTGCAGATAACTTTTAGCTATCAGCCCCTTCAAGAAATTGCCTCAGCTGGGCAGAGCTGCCTCATCTAAGGCCACACAATTGTCAGGGAAGCCAACATCCTTTGTCTATGGGGGTCTAAGTATTAAGATTTGGCCATATTGGACTCAACAGGGGGAATACTGAAAGGCTTTTTTAGCTCCAGAGCTCCCAGTAGGGTCAACAGAAATGACATGGAGCCTGTGATACAGTTCATCTTCTCCCTCTGCTTCCTTCTTCTCCTTCCCACAGGTGTAGATCCCAAGAGCCCTCCTCAATTAACATCCTACTCTGCTGTCTGAGATTTTACTTCTCGACATACCCAACCTGTGACAGGATAATAAGCAGAAGAAATTTTTAAGAAATTTAATTGTGAAATTCTTTCTCTATTTCATTCCTATAATATGAGCATTTCTCCCACTTTATGTTTGTAATAGATTGCTCAAATATTAGTCACATCAGTCTGCATTGTATAAATAATTACTCAAATTTGATTAAAATATTACTTAGAAAGCACAGCACAAAGCTGGGTTTTAGTCATGAATCTCTCATCCATTTATCATTTGATCATATTTTTGGATAACTGCTTGTCAAAGCTAAAAATTTTAATCAGAGCATTTTTTAGTAGGAAAAGCAGAAAGGATGCCTTTGAAAGCAATAATTCTTCTTTTGCTTCTTTTTTACTTTTACACAGTTTTAAAATAGGGAACTGAATTTTTAAATTTTAAATTGATAAATAAAATTACATTTCATCCTTGCCAAGTTGACTCATATATTATATGGATAAAATTAGATTAATTAAAACCACAAATTTCATAACACTATTTATTTTACTCTCTGTTTAAGAGCAAATACTAATTTTGGTCACACAATGATCATGAGAAAAAAATATCTTTAAAGGTTTCTCAATATTTATTATGATAATTTGTTCTATTGCGTTTACATAATATTTTTAAATATTTCGTAGTCTTAGAGCCCAATCTTTCCATCTTTTGGAGAGAGACAAAGGAGAGGCAAATAGAAATATCCATGAGAGAGAAACATTAGCATGGGATGGCTGCCTCCTGCACATACCCTGCTGGGGATCGAGCCTGAAACTCAGGCTCTGACTGGGAGTCAAACTGGATATGTTTTAGTGCATGGGTGGGTGTTTAACCCCTGAGCAACACCAGTCAGGCCAGGTTTGTTTCTTGATGCATGTACATAATGGGTTTTCCCTGTTATAAAAATATAGCGGATAACACCCGGCACTTTTGCTTTGCTATATTTGCTTTGGCTTTGATATCACCCCATTTTCCTTCCGTTCCTTGCCCTGTTCCTGTCTATAAAATTGCAGGGACAATATCAAAAATAACAATAACAATGAAACCCAATATTTGTTGAACTCATATGCTTGCCATTGTTCTAATTCTTTTACATGTATCAGTTCATTTAATTTTTATAGCTTACCTTTGGAAGTAGGTTCTAGAATTGTCCCTATCTTAAAAATAGCACAGGAACCATGAATAAGGTTTGCTTAAAGCAAAGACAAGCCTTTTATTCAAGCAGTTACATGGCTGAGGTGTGACTACCCTATTATGACCTGCTCAATTGGGAATTTATGATCAGATCATCCTGTGAGGTTATTTTCCATAGAATCCCTTTTTTTATCCACATGATCAATAATTAAGACTGAACAGATTTATTATGATTCATTTATACACAAATCTTATACTGTCATTAAAAATGAGGGGAATATCTGTACTTGTTAACTTAAAATATGGTCAATAAAAAGATAAACTCACTTATGTTTTTTTAAAAATGTGAAGTCTTTTTTCTATTTTGTCAATTGATTTTGACAGAAAGAGGAAGAAGAAGGAAAGAGAGAGAAACATCAATGTGAGAATGCAATATTGATCCGCTGCCTCCTGCACACCCCTCCACCCCCACCCCATGGTGAATAGAGCCTAAAACCTAGGAGTATGCCCTGATTAGGAATTGAACTGGAAAACCTTCACAGTGCACCAGATGATGCCTAACCAACTGAGCCACACAGACCAAGGCTGTGCGAAAACATCTTTATCTAAATGCATTAAAAACTAGAGGCTCAGTGCATGGATTTGTGCACTGGTAGGGTCCCTTGCCCTGACCTGTGCCCTCTCACAATCAGGGACCCCTTGAGGGATGTCAAAGAGCAGGGTTTGGCCGATCCCCACAGGCTGGGCTGAGAGATCCCACCAGTGCACAAATCCCCCCCTTCCCTCTGAGATTTATCAGTTTGTTCCATATTCCCATGCCTGTGCATTGAGCGTTAGCCCCCTGGTGGTCATTGCACATCATAGCTACTGGCTGGTCGGCTGGTTGCTTAGGCTTTTACTAGTATATATATAGATATTTGTTCTTCTAGGATGCTTATTGCTCTTCTTAAAAATTTTCTAAAATGAGATGTATAATTGGTAGAAAATAGAGCTTTAAAAAAAAAAATCAAGGTCCTAACTTTCATCAGTACACATGGTTCACTGCCTAAAACTGAAAAATTATCCACACACCCCCGGGGGGTGGGGGGGGGGAGGGGCAGTCTTCTTTAGCAAGGGTTCATAGTTACAATCACCTGTACTTTGGTTGTTAGTATTTCTGAGATATATTCAATTATTACTAAAAAATGTTTTCTATGCCAAAACTTGTTTGGCTCAGTGGATAGAGCATCAGACTACGGACTGAAAGGTCCCAGGTTCGATTCTGGTCAAGGGCATGTACCTTGGTTGCAGGTACATCCCCAGTGGGGGGTATGCAAGAGGCAGCTGATCGATGACTCTCTCTCAGTGATGTTTCTAACTCTCTATCTCTCTCTCTTCCTCTCTGTAAAAAAATCAATAAAATATATTATAAAAAATGTTTCTATATTTTTTTAAACATTTACGCACTGTAGGTATCAAAAAACAGTCATATGCTGCTTAAATGCAAGACATATGTTCTAAGAAATGAGCAGTTAGGCAATTTCGTTATTGTGGGACTGTAGTAGGTAGATAGACAGGCATGAGCAGACTAGGAACTATAGGCCATGTCACCAGGGCAGAAAGCCTCAGGTGCCTAGCAATGGACAATTGCCGTGTAGGACCTGACCCCAGGGTCACTTTTCCTCCCCTAGCATATGACAGCACATGTGGTTTAGACCCTCTGACCTTTCATATTGCTGGTAATGTGGTTCCAGACCCTCCCCTGACCTTCTCTTCCCCTCCCGTGTCCCTAGTCATGTGGTAGACCCCTTTAGAGGAGGAACAAGGGGGATGAAGAATAGCCTCATATGATTCCCATGCAACCCCTTCTTTAACCACTCCCTTAAGCATTAAGCCCTCAGGACAAGAAGTTCTGACCCACGTTAAATAATCTTTACATCTGATGGTGACAGAGTTTCGGCCAAACTAGAAATAACATCTAGGCTTCAGTTGTGTTTCAATTCCAGGTCCGGAAAAACAGCAAGTCCAAGTGGGTTAGTGCCCTGGCTGACATCAGGACCGGCTGTGATGAGTAAGGATGCCCTGCCCTGACACTAACTACTCAGCAGAGACCATGACCGTGAAAGGACAGACCTGGAAAGCTGATGGTCATTCCATTGAGATCCTCTTCAAAGCTGGGGGGCCTTGTCTAGGGTCCCCACCTTTGGAGAGCAAATAAAAACCCACAGCATGCACTCTCTCTCTCTGGAGCATGTGCCTTCTACTTTCCCCCAGAAGTGTTACCTTTGTCTTTCTTCCTCCTAAGTTCCAAAGACCTTTATTTGGTGTTTGTAACATGTTTTCTGAGTCTATGCAGCCCAGCTGGCTTACTCAAGGCTCACTCCTACCTCTGTGACTTTCTAAATAAACTTTTTCTTATATTTGAGTCTTGGCTTTGAATTTTTTTCTAGCCAGAACTTAACTACTGAGGTTGCTGAACCAAGATCCAATTGTCAGTGACATTCTGATGCCCTTACTTCTCCAACAGAACTATCATGGAGTGAATTTACACAAACCTAGACAGATGGTATAGCCTACTACCTAGGCTGTCTTGTATAACTTATAGCTCTGTTGGGAAGAAAAAATAATTTTCTCTTGACCCTTTTGGATTCTTTGCTGAGCTAACCAGGTAATAAAGGACAGATTAATAGGAACAAAAGTTTAGTAATGTGTACTTTCTGTATACCTGGGAGAAATTCAAGAAAACAAAGTAACTTGCCAAAATGGCTGAAGCCACTACCATAAATACCATCTTTGAAGACAATAGATGTTATTGGTTGGGAAAGGTTCAGTTATGGGAGGATAGCTGTGAAAAGAACAGTAAATAAGGGTAATATTGTTATGCAAATTTAACTCCCTGTTATCTGAATTGATAAGAATTTCTAGAGATAAGGCCAGTCAACCTCTTCCTGGTAATTCCAGGGAGGCACTCTTACAAATGGAGATTTCCCTTAAAAATCTTTTTTTTTTTAAATATATTTCATTGATTTTCTACAGAGAGGAAAGAAGAGGGACAGAGAGTTAGAAACATTGATGAGAGAGAAACATCAATCAGCTGCCTCATGCACACTCCCTACTGGGATTATGCCCAAAACCAAGGTATATGCCCTTGACCTGAATCAAACCTAAGACCCTTCAGTTGGCAGGTTGACATTCTATCCATTAAGCCAAACCAGTCAGGACTCCTTTAAATATCTTTTACAAAGGCTAACTTTTATTTGCTTTCAGACATTCTTCCATTTCTGCTCTTTCTTAAAATTAACCATTCTAAAATAATCCTATGCCAAATAGACATATTTTGGGGTGACAAGTTCTGTTCTACTACTTCTAGGTTATTAACCTGCTATTATACTGAACCAGAAAATTCATGCACTGGAGTGGGGAGCAGGTGTGGTCCTTCAGCCTGACTTTTCCCCTCTCATAGTCCAGGAGCCTGCAGGGGTGGGTGGGAGGCGACCTGGTGATCAGGGAAAACCAATGCCCCATCACACCTCTGCTGCTGCCACTGCCAGCAGTGCAAGCCTTGCCTGGCCCTGGTTATCTGAGCCTCTGGTGACCCTGGGTGTCTGTGGGGCTAAGGGGACTCTGGAGGATGGCATGCAGCAATGCCAGGCCTGCCTCCAGGCAGGCCCAGGGTTGAGGTAGGGGACGGGGGGGGGGGGGGGGGACAGCCTTGCCACGAGCCTACTGCCCTTGAGAAGCTGAGGGGACTGGGCAACACCATCTGTGGTTGTGGGTGCCACCATCTTTGAGTGGATGGCAGTCAATTGGCATATTCCCTCCTTATTGCCACCATCTTTGAGGGTGGGGCAATCAATTAGCATATTCCCTCTTTATTGGATAGGCTATTGTAGGCAATTATAACACAATGGTATTTGTGCATTATGTTGACTATGACATTATAAAAGCTAAGATGAACACTAATAATAGAAGTTTTTCAGTTTCATTATAATCTTATTGGGCTACCTTTGTATATGTAGTCTGTGGTTGAATGAAACATCTTTATGCCATGAATAAAAGCAATCCATCTGTACAAGCAATCCATCTGTAGATGGGACTAGCCATGCCCTCTTGGACTTGTTTAGAAACCCTTTTATTATACCATTATTAACTGGATAGCTATGGTTGTGTGCATAACAGACAGTAAATATATATTGACTATTAAAAGAAGAGCCTGCACTAGCACACTGACCATACTTCAAATACAATTTCCATGTAGGGCAAATGCACAAGCCTGCTCTTAATTCTGAAACATATACTTCTATATATCAAAGTGCAAGTTGTTGTTGTTTTTTTTAAATATATTTTATTGATTTTTTTTTTTTTGACAGAGAGGAAGAGGGATAGAAAGCTAGAAACATTGATGAGTGAGAAACATCGACCAGCTGCTTCTTGCACACCCCCTACTGGGGATGTGCCCGCAACCAATGTACATGCCCTTGACCGGAATCGAACCTGGGACTTCTCAGTTCGCAGACTGATGCTCTATCCACTGAGCCAAACCAGTTTTGGCCAAAGTGTAAGTTTTGAGGGAAGAGATTATTATTGATTGGTCATTACTATATCCTCAGACTGGCACATAGTGAAATAGGAATTTTTAGAGGTGAAATAGGCAGATTTAGGGAATTTTTTAAACTAAGGGGGGGGGGGGGGGTCCAAGGAAGAAACCAGAGGACTACAGAGTTGCAAAAGGGTACATTTTCATAAGACAAGGAAGCAAGTAGCCAGCAGAAGTTACATTTCCATAAGACAAGGGGTCTGGGAGTAGCCAAAGGTTTATATTTACAAAATAAAGAAGGAGGGCGTCACATGACCTATGTGAAGTTTGACCTTTGTGCCCAGGAGTTGCTATAGTGACCAAATCAGAAGGTAATAGTGACCAAACAGAGGGACTCTCAAGGCACAAAGTCTGTAGCTTTTATAAACCAGGAAAAGGGAACTTGGGTGGGACTCTTTCCCCCTCCCCCATCCCCCATGTGGGAGTCTGTCCCTATTCTTCAATAAATTTCCACTTTTGTTATAGCATCTTCCATCCGTGGTTTCATTCTTTAACTCCAAGGGACAAAGAATCTGAGGAAGCCATCCTACCCAGGGGAACATCACGTTTTCCAGTTCAAAAATCCTATATCAATAAATACTCTTTTAAAAAGTAAATTAATAGAGCCCAGCCAGTGTGTCTCAGCAATTGAACATTGAACTATGAACCAAGAGGTCATGGTTTGATTCCCAATCATGGCACTTGCCGGGGTTGTGGGTTTGAACCTCAGTGGAAGTATGCAGGAGGCAGCCAATCAATGATTCTCTCTCATCATTGATGTTTCCATCTCTTTCTCCCCCCCCCCCCCACCTTCCTCTCTGAAATCAAGAAAAATATATTTTAAAATATTTTTTAAAAGTAAATTAATAGTTATGTAAAATAACTTATTTTTACATAATAACCCATTTGTCCTAAGGAAATGGACAAAAGAGGCCAGTTTCATTGTCACCATCTCACAGATTACAAAACTGACACTCAGAGAATGTAAGTAACCTGTCCAAGCTTTCACAATTGGAGGATGCTGGATCTGGCTCCTAAAACCACATGATCTGATTTTAAAGCTCATGTAAGCACACTGTGCATCCTCTCAAACGTGCCACTCCAGGGGCTGTACAAGGAAACATAGGCCTACTAAACATGCTGCACTGATGTATTGCTATGCAAATATCTTTCTGTTCTCTCTCTCTCTCTCTCTCTCTCTCTCTCTCTCTCTCTCTCTCTCTCTCTCTCTTCTCTTTCTTTTTTACCAAACACTTATTGAGTACATGCAATGTGTCTATTTTAGATACTGGTCTTACATAGTTATAAAATAAAATTAAAAGTCAGGTGAGGTCCTCTGTCTCATAGTTCTTACATTTTACTGTGGAAGGAGAGAAACAACATATGTGCCAACTACGGAATAAATAAGATAATTTTAGAGACTGATGCGTGCTCTGAGGAGACTTTAAATGGGTCAGTCAGGGATGGCTCTTCTGAGGAAGAGGAGGCATGCCCTGGGAAACTCACGGTGGACTGTTACAGGCATAGCATCAAACAGCAAGTGCAAAAGCCCTGAGTCAGAAATAAATAGGGCCGGCACGTTTGAGGATATAAAATTGGACAGTGTGCCTGGGGCCAGGGAACCAGATGGAAAGTGGAAAGTCCTTCAAAAATCATCTTTATTTCTTTGGAATTCTTAAAGCTACTCGAGAATAGGTGTTCAATTCAGGCATATTAAGCTAAATCACTAATACACTCTCCCATTGAACAACTAATGAATCCCTCTGTGCAAACTTAAGAGTTTTTTCAGCCGAAACCAGTTGGGCTCAGTGGATAGAGTGTCGGCCTCAGACTGAAAGGTCTCGGGTTTGATTCCTGTCAAGGGCCTGTGCCTTGTTTGCGGGAACATCCCCACTGGGGGATGTGCAGGAGGCAGCTGATCGATGATTCTCTCTCATCGATGTTTCTGACTCTCTGTCCCTCTCTCTTCCTCTCTGTGAAAAAAAAAATCAATAAAAAATATATTTTTAAAAAAGTTATTTCAATTTTCGCCAATGCTTATTGTTTAAAGAATACATAGGGAAAACAGGGATGGTCAAGCCATCATTCTGAACCCAGTGAAAGATGAAGTTAAAATAAGTCGCTAGGAATGTTAGGCTGGCTCCAGAGAGGTTTGCTTAATCCAGGCATTGGCTTTCAAGAGGAACCATGGAGTCTGCTCTCTGGAGATGGCCTGAAATAGGATTAGACACATCCACTCAGCGCAGTCTTGCCCGAAAGCCTCCGCTGACCTCTCAAGGTCTTGCCAGCCCTGTGATTCTGTGATAAAATTAGACTCTTTCATTGGGTGAAAACAGCCCAGGAGTCACCACGCCAGCTGCAACCTGGAATAATTGGAAGGGACTGATTTTGGAGTAGCATACCTCCTACCGCTCAGACAAGATGCAATTAACAGATTCCCCAAACCTCTCTTATTTCATGCTGTACTGAGTACTCTGCTGGTCCTCCGCCAGTAATGGCTGGTATCAGTGATACAAGCAAAGTCAAGTGGTCTGATCCATGATTAAATAGTCGATGTCTTTATTAGCTGCTGACCTTGCCTTGAACAGCATGGTTTCAAGAGCTGTGTACCTATTAGCTGATTCTTTGATCCCTGAAAATAGGAACCAGATGAGTCCAATAATGCATTTTTATTTTGCCTCTTTTCCGCCGTTCTCAAGATGAAATAACTCAAGTTCTGATGCCATGAGCCTTAACCTCATTAAGCCACTCAGCTCAACTGTTCAGATACTTAATCATCAGCTCTTACCCATTGTATTTTCTCATGTAGCAATCTCTGTATGAAAATTCGAGCAAACATTCCTCCCCTCTCCCCCACAACATTCCCATTTAGAGGCCTTTGGGCAGGGGGATTAGAGCACAACTCTGGTGCGAGGAAGGACTGGGCTTACTGCTAGCCCCTTCTCCCCAAGAGGCTGAGAACTAGAAGTTACCAAACTCCTCTGAGACTTGATTTCTTTACCTGTGCATTAGGCATAGTATCAGTTCCTGTCTTAGAGACTTGGTGTTAGAATTGAATGTGATAATATAAAGTAACTGTCTTTCCTCATCTTCCACACTGTTGTCTATTCCCTATCCCATCTCTGGTGTTCATTTATCATAAAACACTATCAGATATAATCATACATATATGTTTACTTGCTTATTGTTCTTCTTTTACTTCTCGCTTTCACCCTCTGTCAACACACACACACACACACACACACACACACACACACACACACATACACACACAGATGTAAGCTCCATGAGGGCAACCTTCTTTGGCTTGCCTACCATTCCTATAAAGAGGCTGTACATAAATGTCCCTGAATAAATATTCATGGAGTTAGCAGGGGTAGGGAATGTCTAGCCCACAGGCCGTGTAAGGCCTGTTGAAAACATTCCGTCTGGCCCTGCCCAGGCATTAGGGATGGGATAATTAAATGTCTGACCAAATACAGTGGGCTAATTTTTAAGTTGACAATTTTGTATGGCCCGCAAAAGATGTTATAAATATTCAAATGGTCCTTGGTAGAAAAAAAAAGGCTCCCCACCCCTGGAGTAAAGGCAAGCAGGAAAACTTCTTGCACACCGGTGTCTGGTATGTGATCGGCTTTCAATAAAATGCTAGGTGATTTATTTTTCTTGGAAACAATGGCGGGTGTAGCTACATCCATCACTTTAACATCTGAAGCAGCCCGAAGTCAAGGGCAGAGTGAGGGAAGCCTGCGCGGGGGACAAGACCTTGGTTCTGGCTTCAACAACAGTAAGATCATTTGGGACAAACCATTTTATCTTTTCAGTTTCTTCCCAGACAAATTACTTTCATAGATCAGATTCTCTGAGATCCATAGTTTTATTAATATTGTCATTAACTGTGACATAAATACAGATCATGTTCGTTAGTGAAAGTGGTATAAAGACCGACCAAGGAAAACATGTGGTTATGCTGACAGATGCTTTCCAGACCAGCTCCCAATGACCTGGCATCCCCAATTAACCTCATAGCAAAAGGCAGAGAGCAGGAAATAGAAAGATTAAAGAATGTATTGAGTATGTGAAGCCTTTCCAATGAAGATCATCACTGCTTCTCTCTTTCTTTACCCAGTCCCACACCACAAAACACTCAGCGAGGGAAACCCCCTCAAGTTTGGATCAGACGGAAGGACCTGAGCAGCCTGCTGCTTGTTTTAGGATCACATTCGTCTGCCCTGCAGGCTTGTTTTTCAGAACATGTGTCTCTTTCATAGAGCTACCTTTGCTTTTTTACTTTATTATTTCACCACGTTCATTACATAATTCACAAGTTGAATAGGGAAAGGGTGGGGAGGAGGACAGAAAGAAAAACACCAAACCTGGAGTTTCAGACTCTAACATAGCCCCTTTCCATATTAAATTTAAGCGGAAATCGGTTTGGCTCAGTGGTAGAGCGTCGGTCTGCGGACTGAAAGATCCCGGGTTCAATTCCGGTCGAGGAGTTTGGTAACTTCTAGTTCACAGCCTCTTGGATGCAGGCACATCCCGGGTAGGTGGTGTGCAAGAGGCAGCTGGTCGACGTTTCTAGCTCTCTCTCTCTCTCTCTCTCCCTTCCTCTCTGTAAAATATCAATAAAATATAATTTTTTTAAAAAAAATTTAAAATGCTCTTGCCAATTCATGGTGAAAACATACATATTAGTTTGTGATTCCATAAGTAAATATCTGACAAGCATTAAGAGGGTGAGATAAATGATCATATGGGAAAAGAAGGAAAGGGGACAAGAGGATACTAGTAGAATAAAGACACAAAAAATGTGCAAACGGTGGAGAAAGAATAAAAATAATTTTCAAATTCAAAATGGAAAAATAAAACCAGCATCAACAGGTGGACTAATAACTAGAACAAGTAGTTTAAGGGCAAAGTATTTAATTTTTAAAAACTTTTCCCCCCCAGAATTTAGCAATTAGATGGTGATTTGATTGGAGAGACATTTTGAAAAGGGGAAAAAAAATGAATAGTAGAAATGTCTAAAGATGCTGATTGAGAGGAACAACAAAGCCAGATGGCATAAATGGCATCTTTAGGGATTTTGTGGCATAAGAAGCTATGCTAAAAAGTGTCCCCTCTGTCCTGAAAATGCAGCAGTCACACTGAGCATGCTCGGTGTCCTTAGATAGCCATGTTAACCCACTTAATGGGCTTGACCCTAAAACCTCTAGCTTGCCGTCCTTCAGGCTGTTTTTTTTAGCTGTCTCAGTATCTCTTCAAGCTGATTTTGCTGCCCTCCTGAACATGTTAATCAATAAAAGTTGTCTTTTTTTTACTGAAATAGTTCTGGCATATTCATACTTGATCATTTTAAGCAGCTATTAAAAAGAATGAGGTTATCTCTATATATTGAAATTATATTAGGTTAAAAACTTAAGTTGCAGAATAATTTGTATACTATGAGCCAATTTTGATTACTAATAAAGACGTGTACATCATTTATTTGTATAATTCTACAGAAATGTGGAAAAACAGATATAAACTGCTTTCTTTAGTGTTTTTAGAAATGAGGAGGAAGACAAAAAGCAAAGAGAAATGTGAAATGTTATTTATATATTGTTTGTTATAATAATTATGCATAATTTTGTACTTATATAGTAATGCAGAAAAGTATGTAAAGACTTTGTTATAGTTATTGTGTGGCATTATTAATTTACATGAGAATTTTTATGAGAATTATTTGGAAGCTCACTTATAGTTGGTCCCTAAATAATCCTTATATTTGATATTTATTCAATGCCTGGTTTAAACACTGACAGATATTGTTAACTGTATATGCAATAATCATCATCTCTTCTTTCTTAATATGAAACCTTATAACAATAGAAGAGTCAGCACAGTCAGTTTAAAAATAAAAAAGGACAGAATAAAACTAAACAAAACAGAAACAGAAACATTTATCTCCCCATAGTTAAAGGTGGGCATGAGAAGAAGGTGAGCCGATGTCACTGTGTGAGACTTCCAGAAGTCCTTTACAAGGAAGACTGCTTGTGTGCACCCATCTGCCCTTCCCCTCTCACTCATTCCTGCTGCCGGGAATAAAGGCATGAGGACTGGAGCTCCTGCAGCCACCTTGGGTTATGAGCTGACATTGAGGATGAAAGCTACACACTGAGCCTGAAGATGATGCAGTAGAAAAAGAAAGAAAGATTTTCTCAGTCTCCATGGTGCCCATCATCACACCTAGACCTCAGCAGGCACTTCTAAATTTCTCCTATTTGAAAAATAATTTGTTGTTTGTGTGAATCCGTACTATTTTCAGATTTCCCATTGCATGCAGATTAATTTGGCCTAATTTATATAAGCAGAATAGACAGACTAGGTGCATATGAAAAATAAGTTTCTTAGGAGAAAAATACAGAATTATGAAATCAGATTCTACATCTTTGGTTGTATAGCACAGGCATGTTCTTCTCATGCTCAGGTTGTGGTTGTAGCTATGTTGTTTCCATAAAACACTACCCATGTTTGGAGCTGTCATGGAAGTTTTTGGTCTCTGCCTTTTTCTGCTAACAATAGAAGGTTTGGATGAATTGATTAAGCAAAAGTAAAAGTGCACTGAGGCAAGGGTGTTACAATCACTTAAAGCTGCTTTTAAGGGTTCAAAGTGCTCATCTGTGAAATTTCAGACAAGAAAACATTGACTGTAAATAAGAAATCTGAGCTGAAGGCTTGTTCATTGGTATGAGAACAGACCTAGAAGTAAAGCCATCTAATGGGCTCTAATTCCAGCTCCGCTATCTAATTGTCATTTGTGCCTGAATGATATCATTTAGTTTTCACATGCCTCATTAGCAAAATGGGATAACTGACCCATAAGAAAAGGAAATAGTACATAGTGGAATGAAGCGAGTTTGAGGGAACTTTGTGAGAGCCCTCTTTCTATTAAAGAAGGTATATTTCTGAATGCATGTGCGCCCAGCCATCCAAATATTATACTTACACTTGAAGCATGATTTGATGCCTGGAAAATGGTATTTTGAACAAATGTGTGCTTGAAAAGAACAAAGAAGGTTATGGCGTATAAGGGGTTATGAGCCGGTATCAATTTTTCTTCCTTATTCCTCCAGATTGTCAATGTCCATGACAGTGAGAGCTAGCGGTAGTACTAGCTCCTTTTATTATATAAAAAGGTGCTCATGCCACATAATTAAAATAACTGTCTTCAATTTCCTGTGCAATCCAACTTCCTTTTTAAAATTTTGATTAAGCAGACAATGGGAACTGTTATTCCCATTTTACAGATGAAATCATTCAAGCTCAGAGGCAATATATAAACTGACCAAGGTATTAATGGCACAGCTGGAAATCAAACTCAACTTTTCTGCCTCTAAACCCTGCAGTGACCTAAGCTTGTAGCCATTAAGAATGATTATAATATTCCAATGAGAACCTAAGATAACAACGGGTCAGAAACTTTAAAGGACAATAGGAACATCTGCTCACTCACTCCTGATTGCTCAGGACTTAGAACAATGCCAATTAAGTCTAATGATGCAATAAAATAAAATAAAATAAAAAATAAAAGAAAGAAAGAAAAAAAGAAAAAAAAAAGTAGAAGAAAGAGATGTTTGGAGCTACTTCTTCTACCTATAGGTAAATGATCCTTTTGAATGTTGAATAAATTTTGAAACTTGGAGTTCTCCATTAAGCCACTTAGTTCAGGACATGTACAACTTAACATTTAAGAACTTTGCACAATGATACCCACAAGAATCTAAGCCCATAAAGGCAGAGAAAATTGAGTTTTCTTCATTTTACTATTGTATTATATTCTTTGGAATATCACAGTGCCTTGTGAGTTTTAATGTTTGCAAAATTCATAAATCAATTGACATTTCCCAGTAAATAACAGCTACAGTAATTTGAAATCTAATGCCTTTGAAGGGTTGGTGCAGATTTTACCAGAGGTTGATTTTATACTTAGTACAACTTTGGCAACATCAAATACAGTCTCAGTAGAATCATGTACTTTTATAGAATTAGAAATCCTAACAGAAAAACAAAGTGTATGACTTTGCCATCAATCATCATTGGTTTACACCTAAACAACAACAGCAAAATGAATGTTCTCTGTAGCTCTAGTCCAAATACAAACATTCATGAATACCCTTATACTAATTTGGATCACAATTGCCCTAACTACATGTTAACAAAAAATTATTTTTGTTATTGTTACCACATAATGTGTTCCAATACTCCTGAGCTACAGAATTTCCCTAAAGCAGATGGGAAGCCCTTTACTTTAGTGAGGGCATAGCCTTTGTAAGGTTTGGATTTGACAGGAGAGCTGTATCAGCTCAAATGAGAGAAATCTGGTGGCCCTGGAGCAAAATCCCTCTGCTAAAAGGACCAAGAAGGAATTTCTTTGGGAAGCTGAACAGGGGGGAAAAAACCTGCAAAGGATAAGTGTAATCCAGATTTTTAGGCCCTTTCAGCTTCTGCTTAAGGAAAGAATTAAAATTTTAAATGAATCCAAAGAAATTAGAAAACTGAATGAAAAATGACCTAGAATACAATGCTTATTTTGTCTATATAATGTGTCTTTCTCCTGACTGAATAAATAGTGTTTGCCGGTATTTCTTGCTACATAACCACCAGCTTTTTCGTCTTAAGGTCCCTCATAATCTTTACACTCAGTGTCCTCATCTCTGACTGCTGTCCAGAAGGTCACTCTGCATTCCTTTCTCAATAACTCAGTTTTTTTTTTCCTTCAAGTTTTCACAACAGTTCTACTTGTGCTTAAATACAGTAATTTTGAGATATCATATGTAACAAAGTATTTAGAAAATATTGCCATCAGAATTCCTGCAGTGCATATTCATGTGTGCACACAATTTGAATAATAAGAAAGGCTTAGTAGGCATCTAATTTGGTTATCTCCTCTTGAACATAGGATATTTCTGACCCAGAGGAATTGTGACTTGTTCTGAAGCCACAGGTTCATTGGCAAATAATGACAATAACTCAACAATAAAAACTGAATTAGAGCCAACATCCATTAGATGCTCACCATGCATCAACCACTATATTAAATGTTATATGTGAATTATCTCCTTTAATCCTAACAACAAACCTATGAGATAGGTTCTAATATATCCCCCCTGACTGATTGCTTATCTGAGTGTTCTTTCCACAGATCATCAAGATCTCTTGTTAATGTTGAGAAATGATGATAATTCTTAGTGGTGATGTCAACCTTGTCATAGAAGTGAAATGAGATAAAATGCTAAGAAGCATAAATATTTGTTTTGGCCATTTTAAAGATCAGTAAAGTGGTAGCTATACTATAATTACACAGTTATTTTCTTAACTTTATCCTGCTGTTATTTTGCTATTATCCTCTGACAATTATGATTTGTTTTCTATTTTATTCATTTGTCTTTAACCCAACCCTGGTTGTGAAAGCCAGTGGCTTTCATTAAGTAATTCTGAGATAATCATTGGTTACATTTTATTTTATGAAACCTGGCTGGTATATGTTAATACAGAGGTCTTTGCAGAATGTGCAAAATGACCTGCTTCATGAGCTTGTGATATAAATGAGGTCATTTCTATTTTTAGTCTTCAAATTAATCTCTAGAGCCTTCACATGCAGATTAGCAGGAACTCAAGTATCTCTCTTGGGACCCCTCCAACTCTGAATATTTCAAGAACTCTGGAGACTTTTTAATTCCAAGGGGATCAGTTCTTCACACTTGGAGGAAAAGAGCTGGAAAAAAAACTGATCAATTCGATGGCAGAAAGTATTTTAGTTTCTGTTGCAATTCCTTTGTTTTCAGCCACATTTGTCATTGCCAAACACACACAGGCCCAGGCATGGAAATGCTATAGTCATCTGCTGCTCTGATGTTACTGCTATCCTGGAAAGACTTTCAAAGTATCTAATGTACAGGAATTTTGTGTCTCCATGGTTTCCTTATACCACTGTAAGCATAAGGTCCAGTTCTGAAATTATTCCTACCACCTTGGCTCTCCGCCCTGGGAGTAAGATCCTACTATGTCAGGGTGCTAGGGTCAAGGCTTCCCCAAGCTTGGGATCCTAAAATGTTATAGTGCAAAAATAGATAGTCACTGGTGTCAAACTGCCTGAGGGAATCTGTGACTCAACCAGATAATACTTGTGTTACCATGGTCAAGTCATTTATTCTCTCAATTTTTCCAAGAGTTATATGTGTATCACTAAGTTATTTTTAGGTGATCTATGCAAAGCAGACAGAAAATCCATGATATAGCAATGTTATTGTTTTGTCCCATTAAATAATAAATAGTATTTTCTAGAGAAGCACACAGCATTGGGAGAGTCTCCTAGCTTGAGACAAATCCCACAATGTCTTTGTCATCCAACCCATGAACTGAATTTAGTTACCCCTTGAGGCACCCCATGTGGCGTGAACCCCTTGAGGTTTCCCTGGGGGAAATCTCTTCCACCTGCGGACCTCTATTGTCTAGCTACCTCAATTCATCAAAGTAATGTATTAGCTAGGATTGAGCCTCAAAAGGAAAATGATGGAGGTCTGGATCTCTTTAGTTCAAAAAGAATTCTTGACCCTTGTACAAAGGATTCTACCACCTCCTCAGTCATAAACACCTTATATTAAGCGGGTATCAGAGTGGCAGTTTTTATTTGTTCCTTCACAAACTTGAGTGTTCACCGGGTGAAATCTGAAACTGGTTATCTTACAGAGAGGGCAAGGAGAGACCAAAGAAAGAGACACTCCAGATTGCTAGGTGACAAGTTTAATTGACAAGACTAGTTATTTATGAAGCTTGTCTTAGTGACCACAGGATGAACAGATCGTGGCACCTGCCCAGCAGAATCTAATGTCAGAGAGAAGAGGGTTTGGGGGATGGGTGAAAAAGGTGAAGGGATGAAGCAAAGGGGAAAAAAAGCAAACAAACAAACACACACCTCATCCATATAGAAAATAGTATGGTGATTACCAGAGGGAAAAAGAGTGAAGGGTGGATAAATGGTGATGAAAGGAAACTTAATTTGGGATGGTGAACACAGAATACACAGTATACAACTTTTGTATTATTAATTGTACAATTGAAACCAATATAATTTGTATTAACCTGTGTTACCCCAATAAAGTCAATACAATTGTGCAGCCATATATACTGTCCAGATGGTCTCAGCAACACCTTACTCTTAAAAGGCTACATCCTTAAAATGACTACTAGTGCAGGAAGAGTAGGCAGAATGTACATTACAAGGACAGGGCCATGGGTAGAGCCTCTAATTGCCTGGGTTCCACTGGAGAGTTAACAGGTGGTTACACCCTCTTAATGAACTCCTCCAATGTTACCCAAAAAGGAAATCTTGCTTTACCCTCTCCTAGGTACACACTTGCCTTATACTTCTAAGTACAGAGTCAACCTTAAAGAAATCTAGATCCAGACCGAAACAAGATGGCGGCCTAGGTAGTCTCCTAAGCTGCCACTTCATCAACAATTTGGAAAAAAACAACAGCTAAAATTGAAAGGGATCACACCAGACCCACAGGAAAGCTGGCGGAATGGGATGGCTACAACTAGAGACAAAGCAAGGCGCCACTGCTGCCATGTGGATTTTAAAAATACAGTGGAAATTGAGCCACAAAAGCTACTGCCACCACTGCACCCGCCGCCACCACCACCGTGAGTGAGGGAAGCCCACCAGGAGGGGAGTTCGCTCCGCCCCGGGCCCAGGGAGGGGGCTGCTTTGGAGCTTGACCTCCGGGTCTGCAGCCGTTCCACTGAGACTCCTTGGAGCGCGGTCTCCCTGCTCGCAGCCATCCCAGCCTGCCCGTTGTGCTAGCGAGGAACTGGCATGGCACCTCCAGTTCATGACCCCAATGCCCCAGGGGGCCCATGTGCCCCAGGTGAGCCAAGTGCCCCAGGGGGGCCAGGTGTCCCGGGAGAGCCGTGTTTCCCAGGGGACCGTGTGCCCTGGGTGAGCCGTGTGTCCCAGGGGGCCTTCTTCCCCAGGCGAGCCGTATGCCCCAGGGGGCCATGTGCCCTGGGTGAGCTCTGTGCCCCAGGGGGGCCGGGTATCCCGGGAGAGCCGTGTGTTCCAGGGGGCCGTGTGCCCTGGGTGAGACTTGTGTCCCAGAGGACCATGTGTCCCAGGAGAGCTGTGTGCCCCTGGGGAGACATGTGCCCCGGGGAAGCAGTGGGACGGAGGGGGGCGGGGAAGGAGGGAGGAGCGGTGTGAACCAGAGGAAGAGCTGATTCTATTCGTGTGGTCCTGAGATAGTCACCATAAAACAAACAGACTGTCAAATGAGGAGCGGATTCTATTCATGTGGTCTTGAGATAGTCACCATAAAACAAGCAGACTATCAAATGACAGTGGGGAGGGGAAGGAGACCTGGGGGAGACAGGAGGTCAATCGAAGGACTGGTATGCATGCATATAAGTACAACCAACAAACACAGAACTCTGGGGAGGGAGGGCATGTATGGGAGTTGGGGGAGGGGGAGCAATGCTAAGCTATGTACACATATAATACCTTAATAATTTTTTTTTAAAAAAGAAGGAAAAAAAAGAAATCTAGATCCAAAAAGAGGAACTCCTCCAAAACAACTTTCTCTTTACACAAAGTCATGGCTGGTGGCTTTTTAGAAAACAGCCATTTGCTTTTTTATTGTCTTATAAATAATTAAAGTGCTATCTAAACCATGTACCATGGTCCCCAACTATTTCATACCCTAATTACACTGACTTGCTTTCTGATATGAGAGCACATGAGTGCACCTAAAGAAAATAAGACTGAGAGCACAATAGGATTTTAATAACAACAGAAATAAAATCCAGAATAACATAATCGTAGCACATTGTGCTTCCTGAAAGCATATGTATCTCCACCCTGCTATTGCTAATTCAGAGAAGGATTGATTGAAATTTTCTCAGCTGGTAAATTGTACCAGATAGCTGTTTGCGAAGTTGCATTACTGGAAAACTAATTGCAACCTATGCAAGCATTCCTCAACATCACATCTTTTACTTGGATTGAATATCCTAATAATGTACCTAACACTGGGTCTGTGCATCTAGCAAATATTTAATCTACTCTATTATTACATTTTTTTCTATCTTTATACTATATCCATTCATTGGCTGTGAGTTCTCTATATTTGTGTTGTCTTTTTTAAATACAAGAGACCAAGGTTATGAAAGACTTGATAGAAATATAAATATCAAGTTTTTTAGCATACTATACTAAGAACTAGAAAATAATTGTACTTTATATAAATCTTAAAAAAAAAACCACCACCATAAATTATAGCAAAGAAGAAAATAAACATAATATTTCTGTTTTTTTGGAAGAACAAGAGGAAAGAATGTGTTACACCTTTTTAAAAAAATGGGGTGGGAGGTAATCAAATTAATAAAAAGCATTAAAATTTATATAGAGGGTACATAAAATGAGATCTTTTGCCCTAAGAATATAGGATTCTCTCATCTAGTTATTGGAGAAATGATTATTGTTGGTTTATAAAGTATATTGTGGTCATGGCATTACTTTTAAAGGAAAAACCACATGATACTTAAGTGTGAAAAGTAGATGTGCATTACTTACAGTCTTTGCTATGACACACAACAGAGTACCAACATTATTTTAACTGTCTTTGTAGCAATGCTGCAATGATGCCATCAAGAGAACCAAACTTTGGTAATCCAAGTTCATGGATACCCTATTATATTGTCATTATGGTAAGAAAATGATTTTAGTGCAAGTTAATGGAAACCACATTACACTGGTAAGCGATTTTATTGTAAGTCTGTGAAGACCACATTATGATGGTCAAACAATTTCTCTGTAAGCCTATGAAGACTGCATTAATAATGCCATTATAAGAGCAAAACAATTTCAAAAAAACTCTGTGGGGACTCATTTCACTGTCATGATGGTGGCAAAATGATTTCAGTGCATGTTTGTGGAGAACCCCTTACAATGCCATTATGACAGCATTATAATAGTAAAAAAATTATGGGGAGCTCATTATAATGCCATTATAATTCCATTACATTGGTTAAAAGATTTCAGAGTAGTTCTATAGCATCATCACTGCAAGGGTAACAATTAGGTCATAGAAATTATCAGAGTGTATGATACTTGAAAGAGAAAAAAAAAACAGGTCTAGGTTTGGAAAGATCCAGCAAAGAACCAGGTCAATTAATAAAGTTTTACCTTAGTGAATTTGTTTAATTCTATGAAAACTTCTTTGCCAATAGATTATCCAATCTGTCATCTTGGCTGGAGGTATTTGTGATTGAAATTATAAATTTAATTACCTAGAAGTTATGTTTAATGTCCTGAGTACACTGCCATCTAGAATATGGTGCCCCTGGGGAATCTGTCCTACCTGTGGACCTCTGTTGTCTAGCTGCCACAATGCATCAGAGGAAATATAACTTTGAACCCCAATATAGATTGATAGAGATCTTTCTTTGTATTTATTTATTTATTTATTTATCTATTTATTTATTTATTTTGGAGTGCTACATAAATCATGTACCATGGTCCCCAACTATTTCACACCTTTGATCTCTTTGTTCCCGAAAGGTTTCTTGGGCTTTATATAAATTTGCTCTGTATTTTGCAATTGTATCAGTCACTTAGATTCATAACCTCAATTTATTGTATCATGACCATAGATTATATCCCAATCGTCATCCAGCTGATTGAAAAATATAGGCTATTGAAAGGTTGTGTAAGAAAAAATTTACATGGCTCATTGTAGAGGCTGAATAATGGCCTCCTAAAGATCTTCACAGCTGAGTACTACATGCCCATAAGAAAGGATGAAATGGCATAATTTACAACAACATGGATGGACCTTGAGAACATTATGCAAAGTGAAATAAGTCAGAGAAAGCTAAGAACTGTAGGATTTAACTCATATGTGGAATATAAAACTAAAACTTATGAACACACACAGCAGTGTGGTGGTTGCCAGAGGGAGGGGGTGGGAGAAGAAAGGGGTCCTAATATGTGATGACAGGAGAAGATTTGACTTTGGATGGTGGACATATGGTCCTATATACAGATTTTTGTTAATTAGTAATCCACACATGTAACCTATATGTTTATGTAAATTAATGTCACCCCAATAAAACCTTACCTAATAATAGATAAATATGTAAACTGACCATACCTCTGGTACATCACCAGCCAGTCAGGTGTGATATGCAAACTAACCCAATAAAAATGGCAGTTAATTTGCATACTCAGCCATCCAGTGATGGAAAGGGAGTGGAACTCACGCATTCTGCCCCACCCCCAATTTCTCAGGGCCTCTGGCAGCATGGGAAGGGGGGGCCAGAACAGAAAGAGGCAGCTCCAGGGCCAGAGCGAAAAGGGGCTGGGCCAAAGTGGAAAGGGTGTGCTGGCAGCCAGAGAAAATATAGCTCATTCTAGCATGAATCTTTATGCATCGGGCTTCTAGTTTAAAATAATGAAAAAAAATCTTAACAATCTGCCTGGCCAATGTGGTTCAGTGGTGATAAATATGTGAAATTCAGATAAATATTCTAAAGTATCTCTAGCAATATCTCATTCTTTCCATAAATCTCTCTCTCTCTCTCTCTCTCTCTCTCTCTCTCTCTCTCTCTCTCTCTCTTTCTCTCTCTCTCTCTTCCCCTTCCCCCCCCCCTTTCTCTGTCTCTCTTGTCTTTTCCTGGCAAGGGAGATAATACATGCCTATGGAGATACTTTGGGGATCTTGACACAGAAAGAAAGAAATAAAGAAAAAAAAAAAAAAGAACAGAAGCTTAGTCACCTCACCTAGAGTGAGAATAGAGCAAAGTTGACATGACGTGCAAAACAGATAGTGCTCAGCAAGGGTCACTGTGCTCATCCACATTTCCCAGCCTCCTTTGCAGTTGGGCCAGGGATATGGAAGTGATTTCTAGCAGGTGAGGATGAGATTAGAAGTGATGTGCCACTTCTTGTTCAGAACAGTTATGAGCTGGTAGGCCTTTTACTCTCCTTCCCTGTTACAAAAATTTGGAAGTCATATGGTGATAAGGAGATGTGACAAAATGGAAGAAACCTGGATCCTTAAATTACCAAGTGGGAAAAAAATCCTCTGCTAAACTATGTTGGATAGCTACCAAGATTTTGGAGTTTGCCTGTTGTGACAGCTAGCATTTATAACCCTAACTAATGACATGCAGGGAGCAGAAAAGGAGTTAAAAATTCCTTCCCAAAGTTATTCTTACATTTGGAATAAACTCCGTTTTTTTCCAGAAATATCTGCTACCCAAACAAAAGTATTATATCCCTTAATGGGCACACCAACCTAAGATAAAGGGCAATAGGAAATGTGATTTAGAGACAATTCCTCAAAAAGACATAAAGAATTGAAATCCTTGATTCTTATTAAATATTCTGGTGTTACAATAAAGCATATTTTATAATTATTGCTTACTTAATTTTCTTAGAAGCGACTTGGGGAAGGATTCAAGAATAATAGAAAAGAAACTTTTGAGAGGTAGAAGAATTTACAAGCAAGGAAAGCTTGAGAGGCCTACCTAATCTCAAAGGTATTTGCACAGAGAAAGGCGATAAATCTACTTTCACATAACTATGTGAGTTGAATCACAACAAAGCAACAAGTGTCCCAAAGGAAGATTCGTGTTTAAGACTTCAGGTCCAAAGAAGATGATCACACTCTATCAATATTCAGGAATATGCTGGGTGACAAAATGTCAGTAAGCTCTCCCTGCAGCAGGCGCAGTTAGCAGACAGCCTCCAGCTTTAGCACCTCTAGAACCACTGAGCCATTTGCACTGAGTGCATGCTTCCCCAGCCAATGACTAAGCATAAGCGGGGAGCTGAGCCTGGTCATTGAGTGATATAGTGGACAGCCTTTGCTAGGAGATTGCTCTCAGGCCTGAGAATTTCTCAGAACTGCAATGAATCTAAAGTGTTCCCTATCCTATTCTCATTTCTTCCCGCTCTCCTTTTACAAACGTCAGGTGTGCACTGTGCCAGAGGCAGGCATTACCCTCTTCTGCTCCTTACCCCTTCAAACTTCACAGATGCATTCCAACTTGTCATCCAGTTTTCTTAGAAGACCTACACTGACACAAATCACACTGGAAGTTTAGTTCTAGGACTGGCTACCCCCACACCCAGGAAGCAATGAGGAAGCCCAGCCTTGGTGTAATAAGGAACAAGGTCAATCCCCAGCATAAGGTGACTGCTCCTTTCTTAAATACCAATTTTTAAATAAGAATGTATTGTTTGTCTGTTTGTTTGTTTGTTTGTTTGTTTGTTTTCTTAGTGCCTTTCTCAAGGGTTTTGTTTGGCTTTGGGTAGTCCAGATTTGCTCTGTGCCAGTAAAGACTGAAGCTATATCAGTGAGGTAAAGTGAGGTTTCAGCATTAACTTCCATGGTCAACCTACTCTTCTCATATTCCCTTTAGCCTGAAGAGTCGGGTAAGTCAGGCCTTCTCACACTCCCACCTCAAAGTTGTCTAGCAAATCACTGCATGCAAGTATATGCGGTATATGTCCATTTTCTTTTAACCTTCAAGCTTTGTCTCTCAAATATTGGTCTTGGGAGACAGTTAAAAAAATAGCTCTTGCCAAAACCAGTTTGGCTCAGTGGCTAGAGCATCGGCCTGCAGACTGAAAGGTCCCAGGTTCGATTCCAGTTCAGGGCATGTAGCTTGGTTGTGGGCACATCCCTAATAGGAAGCATGCAAGAGGCAGTTGATCGATGATTATCTCATCGATGTTTCTAACACTCAAACCCTCTCTCTTCCTCTCTGTAAAAAATCAACAAAATATATATTTTTAAAAAGAATAGGTCTCATGTTCCTTTCATACACAAGGGAGCAGAGCAGGCTAGTATGTGGAGCAATAAAGATGTCCTGGGTGCTCTTACTATAATGACCTTTGAACTCATAAGCAGGCGATGTATAGCTCTGCTTCTCATGGAAGCATCTCTTCCTGGCCTCCCATGTTGTATTTAACTGAAAGTATGTAGTAAATAAAAAGATTTGCCAAAAATTTTATTGAGCATGGCAGGAGTTAGGGCAGCCGTGGGCAAACTATGGTCTGTTCGGCTGTTCTATCTGGCCCGGGGAGCCGAAAGAGCAGAGGGTTCTCTTGCTCTCCCGTCCACTCCTTCACCAGCAGCCCAAGATGAGAGTGCCAGCATGGTCAGGTTGCTTTTGTTCCGGCCCTCCGGTCCAGTTCAAGAACCCATTGTGGCCCTCGAGTCAAAAAGTTTGCCCATCCCTGGGTTAGGGAAATGACAGAGGGTAATGAAAGGTATAGAGCATTTTACTTCAAAAAGAAATTATTAAATTTAGAATTCTGTATGTAAAGATGCATACTGAAGTTCTCCACAGATATTGTTTGTATATTCATCTATAGAGTAAGCACTCAACAAATGTTGATTGCCCTTAACAAAATTAAAAGGAACAGTATATCCAATGTCAAGAGTGTGTGAAAAGTGTTCCTTAAAAATATAATCCATAAGGACACTTCTGAAAGTAAAATGAAATGTCAAAATAAATGTAATTAAATAAAGAAAACAAATTACTAAAAGATAGATTGGGATAGCACCCTGAGCCTGTCATGCAAATCAGTCTGCCTAAAATCTAAGTTAGGAAATGTTTGATATAATTGACATAGGACTATTAACTATGACATAGTAATGGTTCGGGACTGTTAAGACTTCTAACCAGATCTGATTCAAGAAAGGTTATAGGCAATCCATGTTAAAAACCACAGACTCATCTCCCAAATTTTGTAAGGCCAAACCTGTGTTTTCTATAAAGATTTATTAATGGTTCTCTTCATAAAATATATGCTAACATAAAAATATGCATAATAAAAAAGCAAAGCAAAATATCCTCCTGAAAATAGAATAAATCAGATTTAAAGTTGCCACTATACATATTCAAGAAAAATTTTTCCTGAATTCTATTTCACATTTTAAATCTCTTAGAATTTATTTTTATTGATTTCAAAGAGGAAGGGAGATGGAGAGATAGAAACATCAATGATGAAAGAGAATTATTGATTAGCTTGCCTTCTGCACACCCCACATTGGGATCAAGCCTGCAGCCCGGGCATATGGCCTGACCCGGAATCAAACTGTGACCTCCTGGTTCATAAGTTGATGCTCAATCACTGAGCTATACCAACCAGGCCTAATTCATATTTTAAAAACAAGGCATTCCATAACATTTATGTTCCCCCACCAATTTTTCAAACGTGTATTTTGAATATTTATGGTTTGATGAAGTCCAAAACTTGTTTTAATATTTTTCCTTTTAATATCAGCAAGTAAATGCAATTTCAGATATGTCTTCCTTATTTTTCTAATTCATTTGCAATTAAAATGATTTAAAAATTAATTTTTGAAGTTTTTAGAACTTTTTCCTCATGAAGAAAGGAAGGCCATGCTTTGCCAACCATGAACTTGAATATATAAAAGTTTGCTAGATTTAAAATTTCAACCATAAGAACACTGGGCTCTGAACTCAAATGAATAAGTTTCCCAATTTTTCATATATAAACTTCCCAGGGTCAAGGCATGAATCTTAGCCAACAAATTCAAGCTTTTCTAAAGGTGAAAGATGACTGGATTTTGTGAGAGCTCCAAAGCTATGTTCTAGGCAAATCCATTTCTACGGTAATGTTCAGGGTGTGGGAGAGGGCAGGATTATACTTCTGAAGAACAGAGCTGAGCACAAAAATGTAGGTTCCACAAACCCACTGGCACCACATGTACTTTCTCCTGAGTTCTGACAAATATTAAGATCTAAGAGGTCTCCCCAAGCCATGCGGCCTTCCAGTGGGACATCCTGGGAAGCCTTCTCTCCCCTAAACAGTTGAGATTCCACAGAAGGTTATTAAAAACTAGATAAAGGCACACGTTGCACAACACCTCTGCTTGATTCCATTGGCTAATGTTAGGTTGCTCTTAGACTGCATGAATAAAAGTGAAGGTTACACTGATCTCCAGAGAGTTTCTGACTTTCTATTTCTCAGAAAAAGCATCAAAACATTTCCAAGAAATCATCAGATGAACTTCTGCCTTTAAGATGAGCCTGGGTCCAGAGCTGAGCTGCACCAGGAGAGCTCTGTGGCATCTGCACAGCCTGTATTTCCCTGATGTTCTGAGGGCAGCAGAAGATAGAGAAATGGCCTGTTGCCCTGGAAACTGCCCAGTGGTCTGCCACAGGACTTTGCTGGCCTGTGTAGGGAGGTGGACGAACTCTACTTGACTGTTGTCATTATTAAATGCGGGAGGAGAAAATAGTAACAGTTAAGTGCTTCACAAAATGCCCTACTTGTTTATACCCACTTCTGCCCTCCCAGTTGCCTTTAGGACAAGGGCTGGGGCAGAGTCCATCTTTTTTTTATTCACAGAAACCATCTCTGACAAACTAGCAAGGGCAAGGAATGTGGTGAAAAGAATACCGGATTGAAGAAAGTCATAAACTTTGGAATTAGCCACAAACAAGTTTTGTGACCTTCAGTAAATCACATAAATTAAGCAGCTCCCACTATTCTTGTTTGGGGGGGAAAAGATAACCTGATGATCCTTTGGGTTCCTTACGGGTGTGTAAAAGTACAGCTCTCTTTTCAAAGTGGTGGGCACAGGCATTGGTGGGAGTTACAGAACATCCTTTATTAACACATACATTATTTTCAAGGGAAAGTTAGGCTCGGTTTGTGTCATGCTGAACTTAAAATTTCATCCAATTTCTTGGTATTTTAGGAGGGTGGGATTGGTGCTGCTGGGAATACAGATAGATGAGCTGCATGAGGTCAGCTTGGGAAAATATTCCGGTTGCATTTGATAGAGGCCATAAGTGACGAGGACATAAAGTCCAGTAGGTTCATCTCATGTCATGCTTGAAAGATCACTTGTGCATGTGTGCATTTATGCTTAAAAGAGCTGACTCAGGAATGCTGTGACAGCTTTTAACTTAGAATTATCTTATTTTTCCTGGATTTCTGTCTCCTTCTTAATGGTATTTTAATGCAGTTTTTGTGTTCAATTATAATAGTGTTGCTAAATACAGTAGGTCTGATTCCACAGAAGAAGAATAGTTTTTTCAAAATCAGCATTTTTCTGCTGATTTGCCAGCTGCTTCAATAAATACTCATCTCCCAACTTCAAAGGCGTATATTGCACTCTTACTAAATATAAATGCCAGCTACTGTATTATGGCTTTTGAGTTCTCCTTAAAATCAAACACAAAATCTGCACTGCGAGAGAACCCTCTCTCAACCGTGTGCAAGTGATTTTGCTGACTCAGGTGTCCTAGAGAGTAATCAATGTTTTTCCAGTCATTTCTTCACAATGTTCATGTCTGACTATAAGCGAGTGAGTTAGCACCTCCTTTTCTAGTTTTTCCATCTCTATTATTTCTATCTCTAAACTATAGGAAATTATTAGGGACAACTTAATTTTCTAATAATAATACAATGCTGATTTCCTACCTGTTTTTTTTTTCAAAAAGACTTTCAACCTTCCTGGTGGAATAGGACCAAATATGCACTAGGCATCAAGCATAAATTTTTACTTTTGGACACACAGAGCAATAAGAGTAGTAGGCATTGTTAAAAATTAACTAAATGATAATATCCTCAATATTTATAATTAAATAATTATCAGGAGTATCCTCAATATAGTAATAGCTATTTTGTGCTTTTATGCACAAATATAGTAATAACCCTCGATAAGGATCAGCAGGAATATCAGGTTATATTTTCAGCCATACGTTATTTTTCTCACAGTTCTCATTGGATTGTGTGTGTGCATTTTCTTATTTTTTAATCGGCATGGCAAGAAATACAACCAATTAAGCCTTTCAATATCTCCTAACAATAGTAAAAAGGCAGCTATAGTAATTGCAGTAAGCATATTTGTTGGTGTTTGTATTTAGAAAAATACTAGTTGGTCTTTTATTTGACAGAAACTAAAGCTGGGGGATTGTTACAGAAACAAATGCAATTCAAAAGCAAAGTCACTTCACTTTAAAAAAAATTACGCAAGTCTGTGCTTTTGAGCAAACATTTCTATCTAATAGCCTATTCAGGTTAATTAAAAGAAAGTATGAATTGCTGGATTCTTAGGTGGCAGCCCCTGCTGGATGATTCTTGGATTGATAACAAACCTCCTTGGTAACTATATCCACAAACACCAGGTTGACTGTTTTCCAATCAAACTATTTTTTCCCACACCTTCGGAAGATGAGAAAAAAAATAAGGCTCCAAGGTACTGAGCCTGGCGTACTGCGTTCTCAGACACATGGGTGGCCAAGAGCAAATGGCCAGAAAACACTCTTATTTGGTAACTTGTTTTCATAAAGTGACATTAGTGGCCCACCCTGAATTCTTGATACACAGACTATCTACACATAGCACCAATTTGAGGGGCAAGTGGGCTGAATGCAAACAACCAGGTATTGACTAGATTTGGCCACTTTGGGTTGTTGGTTTTGTCAAAATAACTGGCCATTTAAATGAATTCAATCATTTTTAAAATCAGTTTGTGGATGCAGACACAGCCACAATCTAACATAGTTGACATTCTTCTCCTTGCAGCTGGAATTAGAAGTTAGACACTTTTTTAGACTCTCATCCATTCAGAGCCCATTTTCTTTGCATACTTTATGGTTTGAGATTTCTAAAATAAAATCTTATATGCAAAGTTTGATTTAAAATGTTGTAAGTCAATGTAATTGGAATTGTGTACAGTATGAAATTGATCATCATACTTACACTAAATCATAGACACTGGAGACATTCTGAAGTTTGATGTGAGATTTCCAAATAAAACATCTAGTTTAGCATAATTTTTATACTTTATCCAGAAAATTTGATACTACAAATAAAATCTGCAATTTGTAAAAGAGATGTCTTTCTGATTATTACAAAAACTTATTGATTAGAAATTTTAAATGGCTCTACTTTGTTAATTATTTAGAATCCAAGTTTATTTATTTATTACTCCCTTTGGGATGTAAGCTCTCTGAGGACAGGGACTTTGGAGTTGCGTTTTCCATAGTTGTAAGCTCAAGCATGCTCCTACCAAATATATATCATATTTGGGTATTACATAAAATTTTATTATATGCATGATGCATTCCAAGTGCTGTGGCAGATTCTGGAGTCACCAAGAAAACAAGCTTTTTGTAATAAGAAAGCTAAAAGTCTAGCAAAAGATAGACATTATCATAGTATATGCTAAATACCCTATTAGTTATAAGCATGAAAAGGTATAGAAACACAGAGGAGAGGAGAGGTCCCCTAACCCAAAATAGAGAAATCAGGAAAAGAACCCATAATAAGTAATGTCTCAGTTAAGACTTAAAAATATATATATTGAATATATTTTTATTGATTTGAGAGAGAGGGAGGGAGGGAGAGAGAGAGAGAGAGAGAGAGAGAGAGAGAGAGAGAGAGAGAAGAAGAAGAAGAAGAAGAAGAAGAAGAAGAAGAAGAAGGAGGAGGAGGAGGAGGAGGAGGAGGAGGAGGAGGAGGAGGAGGAGGAGAGGGAGGAGGAGGAGGGGAAGGAGGAGGGGAAGGAGGAGGAGGAGGAGGGAAGGCAGGCAGGCAGGCAAGACAGACAGGCATAGAAATATCAATGATGAACCATCACTACTTCCTCCTGGGAAAGGTGTAGAAAATGAAACAAAAACCTTGCCTAAGCAAAAAGAAATTGACAACCAGTTTAAAATGGAATTTCCATGACCTAGAGCAAAGAATATCCTTACATGATATTATTCTACAAGGTCATTATAATTGTTCCCAGATTTGGGTTATCCCCATTACCTATAATAGTATCTCCCATCAAGGACTATCAATAAAGAATGATTTATTTTATTAATACACACACACACACACACACACACACACACACTTTGTTGGCGGTTGGAGACAAAAGCAACACAGCTATAGATATTTTAGAATTACAACAGCATATTGTACAATTATCACCAAAAAACATACAAACCAATCCTTTGAATGTCTGACAGCAATTTAAAAACTACATGAAAGGACCTCATCCCTTCCACTATGCAGAGGGCCTTCTGAGAAGGCACCTGAGCATTCTATATTGGCCTGTCTTGCCCTTGTGGCCAAAAATGAACCTTTTCTCATGGTCCAGATGCCCACAACTGTTACCTGACCTTTTAGTTCATGCCAAGGCTGAAGCACCAACGTGGCTGGCACCACGGATGTCCCACCCGCCCAGTGGGGGGAGCTAGGCCCTCTCTGGAGAAGAAACATGGAGTCCCAAAAATATGAGCTCAACGCCCGGACCTTGCCAGCAGGTGAGGGGTTCCCGAGGCAGGTGCTGGGTGTGGAGCCCATGGGGCATAGGTCACCAAGGAGACAGAACTAAACCTCACATCACCCTGCTTGGCCCCGGAGGATGGCTGGTTAGCCAGAGACGGGTAAGATTCCTCATGGAAGGAACAACCTAAGACAGGCACAGTCACAGAGGGGCCATCAGGAGAGAACTTGGGGAGCAACGGAGGTGGGGCACAGACCCTTACCACCCCTCCTGCAACCTGGCAGGCGCCTGAACATTCTCCCATTCTGAGGGAGGTCTCCTTCCCCCATGGCTGCTTCACTTCCCATGCACAGCTCAAATTGGGACCCATGTAACAGAGACGTGGCTGACAGCAGCTGCCATTTCACTGCAACAAGACTTGTTTGAGAGGCCTTGCACCCATGGTGGGGGCAAGTGGGTTTCTAATTTCCAAGTCCAGCCTAATAGCTGGAATGCTCAGGCCCTTCTCAAGAAGCCAAACAATCAATTCCACTAATACACACATGGTAAATAAGATAGTTGCTAGAGTGTTGAGTCTGACATATGAATAGTACCCAATTTCTCAGAGAAAATCAATGTGGCTAATAGAAGTAAATTAATATTCCAGAAAAACTGAGTGTACTGTACAAAATGCTGTTCCTATAGTATTAACAAAAATTCTTATTGGCAGAGCGCCTCATGGTAAAATTGCACAACATGTTATGAACCTAATGCAGTCATAGTGTAGCGCAAATAATTAAAATGTAAAAGATATCAAGACTAACAATAAAATCTCCAGAAGTCTCCAATTATCGAAAGTAAAAAAGGGGGTGACAGTGGAAGAATATCATGTAAGGAAAAATATACTCAGAATAATTTACATCTAAAAACTTTTTTTGTACTTAAGAAAATTAACCTTTATTTGAAAAGCTAACAGCAAGATATCCATAAAAATACACACATGGAGTCAAAATAAGCAAGAGGAAAATTATTTGGGGGAGTGGGGTGGGGATGAAAAAGAATCCCAAGTCAAATTTAAAGAGAATATCTCTGTATTAACTTTTGGTCGAGAATATGTTTGTATAGTTTCAGAAAACAACTCTGAGACCACCTGGAATCCAGTAACAGAGAGGAATAGACAGAAGTGCTCCACCCATGAAAACAGAAGAGACAATTCAGAGATGGAAGATGCTGAGGACGCCTCACCATACCAACAGACAGCGGCTGCCTATTGCTGAAAGAGACCCACGATCAAACAAGAGATGGTCGGACCTGCATTACCACCATTTGTCCACCAACCAGATCTGAAATATCATGGCTGACATGTACACATAAGGAACTATTTGACATTGAAACTGGGACTCAAAAGAACTGCTGGACCAGAAAGGAACTCACTACAGACTGATTCATTTGCCTCTCAGGATAACCATTAAGGCTTATCGCAGTTTAGGTTTTTATAAGGGTATTTCTTGGATCACATGACCTCACACATCTAGACGAAATAATGTACAACATAGATTGGTGAACAAAGATAGACCCAGAAAAAGAGAAGCAGCGATCAGACTCTCAAACCTCAGAGGGAAAGTAGGGGAGGGTGGGGGTAAAGGGAAGAGATCAACCAAAGGACTTGTGTGCATGCACTATGGACAATAAGGGGGTAGGGGAATATGTAGGGAGGGGTTTGGGATGGGAATGGGGGGATAAGGACAATTATGTGATACCATAATTAATAAAAATCAATTTAAAAAAAATAAAAAAAAATAAAATAAAATATTGGTCTACCTTGCAAAAAAAAATAAAATAAAATTAAAAAAAAAAAAAAAAGAAATATCAATGATGAGAGAGACTCATTGATCAGCTGCCTCCTACACACCCACATTGGGGATTGAGCTCACAACCCAGGCATATGCCCTGATTGGGATTCAAACCATGACCTCCTATTTCATAGGTTGATACTCAACCACTGAGCCACATGGCCAGGCTCTGTTAAGATGTTAAAGATTCACAGGAACTGACCAAGTGAAGGAGCTACAAACCAATGGCTGGAGAAGTATGTACATAGGAAACTAAATCTTGAATAGCTATGTGAACTCAGAAAAAAAAAGACTGTAATTTGAAGAGAACACTAAAAGTTTATTTGGGAAAACATGAAAAGAGTATTAACTGCAGTTTGTAGAATGAGTTGGAAGAACCACAGGCATGATACACTTAAGAAATAATGCAGATCTAAAATAAGGCAGTGGCTTTGGAGATGGAAAGATTTAAATGCATTTGAGAGATATTTAAGAAGTATGATGGAAAGAATTGAGAGACATAAGTTTAGGGATGGGATGAAAGTGTTGATAGAGCTAAGGGTAATTCCCAATGTATAGCTTGGAAGACTGGATGGATGGTGTGCCATACAACAAGATAGAAATATAGGATAAGGTGAAGCTGACAGGAGATGGTTGTTAGGGGAGAATCAGAAAATTAATTTGGCGCATGTTGAACTTGAGATGCCAGTGTTACACAGAAGTGGAAGTGCCAGTAGAAAGAAAGACGTGTGTGTGATGCTGACAGAGTGATGTAGGATGACAGAGGGACTTGGAAGTTATCAACATAGAGAGGGAAGTGAGGTCACAAAAGAAGACTATGGAAGAGAGATAAAGCTGAAACCCGGAAGAGCACCAAGAAATAAGAATAACCAGAGAAAGGGAAGCACTCTAAATGAGAATTATCAGGAGTATTAGAAAAGACAACATGTAAGAAAGAAATGAGAGAAATAAAATTTAAGGGGAATAGAATCACTATCAAAGGTGACATTAAGTCAGGTAAAATGAGGACAGGAAAAAAAATATTGAAAATAAAAGTCTATCTGACTTGGCAATTACGTGGTTATTGGTCAACCACGCTGAAACAGAATAGTGCAGTCAGTGGCCTGGAAAACAGAGAGGTGAGGAAGTGAAGGACAGACAGACTCCTTTTTATAGACATGGGCTAGAGCCTGAAAGAAATTCAGAAGCTTACAAGGCATAAAAGAGTTACAGAGCAGCATTTTAGTTTTATCCATAATTATTTGTTTATGCGTTTACTTGCTCCAGTATCAGATAGACTTGAAAGAGAATAATTAAAGGAATGGGGTCTCTGAGTAGGTAGAAGTCCCTGGGAACTTCCAAGGATGTTATTTGCAACTGGATGGAAGAGAGGCAATATTTTCTGAGATGTTAGGGAGGGATGAAATGTATGTGGGTACAGATAAGCTGGTAGTGTGGGGTGGGAAGCAGGCTTTATGGCTTCCATTTGATCTTTGAAATCAGGCTGGTGATGGGGTAGGGGCTCCAGTAAGCTAGTGATATTTTGAAATAATGCCTGTACAGACAATAGAGACATCCTGGGAGGCATTTGGCAATATAGCAGCAGAGTTTTAATCTTATGCAACTTCAGGTTTTTCTGCATTTTATATGGTTAGTGACAGCTTGTTAGCATCTGTAATCAATGCTACTTTTATTGAAACACATTATGTCTATTGCAGTTCATTTCCAGTGACTACCTATGCATTGCCTCTGGGTAGGAGATGGATGAAGTGGTAGTAAGAATGAGAGAAAGGTACCGGTAGTAGACTAGTATGTAACTGACCCTGACTTTGAGACCTATTTCTCACTGTTTACTGGGTGAATCAATTACTATAGCCCATGAAATTAATTTCTTAGAATATATCAGAGTCAAATGGGAGAATACATTTGCCAATGTTATCACTGATAAGGATTCAATCTTCAACATTTACAGGGAACTCACACAACTTAACAAAAGGGAGATAAACAACAGACATAGATACTTTTCGAAAGAGGACATAAGGAAGGCCAAGAGACATATGAAAACATGCTCAAAGTCATTAATCATCCAAGAGATGCAAATCAAAATAACAATGCAGTACCATCTCACACCTGTCAGAATGGCTATCATCAACAAATCAACAAATGACAAGTGCTGGCGAGCATGCAGAGAAAAAGGAACCCTCATACACTGCTGGTGGAAATACAGACTGGTGCAGGCACTGTGGAGAACAGTATGGAGTTTCTTCAAAAAACTAAAAATGAAACTCCCATTTGACCCATGATCCTACTTCTAAGAATATATACCAAGAAACTAGAAACACCAATTAGAAAGGATATATGCACCTCTATGTTCATAGCAGCACAATTCACCATAGCTAAGATTTGGAAACAGCCTAAGTGCCCATCAGCAAATGAGTGAATTAAAAAACAGCAGTACCTCTATACAATGGAATACTACACTGTTGTAAAAAAAAAAAAAAAGGAATTCTTATCATTTGCAACAGCATGATGGAATTGGAGAGCATTTTGTTAAGCGAAATAAGGCAGTCAGAAAGATAAATATCACATGATCTTACTCATTTGTGGAATATAACGAACAACATAAACTGATGAACAAAAAGAGATCCAGAGACAGAGAAGCATCAATCAGACTGTCAAACCTCAGAGGAAAGGTTGGGAGGGGTGGGGATAAGGGGAAGAGATCAACCAAGGCCTTGTATGCATGCATGGAAGCCTAATCAATGGACACAGACATCAGGGGGGGTAGGGGCATGAGTGGGGGTGTGGGGGGCAATAGGGGGATTAGGACACATATGTAATACCTTAATCAATAAAAAACATTTACAGTTATTCATCATTTATATATGGTTTGTCTAGGCTATTTTTTTTCAAACCAGGATAGGAAAACATTTTGACACAAGATAACTTTATGTAACCCTACACATTTTTAAGGAAAGTGTGTTTCTTTTACAGAGACATTGTCTCATAGACATAAAATTATTACAGAATAAGTACTATGTTTAAATATGAATAAGTACTTACTGCATGGTTTCAGATATACAGGACAATCCTCTTTAAATAGAATTAAATGATTGCACATAAATGCAAACCTGCTACATTATATTCATGCATCTAATTGCAGAAGCTGGAAACAGGCCTAATACATTTCTTTAATCAAAGCATATTTGTGAAAGAATTCACTCATCTCTTGCCTCTATTAACCCCTCCATGAACCTTAGCTAGGCATAATCCTGGACACAAGGAGAAAAAAATTCCTTTGCATTCTAATTTTTCTTACCAGGTAAAGCCCTGAAAAGGGCTGTGGAAAGATGTGAAGATTGCCTTTGTCATCATCATATTGTTTGTTCTATTCTCTTTCTAGAGATAGCAAATTAGATTCTACAATGGAATAATTTCAGGAATCAGTGGACATGATTTGGAAATCAGAGGGGTCTTTGGGAGGACACTGAAATCCAGTCTGAAAAATAAGACCTTTCATTCAAAGATAAAAATGACATGAGTGAAACTGAGAGGCAGGAAACAGATAGCACTTGAAAACAGACACAGATGCAGGAGTCCGGATCCGCTATACTTGCTTTAAATATGAATCCTGGGAAAGTCCTGGTGACACTGAATTTAAGAGAATCTGGATACATAATGCGCATTCTGTTCCCTTAAACTTAAATTCATGGTTTAGCATCTTTAATTGTTCTTATCATTGAAGTTTTATGGTTCACTGTTTTCAGTACATGCATGTTTTGTTCCTTTCAGTAAAACACAAGGTCTTTAAACACAAGGTTGTATCTTACTCTTCTTTGTACCCTCATTATGTAGCATAGTGTTTGTGTCATAATAATTGCTCAATTAATGTGTAAGTGAATTGACTAGATACACAAATACATATCTTTAGCAGGGGGACCGCTGGCTTTGCTATACTGAAGACTGTTTATGGACCTGAGCATGGGTGTTTTGAATATTGACCCTAATCACGTGGGTTTTGCGGCAGTGCCTTTTACAATGATGGCCTCCAAAATGCTTCCCCTTCCCTGGGGACTGTCTCCCAAACAGAGAGGGGGAGTTCCTCTCAGTGGTGTTAGCCCTTCTTCCTGAACTGGTTTGTCACAGGTGACTGACCCAGGAGTAATTACCTCAGTGCACTGGACTCCTCTCTCTTCCAGGATGTTGGGTAGGTAAAATCCCTGAGGCCAAGCAAGAGCTTTTGGAACAAATCCTCAATAAGAACCACATTATAGAAAGAAAATCTACAAACTTCCACTGTTGTAGTTTACCTTCTTTCAAGTCCCTCTTAGTTATTTTCTTAAAAATTATAAGCTATTTTCTGCAATTCTACTGTTTTCTCCTAAGTTGTCTCAGAGTTTTCGCGCCCCATGAAATGAAAGAACTAAACTGGTAAAATGAGTGAGGAGTGAGTCTACACCGTTTGTCTCTCCCGTTCCCTATAGTTGTGGTTTGTATTTGTATTCTGTCTCTCTGAGAAGCCCACATTTTCAGCTCTGTTTGACTTTTCAGGCCAAGTTGCTAGTCTATGAATGGCACAGGAGTATTCTTTCTGGAAATTCAAAAATATTGGGAAGGGTGATGAGGCCAAAGATCTAAAAGTAATACGGAGGACTGTCATTCACCAAGAAAACTTATTTGACAAGGAAGCCTAAGTTTTATTATTATTTCTATGGTTACCATTTTCATCTCCAAGTTTAAAAAAAGAGACCAGTCCTTTTGCATTTTTTTTTTTTTTTTACTTTTCCCTCAGGGAGAACAATCTGTTTCCTTCTGAATTTCTGTTACCCTGTTTTTTTTTTACCCTTCTTTTATAATGTTTTGAAGTTATAAAGCACTATTGCCATTACATAAGACTATTTAAACATAGATAATGTGGTATAGACCTTTAACTTCAAACACCTACACAAGTAGAACAAAAAGATGCGGGTCGCAGGCAAGAAAATCTGAAATTCTGCTTGACTTAGAAAGAAAATCTGTGTTAGATAATTTAAAATAAAGGAAAGCTTTTGTTCAACAAAATGACCAAGGAATATTAAATGCCACAATTAGGATGGTAGACTCAAGATAAGTAAATAATGTAAAACACCAAGATGATAGATTAATTTTACACTTTATCATGTGTATTAGAGAAATACTATATCCATAAATCAAAGAGACTCTAAATATATATAAACATATTAACTAAACTTGAAATATTCTGTGAATTGCACATTTAATTTCAGCAGAATAATAATTTTAAAAAGAAAAAATGAATAAAAACATTATTAAAAATATTTTTCCTGAACTCTGAGAGCATGGTGTTTAAGTATAGAAGTAGTAATTAATTATGTAGCATAGTGTAAAACATATAAAATTAGTATCCATCTGGTAAAACATATAGAATTAGTATCCATCAGCAAATGAATGGATTAAAAAACCGTGGCACATCTACACAGAAGAATACCACGCTTCTATAAAAAAGAAAGAACTCATAATTCGCAACAGCATAGAGAGAGCATTATGCTAAGTGAAATAAGCCAGTAGGAGAAAGATAAATATCACATGATCTCACTCATTTGTGGAGTATGATGAACAAAAATAGATCCAGAGACAGAGAAGCATGGAACAGACCACCAAATCTCAGAGGTAAGGCAGGGAGGGTGGTGGTGGTGGAGAGAGATAAGAGATCAATCAAAGGACTTGCATGCATGCATATGAATACAGACACTAGGGGGGGGGGGGGGTGAGGGCATGTGCTGGGGGATGGGAATGGCCAGGAAGAGGTCAATGGGTGAAAAGGGAGACATATGTAGTACTTTAGTCAATAAAGAATAAATTTTAAATATTTAGATCCTTATAATATCTTATGTTGCGATAATCATATTATTATAATATTTTATTCTTATCATATTATGATGATATAACAAATTAACCTTTGAGTGTAAAAGTAAGAAGACTGGTGATTTCCAAAGTATTCACAGCTTTTTAAAATTTTATGAAGTACTTCACTCAAGTATACTTAAGCAGTTAAATTGGTAAAAACAAACAAACAAAAAACAAAGCAACACTGATGGTTGTTTTTGTTAATTTTATGGCCATTGGTAAACGTGTGCTCATCTATTCAGCTCTGACCAGGACATATTCAAAATGCAACAGTAACTGTGAAGGTCACCGTCCGTGGACCTGGACTCCACTCTCACACAACTGAAACCTAGCAGGGAAGTGATCATAATACAACGTATGGAAAACAACCCAATACTTAAACACCATGCTCTCAGAGTTCAGGGGGAAAAAAATATTTTTAAAGAATGTTTTTATCCTATTTTTAACAGATATTAAGCCCCTCACATTTTCTTTGCTGTTTAAACCCCTGGTTTTTCATGACTTTTTCGTTACTTTAGAAAGCCATAAAGAATTCTTCAATTAGCTTATGATCAAATGTGAACTCTTGCTCTTTGGTAGCTTCTCTACCCTCTGTGGGAAACTGCCAAGAGTGCTAACTAAAGTTCTTGCAATTATTATCCTATCTTCAATATCTCATTAGCACTCACTTCACTAAATACAGAGATAGTTCAAAGTTAAATGTCATCCTGTGGCTTCGGGTTTTAGGACTGATAACCTGGGGCACGTTGAGAGGAAGAAAGCCTGGGAAGAGCATTGCATTGGTTCAGGATGTGATCCCAGACACAGTGAGACTAGGCTGGGTTTGCAGTTTTTGCTCCCCCGCCTCACCCTACCCTTGCCAAGGCAAGGCTTTTAAGCCCTATGGATGTAATTCTCCCACAGCTCAAGCTCGCTCCCTGGTTGTAACTTTACCTACCATTGGAAGCTGCTCCTCTCAGGTCACTTGAGAACTGCTGTATTTAGGTCACTCACAGGCAGGACTTATAAAATAGTACGTAACACGCTGATTCAGCTTCCTAATGTGCTTAATCTACTTTTGATAAGGTATAGTTCAGAGACTAAGAATTCTGATTTTATGCTATTTGCTTTTGAATTTACCAATATGGTGGGTAGCCTTTGTTCATTTTAACTTTTACTTTTATTTAAAAAAAAAACATTTTTTCTGTTCCCTTTCTCAATCAGATAATTATAAGATTATATGAAAAAATCTTCTATAACAGCTAACTACTCTTTATAAGAGACGAAATGTAAATAAGATTTGTAATATTTCAGGAACTACTAACCATATGCAAATGTGTATGTCTGTATTTCATTCTCTTAGTGGCATTCTAAGCTAATACTTGGAGAATGTTAAAGATGTCTTTAGAATACCCCAAAAGAAAGATTGGCAAATGACATTATGTTTATTCACAAAGGAACTTTATAAATGTCCACTAAACATATGAAACTGTTCAATCATAAGGACAGTTATAGAATAGTAATGTAACTGGGCCATCCAGTGTGCTGCCTGTCACTGCTTGAGCCAATTAAGCAGAGACAGGGCTGATTCATAGATGAGTGTTTATTCCAGTACTGCCAGTAATATGGGAGAGCAGCAAGTCATCCACAAAAATCTACTCTGCACCCCACCTTAAGCCAGTTGCTTATATTAGGCAGAAGAACAAAGATCACATGGGGAAATAATGCAGCCTGGAGATTTGCGAAGGCCTGCAGGTATGCAAAGGCTGGGGGTTTTAAAAGGGCTAGTGATATGCAAGGTCCCATTTTTTCCAACTTCCCAATGAGCCAGAGCAGGCCAGCCTAGGATCTCCTGTGGCTTCTTCTATGGCCTTCCTTGTTTCACTGCTCTAAGTATGTTTTTGCTGCATTTAAGAAATTCTTGCTTTTCTATACTTTGTCTCTTGATTGAAATCTTTCTTTCAAGAAGACAAGAACCAAGGTCTCATCACCTCATTGGTAACAAGGATACTAAAATATTTTAGATTGAAGCAACAGTGTTTTTATATGACAAATAATTTTTTTTTATAATTTTAATACTTATGTTGGCAAGGGTACGGTGAAACAAGTACTCTTACATATTCCTGATGGGATTGCAAATTAGATCAAATTTTCTGAAAGGCTAGTTGCCTTTTTATATCAAAAACCTTGATGCTGAAACCTGTTTGGCTCAGTGGATAGAGCGTTGGCCTGCGGACTGAAGGGTTCCAGGTTCAATACCAGTCAAGGGCATGTACCTTGGTTGCAGGCACATCCCCAGTAGGGAGTGTGCAAGAGGCAGCTGATTGATGACCCTCTCTCATTGATGTTTCTAACTTTCTATCCCTCTCCCTTCCTCTCTGTACAAAATCAATAAATCATATTTTTAAAAAAGCCTTGATATTCCCATGTAAAAGGAGGGAACCTGCACAAAAGCATTCTTCTCTTATTATATAGGACTAGAGGCCCTGTGCATGCAAGAGGATGAATACAGCTCGCTCTCTCTCTCTCTCTCTCTCTCTCTTTCTCTCTCTCTCTCTCTCTTTCTTTTTTTTCTCTCTAGTTATATTCACATATATACACAAGCACTATACATTATTGTTTGTCTTAAAAAATGGAAGATTAAACTTAAAAAAATTGCTATGAGAGAGAAATAACAGAGTGAAAGGGTCAGAAATATAAGAAAGATACCAAAATGAACCTAATTTCTAAATATTGGTCTTTGAGTTCATGCAAATCTTTGAACATAACTTTCAAAACAAAGTCAAATTGAAATAAATACATCCAATACCTAAAAATAAAAAGCAAAATGGAAAAAATGAACCAAATTGCAAATTGTATTAATGACAACCTGACAGAGATACACTTAAGTGGCTTTACACAGTGACAAACCTTCCCGGGTAGTAAATATTAAAAGGCAAAATGTACTGGGAGAAAGAAACATTAATTTTTTTAAAAAAAGCAAAAAATCATAAGCCTCTTTTAGTAATCATATTGTTCTTTTCTAAAATCAGTCTATAGAAATATGACTAATATATAAAAAGCAATATATAATTAATTAATATAGACAACTTGATAAATTTGGGGATAAGTATAAACATGTGAAACCATCACCATTTCAGAGCCATAAATATATCCAACACATCCCAAAGTGTTTCCTCTTGACCCCTTCATGATTACTATTTATTCTTGTGATAAGAACACTCACAAGAGATATATCCTCTTGGTAAATTTTAAGTACGCAATACAGCATTGTTAGTATAGGTACTATCCTGCATAATATATCTCCAAAACTTCTTTTTCTGACACAACTGAAACTTTGTTTTAAAAGTAGTTGGTTGATAGAGAGTAGGCAGACAGCTCTGGTGATGGGGAGGGTGTTGGAGGAATAGAGGGATTGAGCAAAGTGGAAAAGAGAGAGAACGCATGGACATAGACAACCGAATGGAAATGGTGGTGAGGGGTGGGAGGGTAGAGGTGGAAGAGGGCACAAAAGGGACTAAAGGGTGTTGGAAAAAATGAAAAATAAATAACATAAAATTAGTTCGTTAACCAGTGGAACACATTTTTTCATAGAAATGACCCAACAATGGTACATTGCCAGAATGAGGTTTGGCCTTAAAAAGAAGCCATGATTATTTGCTACTGGTTATAAAACTTGCAGAGGGCCAAAAAGTCAGCAAATCAAACGAACCACAAAGATTTTAGCATACTTTCTGGCTTCACGATGAGATTAGGTTTAAAGATTGGTTGCAGTTATGAAAGAATGTAACTCCAGAAACATTTTGACACTCCCTCAGGTTTATAATTATACCTGTTGACAATTTATAAATGAATAGGCCATTTTCTTTATTGATACATACGAAGACCTTCTTCTAGAAAACAATATAGTGTAAAACATTTAATCTTCATTTGGTCAATTGACAATTTATTTACAAATAATATTTCAGCAACTTGGCTTTTTAACCAAGAACTGTATATTGATCAAAAAGAAGTGATCATTAGGGGTATCTAAGCTTACAGCCCTAAAATAAAAACAAATATCAATAAAAATAAAATAAACTTCAAAGATGTAATTTAAATAAATTAAATATATTTCTATATATAAAGAATCTACCACTGTATAAAACTCACCTTCACTATAAATCTCATTTCTTTTATTTATAAACATACCGTCTTCCTAATTTGGGATTGCAGAGAGTTTAGAGTCTCAAATGTGGATTTTTAACAAGGTCCTGGATCCACCACTTACAGTACGTGAACTCAGGGAACTTAACTTCTCCGTGCCTCACTTTTCTCACCTTTGGTACCTGGATAATATTAACTTTCTAATAAGCTTGTTAAAAAGATAAAAAATATTAGCCAATGAGAGTGGTTAGGCTATTACCTGGGACTTAGTAAATAGTCAACAGACACTAACTTTAATAACTTCTTGACTGGTTTAGAGTGCAACCTTTCCATGAAGAAAGTATATGATGAGGTACTGGTTTCCACTTCAATTTCTTTCACCCCCTGGAGCATTACCTCCTGCACTAGCCTTTCTAATGTTTACAGACTTCTAGATAACTTGCATGTCTAGTCTCTGGAGGACAACTTCTAATTGTTTAAAATACCTAAAGAAAAGGCCTTTAGAAATCTCTTTTAGTACACCCAAATTGAAAATTTAACTACACAAAGTGTTGCAAACTTTTAATATGATTTTAAAATATATTTTGTTTTCAAATGATGTTTTATGTAAGAATGTTTTAGGAATTATGCTTTTATTATATTCAGTCACCTAGAAGAGAAAAACTAGAGAACAAAATATGTTCAGTGACTTTCCTAAGGTAATACAAAACCTGGAAGATAATTCCTGGTTCCTTAAATCCCTGAATATCTAACCTGGTTATGTGCTTGGATATTTTACATTGGCCCAGATCATAGGGCTTAAGTAAAATTTGTTTATGTGATGTGTGGCCTCGCTTAGCAAACATCTCCAAAGCAGAGATTTTCTGATCTAATCATTCACTAAGTGTTATTGTATTATGTTATTAGGAGATCAAACTGTCTAATTTGTTTACTGATATTTGTATCTTCAAAATCACAATTTCATATGAGTGAGTGACTATCATTAAACAAAACCAAAACAAAAGAGGGAATTGTAGAATTTCTTGAAGTTTTTTTTCAGGAATTTTCTAATTTGGTTTTATCCATACTGTGTGATAGCCCAATTGAAAGATTTGTTTCTAGAATTCCTATAGGGATTTTTTTTTCTAACAGAAAAATTGCTTTTGAATACAAATTCATTTCACCTGAATATTAAATAACCTAGAAAGAAAAAAAATGCAAACATATATAATATAGTAGTACCTTTCCCCAGGATGGGAAAAGAATTGAGACAGCAGCTGTGGGGAACTTCTAATGTCACAAGTCTAGGATGAATTTGACAAAGGAATCTCTATGGAGAAATATAATTTTAGTGGGAGCCTGGGTAGCTCAGTTGGTAGAGCATCAGTCTTTAACTTATATAATTTTATTAACCAATGTCACTCCATTGAATTCAATAAAATTTTTTAAAAAAGAATAGAGAGCATATATTCTAAAATAATTCTTGTTTATTCTGAGGATTGAACAATAGATTAGCTAAGTTTTTGTTTATAATAATAGTGATCTCAAATATTTGTATGATGCTCCATGAATGTCCATATACATGTGCACATTAATAGTCAATACACACCTAGCCTTAAAGACTATATTTTTATGTCAGAAACTACCCACACACAGGAACCCATCTTGAGCTATTGTGCATAGAAAAGACAGTATCTGATCTGTGTGAGAAAAGTTATATTTCCAGTTTTTAAATAAAATAATCTTATTGAATACATTTCAGAAAAGGTAAAGAAGCCTCTACCTCCAATCCCCAACCCTGGCTCTAGAATATTTTCCAAAGCTCAGATATTATCCATTACTTTGTTATTGCTTCTTCTCTCTATTCCTTTGCAATTACTGTCTCTATGGAATTATATTCTTCCTGCTCTTTAGGTTTGTTTCCTAGGATGCAGCCCTTCAATTATCGTAAATGAACCTGGGGAATCAGAGTTTATTACATGCAGTTAGTTATGCTGAAAAACTAGCTGAGAGTTTTTGGTATCATAATGTCATCATCCCTGCAAATTTCTGTCTGCTTTCTATTTAACTGAGATCATGTCACTTTTCCTGAAAATAAAGTTCACAGAAAATATACAAGTTTTATAAAAAATAAATGCTGTCAGGAAGTGCCATGTTTTAGTATGAAAATAGTGGGATCCTGTTTGCAAGCATACCCAGTGAAATACTTAAGTATTAGTGAATGTTTACTTTAAATTCCTGAAAGTATTTTATTTCTGTACCTTAACCAATTCATTCAGAAAACATTTATGAAGAACTCCACTAAATTCTGGTAATAAAAAAGATTAAGTACAATCCCATCAGGGAGGAGGTGGATGCTTTGATAATTCATCTTTAAAAATATATGTTTTCTATTCCAATGAATGGTCTCTGTGGGAGTGCATGGGTGTGAGTGAGCATTTTTGTATGTAAGACACTAAACAATAGATGTCAAGGATACATGCTTTGGTGTCTGACCTGGTGACAAGTCCAGCTTTGTAATGACTAGGTGTGTGACTTTGAGAGAATTGGATGCCACCCTCCCTCTCCCCCAACCCCCGCAAACTCAGTTACTTCATCTGTAAAGTGCAGACTACAGTGGTATCCTTGGCACCTACCCCTAGATATACAAGACACTTTCCTTGGCTTTCTCATTTATGGAGCTTAAATATATGATAATGTTTATGTGTATAAAATATTTTAAAATCTATTAGTTAATGTCTGGCCTCTTCCTAAAATATAGAAAGCAGAAAGGAGTGTTGCTCCATCCTGCCAATATAAAAGAAGACAAAATGATAGCTTTTCTTGCATCTATGAGGTTGGTAAAATTAAATGACAACTAACTAGCCTAAAATCTAAAGAAAGACATACGCTTCCAAGGAGCTTTAGTCTCAAACTGACTCACTGTGAGAAGAGCAGGAGAAGAGATGGGGCAGGTAAGGAGAAATCAGCTAAACTTTAACCCATTGCTAATGTGTGGGCTGACTCAGAAACCCTGGGGGCTGAAAACAGAGGGGACACTCCATCCACTCACGGGTTCTTCTCCATCAATCCAAGGGCTCTTCTCCAAGAATCTTCACAAGGTCCCACAGAGATATTGGAAACAGAGAGGAAGACTGGAGAAAGCCTCCCTCACAATACAATCAGGGCCCTCGCTACAGAAAGCAGAAACCATACACAGATCATCTCCCCAGTGGATAAAGAGCTTAAGGTTGTGAGAAACACAACCCCTGTCACTCCAGGCTGCAGGTGTAGACCCAGTGTGACTGGGAGGAGAAGGGAAGAATCCATTCACTCCTAAGGGAGAGTCAACAAACTGTGGCAGGGCCAGATCATTAGAAGTCTCTTACCTCTGAGGGATGGGCAGAATACCAGAGAAAACTTCTTGCCAAGGATTAGGGGACTGATAGATATAAAGATAACAGAGAATCCTCCTGGCACTCACCGGTAAGCTGGCACGCACAGAGGAACAACATTAGTACATCTCTGGAGAAAGGACAAGCGCATAATGAAAGACCCTCTCTGAGGTATAGGCTTAGAGGGAAAGCCTAATACTGACTGAGAAGCCCTCTGGAAAACCACTCCCACCCTAAGAACAAGGTTGTGCTAGAAAAATCTGAAGTCAGAGGGGACACTGAAGGTAATCAAAGCAATGGCACAAAGTAAACCCATCTCACTTCTGACCAGATTGTACTCCCATTCTCACTCTAACAGCCACGGAGAAGGAAGCTTGGGCCTATTTCTAGGCATCAGTGCTACTTAAAAATCACACAAAGTTGCCGAAACCAGTTTGGCTCAGTGGATAGAGCATCAGCCTGTGGACTGAAAGGTCCCAGGTTCGATTCTGGTCAAGGGCATGTACCTTGGTTGCGGGCACATCCCCAGTAGGGTGTGTGCAAGATGCAGCTGGTCGATGATTCTCTCATCTATGTTTCTAACTCTCTATCCCTCTCTCTTCTTCTCTATAAAAAAATCAATAAAATATATTAAAAATAAATAAATGAAAATCACACAAAGTACATTATCATACCATAACAAAATTTAACTAGGAATTAATGACAAAAATAAATATGAAAAACACCTAAGTATTTGAAAATTATGCAACAGACTTCTATATAACTTGTGAGCTAAGAAGGAAATCTTAAGGGAGTTTTTTAAGTATTTGACATTGAATGGAAATAAAAACACAACATCTCAAGATTACTAGGGTGTAGCTAACTGTGTACTTTAAGAAAAATCTATAGCATCAAATGCTAACTTTAGGGGAAAAAACCCCCACAAAAGTCTGAAATTAAAGTTTCCATGTTAATAAACTAAAATAAAGAAGAAGAAATAAAAACATAAGTAAACATATGGAAGGGAATAATAAAGATAAGGGTATAAAACAATGATTTTGTGAATAAAAATCAATAGAGAAAATCATTCAAAACAAATAGCAATATCAGGTAAAAGAGAAATGAGATCATTAAAGAGCTCACAGGTACAAAAATAATTTTAAAAAATCCTATGGACTTTATGCCCATACATTTTGTTAACAGATGAAATGGACAAATTTTTTTGAAAGATCCAAACAAACTAAGCTCACTCAAGGAAAAACAGTTAACCTAAATAGTAGATACTAAACTGATTGCATTTGTTGTTTAAAATCTTCTAACAAACATCAATTCAATATAAAAATTTACATAAAATCCTGGAGAATGTTCCCAAACTATTTTATGAGGATGGCATTACCCTGAAACCAGTACCATTAGAAGGAAACAAACATACAATTCAATATCTCTCATAAACATTGATGCAAATTATTTAAAAAAAAACTGAATCCAGCAATATATAAAACTGTTAATACAATTCCATCATACAAACAGAAAAAAACCATAGATCATCTCAATTAATGCAGAAGAATCATTTGACAAAATATAATATCTGTTCATAATAATAAAAAAAAATCTCAGCAAAGCAGGAGTAGAAAGGGAACTCCCTCAGTTTACTCAAGAGCACCTAGAAAAATAAAACTCACAGTTAATATCACACTTAATACTGAAAGGCAAGTATGAAAATTAAATATAAAGTTGGAAAGTTCGTACCATCTGACTTTAAGAGTTACTTTTAAACTGCAGTAATCAAGCTAAGTGTTATATTGGAGAAAGAGTAGAAACATAAATCAATTGTGAAGAATAGAGAGTCCAGAAATAGACCCACACATATATGGTGAATTGATTTTTGACAAAGTTATAAAGGCTATGGAGAATAGATGGTCTTTATAAGTGAGGCTGGGGCTGCTGGACATTCATAACCACAATAATTAACTTCAAGTTATACCTTGTACCCTAAACAAAATTAACTAAAAATTAATCACAGACCTAAACATAAAATCTAAAACTAAAAAACGTTTCAGTAAAAGCAGAGGATAAAATCCTTGTGAACTTGAGTTAGGCAACTGTTTCTTAAATATTAAACTATAAGCAAGCACCATGAAAGAAAGATTATGATAAAATGGACCTTACTAAAATTAAAAACTTTGCTCTTCAAAAGATAATATCAAGAAAATATAAAGACAAGACACAGATGGGAGGGTATATTTGAAAAACGCTTATCTGATAAAGAACTTGTGTTGAAATGTATTTTAAAAACTCCCCAAACTCAATTATAAGAAAACAAAGAAACTAATTAAAAAATGGGCAAGATATTTTAACAAAAACTTCACTAAAGAGGAAATAAAGTTAGCTATAAAGAAGTATATTAAAATTTTTTCAACATAATTAGTCACAGGGAAATGCAAATTAAAATTAAAATGACTATGTAGGAAGGATTCTTTTTTATTGAATTCAGTAGGGTGACATTGGTTAGTAAAATTTTATAGGTTTCAGGGGCACAATTTTATAATACATCATCTGTATATTGTATATTCATCACCCAAGTCAAGTCTCCTTCCATCACCATACCCTTTACCCTATCCTACCTTCCCTACCCCATTTTCCTCTGGCAAAGAACTCATAAAATTCAAAACCAAACAAAAAACCCAATCAAAAAATGGGCAGAGGACCTGAACAAACACGTGTCCCAAGAAGATATACAAACCTCTAATAGATATATGAAAAGATGTTCAACCTCACTTGAAATTAGGGAAATGCAAATCAAAACTACAATGGGATACCACCTCACACCTGTTAGAGTGGCTATTAGCTACAAGACAAGTAATAACAAGTGTTGGAGAGGTCATGGAGAAAAAAGAACCCTCAGACACTGCCGGTGGGGATGTAGACTGGCGATTCCCCAAAAATTCAGAATAGAGCTACCATGTGCCCCAGCAATCCCTCTACTGGGCATATGGCCCCAAATCACAAATAGATGAACTCTTAAAAGAGGGATTAGTAGTCAGAAACAGAGGACATCAGAGACATGCTGCTGCTGGCTTTAAAGAAGAATTAAGCTGTCCTATTGTGAGAGTGCCAGTGACTGGGAGACCTCTAGGAGCTGAATGCGACCTCAGGCCAACAGAATAAGCAAACAGACACTGACCCCACAATGCAAAACTTTGAATTCTGTCAGTGACCTGAATGAGCTTGGAAAAGACCCTGAGCCTTACTGACACTTTTATTTCAGTCTGGTGAGACCTTGAGCAAGCAGACCCGCTAACTTCGCCTGGTCTTTTGAGCCACAGATACGTTGCGATAATAAATCCATATAGCTTTAAGATGCTAAGTCTGTGCCAATTTGTCATGCAGCAATATAAACTAATAGAAATACCACTCATACAGTTTAACATGATCAAACAAAAACTAATAACAAGTGTGATTTGCAATGATGCAGAGCAACGGGAACTTGTACAGTACTGATGAAAATAAAAAATTATACAAATACTTCACAGAACAATTTGGCAGTTTCTTATAAAGTTGTATATACTCTCATCATATGACCCATGGTCAGGTATTGACTCAAGAGATGTGAAAATAATGGTATATGTTCACACACAAACTCATAGGTGAAAGTTTACAGTGGGCTTTATTCATAAATTCCAAAAATTGGAAAGAACTTGAATGTCCTCCAACTGGGAAGTTTAAACAAACTGGTGCATTCATAAGAGGGACTCTCACTCACCAATAAAAAGGTATGTACACTTGATTTAAGCAATGATGTTGTTGGATATCAAACATTCATGCTAATGACCCAAACGTATACAGAGTGTATGGTGCCATTAATTTTAATATCAGAAAAGGCAAAATTAGATAAAAGAGATATCAGTGGTTGTCAGGGGTGACAGTGTGCAGAAATATTTACTACAAAGAGGCATAAGGCATTTTGGAGGGTGATAGAAAAGTTCTATATCTTAATCGGAAACTTGCTGTATGTGTATATCAAATATGTTTTTTTTAACCTATAGAGTATATATTAGTCCCAATTTTATACTGCATGACATTTTATGCAAGCAAAAGTGAGAATGTAGTATTAACAAACAACATGTTAAATTTCTGGGTTCTTTTGACCAAATTTGATGAAGTATTAGATTAATCCATTCAAATAGCAAATTAATCACTTGGTTAATAATTGATTAGCAACTAATCTACTTTAAAACCAGACTTGTCATGCAGCATAAAACTTAAGAAGCACTGACATCCCTGGGAAGGCAAAGGGCCCCCTCAAGACCTTCTACCTGACAGTGCCTGGTTGCTGGTTCTTCTCCTCACTCAATCCCAGTTTTCCTCCACACTATTACTTTTCATTTGAATTAAGCCAATACTTTCCTTTCATCTTTGTTCCACTGATTAGTCTCTCCTCAAAATTAATTTTTTTTAAATAACGCTCAAAGCTTTTGAAATATGAGGCTCTTAAAATTTAATTTTCCTCATTTTGTTTCTTATTTACACTCTGTAAATAAACATATATTTCAAACTGAGACAGACCTTGAAACATAACATGTCTTTATATAGCTGTGATACACCCACTCAGAAGAAAACAATTCATGAACATTGGGGTTTAAAATACATCATAAAATTCACACTTCATACTGTGCCAGTTTAACAACAAAAAAAAAATGCCACATCCCTTATTAATAACCATAGATGACGACTGATAGAAAAAGTTCATAAGAATGAAATTTAAAATAAGATTATAGATCAGAAAATAATATGAGTAATAAATATATGGAAGAACCATGTCAGCACTTACTCACAGATAACCAGAATCTATAATTGATTCATTACACTTTTAAGGCAATAGGCAATTAAGTCATTTTACTTTCCCCTGTCCTCCCAAAAGGATCAGAATATCCTTTTTAATATTTTTTCCTCTAGTAGCTCATTAAAACAATAATTAAGTGATGTTCATAGAATGAGAAAACAATTTTAATTCTAATTGTCTTAAAAAGACCTCTCATCTATCACCAGTGATTTGTGGGCTACTAGACAAATTTTAAAAAATGATATTTAGAAAACAATGTTAAAATTATATGACTCTGAAACAAAATCTCTTTGTACATTATGAAATCTGGTCATGTTACTCACAAACCAAACCTAAAAGAAGAATTTAAATATTAAAAAATAGATGATCATTAGCATTTTTGTGTAGGTGCTATTAAATGATCTATCTCATAGCTACCAAAAGACTAAAATAAAGCAAATTATATTTATTTTCTGTTCTCAGTTTCTCTGATTGAATTTCCAATCTAAGTCACTAAATACTATTTTGAAGAGTTCATCAATATTCAAGGTTTTCCCAAACTTGAAGCCAGGAATCAAATTGTTTATCTCTACATACTTTATATAAGGAAAGTAAAATTATTTCCAGAATTAAAACAAAACTTATGAACCTTTAACATCTCTCAAAAGCTTTAGCAAAGGCTGCAACACACACAAGGTGCTAGGTGATATTTGTGAGTATAGCAAACATGGATGATCTCAGCTCTAGAGGAGAGAAAGACTCCGTAACTGCATTAACTTAGCAGAAGCTTGGAGTCAGACAATGTAAATCCCCTAGGAATAACCTAATTTTCCTGGAAGCACTGGATTTTCCACAGACTTGTAGGGACAGGCTAATTTTAACTGGAACATGGTGACCTTCACCCTCATTGGAGTTAAGGCATAATAAAAGGTAATTCTCCTGACTAGTGCCCAGATTGCATAGGAAAAGCTAAAACATAAAACCCTTTAATGTTTATATAACTTATAGTTTCTTGTGTATTTAATAGTATTTAGTAATTTATTGTGTTTATAAATTCATTAGTAATATCTCTCAACTTTTAATCCTAAAAATTAAAGGATTGTTTCATTTAGGATCATACAATTTATTAGAAAAGCAGAGGAAACTAGGGGAGGTTTTTGCAGACAACATTTTGGAATAGACCATTTGGAAGGAAACCTAGGATTAATAGGTGAATACTTCAGAAAGTTGATCCAGGGATATGGTTTAATGGCCATATTTCCTTCTGTCTCTCCACTTGGCTAATATTTTTTTATAAATTATTTTTAAATATATATTTCTATTGATTTCAGAGAGGAAGAGAGAGGGTGAGAGAGACACATCAATGATATGAGAGAATCATTCATTGATCATCTGCCTCTTGCATGCCCCCTCCTTACCCCGACTACGGATGGAGCCCATAACCCTGGCATGTGCCCTCACAGGGAATTGAGCCATTACTGTCTTGTTCATAGGTCAATTCTCAACCACTGAGCTATGCTGGCTGGCCCCACTTGGCCAATCTGATTTCAATCTAATTTGAACCCTGGGTTTCATTCATACTCAGAATTTGACCAACCAAAATGCTCAAAGGTGAGTCTTAGACTCTTTTCATTCTGTTAGCCCACTGAATGAAATGCCTCTTTCTGCCTAATGACAACTTCTGTAAAGCCTTTTTTGATCCTTCACAATTATATATATGAAGCACTGGCATATTATTATATTTTAACTACTCAATGACTATGTGTTGAATGAATGAATGCGTGAAACTAATAAATAGAATGAGTGGATGTTCTTGATCTATATGCTGATTTCCAATTACGAAGTCACTCTGTTTTCTTTAGCTACCATCTTGTCAATACTTATGGCCATCTCCTGCACACTAATTGTTACTCAAGTAACACCAGCTTTTAAAATCCATAAAATGATCCTTATTGACACTGACATGTTTATCCTTTGATCCCTTACCACTTTGCTATTTCACAGTGGCCAAGACTTCCAAAGCTTAGACTGAATGGCGGTTGAACCTTCCCATACACAGAGCTGGTCTGTGTCCTGAAGGCACAAATCTGGCTTCTTGGTGAGGTGCATAGTTCCCCTTTAGCCTACAAAATCCCATAATACTGACTGCAGTCAGTACCCCTTATTTTATTTTTTCCTTGCTTTTATTAATCATTTAAAAAACTTTCATGGGTTGTTTATGATGCATGCCTGAAAATATTTATTAATAATCTAGTAGCTAATATAGACAAACTATTTTGTTTACAAATGCATTCTAATAGCTATGCCAACTTTTAAATGATGACTACGTGTCCATCTGTAATTTAAAACTTTACTTATATCAACTCATTTACTTATCACATCTCTCCTTTGTAGAATCTATTAATATTCCCACATAACAGATATGGACTGTGAAGGAGAGATTAAAAAGCTTCACTTAGATCCTACGACTAGTGCAGGGCAGAGTTTCAGTTTGAACTCGGAAAACCAGACTCAGAGAACCAGAGAAGCTCTTAATCACTTCCCTATTCTAAACAAACATACCAAAAATTACTTTGACTTTTCAGAGTAGTCCTCTAGGGAAGTAACACTTATTCAAATGATTCTCTATTTTCCCATAACATTAAGTGCATTTCATCTTTAGGAATTATCTACAGAATTGGTTTATTGGTCTCAAAAGCACCATAATCTGTATACTCCACTGTAACACACATTCTCCTCATTCCCTATTCTTTCCTTCAGCTCTTCTCAGCTTGCCTTAACTCTGATTTTTAGCCAACAACCAACAGAACTCCAGAGAATGAGACTGGGCTGAAACATGGGGCCAGTAATCTCTCCCTCCTATTCCTCACCTCCCCCCGCCAGAGGAAGTGATGAAGGGCCACTCTGAGAGCAGAACCTGGGGAAACTTAAGCAGGGTCCTTCCGGAAGCAGGCTTAGAAGGCAAAGCTGTGTTTTTCTCTTTCTCTTTCTAGTGTGATAAATTGATAAGCCTGCAGCAATTGACTGTAAGTCATTAAATCAATTCATCTTAAATTGAGAATCTCTGTTCTCAACAGTCTGTTGATAGTTATAGTAGATAGGTATCTGTGGTGTTACCTGCTCAGTATTTTTATCACATTAATAACATCTTAACTTTCTTTTAAGGAACATACTTCTCCCTCATTTTTCAATTCCTGTGTTGTGATGATCTGACCTCTGTAGTTTAGAGTGGCACATGTCAGCCAGACTTGACCTGTGAGATTCAGACCAAGAACTTTAATACAACTGTCACGGAAAGAGCTTGCCAGAGTACAAAACCTAACATAATTTTCAGAGATGGAAAGAGACAGATAACTTACTTTACCATTTGAACTCCTCTATCCATTGTGTCTAAAGCCAATTAACTGCTCTGGACTCTTCAGTTGAATGTGCTGATAGCTCAGTAAGGCAGGATTAAATAGTTTTACAAACCAAAACAGTTATGACTACCAAATAATAGGTAGCTGACCTATGCCAATCAGGTAACGTTCACTCAAACTGATTATCAATGTGACTGGCCCAACCTTAGCTAAAACACTTTTACTAACTGACTGCCAAACGCATATCAAGCCTCCTGTGCTCACACAGGTGACTGGCCTTACAGTCTTCAGAAGAATGTTATAAAGTGGGAAAGTTCTTATTAATTCATAACAAATATTAATTAGACACCTACTATGAGTTTGCCAATGTATTTGACAAGAGGATACAATATTGAACATAATCAAAAACATTGTCGGGCTTGAGGCCACAAACTTATAGCAAGGTGAACATCAAGCTTATAACTTCACAAATAAATGTAAAATCACAAATGTTCAATGATTGTCATGCAATGATCTAATAGCCTATCATATATATATATATATATATATATATATATATATACCTAATATGCTAAGTGTCCGACCATTCATTTGACTGTTCAGCCAGTCAATATGACACTCATTGGCCACTGGGGGGCAGATGCTCTAATTAGTAGAGTAGCTTGCAGCTGGGGTCTGGTTGATTGGGACTGGGGAAAATGGGCCAGACATGCCATGGAACCCTCCTACAGTCCCTCCCAACCCCGATTGTGTACATGTAGGGTCCTTCAGCCTGGCCTGCACCCTCTCACAATCAGGGACCCCTCAGGGGATGTTGGAGAGCCAGTTTCAGCCTGAATCCCTCAGGCCAAGCTGAGGGACCACACCAGTGCATGAATCCATGCACCAGGCCTCTAGTAAAAATAATAAAGGCATTTGACCTTATCAGGGAGGGCAGGAACACCTACCTTTCCTGGGTAAATGACACCAGGTCCATCCCTTTTATGGCAAGACTTGAGTTCTGTTGAGGGCCCTGGGCAGCCAGCCACCCACCACTGAGATCTTCATGCTTATTTGACACAACCCCCACCTCTTCCTCCTCCTCTGGAAAAGTGCACTGGCACCCTCAGGAGAAAGGACCTGATCACAGACATATCTGAGCAGGAAATTCTGGGGTTCCAAGTGTCCAAGGGGTCATCAATTGCCATCAGTTGGGGCTCCAATGAAGCTTGTCCTCTGAGTCTGCCCAATGCACTCTGTCTACCTTGGGAGAAGACAGTGGAAAGATGGTCACAGTGAGGGCCTCCAAAGAATAGGATCCAGAGCTGTAGCCACACTAGACCAAGTCTAAGGGAAGAAGGAGCTCTGAGAGCAAAGCCTGTAAGTGGCACCGAGTGCAGATGACATAGGTGGGAGCAGAGGGCAAGGAAACAGCATGGACTAGCATTTTAGTGAGAAAACGTGTTCTTCATCATTATCAAGGTAGCCTGTACTTCAGGTTTATGTTTTCAAATGTCTTCAACGACTTGCTTATGTTTTAAAATGTCATAAATATGAATAGGAACAATGCAAAATGCCACTCAATGTAGGTGGACTAAAATTGCTGCATAGTGTAATTTTCACACCAAGCTGTTGTCTCAAAATAACCAAATCACACAATTACACACGGAGAGAAATGCACAATAAATATAATAACTCCCCTCCCCCGAAAAACTTCTTGGGTTGTTTTGAAAGAAATGACATATTTTGGATAGCCTTCAGCTACCTAATCATTTGGGGACTGGTTTAGCTGAGTGACAGTCACTGAATCTGTCCATAGCCTATATAGAGACAGGAGCAATTTACATGCACTTTTCTTGTTTAATTGAATAGTAATCAGTGAGTGGTAATTTAGATGCCCATATATATGGGTATATGAGAAAGTATGGCAGCATGATTTACTAAACTCTTACTTAATCATATTTAAGGCACTGGCTAAATTTCCAGGTGACAGGCACTTGGTGAGGCCTGCTGTTGAACTTGAAAGGATTTATAAGGCATGTATAGATCTATTAAAGGCACACATTAAACCCATGGACATATAGATGATTCAGTATGTAAAAAGTACTTTTTTTCTAAATACTTGGAGATGCCCTCTCCACAGTATTTTCTATTTTGGCTCTGTGTGCTACAATAGTGGCAAATTGGTTATGAAACAGTTTGCTGCTCTTAACCAATTTTATCAGTTACTGCTATTAAGAATAAACATTTTTTTTAATGGTTGAGAGTGCATATTCTGTAGACACTTTAAAAATAACACCTTAAAAAAATCTCTTTGCTTTATAAACTCGAGTTTTAACCAGAGGAGAGTTTATCTGATTTCCTTTAGAAAATGTGTATATTCATCAGTCATTATCATAACATCAAGTTTAGCAAATTTTGTCATTTAAATAATTTCCGTTATAAATTCCAGTTTCCTCCTCTTATGTAAATAGCCTCAAAATTGCTTTGGAGCAGAATCTCTCCAAATATGGTCTCAGCCTAGAGGTGATTTTTTTTTTAACGGAAAGATTTTTTTTTTTTTTTTAGCTACATTAACTCTCTAATGTAAAAAAATCCATGAAACCCAGTGAAAAGAGAATCTGAGAAATACTTTCACTTTGATAAATCCGAAATGTTGGAACTTTCAAGTTTAAAATTTTCCCTGGGGCACTGTAAGAAAACTGACAGGAGATAAGTTTTAAAAAGAATGTTATAACATTTAGAAGTTATAAATAAATTAAACAACATAGGTCATTGCATAAATGAGCATTAACTATTTCTATCAGGCCTGAAATTTTCATGACCCACATTTCTTCGTATGATATTATGAAGTCTATATTCATTCCCAGAGCATTTTTTTTTTTTGAGCTCATGGAGCTGCGTGGAAAAGAGGTGAAGCAAGAGAAGGCTGATGAGGGTGAGTGAGAGCCTAGGCTCCCGCCACCTTTCTTCCATGGGCGTGGCAGGTTAGGGGCTCCTCCCTTCAGGACTGACAGTCAGGCACCTTGCATTACTCACAAATGAAGCCACATTCCATTAAAGCAACACGGAGGCATTTCATCTATAGCAAAGGAGGCCAAACCCTTTGAGGTGTAAAATGTTATTTCTCCATCCTGAGTAAAGGTAACGGGGGTGAGGGGATGACGCAGTTTCCAGCTACCAACTCACCAAAAATCAGCACTATTTTCCATCCCTTTGATGCAGCCTATATAAAGGGTGCAAACCTGTCTATGGCATTCTCCTTCAGATTCAATTTTAACTTGATTTTTGTAAAAAAAAAAAAAAAAATTAAGAGCTAGGTTAACAGCCAAATAACTCCAATTGCCACATGTCCTACACTTAACTAAAACATTCCAGAGCAAGTGTGTCTTTAAGCCAGGAAAGCTATCCAAATAATGATTATATTTATTTTAATCACTGTGTTATTTGGGGTGTAAAAGGTTTGGAACATTTGGGGTTCGTATCTGTTGAATGGACGATGGAATAATCATTGGCTCTTTTCAGAGACAGCAACTAATAAATCCTAGGGCAAAGAACAAAGCAGAGCCAAAGTATGCAAAGTGTAAATGTTAGAAGTTCCAGAATGTCAACTTACTGAAACTTAAGTAAGTCATCTACGAGCACTACTCACAGGCTGTGTCTTCCCCTCTGCTCCTGACAACTCCCAACTTCATATCATTTGCAAATTCAATTAGCCTGCTCTTTACTCCTGTCACATAGCCCATCTGACCTCCTCTGTCTTTCTGCTCCATTTCACCCTGCTATCCCCACAGATTCTCCTAGGAACAGAGGAATACATTTTGTAAGTCAGATTTATCTCTGCTTCCCATTTTCTCTGTTGTGCTCAAAGGAGAAGAATTATGAGAACATGTAGTTTTGTACATTTGGGCAACTAAACAAAATCTCCGGAACCATTCTGTCTCTCTCCTTGTTATTGCCTAATGTATGCAATGATTCAGTGAATTCGTACGTGATTAATCACTTCACACAACATTTCTATGTGTGTTTATTATGTATTATTATTACCTACAAATGGCCTACCACTTATAATTGCCATGTGAGAAAATTGATGGTACATGACTGTGACATCAAATTCACATTGTGTATCTCAGTGTGCACAGCAAAAAAATAAATTTGTCTTGGATACTAAGCTACCTGTGTGGTTATAGGCACAAATATTATCTTTAAATAAAAGAGTATTTATGTGCCGGCATTGACCTTTTAATTAAATGGATATGGCCAGAGTCAATCATCTATTGACAGGTATTTACATAGCAAGTAATTATAGGGTGAAGAGATTATTTTGGTTATAAAATCAGAGGGCAAGTCACACAAACTTTAGAAATAGAGTCACCAAGCAATCTGTAAGAACATGTAATTGCTATGTTTTTTAACCGGCATTTACCAAGGAAAACTAAATTCTTACGGTAAGTAATATTGTCAAGTGACTTATAATTGAGGGCGTTAGTATGGTTTTTATTTTCTTGGTGATTAGGAGTCTGAAATCTCTAATAATATTTACATCCGTACTAATATGTGAAAGAATATCTGCATAAAACTTTTTGCATAACTACTCTGCTCTATTGTTAGGAAGCTAGGGCATTTCAAAGCTGCAGTGGAGGGGGATGAGGAGGGTCATCTCAGATCATCCTAATTTTAGCCCAAGGACAGTACTTCATACCTATGAATGCCCTAGAAATATTTCTTGATAATTCTATAACCAGCATTTATACAAGACTGTACTAAACGTATGGAGAATTATCAAAACAAAATTCCTGGCAATTTGAAGTTTCAATGCATAATTTTTTTTAACATATTGTATCTTTATATAAAGGTGTCTGGATCCAGAGATTGGATAAAATCTCTGAAGAGAACAGTACTCTTCTTCCATCTACTCCCTCCCTTTCTAAACTCACCTAAATAGTTACAAGTTATTACTCAGTTGTCCTAGTCTCTAAGTTCAGAACTTCTTATGCTTATTACGAAGGTACAAATTAGGACCTATTGCTATGGATATAATGATTTTTAAGTTGTTCCTATGACTTCAGGCTACTGTAAGTCCACAATACAGATGGTTTATGTCAAATGAAGACAAATGCTCCAAATTAACTTCTGCTCAGGCATAATAGTTTATATGTCTTTTTGTCTTAGATATTGCTGGAATTTGAGGGAAAGTGTCAACAGATTTTGGGGATTTCTCAAATGAGAAAGTCCTACCCAACTCTATGAGTACAATGAACCAGGAGACTGGGAAGATGAGAAGAGTACAAATGGAAAATGACAGGAACTTTCAAACTCAAAACACGCCTTTTTAAGCTACCACTAACTGATTGTTAAAGTGGGTGTATATACACTTGTTTAAATAATGTTTTTACCTGTCATTTGTGAGATAGAAGAGTAGACTTTAGTTAACATAAGTAAAGCAAGTTCAAATAATTTTATCTCAACACAGCAGCATGGTCAATGAGAAATCTAAGCTTACTATGATCTGATTTCCTAAGTCTATTGGCATTTCCAAGAACTAAATAACAGCAACCACAAGAGATGGAACAAATGATTTTGAATACTTTCTATGCCAGTCAACCTTGAGTACTTCATACCTCTTCACTCATTAACCTTTTTATATAAATGGGGAAACTAAAGCATTGAGATAAATTTTCAATTCTGGGGCCTTTTATCCTTACACGATACTTCTGGATGTTTCTGCTTCTAGAATTTCCAACTTCATGAAGACCAATGACTTTGGCCCTAACTCTATTTTTTTTCTTTTTTTCATTATGCTTACTCTAGGAAGCCAATTTGCAGAAAATAAAGTTTGGTATTAATCTGGCTTCATACACTTAGGAAAGGCTGAGAGAAAGTATGCATTTAACGATAAAATATATGCACACACAATACATTGTTAAAAGTTAAGTGCCCTCCCTTTTTTTCCATCTTCTTTGCTTAAACACCCCTCATAAAAAACGGTATTTCTTGGCAAGAGAAACCATTTTTCCTTTATGTCAGAGTCACTGTTAAGTTCACATTTGTGTTTGCAAGTTCTGTTTCCAACTTTCCACTCCAGCCCTGTCCCCCACAGCAAGACGAAAATCACGGGATTTGCATATTGTGCTTGTGAAGTTAGAGTAGCTGTCTCCGAGAGAAGCACCGAAGGGTTAGAAATCATGAATATACACACACATTGTCACAGAATCCTAATCCAACATATTTGCCCTCTACTTTTATATATTTCCCTGCTTTCAATTAAGACGCCTTATTAAACAGCATTCAAACATGTGAAAGCAAAGACAGAGCCTGACAGAATTTCAACAGGTTCTGTGCATTCATACTGTATGTCACCTCTTAATTAGCAACCAAAATGCAACGAACAGATTGTACAGTTTACCATCCTAGCCCAGCTCCTACACTTGCTATTTGTGCGTACACAGCATATTTAAAGAGACCCCCATCCAGTGGGATTTTTCATACTTGCTCCAACCGTGGATCAGAACCACCATCAACTAAATGCCACTCCGTGGATGCCTTAGCCTGCAGCAGCAGCTGGCATTACCAAGCAGTTGAAAGGACATTTTAATCTCCTATTTAATGCATTTTTTTTCCACCTGGGATAAGAAGCCAAAATTGCTGTTAGCAAAAAATGCCTTAGTCATTAACTGAAAGTGCCTTTTTAAAAAAAGTGTTCCATTACTCCCCTACTGGGAAATTTCAGACTTTATTAGCATTTTTTGAATTTGTATTAGTAGTACCTGAGTGGTAAAATGCTAACGGATGAACACTTAGCTATTTTCCACAGATTTCACTTTGGGGCTCTGCTTGCATAGGAGAAAGAAAAGAATAGAGAGAAAGGGGTCAATACATCGCATGCTCATCTAGCTCTCCAGGATTAAAGTCCATGTTCAGAAGAGTCATCTTAATTTTCTATTATTCTATCCTGGCAGAGGCTCAAAAGAATGAATTGAAGGACTCCTTTATACATAAGGGCAACTAAGAGAATATTAAATGTGCTTTGAATACAAGTCTGTGTATTTAAATAACATGCATGCTGGGCTGGTATTGCCTTGCCTTGGTGGTCAGACAGCATTGAATTCAGGCTGTAAGAAAATATTTTATTGATATTTTACAGAGAGGAAGGGTGAGAGACCCCCTCCGTCCCCATCCAAACACTTGTCTGATAGTTAAAGGATGGATCTGTCACTTCAGAACAAGAGACCTAAGTTTGAAATATAAGAGCCATTCAAGCCATGACTTGAATCAAACATAATTCAGATTGAGATTTGATCACATTTTTTATTATTTTATTTGCATCTGCTAAACAGCCACCTAAATTTCAGAAATCTTCTAAAATATCAAGTAAGCTTGATACAATTGTGGATTGCTTTGGTTTAGCTTCTGTAAGGACTGCACTCATTAGTTATGGGCTACTATAAATAAATACAGAAATCCAATATAGCCACTTGGGTCGCAGATTGAAAATATATTGACATCTACCAAAATCCTTGACTCTAGTAAAAACTGAGGAGGAAAAATACAAGGTCAAAACACTTTTGAAAATAATGTATCCCGTATTTATTTCATGCTTTATTACCATATTTAACCAACTGAAAAATATAGTATTATCTTCTATAAGTGCCCAGAGATCCTCTTTCTGCCCTAAGTTTTACTTCTGCTCTTTCCTGATTTGGTAACTGAGTAAACAAACATCTTTTGATATGCAGAAACTATGGTTTCCTTAAGGTATAAATGAAAATGCAGTCCTTTTCTAGTAAATGGTGAGGCAGCAGGGATAAAAATAGACTATTGGATTTAACAGGGATTAAGGCTAACAAGGCTCAAGTCCCCAAGGGTGTGTTTTCTAGAGAAGAATGAGACAGTAGGGCAGTAGGCCTTACTTAGGGACTATATAGGAAATATAATGAGAAGATAGATGATTAGGCATTTTCTAAACTTGCTCCACAGGAATTAAAATTAATATAACATTAAAAGTCACAAAACAGTAGTCTTTCAGTGGGTCAGCATAAATATTCCACACCAATTAGCTATATCTTTATTGCATCCCTGACTCTAAGTAGCTTAGATATGGTGAACAAAAGTTCATATGCCCAGTTTGGCTGGCTGATTGGAACAGTTAGATATTCATAAAGATAGACAGACAAATAATAGGAAGATAGATAGATGATAGAGATAGATAGATGATTGATTGATAGATAGATAGTTCAGATTCCATTGAGGTGTTAATCTTCCCAAAGCAGCCACCTGAGCGGTTCATCAGCAAATCAGTCTGCATCTGTTATTCAATATGGCTTCATTGTGCATTATTCAAAATTTTAATAGATATTGAGAGCATGAAATTATGACTTCTCTTTTATAATCTAATTAGAAAGCCTCTATAGTAACAAGACCACAAAAACATATGGCCTTTGGAGTGGAGGCCAATAGAATACTTTGTATACACTCCAAAGGCCCACCAAATTCTATACTCACTATATGGATGTTTTCCAAGTTTTTAATTAATTCATTCATTTTACAAAAGCACATAATTTTGAGGTACCCTCTTATTTTTTTAAAAAAAACTTTATAATTTTATGCATATACTAGTGACCCAGAGCGTGAAATCACGTGGAATAGGCCACCCGCTGCTTTCTCAGGAGCTGGCGGGAGATGCAGTGCACCTGAGGGAGCTGGCGGGAGCTTAGTTGCTTTCTCAGGAGGGAGGCAGGAGGGACTTTTCACGCCACCTCCACAAGAAGTGGGAGTGAGCTGCCAGCGCCAGTGGGAAGTGGGAGAAAGCCTCTGGTGCCTGCAGAAGGTGGGAGCAAGCAGCCACCTCCCACGGGAGCCAGAAGGGAGTCGCCTCTGCTACCCATAGGATCTGGGGGAGGCAGGAGAGGGACTGAGAGTGCTCCATGCCTCTCCTGGTGACCGGTCATGCATGCAGCCCCACCCACCTGCACAGGCCTGCTGCACACACAGCCTCCTGATCAGTCCTTACACGTGAGGGCATGATGACAATTTGCATATTAGCCTTTTATCATATAGGATAGAATGTGACAAAAATATTATCTGAAGAAGATTTTTTAAATGTATAAAGAAATCACAACTTTATAGACAAACAATACAATTAAAAAATGGGCAAATGATCTAAATAGATACTTCTTCAAAAAGGACACACATATGGTCAAGAGACACATTTAAAAAAATGCTCAATATCAGTCACTAATGATCAGAGAGATGAAAATTTAAATGACAGGAGCAAAGACATACTTTGTTTTTCTTTCACTCAGACCACAAAGTTGTATCACCTCACACCTGTCAGAATGGCTACCATCAACAAATCAACAAATGACAAGTGCTGGCAAGGATGCGGGGAAAAGGGAACCCTCATGCACTGCTGGTGGGAGTTCAGACTGGTGCAGCCACTGTGGAAAACAGTATAGAGTTTCCTTAAAAAATGGAACTGCCATTTGGCCCAGTGATCCCACTTCTAGGAATATAACCTAAGAATCCTGAAACTCCAATCAGAAAGAATATATGCCCCCTATATTCATAGCAGTGTTATTTATGATAGCTAAGATTTAGAAACAGCCCAAGTGTCCATCAGGAGATGAGTTGATCAAGAAGCAGTAGTACATTTACATCATGACATACTATGCAGTTGTAAAAAGAAGGATCTCTTACCTTTGAAAGAGCATGGGGGGGGCCTGAAGAATATTATGTTAAGCAAAATAAGCCAGTCAGAGGAATATAACTATCACATGATCTTACATATGTGGAATCTAACAAGTAAAAAAAAAAACGGTTGCACCAAAAAGACTCAGAGACACAGAAGCATGGAAAAGACTGTTAAATATCAGAGGGAATGCAGAGTTATTTGGGTGTGGCTGTGTGGAAAGAGATTAATCAAAGAATTTGTAAGCATATATGCATAACCCATGGACACAGACAATAGTGTGGTGAAGGTCAGGGGTGAGGGCTAGAAGGGGACAATGAGGAGAAAAGAGGAACATCTGTAATACTTTCAACAATAAAGATTTAAAAAATAAAAACATTTTCACAAGCATACACATAAGAGAGCACTGAGGGGGGGAAAAATCTCTATAATTGAAAGGCAATGGCTAGAGCTATCCAAATGGAAGAAAATAATTTAATCTTTGAAACAGTTTCTTAACAAGCCCTACAGGGTAAGCAATGTCATTGTTGAAAATAAAATAACCTCTTTTCTGAAATGCCTACAAAAATAACCAATGAGAGAAATATCAAAATGATACACACAGTAGCTATGTAGAAATTAGCACCTAGAATCTGAATTATAGAAAGCAAAACATTTTTAGTGGCTAAAATGGCAAAGTATAAAATTGTTGTGTAGCAGAATTTAAAATGGCATTGTCATGCTTATTCAATGTAGTATGAATGTCATCATACATATTCACTAGATGCTAGTTGTTGTGCTAAAACTTTTTCCAAAATTAATTCATTTAACCTTATAAAATATTATAGACTATAACAACCAATACATTATTATTCCTGTATTACAGATAGGAATGTGTTTCTCATCAACTTGCATACAGGCATAAAATCGGTAAGTAGTGGACCTCTTGATCCAACTAAGTGTGAACCTAACACACATGGCATCTAAGATCTTTCCTGTGACATTATGTTTCTTCAATAGATTTGGCTAAGTAACTGCCCAACTTCTCTAAGATAAACTTATTAGAAATAAGTCTAAATAAAAATTTTACTGCAAGTATTTCATTTTGAACATTAAGATAATTTCTCTATTCTCTCTTTTTTAAATGTATTTTTAAGGGAGAGGGGGAGAGAGAGAACCATCCATGTGAGAGAGAAACATCAATAGGCTGCCTCCCATACACCTTGAACAGGAATGAAATCAGTAACCTGGGCATGTGCCCTGACTGGGAATCTAACAGGCAACCTTTTTTGTGTGTAGGAGGATGTTCAATCACTGGGTCCCACTGGCCAGGGCACTTCTCTCTCTCTGCTATTTTTTTGTTTGTTTGTTTGTTTGTTTGTTTGTTTGTTTGTTTTTCTGGAAAAAGAATTGGTTTTTCTCATATTAGCCTTTCAGCAGTCTTACCTTTAGACAAATCAGATTTTATTTTCCACAAATGAATACACAAATTTTGGTAACAGTAATAATAAGTATACCCTTATTAGCAGATTTCCTCTTAAATTTTATTGTCTTGATTGTTCTAATATTTAAAAAAATTGAACATTTTATTATGTAATAATTATTACAACTGGAGATGATGAGTTTAAATATGAATAACTGTTTGGATTAAACTTTTTTGTAAGTTTATTTAGTTTTATTTATTTAAAATTTGGGGTTTGGTTGAAAATAGCCATTGTTGGTAAAATTCCCATATGTATTCAAAAAAGATTAAAAGGAAAATAAAATTCTCAATCAAAATCTAATATTAATGGCAATGAAAACCTATATTAATAACTACATTTTAGCACAATAAGGATTTCTCTAAATATAAGGACTTCAGTAATTTTAAGGAGCAAAGACATACTTTGTTTTTCTTTCACCGGACTACAAAGTTGTTAAATTATATGCAAAGCTATTCCTTCTCATTTTCTTTATACCTTTGCCACAGCAAAAAGTGTTTTTATTCAGCATTCTAAATACTGCTTTCAAGGCAATAGTATGATTTGGTAGTCCTTCTCACTAGAGTTTGCTTTGTTTTTTTTTTTTAAGAAATCCCCATTAATGTTCAGGTCACAGAATTAAAAGGGATGGGAAATAGCCCAACAAAATGAAGGGCTCAAAACAATGGCCCTGTACAGCACTGGCAGAACCCATTACCACTCCCCCAGATGACAGAGTATTTTGCAGGTAGAATAGGGAAGGACAAGTCCTGGCTGTCCTGCTTCTTGACAGAGGAAATAAATCACCCTACACACTGGAGGATACCTTTCCAGACCGCACGCTGGGAACTTCATTACACAAGCTGTGCCACACATTACTATGCATATTGCTGCTGATTGGACATAGAGGCATATCCACAGCCTATTTCTGTCATTGTTTCATGGGGGAGGTATCCATTTTTCCTTCGTAGGTAGATACAGGCTTGAAAATGACATAAAGGCAATTCTGTCATGTGCCCATAAGATCTTGATCTTCAGCGAAATATGGTCTTAAGTAATGATTTGTCTAACTTACCCTTACCTTATCTCTTGGTGCATAAAACATGATCATATTATGGGTTCATATTCAAACAATGTTATTTTGATTGTGATTGCTATCAAACATAAATCTTGTTGTCCCTGATCTTGGCTTCTTTAAGAGGGCAAGGGTTCACAGAGAAACCACAGTGCTTTTTTTTTTGGTTTTGTTTTGTTTTTAAATGGGTAATCTTTTGGGTTCATTCATAAAAAAAAAATAAACTGCATTTACTCAGTTTTGCTCAGATGCCATGAATGTAGTTTAATCCAATTTGGTCTAGTTGTGATAATGAAAAAATTGCAGAAGAAGACATAATCTTCAGGCTAGAAGCACAGTATCATTTTCACAGTCAACAACACAAAATTAATGAACCAAGGGACAGAAAATTAATGAACATAACTATTAGCAAGTTTCCTGTAGTTTGAGAACACTAATGTCATTTTAGTTGTAGATTCCTCATAATTTAGCCCCTTCTTGAGGAATTTTCTATGGAGAAATGCATCTGCCACTTCTCCTTTGGTTGAACAATATTGTCCACAGAAAAAAAATACATGCAACACCTTAAGCATTCTAAAAGGAGAGGGATACAGATTTTTTTTTTCTGAATCTTATGACAAATCAATTTTCTGAAAATAAGATAAAACTATAGTCTCAAATCACCAATACAGAAAACAAAAACAACTAATGAACAAGGGCTTGATACAGCGTTATCTAGCTCATAAAATATTGCTTGTGGGTAAAAGCCAAAATAATTTAGATTCTACATTCCTTTGCTACCAGCTAACATGTCATTTTAGGCTGTGTTTATGATAGTTGAGAGAGATGGTTGCTGTTAAACAGTTTCCACTTTGATTAACATCATTACATCTCTCATCAAAGAAATGCTTCCAAAAGTCGGAGAGAATTCAAAGATGAGCTTCTGAGTGGCAGATGTCTAGTAATGCATTCATACAATCAAATTACTCCTATCAGACTTAATTTTTGAGTTATAAATATTTGTAATTTACTGAATATTGACATTTTCTGTTGATTGGCATTTGGAATCTGTCTTACTAGCTTTGGTCTGCTTTTTGTATGTAACCCTTCTCTTTAATCTCTTTAAATAAGAAAAAATATGCATCAAATAGCTTAAAAGGGAGAATAGAGTTATACTAATTCTATTTTTTAATATATATATATATATATATATATATATATATATATATTTTTTTTTTTTTTTCCAGAGAGAAAGGGAAAGGGAGAGTGAGATGAAAACGTCAATGAGAAGAGAGAATTATTGATCGGCTGCCTTCAGCATGCCCCCTACTGGGGATCAAGCCTACAACCTGGGCATGTGCCTGACCAGGAATTGAACCCTGACCTCTGGTTTCAGAGTTTGACACTCATCCACTGAGCCACACCAGCCAAGCTCACTAATTCTTTTCCACTACAACCTTAAGTACAGTTCTTCAAAATGAGGTGTTCTCTTTTTTATCTTTTAGGAAAACGGATTGTATTTTTATTTATTTATTAATAAGTCCACTGGTTTTTGTAATGTTCTTTATACTTTAAAATAGCAATTATGCATTCTAGTCCCGTGCTTACCTTAATTAATGTCTAGTTTGTTAATGAAAGACATTCCTTCAGCTTTACTCTAGGGCAAGGAACAAACTACCTACAAACTACTGATGATGGATCAGCCTGGGGACTAATCATTAAGTGTATCCTGGCAGAATGTAAGATTAACTTTCCTTAAATTTTTTAAATAAAAAGCAGGGTTTGTATTTTTTCCCCCTCTGTCTCTCTTTTAGTTTAAGCTCTAAAGTTCCCTTACATGCAGTCAAGAAATCATGTAGTGGAGAGTAAGGATGTAAGAGAAGGGTTCAGCTCCAGGCTACTTTGGTACTAAGAAGAGCTAACATCTTCAGTGTGCCAGGCAATGTTCTAAGTGCTCTGAATATATCAAAGCCTTGAATCCTTCTATATTTTTGAAGCTAATACTGTGATTCTTTGCATAATACATCTGTGAAAACTCTGAGATGCTAAGTGTTGTTAATCTAGTAAGTGGTAGAGCTGAGCTTCAAATCAGACACTGTGATTACAAAACCCATGTTTTCCTACTGTCTCTTAGATTTTGTTCCGTTAGCACCTTACCTTAAAACATATAAGGCTTGCCTTAGCTGGTTTGGCTCAGTGATTAGAGCATTCAAATCACAGATCAAAGGATTGTCAGCTCAATTCCCTAACAAGGGTAGTACCTGGGTTTCAGGCTCTCCCCAGCCCGGAGTCAACTAATCAATGTGTCTAGCTCACATTGATGTTTTTCTCTCCCTATCCTCCCTTCATCCCCTCTCTAAAAAAAAAAAAAAAAAAAAAAAAAAAAAAAAAAAAAAAAATCCTCAGGTGAGGATTAAAAACAAATGAAAAGAAAAAGATTTAGTTAAGTACTTATAAAATTCAAGCTTAAGGAATAGGAAACTGTTGTGTAAGGTAAAGTAAGATTTTATTATAAATTATTCATTTGCTCAAGTCAGCAAAATGCCATTCATAAGTTAAATAGTTGACTACACTTCCCCCCCCCCCTTTTTTTTTTAAAGTTGTTCATTTTCTAATCCATCAAAACAGGTCATTGACATGTTATTATGTTGAGGTAGGTAGTAGAGATAAGGACTAATGGCTTTGGGATCACAGCCTAACTTTAATCAGGGTAGGATTCTTTGATTGAAAATGTAGGTTTGTTTGCATCAGCTTTATTTACTTTTTATCTCAGGAGAAATTCTTTGATGTTAAGATATTCAAAGTTAAGATATGAGACAGATGAAAGTCTGATAAGATTACAGGAGAAATAAGATACCGGTAGTTTCCTGGAACTGAAAACATACAGACAATACTTTCTGCAGGATGAAATAGGAAAAGAGCCCATCTCTTACCTCTCACAACTGTTCTTCCTTGTGCTTCCATTGGTGGAGGCGGGCCATTTGAGGGTTTCAATAAGCAAAAACTTACCATTCAGGAGACAGACACACTTGAAAATTAATGGATTTCTGGAGATGTTGAATGACTCCTATCTCCCCTTTTGGTGAGCTCAACACAGAGCATAAAGGCCTGGAGGGAAAACAATTGAATTATCAAAACTCATTTCTCAAAGCTGCAGATCAAGATTATAGGTTGGCCTAGACCTGTTTGGCTCAATGAATAGAGGTCCCAGGTTCCATTCTGGTCAAGGGTATGTACCTTGGTTGTGGGCACATCCCCAGTAAGGGATGTGGCAAGAGGCAGCTGATCGATGATTCTCTCTCATTGATGTTTCTATCTCTCTATCTCTCTCTCTGTAAAAAAAAAAGAAAGAAAGAAAAAAAAGAAAAAAAAATCAATAAAATATATATTTTAAAAAAAGATTATAGGTTGGTAAGGCCATGAAAATTAATTACTTTATTTAGTGATTGCTATTAATTACCACCCAAATTTTCTACATCACAAGATTGAGAATATTTTTATTTTAAAATTTGTTTAGGGCAAATATTTCATGAAAATTAAACTGCTAATTTCAAAGTGCAAAAATGGGAAAAAAAAACATCAGGTGATGGTTTTAACCAATTACCTGAAAAATTCTATTAATTTTGATCATTTATTTATATGATTATATTAATTAATTAGCCAGTTATTAATCTGACTAATGATTTGACAATAAAGATGTTTTTTATAGTATCCCAGCAACTCAAATGAAAAATACCTATGTACTGGAATGATTCTGAATATGCATCCTTTTAATAAGACACTATTTAATCCAAAATAAATAACTAAGATTTTAAATTGACCTTTCATAAGGTCATCCTTATACACAATCATTCCATGAGTTACATCAATGACTTCAAGCATCCTTGTAATATATTTGGAAGGATATAGCAAAAATAAATAACATTCAATGGTTTCCCCCTTTTAATAGGTAGGTTTTATGTGTGTTTTTCAACCCCTGTTTGCTCAGATTATTCATAAGAGAAGAATGAAAGTATTTTGGGGAAAAGCATTTTGCCATGGTTTGCAAGGCAGATGGAAATGTACAGTAGCAATGCCAGCAAATCTCACATTTGTTACATTGACTAACTTGAAAAGTTGCATTTAGGTGGTTTACCATTAGTCTAAGTCATCCTATTTGCATCATCAACATATAATGGTCTTTCTTACATTGGAATTGTTCTTGCTTAAGCATTTTACATAACTGAAAGACAATGATAAATGCAATCTTATCAATGTCAGCCCTTCCTATGACTAGTAATGATTTACTTTCTTTGCACAAACTTGTCAAAGTAATGGTATATTAGATTTTGATGCTTCTTTATTTTTAGTGGAGGCTTAATGTGTATATTTCTTGAATTGGTATTTTCCTTCAACATAATTAATTTTGTGGACATTTGCTACCACAGCTTGCTGCTTTAGACAGAGTTGTTGAGCTTGTTATGTCTCATTGTACAAATGAGCAAGAGGTGGCTCAACCTTTCATGTGAGATACTGGAGACTGTTATTACCAACAACTTAAACTCACAAATAGATAAACCAAATTTCTAACCTTTAAAAGGTAGAAAGTCCTCTTATTTCTTCAGAGGTAGAATTATGGGGCAATATTACATGATTTGTTTTTAATTTTGGCTTGGCAGGCTCTGCCCCATGTAATTTCTATTTAGCCTATCAAAGATAAATTCTTTTTACAGCCTCCTATCTTGTGGAAAGTTTATTCTTTTATTTTCATATTCTTATCATATCAAGAGTGACCGAAAATCATTCTCTACTTGCAGTAAAAAACAGAAATATCAGCTTGCATTAGTGATGAAGCTAAAATTATTTGAATTACAACCCATATATAAAGATGGACTAGTAGGTTTTTCTTTTAGGGACTGATGTCCAGTCAATATTAAAGATACCATAGCAACTAGTCCAAATTGATCATCTCATTGCATAAAGCCATTTTTTCTTTTAAATGAATATTTCAGGTGTAATTTGCTTTTATATATCAATATAGTATTACATTTCTAAAAAGACTTATAGAAATCATTATACTATTATTAGTTCCAAAGGTGGAAGAAAAACTATATCACCCTATTTATTTCATACTGATTCCAAGATACCTATAACACCTTTCTGGAAAATATACTGCACACTGACAAGAAAAAAGACACAAACACCTATGTTAAAGGGAATAAAAATTGCTAACTAGAAGATATTTGAATAAGGCAAAACTTCTCTCTTCTAACCATACGTAATTAATCAGCTTTATTACCCTCAAAACACAAAGGAATAACATTCCTAAGCCCCAAAGAAGAACATCTGCTTTGCACCCCACTCGTATTGGGCTTGTTTATCTGGGCTCCATACTGCTTAAATATTAAGATAGATTTCAGGGGTTTCATAGCAACTCTAATGAAATGCAGAAGATAATCAAGACTGTTTCTGTCCTCCCAATAGCTCCCCTGGTCATGGCCTTGCTTGACAATGTCTGACACTTTTGTCTTCTGCATTCCAATTGGCTGCATTAGCCCTGCAGGGTGCAGGCATGTGTGTGCATGTGCGTGTGCACATGTCCAAGTACTCTAGCATACATTAAATAAAGGACAAGTGGAGAAAGAACTTCATTCTTGTTGCCTACAGCATACAAGCTTATCAGTTTATAAAACTAAAGTAATGTTTCATAGGTACTTGATATTGGAATTTTCCACACATATGTATCCTTTCACATAGCATCAAATGTTACTGCATCAGAGTAAGCTTGTAGGTTTGGCTTTGATGTAAGGAAAATGCAAGGGTTGAATATTTTGGCAAGAGTAAGGCAAATCCTCCCCTTTACTTTCTCTTCAAAAATATTTCTTAGAGCTTCCTTTTATGGTTGAAGGTTTGCTCAACATTTTACAATTAATGATTTGGCAGTGCTGGGTTGGATGTAGAGGGATTATTTGTTAGCCAAGAGGTAAACTGAAGCACAGACTTCAGAGACTTGTAGATTTCAGGAAAATAGATTCTTAACCTGGGTTCGTTTATTTTCTATTCTCCAAGTTTTTTTGTGCCTACCTCCCACCCCCCGCCATGTTTTGGATGGCTGTGACAAGTACAGAGCTAAAAGCAGACAAAGGTAGATGAATGAAAACATTTTAACAATTAATTTGAAGTTCTCTGATCTGAGAGTCTAAACTATTGCCAGAAAAGAACAGAGATCCAAGGCCAAGTTCTTTAGCTAAAGAAGAGTTGGGCCAAAAGACTGAAAAAAAGTTGATTATTTACCCTATAAAAATAATCAATGGCTAATTCATCCCCTTGGCCATATTGGTGTTAGTGATAAGTTGCTCATTATTCAATGTGACAGATATAGGATTGACGGTGGCACAGGTAGGAATGAATGAGTTAGCTAGGCCATTATTGAGTAAACAGCTTGGGTTCATTGTTTGGGGGCTCCACTCCTATCCAGAATGGAGTCAGAGGTACAGGACATGGGCCTTTTGCTTCCAGTGCATAATCGCTGACCAATACAGCCTTGTTTTGCCCCGTTTGGATAATATAGTATTTTGGACCTCTTTATTCATGTGCCTCTCTTGCAAGGTCTCTCTTTCAAGGGCTCAGGGACACTAGGGTCATGGAATCTCCTATGTCCTTTTACTGTTTTGTGTCAGAGGACTAGCTATGGGCATGAGTTTATGTAGTTGGCACCATTCTTCCTTCGGTAGTTCATGAGAGAAGTTAAGAGTCTATCCCAGATGTAGGGGAGATAAAGGCTGCACCTGTTGCTTTCATTGTTATTACAGTGGCTTCTCTTGTTATTACCATGAAACCAGAAGAAAAAAAATGTTGGTTCTTATCCAGAAAATGTTTTCAGTGACAGTCCTTGGAAATTGGCTTGGTCAAAGGGAATCGTTTTTAGCGTCACCACTGTGACACACAATGTCTGTCCACTCTGACTCCCTTTCTCATTCTTACTCCCTTAGACTTTCTGCCATTTTTTATGTTAAGAGGGTTTGAGTTGTAAGTGCCTGTGGGTTTGCTTCCTATACAGCATTGGTTCTCAACCTTTCTAATGCTGCAACCCTTGAACACAGCTCCTCATGTTGTGGTGACCCCCAACTATAAAATTATTTTTGTTGCTACTTCATAACTGTAATTTTGCTGCTGTTATGAATCATAATGTAAATATCTGTGTTTTCTGATGGTCTTAGGTGACTCTGCTAGCAGTTCTCAACCTGTGGCTCGCGACCCACAAGTTGAGAACCACTGCTGTAGAGCCTAAGACCATCGGAAAACACAGATATTTATATTATGATTCATTAACTGTAGCAAAATTACAGTTATGAAGTAGCAACAAGGGCTTACTGTTTCTGTTCTCCCAATAGCTCCCCTGGTCAAACTTGTCCATGTTCCCCGTGGGGTTGGAGAGAGGCAATTAATCAAATGTTGGTATACAAAATACCATTCTATGTTGGACATAGGGGTTCCAAGGCTGAATCCAGCTTTAAAACTTCTGTAGATTATTCAGTAAACATATGATCTCATTATCTAATTATAGTACCAAGTAGAGCATTGCCATCCACTCAGGAAGAATCCAGGCTATTTCAGTTCCCATTGACTATTAGAAAAACACTTTTTCTATCGTTGCCTTTGAAATTTGCACTGTAACTGTCCTCTATATCCCTCTTTGACCTACTTGAAAACAGGAAGTGAGCCTTGCTTTTTATACCTTTGTATCTGTATGCACATTAATTGAAAAGTTTGAGGTAAAGGGTAAATATTGACCCCAATGCATTATTCTGCCTTTAGTGCAAAATAACTCCTAATTAATCTTTTAAAACATCCTAATAAAGCTTTAATTTACCCTTTCTTTTTATAAAAAAGTTGGATCCCTATATTTGAGTATCCTTTATTTTCTCTTCCTACATAATTAATAGAAATAATAACAAATTATAGCTAATATGTTTCATCACTATATCTCAGGAAGTGTTCTAAATGTTTTATACATATACATTTCTTTAAGTCACACATCAATTTCATGGAGCAGACTCATATATTTCTATTTTTCATAATAAGTTAGGTTTGCAAGATCCCCTACATTTACAGTTTTGGTGTTTTTTAACCAATACAGTAGCCTTAAAGTTCCCCTCACCATAACCAAACCTCATTTGCCTGACTACAGACCTTTGACCTCCATTTTCTTAGAAAACTTGTGAATTCTTTCTGTCCTCCTGAAATATAACTCTTCTCTCAGTTTCTTGCCAGTTTTACAATCTAAGAGTGTCTCTCTCAAGAACCTGGAAGCCATCCTTTTGAAATGTAATGTCCTCCTCTCTGGGATGGAGAGGGGTCTACTTTCATAAGCAAGAATTAGTAATCAGATGGCCTCATCACACTGAACAATCTCCTCCTCAAATCCTCCAGTAGTGTTTGCACTAGCTCTCCTCAGCATTTAAAAACTCTCCTAAGACTCAACTAAGCCTGGAATAAGCTTTACATTGCATAAAAACCCCAATGTATACTCCAGCTGGATGGCCCAGTTGGTTGAATGTCATCCCATACACCTAAAAGGTTACAGGTTCAGTTCCCTGTCAGGGCACATACCTAGGTTTTGGGTTCAATCCCTGGTCAAGGTGCATGCAGGAGGCAACGGATCAATGTTTGTCTTGCACATTGATGTTTCTCTCTCTCCCTTCTCTCTCTAAAAAGCATTGGAAAATACTCTCAGGTGAGGATTGGGGGGAAAAAATCCAAGGTATACATTGCATTTATTTTACTCTTTCAGAATAATTTTTTAAATGTTTTTATTGATGTTAGAGATAGAGGAAGTGAGAAAGAAAAGAAGAGAGAGAGAATCATGATCAGTTGGCTCCAACATACCCTCCCCAGACCAGAGTTGGAGTGGGGATAGAACCGGAAACCTGGGCATGTGCCCTGACCTGGAGTCTAACGGGCAACTTTTTGATACACAAGGTGATGATTCAATCAACTGAGCTACACTGCCAGGGCCAGAATAATTTTCTAGAATAAAATCTTTAACAGAGTCATGGAGAAAGGAGATAAACAGGAGTTACCCTGATGTTCAGTAAGTGGGAGAGGGGTGGGTGGAGCCTTGTGAGTGGCAGACATGCTGTGTACTCTTTGCTCCCACGATGGAGGCATCCTGCAAACATCTTGCATTCCTAAGAGAATGCCTAGTATTCATGACATTGTTAATAATAATAATAGATTTAAGAAACCGAAGATTCCCCTGCTTCTCCCACATGAGAACAAAGCAGTCCTAATTATCTAGCACGGGGAAGTCAGTGCCAGTGTGGATTTATGTTCCCTTCCAAACTAGAATATAGCATCACAATTGATTTTCTTTCTTTCCAATTCTAATTTTTCAGACCTGTTAAAATGACTCTAAACCAAACTGCTTCGAAAGAAATAATATTGGCTTTCTCCCATTATTCCTTTCTTTTCTCCCTTGTCTCCTTCCGACTAAATCAAATTAATCTGCTTTAAAAATAGAAAAGATAAGTGATTATATAATCTTCTAAGGGAGGCAGGAAGCCGTGGGACAGAAGGCACAAATGAAATGCTCAGACACAGGGCTTAGTCAGACAACGCGCATGTCAATCCAGGCCTTCCATGGCCCAGTACTGCGGGGATCAGCCAGTAGAGGAGGGAGAGCCTCCCTGTCTGGGACCCTTCCTGATGTAAAGTGCCTTCTGGGGGAAAGGAAGTGCTTCCACGAGCCCAGAGAAAATGTTAAGATGCCACTCGGAGCTCATGTCGCTCAGAATTTCAGCCTGGAGGCAGTGAGGAGCCCCTGCGACTTAATCCTGACACAGGAGAGGAAGCGGGGCTTTTTATCAGCTCAGCTGGCACTGTCATTGTAGCTTTAAAAACCTGAATTTGAGCCTTGCTTTTAATTTATATGGAGAGAGAGAGAGAGAGAGAGAGAGAGAGAGAGAGAGAGAGGAATTTAATCATTCCAGGTAAATAGTGGAGCTTCGCTGTAACAGAAGCAGGAGCTCCTCAGCCCCTAACTCCGTTCCCTAAAATCCTGTCCATCCCCCAAAAAGAAAAGTCATTGTCCAAAGAAGTCAGCTGAGGTGGAAGGATGATATTCAGGGTGAAGAGAGTTATTTTAAGAAGCCACAGGCATTTGCATCTCTAAACTATTAGGAGATAAAAACTAAGGGAGATTTTAAAATGCATATACATATATACATGTTTTAAATCTAATTTGGGGTCACAGCTGTAATTGCAAAAGCTTTGAACTGTGTGTCATGCTGGAATAATGTCGTGTTAGTGAATGTAAAGCATTCAGCATTACTTTACGCCTCATTGCACCCTAAGTGTGATGCTATTTCAATACAACACCTACCACTTTTAGGTCTTTATGCTTAAGTATGTCTTGCTGGATGAAATCAAGCTACAAATTGGATGAAATTGGGTCCTTCCAGTTGATTCTACTGCTAGAAGTTCCAAAACCCGATTGTTTTTCTAAATCCAATTTCATGAATTCGGAATTCAAATTATCATGATTTCTTGCACTGAAAAATAAATACAAAAGCTCCACTTGCTGCAGAGATGGAAAGCAGATTTTTGGCCACAAAAATAGTTAACTTTTTTTTTTTCACACCAGCATTAAAAATGGCTCAGAAATGGAGCAAGAAATGCTAGAGAAAACATAACCTGCAGAAATTTGAGACATAAATGTATCCATGGCTCAGGCGAAAATGGTCCTTCAGACAAACAATTCCATCAAAAAGACTTCACTGAACACTGCTCTGTGCTTAGTTTCCTTCCATCCTTGTATGATGCCTCCAGTCATTCCACTGCCACCTAAATTTGTGGTTACAACAAATTACCTATTTTTAAAGATAATATTCAGATCACTGTGCCCTTCCATTTGGCATTTGAAAAATGGCCATATTCATAGAGTCTGACCACTTCATCTTCAATTTGTTTCATTAAACTGTACAAGGGTGGGGAGATGGGATACAGATTTTCAGTGTGGCAGAGAGAATTAAATTGAACCTACCCAGAACCAAATCCAGGTTTCAAATAGAAATTATTAATGTTGATTTTGAAAACCCTTAAATTAATTCTCCAAAATCCTTTTCATTATAGAAACAATGGCTCTTTAAAACAGTAGCATTTTGGCTGGCAATAATTCGGGGGGGGGGGGGGACTCTAATAAGACAATAATCAGTCAAAGATTTATTCCATAAATATATTTCAATTATGCTAAATAAAGGTATTTCTTTTCTTTTTATAAAATATATTTTATTGATTTCTGAGAGGAAGGGAGAGGGAGAAAGAGAAAGAAACATCCATGATGAGAGTAAATCGTTGATTGGCTGCCTCCAGCATGCCCCACACTGGGAGTTGAGCCCACAACCCAGGTATGTGCCCTGAGCAAGAACCCAACTGTGACCTCCTGGTTCATAGGTCGATGCTTAACCACTGAGCCATGCCAACTGGCCTGAAAGCTGTATTATTAAGAGAAAAATAGCTAACCAAAAAGAAAATACTGTTCTATCCATGAGTGGGTATTATAGTAATATATAAATTTATGCTTGATCCTAGTCATCAAAAAAAATTAAATTTAGTGACCTTAAGGGGAAAGTAGACTAAAATATAACATTGTAAGTGGATACATTTGTGTTTGTGTGTTTTTTTCTTTATTTTTATTGTTGGCACTATTACAGATATCCCTCTTCCCCCTCCCCTCTTTGTCCCCCTCCACCCACCCCACCCCCTGATTTTTGTTTCAATGAAATAGAATACCGATAATTCACTAGGCAAAAGCAGTCTGGTAAATGACAGAGCACTGTGTAGAGATTACCTGGTCCCAGATCAAGAAGTAGGATCCCATGCAGCTGTGGGCAATCTACGACTCGCGGAGCCAAAAGAGTGGAGGGTTCTCTTGCGCTCCCCTCCCCTCCTTCACCAGCAGCCCAAGATGAGAGTGCCAGCATGGTCAGGTTGCTTTTGTCCCAGCCCTCCAGTCCAGTTTAAGAACCCATTGTAGCCCTTGAGTCAAAAAGTTTGCCCACCCCTGATCCCATGACAAGGGTATCAGCCCTCTTTGGAGAATCATGTGTTCTTGGGAGAATTAGACAGAGTTAGATTAAACTAGAGAAAGAAGCTGTATCGTTGACACTAGATATAAATAAATCAAAATAATAATAATCACCGACTGCTGTGGGGCACTGAAGAAGTAAATGGAAACCCACAGGCACACACAGGGTTGGAAGTAAGAACTGATAAAACTCAGCTTTCCACCCACACCTACATCCTCAGGAGTAATCCTAGGTGCTATTTGGGGTCACGGGAGTAGTTTATGATTCCTCCCTCTGTGCAGTTCTGATTTCTGTTCACAGACTATACCAAGCTTTCTAGCTTCTCTCCTCTTTCCTCCCCATCATTACTGCCTCCTCAGCTTGGTTGCTAAGGTGATGTAATCTAGTGGCTGGTTACAAGCCTGTCTTCCCTCTTCTATACTGCCACTGCCAAGTCCTTAACCTAACACCTCCACAATTAGTGGGTAATCTGTCTTGATGACTTTACTTACTGACTGACTTAATTTATATACTAATCAAGACAACTAACATGGTCTGTTGGCTTCCCTGCCAAATCCAAACTGCCCACCCCCCCCCCCAAAAAAAAAGCCAAACCAAAAACATTTCTAGGGAAATGATAGGTGTGATAAAGAATTATAGCCAAAGCCGGTTTGGCTCAGTGGTAGAGCGTCAGTCTGCAGACTGAAAGGTCCTGGGTTCGATTCCGGTCAAGAGCATGTACCTTGGTTGCGGGCACATCCCCGGTAGGGGGTATGCAAGAGGCAGCTGGTCGGTGTTTCTCTCTCATCGACCTTTCTAGCTCTCTATCTCTCTCCCTTCCTCTCTGTAAAATATCAATAAAATATATATTTTTAAAAATAATTATAATTCCAGAGTTAGAGATATGTGCGGGAGGTAGGCGGGGGCACGGGGGAGGGGGGGGAGGTTGGGGAGATATAAGTGGGAGAAAGAGAGATGTATATATTTCTATAGACAATTTATACAGAGTCAACTCTCATTATTCATTCATGGATTCATTATTTGAATTTTCCCTCTTTCTAAAATTTATGTGTACCCCCCAAATCAATACATGTAGCATGTTTAGTCATTTGCAATCATGTGTAGAGAAATCAAAACTTTGAGTCTCCTAATGGGCCAAGGTCCAAGCAGGCAATGCTCTGCCTTCACTTTTCAGTTCATGTTGTAAATGACCATTTTGTTGTCTATTTAGTGCCAAAGTTTTCAAATATTTGTGCTTTTTTGGGTGTCTTTGCTGCTTAAAATGTCCCCTGAATGCTAAAGTGCTGGTTTAGTTTCCCTAAGTACAGGGAGGTTGTGTGTTCCTTACTCAGATAAGCTTCATTCAGGCTTGAGGTACTGTACTATTTTTAATTAAATGATAATAGTAAGAGCACATGCCAAAATTTGTGAAATGCAACCAAAAGGAAAAAAAAAAGTCACTGATTAAGAAGTATAGTTTTGAGTATATCTATCTGGAAATTAGATTAAATCTAGTATTTAATAACAACTTGAAGGAAACTTTAAAATCAATGATATAAACATGGTCTGAATAAATGGAAATTTTATTTTCTTAACTAGGACAACTCACTTTAATAAAAGTGTCAGTTTTCTCTAATTAATGTATAAATTCAATACAATTCCACTCTTATTTTCAGCTAAATGTTTTAATAAATATATTTAATATTTACATAGAAAATCAAGACCAAAAATAGCTCTTAGACAAATAAAAGGAAATAATTAAGACACTCCCCCAACCAATATAAAGATAAACTACAAGGTCATGGAATAAAACGCAGTAGCACAAAAACAGACAAATGAATCAAAAGAGTATTCAGAGAAGACATGAAAAATATCACTAATCATCAAAAAGATGCGTATTTAAATGACAATGAGGTATCACCTCACACCTGTCAGAATGGCTCCCATCAACAAATCAACAAATGACAAGTGCTGGCAAGGATATGAAGAAAAGGGAACCCTGCTGGTGGAAATGCAGACTGGTACAGCCATTGTGGAGAAAAGTATGGATTTTCATCAAAAAATTAAAAATGGAACTCCCATTTGGCCCAGTGATCGAGCACACTTCTAGGAATATAGTCCAAGAATCCTGAAATACCAATCAGAAAGAATATATGCAACCCTATAATCATAGCAGTGCTATGTACAATAGCTAAGATTTGAAAACAGCCCAAAGGCCCATCAGTGGTTAATGGATAAAACAAAAACCTGTGGTACATTTATACAGTGCAGCTGTAAAATGAAGGATCTCTCACTGTTTGAGACAGCATGGAGGGATGTGGAGAGTATTATGCTAAGTGAAACAAGTCAGTAAGAGAACGATAAGTATCACATGACCTCACTTACATGTAGTTTCTAATGAAAAAAATAAACTGATGTACAAAATAGATCCAGAGACATAGAAGCATGAAATAGACTGCTCAATATCAGAGCAAAGGAGGCTGAAAGGGGAGGATGGGAAGAGAAGAGATTAATCAAAGATATGTATGTGCATATAAGCATAACCCGTGGACACAGACAACACTGTAGTATGCCTGATGTGGGAAAGGCCAAAGGTGGAGGGAGTCAATGGGGGAAAAAAAGTGGGATATGTGTAATATTTCCAATAAAGATACATTTTAAAAAAAATAATATTCAGAGACAAACAAATGTATTATCTGGGAACTTAATATAGATTTAACCCAATATGGAAAGGATGATTTGCTTTTAAATGGTCTGAGGCATAGAAGCTCATTTTGTGGAGCAAATAAAACTCACAACACTATATACAAAGTTAAACTCAAATGAATTAAAAGCCTATCAAGTTAATGGGATAATATGTAAGATAATATCATTGTGAATAAGATGGGCAAAAGGGAAACGTTTTTTTAAAAATTTATAAAACTAATCATATGCCAAATAATTATGAATGGGCAAAAATAAAAGGCATATGATACATTGAGGGATGATATTTGCAATGTTTAAAAATGATAAGTATTGAAATCAACAAGAAAAAAAGATAAAAACTCAATGGATAAATAAATACGAAGTAAATAATAAGCAGTTTATATAACAGGAAATTTTAAAAACACAAACATAGAAAGATGCTCAAATTCATTAGTAACTAGAAAATGAAAATGAAAACAATAATATGATTTCAACAACCTATCTCTTTAAACTGGCAAAATTTAGAAACCTGAAAAACACCAAAAGTTGTTGAGGATGTGAAGTTATGGAGACCCTCATGCAGAAGGCAGACTTTGATAGCCTTCTGAAGAGTAACCTGACATTACTGAATCAAATCTCATATATTTACACCCCATTGTCCAGTAATCCCCAAATCCTTTACACAGTGTTGAAGAAGCTTATCAACCATTATATTCTTTGTCAGGGTGTCAGAGATAGTCAACATATCCATCACTGAGATAAATGCACACCCCAAAGTTCTATGAAGCATCTAGGAGCAACAGTCTAAATATACACCTACCCACAGATATTTAAAAGATAGTACTGAGTAAGAAAAACACACACAGTACTATACCCATATATTAAAATACATCCAGACAACACAACAATATACACTTGCATGGAACAATGATGATAGATACTATGAACTGAATGATAAAATTATTTTAATCCTATACAATTGATACACATATAGATAAGTAATTTTAAAAATTATATGAGAAACAATATCATTATAAACCTTCATCCTCTGAAGAGATGGCATTTTAGTGAGCCAGACAGTTATTTATGAAAAGAAGGTCTGATCAGAGAAAACCACTCTTTGTGTCTCACAGATCAGGCTCCAATGGAAGAATTTAGTTCTGATTTGAGGCTCTCACATTAAGCAGAATCTTGTATAAAGGACCTGGTAAGTGAAAGGACTGCAAATAACCTAATAGGAAGAACAGGGAGGTAAAATGGAACTGTTTTACCTGGAATCATAGAAATTATATGTACAATAGTTTCCCCTAGTCCATGGGGTATACGTTCCAAGACTTCCAGTGGATGTCTGAAACCACAAGTAGTACCAACCATTTATATGCTGTTTTTTCCTATACATACACCTATGATAAAGTTTAATTTATAAATTAGGCACAGTAAGAGATTAACAACAATGACTAATAATAAAATAGAACAAATGTTAATAATATACTGTAATAAAAGCTATATCAATGTGGTCTCTCTCAATATATCTTATTGTACGGTATTAGCCCTTCTTGTGATGATATGAGCCGATACAATGCGTACGTGATGAGATGAAGTGGGTAAATGATGTAGCACTGTGTCTGAGAGCTAGGTTACTACTGACCTGACAATTGGGCAGAAGGAAGATAAAATCTAGAGCAAATTTCTTTTTTCTTCATCACAGTTTCACAGATAGATGATTCGTTCTTACCGTAGCTCTTGGCAATCACTGCATATTTTTCTTTCTTTCCTGATTAAGTTAAAAAATTTTACCTTTTCACTTAAAGAAGCACTTTGCATATCTGAATTGTCAATGTCAGGACTCTTGCCCTTTTGGGGACATCATTAAGTAAAATAAGTTACTTGAACACAAGCACTGCGATTTTTGCAACAGTAGATTTGATGACTAGGATGGCTGCTAAGTGACTAATGGAGATATGGGGGTGGGAGGTGGGGTAATTCACATCTGAGCAGGAGGGCACAAGATTACATCAGTACAGTGAGCAATTTAAAACCTATGGATTGTTTATCCCTGCAATTTTTTACTTAATATTTTACTTAATATAGTTGACCATAGGTAACTGAAATCTCAGAAAGTGAAACTATAGATGCGTGGGGGGAAGGGGGACTACTGTCTCTCTCTTCAATTAACTTATGAGTTATCATGTAGAAGAGAGATAGGGCCTTGCATATCGCTTGGGAATAGAGGTGATAAAAGCAACTGGGGACCCTACGGGCAAGTAGATTTAGGACAGGAACAAAGGGGAAATTTCTGAAAGTGAGAAAGATAAAAAATGGGCATCATTATAGCATTTTTCTACTGGAAGGTAGACATCATTTGTCAGGAATGCAGAGAGATTCTTGTCTTTGAAGGAAGTGTCCCTTCTACCTTTTAAAATTTTATAAATCTAAAGACTTTAAAATTCTCAATGCAAAGAAAAGTTAAGTTTCAAGTAGTCTGTTTTCTTTCTCTCAAATTTGGAGCAAGCAATGACTCTAGTGGCTAAATATGCTATTGAAACTTAAAAAATGGAATAATTTAAGAATCTCCTTTCTCTCTGAACTATTTGTAATGTTTGTATGCCATGCTTATTCATCAGTTCACAGTGAAGTGAGCAAGGAGACACTTGGATGGTTGCAGGTATTTACTCAGACATCAATCTATTTTCATACCTATGATTAAAAGCTCTCTGGAGCCATGATCCTGGACCACAGGCATCTGTTTTTCTCCATTGGGTTAGGAAGAACAACCCCAGGGTGTGACATAATCAGAGGTGGAAACTCCCCATGTCATCATATTATTCTGAATTCTGTATTAAAACTGACCATCAGCCTTGTAGCATGAATTTCCTCAGAAATTATATCACTGTCAGCACCAGTAGCATTTGAGTTATTCCAATGGAATATTATCACAGTGCCTGAAAGATAAGCTTAATTCACTCCTTTTCCTTCTTTCTACATCTTATTCCTATTTTTCTCTCTCTTACCTCAATCAAGTTAAAACTGGACCTTCAGGTATCTAAGGCACTATTTTAAACTTGATTTTCTAAATAAAGTGTGTAATGGTAAACTTTATGTCTCAATCTTGTTTGCTCTATAAAATGTATGTTAATACATTCTTATTTTCATTATATAATCATATGGACTAATGTGGTTATATAATGAAAATATAACTCAAAACCAGATACATTCTTTTTTTCTCATTTATTGGTCATTCAAAACACTGATTTATATTTAATTCCTATTCACTCCAGGTATAACATTCTCATAAAGAGTTGGAAACATGACATCAGCCAGGTTAACTAGAGTAGTTCATGCTCCCATTTTACTAAACTTAATGAAAGGATCAGGAAACTATCTGTTAAGGATTATAAGACAAAGAAAATAATTATATCACTAAAACCAGGTTCATAATATTAGGTGCCTAAGCTGTGTGTACTTTGGTGAACTCAGAGCTGTTCCGATGGTAACCAGCAGAAAGTTTTGATGATAGTCGGGTGTCCAGTAAACCTCAGGACAAATCCTTTTATCTTTTCACGTAAAGAAGCACTTTTAATAAATAAGTATTAATAAATATTATTAGAACATAGCCATACCAACATTTACATATTGTCTATAGTTGTTTCCATGCTATAAAGTTGTTGAGTAGGTGTACTGCAGATCACATTGTCTGTAAAGCCTAACATATTTACCATTTGGCCCTAACAGAAACACTTTGATGACCTCAGCCCTAGGTCTTCTGAAGTCCTGTGAAGCAGATTTTGAAAGCCTTAGTTAATCCTCTGATAATAAGCCTGAATAAATAAAAATAAAATATGCCACAAAACTAGATGGAGAGGAAAGATAACAATACCAGGATAAGGCACTTATTTACAGATAAAATATTTGTGGGGATTTTTAAAATATATATTTTATTGATTTATTATTATTATTTATTATTTTTTTACAGAGAGGAAGGGAGAGGGATAGAGAGCAAGATACATTGATGAGAGAGAAACATTGACCAGCTGCCTCCTGCACATCCCCTACTAGGGATGTGCCCACAACCAATGTACATGCTTTTGATTGGAATCGAACCTGGGACCTTTCAGTCCTCAGACTGATGCTCTATCCACTGATCCAAACCAGTTTTAAGAGTAACAAGTTTAAGGTGGTATCTGCTTTATTTTTCCTGAATTCATGTCTCCCCCTGGTAACAGGAATCCTCTTTCTTTGGGGAACTATGCCTCCTCCACCTAAACATGGATTTCTGGAAAGGCTTGCAAAATCACTTTGCCCCTGAGGAGTTGGAAACATGACATCAGCCAGGTTAACTAGAGTAGTTCATGCTCCCAGTTAAAGTGATCGGTATAGGAAATGCTGTGTGACTGAAACTTAACCAATCACAAGCAATTCTCAGTATTTATTTATAATGGAGAAGAGAAGTTCTCCTTCATCTTCTCTTTTGTGGCGATGCCGTAAAGAAGTCAGCTCCAAACTGCCGAGGATCTTGATTCTTCTTCATGTGAACTTGGAGAGAGACATGGACAGACAAAAACAGATGCACATACAGACAGAGAGACAGGGAGAAAGCTCACGGCATTTGAGATCCTGGATTCAATTGTCCTTGGAGCCTAAGATAAACCAAAAATGACCAGGGGGAGCAGGGGGGGGGGGTTGCCATGTAATATCCCATAATAATCTACCCCAGACACTCAGAAAAGGAAATAGTTGTTGTTTTGAAATTGAGCTTATCTTGAAATCAGAAAAAAGACAACGAGCTACTGAAGTAACTGGGGACAAATACTGTGTGTGCAGAGGGATAGGTGTGTAGGAAAATAACTATTGAAATGAAATGTAATAAAAATTCAAGTAGTGGTGAAGTGAATGGAATCTGCCTTTTAACATGGCACAGTCAGAAAGAACTACCTAGAACAGTGGTGGGCAAACTCATTAGTCAACAGAGCCAAATATCAACAGTACAACAATTGAAATTTGTTTTGAGAGCGGAAAACCGACTTCTGCACGTGAGCCAGGAAGTTTCTATCGCACTGTACGTGTGCACCTGCACGTGGTATTTTGAGGAAGAGCCACACTCAAGGGGCCAAAGAGCCACATGTAGCTCCGGAGCCCCAGTTTGTGGACCACTGACCTAGACATTAACAGTCATATGCATATATGAGGGACTATGGGTGCTCCCATTGCTTTGATTCTGGGACCTTTCACTCTTCTTGTTTTGCTTATACTTTTTCACTTTTCTTTGTGAACTAATTCCTCATACTGGGTCCTAAGTCCCCTTGCTTCCATTGAGCAAGCTTGTCCCCTTCTACAATATTAATTGTTCTCAATATATTGAGGATTCTAAAATTAAAATGTTTATTTCAGAGCACTCTTCTAAATTCAGGCACATATATCCATCACTCTATCGACATTTTCTCTTGTGGGTTTTAAATGAATGTCAAACTCATCAGGTGAATCAAGGACTCATGAATGCCTCTTCTAAATTTTCAGTTTCCCCGTCCCCGTAAATAACACCAACATGGTTCAGCCAGAAATCTCAAAATCATTATTTTTATGACTCTTGACTTCATTTCCAACATTCAATCTATTGTAAATTCTGTGAATTTAAAATAGTGGCTCTTAAAGTGTAGTCTCCTGGCCAGCAGCATAAACATCATCTGGAAACTTGTTAGAAATGTAAATTCTCAGGACTCACTCTAGATCTTCTAAGTTAGAAACTGACTGTAAGGCCCAGCAATCTGTAACACATGCTGAAGTTTGAGAACTTCTGATTTAACTTTTTAACAACTCTGGAATTTGTTAACTTTTCTCAATCTCCAATTCAGAGGCAAGATAAGAAGAAGGTGGAACAATTCCATGGCAAGAGGAATGGGAAAACTGAGACACATAGCTGGACAAACTGGCCCAGCAATTTACCGCCAGAAACAGGTCACCAGGGCAGAAAGCCCCAAGTACCTAACAACAGGCAAAACTGGTGCCAGACTTTGCCCCCAGGGCGGTCTTTCCTCCCCTGAGATATCACTGGGCACATCACTGGTCATGTGGTTCAGACCTCCACCTACCTTTTCTGCCTAGAGTTGACATCCAGGTCACAGTTGTATTTCAGCTCCGGGCACCAGAAAAGCAGCAAAACCAGCAGGTAGAGCCAGGACCAGCTGCAATGGCTAATGAGCCCTCGCCCTGGAGCTAACCAATCAGTGCAGACCTGGTGCTGACCAATCAGTGCAGACCAGGGTGCTGAAAGGGCACACGCATAGATAGGCTGATGAACATTCTATTGCGATCTCCCCCAGACCTCTTCTAAACTCCCCACCTTCGGAAAGAAGATAAAACCCCTCAAGACAAAGAAGCCAGTGCATACCTTCACTAGGGCACGCCCACTTGAATCTCCTTTCTGAGTGAATTTTCTTTCCCACAGTGGTTCTCAACCTTTCTAATGCCTCCACCCTCATGCTGTGGTGACTCCCAACCATAAAATGATTTCCGTTGCTACATCATAACTGTAATTTTGCTACTGTTATGAATACCTGTGTTTTCCGAAGGTCTTAGGCCACCCTGCTAGCGGTTCTCAACAGGTTGAGAACAGCTGCTGTAGAGCCTAAGACCATCGGAAGACATATATCTCCTAATATAATCATATTGGTATAATTAACAGATCTCTAGGTCAGTATTTCCCAAACTTCTCTCATGATGAGAATCACCTGGTGGAGTTGTTAAAATACAGATTCCTAAATCCCAACTAAGAAGTGCAAAACTAGAATTTTGGGGAACGTATAGGTAAAATTGTATACTTAACTAGCGCTCTAAGCTTAGTTAAGTATACAGAGCGCTAGTTAAGTATACAATTTTACCTATATGTTCCCAAACCTTCTAGTTTAGCACTTCTTAGTTAGGATTCAGGAATCTGTATTTTAACAACTCCACCAGGTGATTCTCATCATGAGAGTAGTTGGGGAAACACTGCTCTAGGTTATTGTGAGGCACAAGGTCTCCTGCTTCACCCACTGTTACGGGCCAAGGAAGCCAGGTTGGATGGTTCATTACCAGTTCGCACCTGGGCGGAGCTCCGGCTTCAATTCACTAAACTCCCTGGCAAAGCGGTCACAGAGTACCATCTTCTGCAAAGAAGCACGCTCAATAGCATTTTCTAACTTGCTGCCATCTAATTCAGCTGTAGCATTATTTCCAGTTCAGGAAAATGCTTTCCGATGCAAGAGGGGAAAAAAGAGAGAGAGAGAAATATCTTTAACAACTTTGTAGAGAGAAACCTTGCTTTTAAACTTTGTTCTGCTCCTGATGTCAAAGCAGATTGCCCAACGAAGTAGGGCCCTGAGTTTTCAGCTGAGAGGAACTTCACTGAAGCCTTTGCCTTGACCTTGTTTACAAACAGCCCAATCTATGAAGATATTTCAATTATCAGCTAGTATAACTCCCAGTTTATTTTATCCAATCCAAATGGTCTCTCTTTAAAATTATATGTAACCAGTAATCCATTGGTAAGATTTGGGGCTCTATGGGTCATGTGCAATGGTTTTAAGCCTAGCTCCTTTGCAACTTTAGGCAAGTTACTTAGCCTCTCTGAACCATATTGCCAGAAAAGAAAAAAATTACAGCATGTCTATTTAAATGTGAATTTTAAATAAACAATGACTATCATAGTATAAGTTTATCCAATATCATTTTTGGCCATCCTCAATCTGGCAACCCTACTGTGGACCTCGGTTTTCTGACATGTAAAAAAAAAAAAAATACAATAATGAGGAGTTGTGAGGATTAAATAAACTAATTCAGTTGAAGTATTTATTATAGTGCCTGACACATGATGAAGTTGTGTGCTGGTGTTGTTGTCTTTTCCACAATAAAGAAAAGCAACACAAGAATGTCTGGATAGGGTTTCCTAGACACCGGGCAGAAAGGGACTCAGATATTATGGGAGACACACTAATTCTATCAGCACACACTTTATCAGGTGCAAACATGTGCTAGGGTCCACGTGTTCTCATTTAGTCCTGCAATCCCATCAGCTCTAATTGTTTTCAGACCCAATTGACAGAGAAAGAAACTGGGACTCTGAGACGTAATTTGCTGTAAGATTCATGGGTAATCGTTAGTAAAGCTGGGATTTGTTTTGTGAGATTCAACACATCAGGCTTTTTTTTGTTTTTCTTTTATTCTGAGCGTTGTCCCACAATAAAATGAAAATTTGGTACTATTGAAAAAAATGACTCAAAATATCTTTGAATATAAACAAAAATAATATAAAAATTCCTATTTAGCATATAGCAATACACTAAGGAGAACTAAAAATTATATGTAATACTTCAAAAAGTTACAAAGCACCGTCACCATAACTTGTGACCTATCTCACAAGGATCCCATAGACATGGCATTTCTAGTTACACTCTTTTCACAAATAAGGCAATGAAACTCAGGAACTAGATGTCTTCACTATCAGCATGCAGTTCAAAGTGTTCATTAAAACCAAGGTGAAAACCCAAGTGGGTTCAAAAACTCAGGTCTGCTAGAGCTGCCATGACAAAATACCACAAACTAAGAATCTTAAACATCAAAAAAAATTATTTTATCACAAATCTAGAGACTGGAAGTCCAAGATCAAGGTGATTGGTGGTTTGGTTTCTTCTGAAGCCTCTCTGTGTGGCTTGCAGATGGCTGCCATTTAGCTGTATCTTCACGTGGACTTTTCTTGCTGTGTGTGCCACCCTAGTGTATCTTTCTCTTCTTATATGGACACCAGTCATATTTGACAAGGGCCCCACCCTGATAACCTCATTTGACCTTTATTATTTCTTTAAATTTCTTGTCTCCTAATATAGACACATGTGTTAGAGTTTCAGCATATGAATTTGGGGGGAACACAATTCAGTCTGTTAAGACCGGGCTTTCTTACTTGTGACCTTAACCATATTGTTAGTCTGCTTTTCAGAGAATACTTTAAGTACAATTATGTTATTTTTTATGGTAAAAGAATTATATAAACAGTGACCATATTGTTAGTCTGTTTTTCAGAATACTTTAAATATACCGTATTTGCCGGCGTATAAGACGACTGGGCATATAAGACGACCCTCTAACATTTCCACTAAAAATACAGAGTTTGTTATATACTCACCGTATAAGACTACCCCCCACTTGGAGGCATATTTTTCAGGGCCAAAAAGTCATCTTATACGCCGGCAAATACGGTAATTCTGTTGTTATTTTTTATAGTAAGAGAAATATGTGAACAGTGATAATGGATGCATTATAAAGATTAATAACAACTCTAAATAAGTATAAGAATCTTCAAAATTCAATAATGTATACTTGGGATATGATTCACTGTAATATCTGAAAAAACAAATCTTGAAGAAAAAACAATAAATCTGAGAGGAAAGTCTGATCATAGCTGATGTAGTAAGTATCCTCAAGTGTGAAAAAGTATCAGAAATGAAACATATATTTCACACATGGACAAGAAAGAGACAACAGTGAGGCATGCACTATCTTACCCTAATACCTTCAAATCTGAAACTTCCTAAAGTATAGAAAGAGTAGGCAGCACTATGTGGGTCAAACCCACCTCCTCAGGTGCCTGCAAAAGCCAGGGTAGACTCACAGCAGCTGGTGCTGAGTGAGTCAGCGGCTGATTCACAGGACTCTGTCTCCTCCTGGAATCAGGTGGATTCTGTTTCACAGTCTGATTTGTTTGCATTTAGCAAGTGTGCGGACCAAGTAAGGGAAGCGATCATGGTAGCAGCTGGAAGAAAAATCTGTAGGAAAGATGTAAAAAAAAAAAAAAAATCTTTCAACACTTAGTGAACGTAGGTTGAGAGCATTTAATATGGACACCACTATAAATGATTTGAGCTTCAATACTGGTTTTTAAAAAACACAGTCTGCACAGTGGTATTTTTATAGTCAGTGTCAAGCACAGTCGTTTTTAGTTACAGCTTGCATAACAGTTCAAGATAAATCAAAGTGAACTGTTCTGAAGGAAAAGAAAATAGCACAGATTTGCTAATACTGTAATCATGGCTCCGGCCAAAGGCTACTTTGCACTGTGTCTACATAACACTCATTCAACAAATATTTATTAAGTGTTGATTATTTGCCAAATACTGTCCTAGGTGCTAGAAATATATCAATGGCTGAAACACAGTCCTGGCATGCAATGTGCCTACAGCATCTCCTGGGGAGAGAAGCAGTGGCAATGCAGGGAGTCAAATTCTAAATGACATCAGAGCACTCTGGGCGCGGGAATAGGGGGCAGCTCTGACACTTGTCTCAGCTGAGGGAAATCGGGGTTAGTTTCCCAAAGTGGGTGATGTCAAAACTCAGATCAAAGGCGAGGCAAGAGTTAGCTAGACAAGGAGCTGGCAGGAGGAGCCTTCTGAGGCAAGGGCTAAGCGTGTTTATTGTACCGAAGGGCAAAGGAGCACAGCATGGGGAGCCATTTAACGTGATTAGAGAAAAGAGTGGAAAGCAGGGAGTGTTGAGAGGTGAAGCTGGAAAATTTCTCAAGGGGATGTGCATACAATTAAGAGGAGCTTGGATTTCACTCCAATTCACTCTGGGAGTACTATGCACAACAGATATCAGCAGAACACCAGATAGGGGCTGATGCAGTAAATGGAGGCATAAGATTAAAGTAACCTGAGCAAAAATATAAGGTGGACCAATTTGACATGTTTTAAAGGGATGATAATGACAGAATTAGAAAATGACTGCATGTGGAAAGAGAAGGCAAGAAAGAACTGAATAGCCCTGACTGGTTTGGCTCAGTCACTAAACTTAGAGCACTAGTTAAGTATTCAATTTTACCTATATGTTCCCCAAAATTCTAGGTTAGCACTTCTTAGTTGGGATTCAGGAATCTGTATTTTAACAGCTCCACCAGGTGATTCTCATCATGAGAGAAGTTTGGGAAACACTGGCTCAGTGGATAGAGCGTCAGCCTGCAGACTCAAGGATCCCAGGTTCGATTCTGGTCAAGGGCATGTACCTTGGTTGCGGCTACATACTCAGTGAGGGGTATGCAGGAGGCAGCTGATGAATGTTTCTCTCTCATCAATGTTTCTAATTCTCTATTCCTCTCTCTTCCTCTCTGTAAAAAAATCAATTTTATATATATATATATATATATATATATATATATATACATTTTTTTCTTTTTTTTATAGAAAGAACTGAATATGTTCCCCAGGTTTCTGATTAGGCATCTTGTGATCTTGGTTCTATCAGCTAAGAGCGGAAAGCATGTTGGAGGGAAAATGGTCAGTGGTACCTGTGTAATGTACTTTCATTTTATTTAGTCAATCTTTACTGAACCCCTACTCTGTCCCTAGGAAACACAGAGAATTGTGGTAAAACCTGAATATAGTGGTAAATAATATAGGTAAATTTCTATAGCTCATGTTCTATTGATTTCCACAGCTAGTTAGAAAAATCTAGGAAGCTTGTAACCACTACAGAGGGTTGGAGGTTATCAGTACCGGAGTGATACTGACACCATGGGAGAAGATAGATCATTCATGGAAAATGTTGAGCAAGAGAAGAAAAAAGATGAAACATTTTATACCTTTTTTTAGTGAAAAATGAGAAGTGGTCAGGGCAGAAGAGGAAGACAAGAACATTGATTGCATGGTAGACTCATTATCACCTGGCTTCTTAGATCTCTGTAGAGTCAATTCAGGTTACTCTGGTGAGTAAGCTTTTTGTTTCTTTCTGAATTATTGGCTGACTATGTCCTGTAAACCGAGCTTCACATATGAGTGTATATTTAACACTGGGTGGCAAAAACAGCAAATTATATAACAAAATGTGATTATATAACAAAATAATTACAAAAAGAAGTCCACATAACTAAAAATCTATCTAACATTTTATTTTGTTTTAGATTTTTCTGCTTTATTTCTGCCTCAAATGTTACTGAATAGAAATTCTTCTAGCCCTATTGTAATAATTTATTATGCTATGTGCAACATAATAAGTGTCCCACATGAATTTACTAAATTCAATCACCCAAACAATCTTTTGAGATTTGTAGTTTAGAAAAGTGAAGTTTGTAGAAGTTGAGTAACTTGCCCAATGCCACTTAAAAATTATATTGGGCCGAAACCAGTTTGGCTCAGGGGTAGAGCATCAGTCTGTGGACTGAAAGGTCCTGGGTTCAATTCCGATTAAGGGCATGTACATTGGTTGCGGAGGGAGTGTGTAGGAGGCAGCTGGTCGATGTTTCTCTCTCATCGATGTTTCTAGCTCTCTATCTCTCTTACTTCCTCTCTGTAAAATATCAATAAAATATATATTTTTTAAAATTATATTGGTGAAGGCAGGATTTGAACCAAGATATGCCTCACTTTAAACAGGTGTTACCAGTGAATTTGTTCTGTGACAATACCTCCATAAAGAAGAAAAAGCCTTGGGGTTCACCTTTCAACAGAATGATCTGCATTATGTTCAGAATCAATTTTAATCTTGTTATGAAACAAAAGAATATATTGTTACATTCATTCATTAAAATTACATAATGCCCTCATCTGGATAAACAGATAACCCCATAAAAGTGAAAACAACTTAACATGGTATTTTTCTCTTATGAATTTTTTAAAGAGATAATTTATTCATGAGCAAAACTGAATAAAAGCATCTCCTCGCCGGTAAGGTTGTGTTGTTAACATGAATGGCTTTTTGCCTGGCGGAGCTAGTGTCCACTGGGATTATTTTTTTCTTTCATGCAAGCACCAGTCACAGAGAAAAACATATTTGTTAAAACTGGTCTTTGGTCACCAGGTGTCAGTTCCATTTATGGGTAATACCAGTACTTTCTTTGCTTCCCTTAAATCATTTCACTTTCTCCCTCGGAGTCTTAATTATCCCATTCCTCTCGCTAGAACAAGGAGCCCTAATTAAACTCCTCCTTGAAAACACTACTTGTTGGCATTTGTTATGGTTTGAATTGTGTCCCCCCCAAGTTAAGATACGCTGAAGTCCTAACCCCCCACCACCTTAAAGTGTGAGCTCATTTGGAAATTAGGTTGATATAGACGTAAACAGCTATGCTAAAATCAGGTTGTACTGGTGCAGTGTGGGCTCTTAATCCAATAGGACTGGTGTCCTTATAAGAAGAGCGTCAAGTAAACACAGAGGAAGAGCATGCCTTGTGAGAAGGCAAGTGGGATTATACAGGCCAAGGAAGCCCAAGATGGCCAGCCAACAACCAGAAGCTGAAAAAGGGCGTGGAACAGCTCCTTTCCTAGATCCTTCGGAGGGAACACGGTCCTGCTGACACTTTGGTGGTAGACTTTTATCCCCCAGAACTGTAAGGTCATAAGCTTCCCTTGTTCAAACCCCACCCAGTTTGTGGTACTTGGTTAGGAGCACTCTAGGAAATGGAAACATCAATTTTTGTTTTATTGTGCATACCATCACAGGCAACCTTGCAACATGAAATACCTTTGGAGCCTTTAACTAATAGAGTCATTAAAAAAAAGAAAAAACAGACGAGAGGTAGAAGAAACACTTCAGGTCACAAAGTTCAATCTCTCATCCCTGAGGTATTTCTGTTGGAAGCATTCTTGACAGGTGATCATATGGTATCTGCTTAAATTACTGCTAACCCAATATGCCAGCCTGGGCAGGATGAGGAGACACTGGAGGTACTAGCCTCTCCTTGTCCTCATAATTTATACTGGGGAAAATATTTGTAAGTTTAGAAAATCCAAATATATAGAAACAGGATTTTTTTAGCATGCATGTATTAGAAAACTCAACTCTGGCTTAAGAAAAAAAAAAGAGGTGATTAACTCACATAACAGGTTAGTTTATGGATCAAACCAATTTTGGAAGCAGCTTGATTAAAAAAAAAAAACCCTCAAAAATGTGTCCTACAATGAATCTCTCATCTCTAACCACAGGCTTGATCCCCTCTGGGAAGAAAACAAATAGAAGAATTTCAGGCATTACAATGCCAATCAAATAAGGAAGGGAAATCTGGGGGCTCCTGATGGTATAAGGGGGATATTACAGTTGGAGAGGCAGCCAACCAAAATCTTCTAGACCAGTGGTCGGCAAACTCATTAGTCAACAGAGCCAAATATCAACAGTACAAAGACTGACATTTCTTTTGAGAGCCAAATTTTTTAAACTTAAACTTCTTCTAACGCCACTTCTTCAAAAATAGACTTGCCCAGCCAGGCCATGGTATTTTGTGGAAGAGCCACATTCAGGGGGGTCAGAGAGCCGCATGTGGCTCACAAAGCCATGGTTTGCCAACCACTGTTCTAGACAAAAGCAAATTCTATCATGTTATATAGGTACCTATAAGTCAGAGGACACATTTATTCCTGGGCTTCTTTAGAAAGGTTTATAAGAGAAGACCAATTTTTCCTAATTCTCACATAATAAGGACAAGGAATATATACAGTTATGTAAAGTGACTAGAGTATCAAAGCCTACAGTTTCAGGGTGTGGTGAGTAGGGATTGGTAGGAAGTAAGAATGAAAAGAGGAGTGTGGTTTGGATTGTAAAGAACTGAAAATGACCTGGACCAGGAATGGCTAAGATGTATTTTAACTGTGACCTTAAGAGTCAGCTTAGGGAGGAGATAGATGAAAGATCACAGCCATGGTCTAAAATAAAGTAAGACAACCTAAAATAGGAGTAAGAAGGTGCACATGGGGAAATACAGCGTCACTTTGGTAATCTAAGGGATTTGGTGGCAAGTGAGGGAGAAGAATGGTGAGAAGGTACTTCTGAAATTTCTTGAGTTATCACTGGAAGTACACCGTGCCGTTACTCAAGCCAGAAGCTTATTCAAGGAGCCATAAAAAATAAGTAAAGGTGAAGAAGAGATAACGAGCTTTGGATACATTGATTTTATACTATTTAAATATACTCACGTGAAGATGCTTTTTAAAAGTGCAGTTAGAAATATATGTCTGAAATTCCTGAGAAGGGAAGACATTAAAATGCTGGAGTTCTTTCACAGGCCAGCGCCTAACTTACAGTGAGAGCAATGCAAAAGGCGAACTTTATGTGGATACTTAATTCCCCGGCTGCCACAAACCATAAAAATCCTTCACTGAATTTCTATCATGGACGATCTCTCCCAACTCAGTGTGTGTTCTACATTTTTGCCTTTTGTGTCGTTCTTTGTTTTAGACCCCCAAGCTCCTTGGGGTAAGGGCGTTGTCATTAATTTAGCACAGCTGAATATATTACATGGTGCCATGTGTATTTATAGAAGTTTGCTAAGTAATGATGATTCAGATTTGGTAATCAGCACTTGCGATGATCATATGGTTATGCAGATCAACACTTACTATGCAAAATCATTCCCTATAGAGGCAGATGTGCTGGTATCCTTCTTAGTAAATTTTTAGAGCAGTAAATTTCTTGCAGTGTAAAATTCAATTTAGGATCCTGCCTTTGGTGGTTTATTATTTCTGAAGGGGACCAAAATTCAGTACCTTTCTATGGTGCTAAGTTGCTGATAGTAAATGATGCTGATGGCATTCGCAGCAACTAATTCTAATAATTTAAATTACGTATATAAAATACACTTATTGATTTAACAGCCTTGTGATTCCTCTTCTTCAAGTAAAAAAAAACAAACAAAACAAAAACAGTGGTTAAAATACTTTAAAACATTTAGAATATAGTCCTGGCCTGTGTAGCTCAGTTGGTTGAGTATCTGCTGCTAGTTCACTTCCTGGTGAGGGTCACATGCCCGGATTGTGGGCAGTTTTCACGCTTACATTTTCAAGATGCTCTGAGGTAAAATTTTGTTGTGATTCCATACCAACCTCTCAGAAATTTCTGATTATCCCTCCTTATTTGTCATAAGCATCAGCTGATTGAAATCTTAGTGGTATCTACTGATTTAAAGTTGATAGACAACACTAATGCTATTTTTAAAATCTAGCAATTAAGTGGCATCATGTCACCAAAACAACTTCAATAACAACATGAATATGCTCAAGTATCCAATTATAACCCGAAGGGAACAAAACAATAAACACCACTACAACAGAAAGCATTAACAGGAATGATGACAGTCCCATAGCAATAGCCGCTGCAAGCACTGAGCATGATGAAATCTGTGGTTTTATGGTCTTCCTCCTCCCTCCCCATCCTGGGAAGTGGTGGGTGTGGAGGGAGGCAGTAAACAAATTTTTGCTTGAGTACATTCGTACGTAAGTGCATCTATTTAAATTTCTGTTTTTAACGTTTTCTTTAGAATCAACTAGAGGGGGGAAATGTAAAAAAAAAAAAAAAGCCTTTAATACTAGAGTGGTTTTCTTCTTTCCTTTGTTGTTATTGATATTGTTTTGTAAAGATTCATGTGAAGGAACAGCTTGCTATTTATGTGTTTTTGGAGAGCTGTAGTCGGAAAATGTAGGTCTGTCTCTTCTTGATGGGAACAAGTGACTAAAAGGCAACATGAAAACACAATACCTGTTTCCATGTGCCAATGTTATATAGATTCTAAATTAGATATGCTCAGAAAAAACGAGGTTTGCTGGCACCCGATGCTTTTCTTCTCAACTTCTCCCAAACTGATCAGATGGAGGATTATAAAAAAGGGCCCTGTTTGAGATCAACAGACAAAACCAGACAACTTGTGGGTGGTCGCATAGAGGGAAACATTAGAGCTAGACCACAAAACCCAGAAAAGCGAGAATGTGATGCTGAAGCAAAGAGGGAAAAATCCTGACACGTTTCTGATCCTCCGCACCTCCTCCGGAGGATTTCATTCCATTTACGACGATTTCTACAGCATGGGTGAAGGGAGGCAGGACACATTTCCTCATGTATGTGCACTTTTCTGAAGAAAACTGTGTAGGCAGCACCCATTGCGCCTGAGCAGATTTACACGTGTGATTGCATCCAACACTGAAAAATTATTAAATCAAAACAGGAAAGTCCCAATCCATTCTCTCTAGTGGCTAGAAAGCTGACATGTGATTGGATGGGAAAGAGGACTTTACAAGTACTTCAGAGGTGAAAATTTGAAATGCAATGAGAAAACGTTAATGATTTATTCAAGTTCACAGAAGAATAGTTTTAGGGAATTGTACAACAGTTTTACAATGATAGTTGTAAACTTAAACACATCAGGGAAATTCATTACCTGCATTGATTAAAAAAAAAAAAATCCAAAACCGTGGAACCAGCTCACTTTGGAACAAACATTCAAAAGCAATATTATATGAAAATGTATTATTTTGTTAGATTCTCAGAAATGTGAAACTGCAGTAGTCATTTGTATGAGTTAACCTGCAGGGAATTAGAGGATCTTGGATTTTATACATTTGATTCATTGTTCATTATCATAAGGAAGAGGTGGGGAGAGGTAGAACTGTTCTAATTTTAAAATATCTTTGTGTTTATTTTGGTTCCCACCCCCCTCCCTTAACTTCCATTTGTGGTTTACAATTCTTGGGTAAAATGTCCTTAAATTTCCCAGCACAATAAGGCCACATTTTGTTGTTTATACACAGTGCCCTCTCTCAACCTGCCTTCAATGTTCCAGATTTCACTAAATAAACATGTCACTACTTCTTTTCAAGTTTGTAAAGCTAAACAATAGATGAATTAGCAGAAAATCATCTCTGCTTATATAATATATGCTTTTAATTCTATGTTTATTCACTTATTAATTATTGATTATTATCCCACATATAATGGGAGTGGTAAATACTGAGGTAAACTGTGAAGTGCATTCTCTCTTTAAAAGGGCCAACTAACCTGAACCCTTCTGTGACTATTGCTGTTCCTCCATGCAGGCTCAGGATTGCTAAATGTCTTTATTTTCAGAGGAGTCATTTTTTTATTGTTTTGGTTAACTCTCAAAATGTATAAGCAAAATGCATATCTGAGATTTGTTATTTCTTGAACACAGGTAAATCAGCAAATAACAGCTCATCAAATTTATAAACTTTGACTTAATGATCACATAAGAATGCCATATCATTAAAAAACTCTTCCTCTTTTGCTCTTGATCCATCTATTCTCTCTGCATAACTTCTTCTCTGCTGATTCTTCGTATTCCTTCCCTTCTGCCTTTCAGTGTCTGTTTTTAACTCAACTTTTCCCCTTTGGCTTTCTTACATTCAAGAAATTTGAACCATAGTTCTACTCCTAAGCCTGTACCCTATTAAACACCCTTCTCTCACATATTTTTTCATCCATTATTCACTTTTTTTCTGAATCCTCAATCTTTCCCTAACTAAAACTTCCTATTCTTCCAAAACAATGTTCCTCTCTACACTGTAAGAATCTTCCATCCATCTCTTCTTATTTGAACTCTGAGTCTGTCTTATCACCAAATTTCTGGAAAGTGTAGCCCATATTCACTGCTTTTATCTCTACACTAGAGGCCCACTGCACAACATTCATGCACTGGGGGCAAGGAGGGGGGGTCCCTCAGTTCAGCCTGTGCCCTTCCACAATCTGGGAGCCCTCAGGGGATGTCCAACTGAAGCTTAGGCCCACAGAGGTGGACTGCTGTGGTCACCAGCTGTCAAGTAGCTGAGCAACACTCTCCCTGAGGGAACACACTGACCACCAGGGGGCAGCTCCTGCATTGAGTGTTTGCCCCCTGGTGGTCAGTACATGTCATAGCAACCAGTTGTTCTGCCATTTGGGTCGATTTGCATATTACCCTTTTATTATATAGGATTACTCATACACTTAATCCTTAAATGAAATAAATCTAGTCTTTGAAATTACTCTCTCAAAGGTCCATCTCTTTTTTCTCCTAAATTCTTAACTTCTATTTTGCATATGACAGCTTAGCCTTCTCTATTTTCCATGAATCAGATTCTTGCTTGCAATATCTGTGATATTCCATTAATCTCCTACAAATATTTAATTTTGAAAAACATTTGGCATGATTTTTATTACATTTAGTGTTTTAAATCATAAAAATCAGAGTACATGCTAATTAAAAGTTGAAGAATGCATGAAATCTTTTCATCAAATAGTGCTGGGACAACTAGACATCCACATGTGAGAGTGAAGTAGGTTATTTGGAGCCCTATATCACATCATATAAAAAACTAAGTCAAAATTGATAATAGGCTTAAAAGTAGCACCTAAAACTATAAAACTTAGAAGAAAGCATAGTTATGAATCTTCATGGCCTTGGATTAAACAATGTTTTTTTATATAATACCAAAAGCACAGGGACAAAAGAAAAAATATATAAAATCACCATCAAAAAGTTAAAAAACAAAAAAAATGATAGAATTCAGGATAATATTTTCAAATTATAAAGGACTTGTATCCAGAATATATAAAAAAAACTCTTATAACCTATCAACAAACAGACAAATAACTCAAATTTAAAAGAGGCAATGAATTTGAATAGACATTTTTCTAAAGAAGATATACAAATGAACAATAAGTAAATGAAAATATAATCAACCTCATTAGTCATGAGGGAACTGCAAATCAAAACCATAATTAGATACCACTATATACCCAAAAGGATAGCTAAATAAAAAATACAGACAAAGCAACTCTTATAAAATATATGGGGAAATTGTAATCCTCAGACATTGCTGGTGGGATTATAAAATGGTGCAGAAATTTCAGAAAACAGTGTGGCAGTTGTTCAAAATGTTTAACATAGAGCTGCCATGCAATCAAGCAATTCTACTCTTGAATATATACCCAAGAGATATGAAAATCTATGTTTACATAAAAACTTGTACACAAATGTTCATAGAAACATTACTCTTAAGCTAAAAAGTAGATAAACAAAATGTGATATATCCATACAAAAGTATATTGTTATCAATAATAATACAAATGTAATATGCTAATTAGAATGGATGTCCTTCTGGATGACTTTCCAGATGAAGCCATGGCTTCAAGGGAGGCCTGAGTGCCAGGTGTCTGGTAATGGCCGGAGGGAAGCCCGGGTCCAGGGTGCCAGAGTGAAGCCGATTACTATAGCTTGAAAAAGAAAGCCTACTCTTGCATGATCTTCATGCATTAGGCCTCTACTTCATCAATAAAAAGGAATGAGTACTGATATATGCCACACCATGAATGAACCTTGAAAATGTTAGGCTAAGTTAAAGAAGACAGTCACAAAAGACCAAATATAGTACTAGAGGCCCGGTGCACAAAATTTGTGCACTTGGGGGGGGGGTGTCCCTCAGCCCAGTTTTCACCCTCTCCAATCTGGGACCACTTGAGGGATGTCTGACTGCTTGTTTAGGCCCAGTCCCAAAAGGATCCAGCAGTCGGACATCCATCTCACAATCCAGGACTGCTGGCTCCCAACTGCTCATCTGCCTGTCTGCCTGATTGCTCCTAACCACTTCTGCCTACCAGCCTGATCACCCCCTAATCACTCCCCTGCCAGCCTTATCAACACCTAACTGCTCCCCTGCCATGCTGATTGTCCCCAATAGCCCCCCCCCCCCCGATGAAGACCTGGTTGCCTCCAAACTATCCTCTCCTGCAGGACTGGTCGCCCCCAACTGCCTTCCTCTGCAAGCCTGGTTCTCCCCAACTGCCCTCCTCTGCTGGCCATCTTTTGGCAGCCATCTTGTGTCCACATGGGGGTGGCCATCTTTGACCAGATGGGGGCAGCCATCTTATGTGTTGGAGTGATGGTGATGATCAATTCGCACATTACCTCTTTATTATATAGGATTAATTTTAGAAAGAGAAAGGGAGAGTGAGAGAGAGAAACATCAGTGTGACAACGAAAAATTGATCAGTTGCCTCCTACAGGTGAAAGAAGATTAAACCCCACATCCTGGGTATGTGCCCTGACCAGGTATCAAACTTGCTACCTTTCGGTATGCAGGACGATGCTTCAACCAACTGAGCCACCTTGACTGAGAAGGAAAGATAGGATAGATTTTAGAGTCACTCAGACCTGCATTCAAATCCTTTCCTTTTCACTTACCAATAAGTTCTTGGCTAAGTGATTTACATTCTCTGACTTACTTTTTTATATTTGCAAATGGATGCATGAGTAAACATGGGATAAATAGCTTTTACAAATAAACTGTGACATTTAATATATCATCCATAACAGATTGTTGTTGTTTGTTTTATCTGAGCTCCTCTAATAGTCCAGAAAGTTTGGGCTCAGATCTGTGGCAGCTCTCCACCCTGTGCACTGGGGACCCAGGCTCCTTCCAGATTTTGACTTTGCTAAATTCTAAAACAGGGGTTGGTAATTTTTTTTTTTTTTTTTTTGTAAAGAGCCAGATAGTAAATATTTGAGGCTTTGTAAGCCACAAGGTCTATGTTGCAACTCAACTCAGCTATGGTAGCACAAAGCAGCCTTAGGCAATATGTAAAACGAATGGGTGTGGCTGAGTTCCAACAAAGTCCTTTACAAAACAAGACACCTGGACAGAGCTGTGCTAAGGAAGATAAAGATTGGCTTTTTTTTTTCTTTTCATATACACTGAGGACTAAATCTATGAAAAGACATGACCCTCAAAAAATGGCATATTGTTTTTCAAGAGTGTCAGCCAGAGAAGTGAATGTCAGTGGTGACAGATATATAGCAAGGACATTAGCCAGTGGCATCAATGCCTTTGTCCTTGATCATAAAGTAACAAGCACGGGGTAAGGACTAAAGAATGCCAAATCCTAACAGATAACTTTACATGAAACTAAAGAGAGTATAAGATAAAGGTCAAAATGTTACATCAAAAGAAAAGAATCTCTACAGACTGGTGACTAAGGCAACAAATTAAGAACCGAGGCTCAGAATAAAAGCTCTCTGGAAATATTCCCCCAGTATGCCTTGCAATGTTCTGCCTTTGTTTAGGTCCATTTGTTTCCTTTATCCCTTGCCTTTCTGTGAGCCGGAGAGCCACACAAGAGGAGTGGCCTTCAGGAAGGAAGAGATTGATGTGGGAGGGGAGTGAAAGGACTAGTTAGTAACCAATGCTGACCTGGTCCCTTGGTACCTGGAGGCAAGCAGAACCTTGAGAACTACTAAAGTCAACTCTCTTTTAGGCTTTTGTGATTCAGTGGAGTATCTCCCACGTTCCTCTCCCATCTCCTTCAAGATTATCTCTTGAGTATTATCAAGGCAGGCTGAGCACAAGATAGAAAAGCCAGTGGGGTGGATGTCCTTATTGTATTCTTCTTCAGGTGTCTTTCTCAGTAGTCTTAATTGGAATTATACTCTCTCTTCCAAGCACACTTAATTTTAGGGGGGGAGGGGGGAAATGTATACACATCCAGAGAAAGAAAATGAAACTAAGGTACAAAAGGTTGGAGGGAGCTGAAGCACAGGTTAAAAGAAAAATTATACAGTCAATTCTCTCTGTTTTCTAGATACTTCCATAAGATGATAAAACCATGGAGCACCTCCCTACTAAATTGCTTTATAACTTGTTTTTCTCCTAATTCTTTGGCACCTCTTAGCTTTCCCCATAATAAACTCTGCATTCCTGCCTGTCCCCACAACTGTCATGTTGTCTTCCTGAAATGAGGTCACCCCTGTAAAGCATGAAATTTAATCTATACTAATAAAAGGGTAATATACAACACCCTCACAGTAACAACCGAACTGCGGGCTGCATGGAGCAACAAGGCGGGCAGGGGGGTTAGCGAGGGACAACCAAACAACTGACCAGCAGGCTGCATGGGGCGACCAAGCTAGCAAGGGAGGAGTTAGGGGTGATCAGGCTGGCAGAGGGGGGGCAGTAAGAGGCAATCAGGCCAGCAGGAGGAGCACTTGGTGGCAACTAGGCTGGCAGGGGGGCAGTGAGAAGTGACCAGGCTGGTCAAAGGAACAGTTGAGGGCAACCAGGATGGCAGGGGGAGTAGTTGGGGGTGACCAGTCAGTTGGGGGTGATCAGGCAGCATTGGGGGCAACCAGGCCAGCGGGGGGGGGGGGGGGGAGGGGACATTAAGGGGCGACCAGGCTGGCAGAGGAGGTAGTTAGGGATGACCAAGCCAGAAGATGGGGGGAGTTGGGGGTGACCAGGCCAGTAGGGAGGGGGGGCAATTAGGGGCAATCAGGTTGGCAGGCAGGTGAGCAGTTAGGAGCCAGCAGTCCCAGATTGTGAGAAGGATGTCTGACTGCCCCTGAGAGGTCTCAGATTGGAGAGAGTCCAGGCTGAGCTGAGGGGACACTCCCCTCCCCTCAATGCACAAATTTTGTGCACCGGGCTTCTAGTGTAATAATAATAATAAATAATAGAGTCATTGAATTTGTAATAAGCTTGGTGTTTGCCAGAGACTACAGTGTTTACATCACCAACTCATTTGATTCTCACAACAACAGTTTTGAATAGATAGATTCATTTTAAAGATGATAAAACCATGGCACAAGATGTTTAAGTAACACTCTTAACTCAGCACTAACTGGCTGTGCTGATTCCAACCTAAGTAGCCTGATTTCAAAGCCTGTCCCAATAGCCTCCAGAATATATAATCCAAGGTCATTTGTATGTAATATTTGCTGGTGAAATAGGTTCTTATTTTGAAGTATTTTTTGATCAGACTTGCTCCTTCTAAACAAAATAATGTTATTTTAGCATATTCTTCATTTTGATTTTTGCATGATTCTCAAAAGTAAGGCAACCCATCATATATTATAAAGAGGTAATAAGCAAATTGACCATTGTTACACCCAGACTTCATGATCCCCAAGGACCATCAGGGAGCCGAGTCCCATGCAATAAACAAAAGAGCCTCTTCCATGCTAGCATGGGCTCTGTCCCACTCACGCTGACAGCATGGCGGAAGAGAGGCTGAACTTCCACAGGTCAAGGGGTTTTATAGGGGTGGTGATGTCACTGCTTTGGCTGACCCTGATTGGTTGGGTGAGGGCTAGGCTCCAGTTATACAAAATGGAGGATAGCTCTGCCCTGCTCCACCCTGCTCCACCCTGCCCCATAGTACAAAATGGAGTCAGGAGTTAACCTTCCTCTGCCCTGCCCTCTCACCATCACTCCCAACACACAAGATGGCCGCCCCTATGTGGACACAAGATGGCCAGCAGACGAGGGCAGTTAGTGGGAACAGGCATTCAAGGGAGGGCAGTTGGGGACAACCAGGCCTTCAGGGGTGGGCAGTTGGGGACAATCAGGCTGGCAGGGAAGCAGCTAGGTGTTGATCAGGCTGGCAGGGAAGTAGTTAGAGTGTGGTCAGGCTGGCAGGCAAAAGTGGTTATGGGCAATCAAGCAGGCAGGCAGGTGAGCAGTTGGGAGCCCGCAGTCCTGGATTGTGAGAGGGATGTCTGACTGCCCATTTAGGCACGATCCCACTAGGATCCCACCGGAATAAGGCCTAAATGGACAGTTGGACATCCCATAAAGGTTCCCAGATTGGAGAGGGTGCAAGCTGGGCTGAGGGACACATCCCTCATGCACGAATTTCATACACCGGGCCTCTAGTTGCTCAGTAATTTCCAGGAGATTGATAGTCAGAATTACTGCACAGACACTTAACAATTTCAGTTTAGGAAGTTTTTGTACTGGCCACAAATATTAATATTAATATATATATATATATATAGTTTAGTGCATTAGAAAAGTGTAAAATAAAAATCTAAGTTAAAAGAGAAGAAGTCTCTGGTGGCCTACATACCAGATATATGTTCTCAGGTAAACCCCAAGAGGTTCAGTTCCACAATTTGTAAACAATGGGATAAGAGTAGCTAATATTTAAGGAAACTCTCAGAACTAAAAATTGATGCATTTGTACATTACTGAAGAAAGAAATTAATATATATACATATATATACATATATATATACATACATATATATATGTGTGTATATATATATATATATATATATATATATATATATATATAGCTTCCTAGTTATATTTGCAACAATTCTGGACAATATATGTCAGAGAATTTTTCTCTCAAGCAAAAAGAGTCCCTATGAACGTGTTTCAAAGCACACACTTATTTTCTAAGGATGCTCTCCCACGTTTCTTATATCTGTGGAAAGTGAACCGTTTCTCTCAGTTATCCTGATTTCTTGATGTTCTGTTAAATATTTCTAAACGCAGCATTATTATTTGAGGGAAAGTAAATAACAACCCTTTTCGGCAGGCCAGAGAAGCCACAATCATGCTAGGGTTTCTGATGACACAAACTTTTCCTAGACACTAAAGCAAGACATTGCTCCTAGCACGCTACCATCTGCTGCAGATATTTAAAAATTCTAAAGCACTAACAATGATGCAATTTGCTACATTTTGAGCCGCATTTTACAACTCTCTCTTTGCTGAATTACTATTGATGACATTAAAACCCTTTATAAATCAAGACAACACATTCGCTTGCTATTGCCACCAAAGAACTGTCAGTGACACTCTTTTTTCTCTACCTGCTACCTCCTTCCTGGTCAGCAGTGTTTAAACCCTTCTAGAGACCGAGAAGCAGAACTCTGCATCTTCTGTGCTACCCATTGCTCACAAGAGAAGAAGCCCAGGGGGAACACAATATTAACTTGAAGAAGAAATAAACTGGGAAACAAAGTGAGCACTTTATAATATTTTTTTCCATTTTCTCATAGATAAAAAGCAGCATTTTCCAGATTTCTAGAAACAAAAGACCCAAAGTTTCTAAAAAATAAGTTATACAACATAGGATGAAGGAGCTGTAACATTTCTTCATGAGCACAGAGGTAAAACTTGGAGAAATACTCTGACCTACCTGAAAGAAGAAATAAATGGGAAGAGTTAAGATTTAAATGTTTGATAAAGACTTAAAAGTTTTCTTTTTCTCTTGAAAGTCAAGCAAGTAGATTGGTAGATTTTAACAACTCCAATTTAAAATTATTTTCAGCCCACGAGAGTGTGAGATTAGGCTCTCTGCACATAAGCTCACTTAGAGGGGCAGAAAGAATAAAAATCACCAACAATTATGAAAGAAGTTTCAGCTCAACTCAACACCTGATGGACTGTGGTCAATGTTTCAACCTTCAGAAAATATTAGCAGCTGTTACTTTCTAAAAGTAACTGAGATATTCAAACATTTGCCCTGGAAAAAATGACACCTGTCAGAAAAAATTACATGATAAAATGTCTTTATTCTTTTTAAAGAACATATTTTATATGTGATTTTCATCTAACTGAAGACAATCATTTCTGGCATTTTTTGGCATTATAGCCCTTTCTTTCTCTTAATACTAGACTTTTAAAATACCTTCTTCTTATATTCAAATTCCTCATAGTTCTATTAATTTTCATTACTGAAATAATATAACGGTTGATATGCCTGTTATAAAGCCAATAATTACAATAGTCCTGGATTAGTAGATGTTGGCTTATTTATTATACAAAATATATTTGATGTTGATAATTTACAGATATTTGTCTAAATCCTCTTTTATCTTTTATAAACAAAACACTATTTCAAAGCAAAGCTAAGATACATAAAAAATAATTTGTTTTTTAAGTTTCTGGATAAGAAAGAATAAACAATTTCTATCACGTAATCTCCTTGCTCCCAATGTTCTAAACTGTGTAAATGAGGAGAAAGCAAGTGACTCCCCAAACAACACTGAGGGCTGAGTCACCACACTTGGAAGTGGTCAACTGACATCTTATGTTTATGACTGAGCACTTAGTGAAAGTGAAAGAGAGGCAAGATTGCAAGCAGGTGGCCAGGAAAGATGAGGATGAATCAGTTGGGAAAAAGTCATAAGCGTAGTTCGTGACAGAAGCAAGACATTTGAAAAAAGAGAAGAAATCCCTCAATGATTCACACAAGTCCTCTCCCAGCCAAGCTTCCTCTCCCCAGAGACCTTCTCCCTCCTTTAATAACAGTAGAAATAACGGTAATAATATGCATTGTGCATCTACTAAATGTCAGTTAGTAGACACTTTACACACATTATTTCTAAACAGTAAGCCAGTCCTACTACGTGGACATTATTCCTTTTACGTATAAATGAGAAAAGTCAAGCTCAGAGAGGCAGAGTTGTCTATGTTTCCCATACCAAGAAGGGACTGAGCTGTGTAGCTTACCTGTGCTTGACCTCAGAACTCTCTAATAGCAAAGTCTACCCTCTATTCAACATACTTTGTTGCTGCATCTTTGGTTACATATAAGGTTGTGTCTGGGGAGAATGGACTAATAAAAGGAGGACCCAAGAACTTAAACCTTTAAAAATCAGTTACATATTATTCATCTAACAAGAAAAGGAAGTGTAACAGACACATGAAATATACATGCAAGTGGAATCACTAAATCAGATTACATCCGGTAGCACTTATTTGAAATATATCACCTAAGATAGAAGATGACCTAAATGAATAATCTCCCTCCCCTTTACTTTCTCAAGCAGGCCAAGGTTGAACTAGTTCTTGTATCATCATCCTGAGGGTAAGAATAAAGTTAAGTTGGAGAGAGTGAAACAAGACAGACCTTCCCATCCTCCCTGGACTCTAAGTCTAATTTGTTAGCCCTGATCTGTCTCTGACTGATCAGGAGAAGCAAACCTCTGACCACTGGACTCTTTCTCCCTGGTTCTAATGCCCAGAAGAAAGTACTTCTAGCTCCTCATACCTTGCCATATGCAATGCATTAGGAATAATACCTATATGCAATCACTCTCGTTTCAAATGTGCTCCTGGACATTTTCATCAATATACAGTTATACTTTTAAATGCTTCTACAAGTTTCATTGAGCTATGATTTCCAGCTTATAATCAAAGAAGGACAAATGTGGACTTCACGAAATATTTCAATTACTTGGAAAATTCAAGGACTTCCTAGAAACATTACCATAGAGTGACAACCCAAGGGAGAATCCTACAACTTAATAAAAAAAAGGGGGGTTTATAATTATAATCAGAAAGACCCCTCTGTAAGCAGTAGTATATGCTGAAATCTTGAAGGCAGTTTTCTCCACAAGTGAATGTTTGAGAACCAGGAAAGGGATACCTTAAGTTAGAAAATCCTTTGCCTTTTGTTCTGTTTTTATTTTAATCTTATCTTTCTTTGTAATTACACTGTAAACAGTTCCTCAAGCAAACTTGTTAATGTGCTGCAGATGGTGAGAGGATTGCATTTTATTCTTCAGCATCTTGGTCACTTACCTCATTAAAAGAGGTCCCAACGTTACATTTAAGAAGACGTATTTATTTTCTAACTACTTTTCTATTGGTCACAAAAAAAAAAAGTATCATTTCTCAGTTATAACAAAGCACCAGCAACTTAACACCTGGGTTCTCTTTGGGGCTTCTCTTGAAATTGTATTTGAATGCATAAAACTTGTTTACTTCTAAATGTTTTAAGAATGTTTAAAAAAGACACTGCTACCTCTCTTAGAAAATTGTATAAAGCTTAATGAATTAATATTTGCAAAATAATGTGAATATCTTAAAGTTTCTTAGGACTTGTAAGTATTAAAACATTAAAAAATAATGTAATGTTTCAATATCTAATTTTTTTTATATTTTGGCTTTATTTAAAATTAATGATTCCCTCGAAATATTAGTAAAAACGTAACAGTAAGCTGAGAAACAGACTTCAGCATTGTCAGTGAGGCTGGTTTTGTAAGCCTTGCCAATATCTTTGTAGGTTTCCTTGTTAATCATTTTACTTTATTATTTATTTCAGATATATTTCCATGAAGAGTTCTTAACTTGATGGAAATCTGATTTCTTGATCCACAATCAAATCTTACTATGGCCAGCTGCTATGTCTTCATAACTGTGAAAATATTACATCTTTTTGCAAGTTGGCTCTAATACAAGGAAGGTTACTAAACTAACCCAATTAAATTGAACATATCTGCAAGTTTAGATGATTATTGCTGTTGTCTGTGAGAGCTGGGATCCACAGTGATGGATTGCTGGCTACCCTGGTGAATTCTAAAGGGGGAAAATATCCCATCCTGGATTAGCTTGAATTGTCTTACATGGAAGTTGTATGATGCAAATTGGAGATATTGGACTCAGTAACAACCTACACTATCTGTTATATTCTCCTGTCTCGTAGTCACAGGAAGCTTTCTTGAATATGACGCTCCATCCTCATTAATAAGCTCTGTGTTGTACATATTTGTCTGATAGGAAGCTGCCATGCCTTGTCACCAATTATAGACTCTGAAAAGACCCATCTCATTATAGTACTTAAATTGCTTGTTCCTTGAAGGTGACGCTTGGTGTGGCTCTTCTGCCTCTTGCCAACAGGAAAGTCACCCTTGAAGTGAATAGATGTCAGTCAAAATCTACAAAATAAAAAGCAAAAGGAATTAATAATGATAAAAAATAACTGCCGGAATATTTATCAGCTTATTGCACAGGAAAGAATATAGATCAGACAAGTAAAGTGCATTGCTAAAGAGACACTTTTGAACATTTTAATCATATGAAAAATGCCATTTTAATCACACGAAACATACCTGCCCATTATTTTGGGGTCCAACAGATATTCTGAATGTGAATCACACATGTGGACCAAAGTAGACTGTTTGACATGCTGTCATTGTTGCATTAATAAAAGGATACATTGTTTGAAAACATTATTTCTCTGTTTCTTATTGCATTTCTAGGCAGTTAGGACACTGAGTATCATGCAAGAGAATTCTTACCCGTGGATGACATCATTCTGTATTACAAACCTGGTACAGAGGAGGTTTCTAATAAATTGTGATTGAGCGGTAAATTGAGATATTAATCAATGAATTGCTAGGATGACTGGGCAGAAAAGGGCGTAGTAGAATAGTCTTCTGCCAAAGGAAAGCTAACATATTAGACTTGAGTATATGCAAACCACATTTGAAATGCATTCCAAGAACATTCATTCCCAGGTGCAATAAAGTTATATTTATTCTGTCCCATTTCAAAAGCAAAACTTATTTCATGAATTCCCCATTTTAAGCAAGAGTAGGGAGAAAAGTGTTTATACTCTCTTTTTTGCTTCTGTTTTTGGAATGCATGGGTTTATTCACACGTTAATCCAGTACAGACTCTTAGTGGTGGAACCTCTCCAGAGACACTGTCCACACCTCCCGGCTGTAGAGTTGAGTCAGTCAAGGGCAAGACAAAAAGGGTCACAGAAATCCTCAGAAACTAGCATGAGGTTCCTAGCTCAGCCCCTAAAACAGGAATATTTCCAATATGTTTTAGAAGTATTTGTAGATTCTGTGTTGTAATTCAATATGCCATGCCTCATTTGGAAATAAAGTGTTCGGTACTGGAACCATCAGATTCCTCTTAATGAAGGGTCAATAAATGAAGCCAATTCTTTAAAAAAGTTCACTTAATCTAACTAACTATACCCTCAAATGCAGTAAGAACACACCATTTTCATAAAGTATGTATTTGTGCTGTGCGGAAGGGTGTGTGTGTGTGTGTGTGTGTGTGTGTGTGTGTGTGTGTGTTTATACATACAAGCCTTCAGAAAAAATAATAGGTGAAAAGATGACCAGGTTAAATAGAGAGCACATATAACTTGAAAATACACTTGGAAAAAGGCACAGTACAAGACATAACACATATCTCCAGTTTTGGATTTGGTATTACTACTACCATTTCTTCATGGCAATTTTCAAATATAATAATAGATTATCTGAATCTGATGGAGAAAACTGCCTACTGTTCCCACCTGGACAAATCAGCAATGGAACTCTGGCATTCTCATTGAATTCCAGAGACTTCCATTAACTGGTGTTTAGAAGAATTTTCACCTCCTCTCAGCAGATACAAGAACAGAGAACATTATTATTATCAATATCTTTATACTACAACACTACAAAGCTCATTGTAAACAGTAAAGAACCAAATACTTATATGGTCTTATTACTAACCCAGCTCCTCAAAGAGAAATTGTGAAATATATAAACACACTTTGGAATTTAATTAAATACATGAATATTCTTTTTTTCTATTCTATTATTTAGGCATTTAAAAAAGAAAATTAAGTATAAATTTAAAACACATTTTAGACTGAAGTTGAAGTCATATTTCCCCAGGTATCAAATAACATAAAAGTATGAATGATGAATATGATAAGTTCAAAAATCTAAAGACATTTTATTTTTACTTAGTACAGGATATATGAGTTTTCTTTTTAAAAAAATTACTTGATCAGATTCTCATCATGGAGCTATTATTTAAGTAGGGGTACAGGGAAGAGACTTTTTCTTGAACATATTGTTTACCTGTGATGCTGGTAGCAATATATTGCCAACTAAGAACACTTGAGTCTCTACTATATTATTCTCTGTGAAAATCAGTTTTGAGATCTTAAGCAAAAGGAAATTTGTAGCACCTTGTCTGAAAAAAGAAAAAAAAAAGCCAACTCAAAAGTGAAAACAAGAAAAGGCACTAGACATGATCTCTTTTTCTAAATAAGAAAAACAGAGAGAATAATAATGAGGAACTGAGTTTATTTGTTCATGACTAAGGTGCCAAAGCACATCCCTCTTGGATCAAAACTTACATTTGGGTTTGTGAAAGAGACAACCAGTGGTAATATGTTTGTTTTTGTCATCCTATGCAACCCTTAATAATAAACTTGGGTATTGAAGATGAATGTGGAGACTCTCATTTCCTTTGCTTTTCTTAAAACCATTTATCTATATCTCCTCCCTTAGGTTCCTAGTTTATCTCTGGTCTTCCCTTAACAGAATATTAGGTATCATAGTACATACCTCACCAGGCCCTCATGTCCCACTGTTGCTGGGGTTCTTGTCCCAGCATTACAAAGGGTTCAGCAATCTGGAGAAAAGGCTGTGTGTAGATTCAATAAGGAGTCCAAGGACAAAAGTTTTGAAAGGCATTGGGGGTCAGAGTAGCTTCAGCTAAAGGAGCTAAAGACTCTCTCCTTGACTCAGGACTCAGGACTTTTTATTAACACAATTTGTCCTAAGGCAAGGTGGAGATAATACACTTCAAAAGGTAAGGGTTTACAGAAGCATTGTCAGATTGGGGAATAGCCTACAGCTGTTCAAGTGTTTGGCCAACAGTAGGCAATAACATGTAGATGAAGATGCCCTGAGCTGTCTGGTTTGGGGGAGATGCTTTCTAGCTGTTCCAACAGATGATTATATATGTGTCTCAGCCCTTGTTGAGCCCCCAAGCTTCATCAACCTTTTGATGAAACTCTTGTAACCATGATGATATGCTAGAACTAGCTTCTGGCACCCTATGTGTCACCTTTTGTCTTTACCACTTTTCAGAGATGCATACTTCCACTGTGAATTTAATTGTCTTCACTATAAAAAGATTCAGCTACCAATCTTCACAAATGTTGATAATAAGATGTCTCATACTAAAAAATGCCCAGAATCTTTGATTATTTATGTTAATTCCATTTTCTACTTAGGTCTCAAAACTTGAACTACTTTATTTTCAAAATATAGGAATAAATTTTTAAATAGTTTGGGGTAGTTCAGTAATTTTTACAAAAATAGGTCATTTGAATGTGAAACCTCTTCAGGATGTCATGTTTGGGGATACCATGCAGATAGAAGACAATATAAAAGTCACCCCTTAAGTTCCTTCAGGTACAAGTGGCACTTCTGTGCCCTGAGTGACAGGATAAACAAGATGAAAGGGCGCTTGTATTGGAAAGCCCCAAAATGTAGCACCCTACCAGTGTATCAAATAGGTCCTATATATAAATATAGCATAGCAATATATATATATATTGCTATGCTATTATTATATGGGAAGCATTGTCAAATAAGGAATAATAATTATCTTGAATATGTATGCATTATTGTTACCAAAATAGTATGTTTATGAAACTATATAAAATTTCTAAAGATTAAAAATAAAAAGCAGACCCCCTATACATCTTTAATAACTTAGTTGTTGGGACCTATGGAAAGAATAACTGATATTTTTATATTTTTAGCACACTGATGATTATACTATACTTTAATAGACACCATGAGCACATGGGTGTCTCCCTGTAACAGTGAATTATCATGAAGAACTACTCCTGAGAAGCTCTGTTTGCTCCAATCTGGTTGTCTCGATCTGTTTTAGACACTGAGCCATATCAGAGAAATGAAAACAGAGACATCTGCATTCTGCTCACACAGGCACAAACCAGCCCCTTCTGCAAGGCTTTATTGCCATTTCTCCTCCCAGGAGTTTCATGAAGACAGTCTTCCTCTCACATGTAAACCGCCACCAGTTTGAGTTTTTGACTCTTTGATTACATAACTGATAATGGGAGATTCAAATATTACATATAAAATAAAATGACATTGTATTTGAGAAACAACTTTTCTTTCATTCTTTAACATTACTAAACAGAATTCAAACTAATTTCCCATCGCTTTAATTTCTGTTTTTATATGCTCCTAATGGCCAAAGCATTAAGGAAATGGACCTGCAGCTTTTAAGTCCCTATTCAGAACCAGTTTTAATTGAGATGGCGACTCCTTGCTGAGAATTCAAAACCATCTTCCTCTTTTTTTTAAGAAAAATACTTTTTTTCAAAGGGATATCACCTCTAAATACTTTTAATAGTTCCGTGTAGATTATTTTGTAGTTGTTGCTCAATCTGACTTACTACTTACAAAGCAATAAGTAGAAGCAAGTTATTTCTTGTTTTTCTTAAAAATATACAAAGGAATTTAATTTCAAAATACAATTAACTTAATAATGATCATAATCTTTTTGAGTCCTACAAAAAGATTATGATCTTAAAATTATACGTTTCCTTTATTAGGTAAATAATGAAATTTCCAAATTATTTTACTATACACATAGCAATTCACCTAAACATTGGATGGAACAAAATAAGAATCATTTACTAGTAACTGGTATGTTTCAGGATTCTTACCCTTTGACATGAAATAGGATTTTTTTGCATATGGTATCAATATCCCACATTTATTATATTGAAATTAAAGTATGAGAAATTAGTTTGAATTATGTTTAGTAATATTAAAGACTAAAAGAAAAGTTTTTATTCAAATGCAATGTTATGTGTTTTTTGTTTGTTTGGTTGGTTGTTTTTTATACTAGAGGCCCGGTGCACAAAATGTGCACTGGAGTGTTAGGGGGCGGGCCTTCAGTCTTGCCTGCACCCTCGTAGTCCAGGACCCCTCAAGGGATGTCTGTCTGCCAGCTTGTAGCTGGATGGCCTTCTGCTGCTGCACCCCATGCTGCTTGAGCTTCAGCAGCTGCTGCAGGTGCATGGGCTGGGCCTCCAATGTGTGTCCTGCGAACACCATCAAGTGGGTGAGTCAAACATGGAGACAGACTCACCCTGAGTTCCCTGCACCTCCCTGAGTCACTGAAGTCGTTCAGACTGACTGCCTTCTTAGGAAATGACACTAGGATTGAACCTAAGCCAGCAGTCGGACATCAGTCTCCCAGTCCAGGACTCCTTGGGGGCTGTAGCAGTGCACCAAGTGGCAGGTGGCCAGGGTGGATCCACACACTTTGTGCTCATCCCAGCCTGCTGCGCCTACTGCCATGGTGTGGTAGTGCTGCTGCAGAGTCAGGAGAAGCTCCTGCTGTGGCAGCTGCACTCACCAGCTGTGAGCACGATTTCTGGCTGAGCAGCGCTCCCCCTGTGGGAGCGCACTGACCACCAGGAGGCAGCTCCTGCATTGAGCGTCTGCCCCCTGGTGGTCAGTGCCCATCATAGTCATTCTGGTTGTTCCACCATAACGATCACTGAGACTTTTATTATATAGACTAGAGGCCCAGTGCATGAAAGTTCATGCACTGGAGGGGTGATCCCTTAGCCCAACCTGCCCCTCACACCGTCCAGGAGCTCTCGGGGGCGGGAGATGACCTAGCAATCAGGGGAAGGTGATGCCCCCATCACAACTCTGCTGCTGCCACTGCTGGAAGCACAAGCCTCGGCTGGCCCTGGTTACCTGAGCCTGGGCCAGCGCTAGGTGGCTGGGCAGCCACCATCTGAGGCTTGCCTGTGCCTCAGTCAGTGGGGAGTGTAGGAGGACCAGAGGCCTCAGCGGGGCTGAGGGGACTGTGGTGGCAGGCACACGGAGCGGCCGGGCCCTGGCTGAGGAATGAAGGATACTTTCTACAACATGAGTTATAACTTCCAATTTGTTTGACATCACAGTCAGTCTTCAGCTTTGGGGGAGGGAGAAAGAGAGGGATGGCAGCTCTCTCATGGAAGAGCCTGAGTGAGCTGTCAGTCAGTGGGAGGTGCAGGAGGACTCAAGGCCCCAGGCAGGGCTGAGGGGACTTGGGTGGCCTGTGCGCTGGAACAGCCGGGCCCGCTCTCACTGTGGGCGCCACCACCTTTGTGATGGTGTGACAGTCAATTTGCATATTACCTCTTTAATATATAGGATATATGTAGTCACTAATTGCCAACTATACCCGTTTTAACCTTTCTTTAGTCTTAATTCTATAACTATGTATTTTTTGCTCACAACCAATCCTCTATCTATGTCTTCACAGTTATTTTTTTAAAAGCATTTTAATTCACAAAAGAATACTTGTAAAAAATAATAGGTATTCAATTTAGAGATTGATCTGTGAACTTCATATTTCACAATTACCTGATTTTTATGGATATTTTATTTCCTAAACCTAGGTTGTATCTCAATACATGAAGGAATGTTTACAATTATAAAGGTTCTTATGCCGCCATCTAAACCCTGTGATTTTATAAAATATATATACTAAAACCCTGTGCTGTTGCCTTTGTGCTTTTAGAAAAAAAGAGAAAGAACAAAAAGGCCCTGACATTTCAGCATTCACTGTCTCAGGTCACTCAGCAAGGTCAGTGGTGGCATGACCCTCAGCGAGGCTTTTAGCTCAGCAGATCTATTCACTCTGCCTCTGGGAGGGAGCTAAATCACACAATTCTCTTTGGGGGGAAATGCATTTCCATGGCCTCATCCTGTCTCCTTCCGAGTCCCTGGGCCTGAGATGCTTCTCAGCGAGCCTCATGTTTGACACGCCCTCCTCTGATCCTGCCAGAGCCTCCCAAGGACAGACTGTGCTCTGTGAGCTGCGGACGGGCCCCATTGTTGGCTCCCAGTCTCTGCCCACTTGAATTTTAATAAAGATTCATAGGCAGTTGTTATGAAACAAACACCATAATGACACCCAGACAGGCTGTAGCATTATTTTTAGGCAGATGATGTGTGTGGCCCATGCCTCGGGCCCACCAAATGATAATAATAGTAACACTCTGCAGTAAGTGGAGGGAACACATTTCAGAAAAAAACTGCATAAATCATAAAGCGTTTCCTGCCATCCTCCGCCTCCTGCCCTCCTTCCTCTCCACACCATCGGGAGTCACAAGGCTCACTACCCAAGCACCTGGCAGGATCCGAGTGACACTCTAAAGAAAGAAGAATCCTTCATTTTGCTTGTGCTCACTATTAAAAAAGAAAAAAAGAAGGATGGCATTACACACATACTATAAATTGTCCTAGCCATACATAGTTTTAAAAAATAAGCCCAGATTTTTTTTTTTGTCTTTTTAAAACAGGGTCAGAAATTAATTCTTCTATATTTGACATCTTCCTTCAGATCTAGAAATGGATGTGTAGTAACAGCATGAGTCCCGAATGAGTGCACTTCAGAAAAGAGCGATCTGTCAAGCTGAAAACATTTGGAGGGAAAGGGCCACTCTTGGAAACTTAACAAGCGTTACTATGATAAGCAGCATAAAGAAGTCCTTTAAGACGAGTTTTATGTTAGGCTATTGATAAATTTAGATTACCGGCTCGGCGTCCAAGTCTTAGAAGTTGGAGGGCCCAAACTTTGGTTTCATCTAGTGGTTAAAGAAGCTAATTCATTTAAGCTCCCTATTTGCTCTCCCATGTACTGTGGAGAACTGCAAGATTGGCTAAATATAGAAACCATTTAAAGAAATCTTATTAAAAATCCAACTTCCTAAAATTGAACCTTCAGTGAACTCCAGCATGAGAAAAAGCCAGCAAAATGAGAGGACTATTTAGTGTAAGACATTACAGAGCAGGTCGGAGTACAAAGACTTGAGATAGGAAACATTAAATTTGCTACATTTCCCCAAAATTTGTAACAAGACACGATTGCAACTCAGAGAGGACAGGTGGTATGACAGACTCAGGGACGATGGGATCAGAGTCCTGCCCCAGCCCAGGCTGCACCCTAAGGCTGTCCGGCATCCCTCAAGGGGTGTCTGACTGCCAGCTTAGACCCACTTCCTGCCACTGTCACTGCGCTCACCAGCCATGAGCCTGGCTTCTGGCTGAGCAGCGCTCCCCCTGTGGGAGCACACTGACCACCAGGGGCAGCTCCTGCATTGAGCGTCTGCCCCTCGGTGGTGAGTGTGCATCATAGCGACCGGTCATTCTGCTGTTTGGTTGATTTGCATAGTAGCCTTTTATTATATAGGATTATGATCCAGATCACATTCACTCCTATACGGTAGAACTTTAGAGTTCTCTGCAAATTGCTCTACTGTGTCTTATAGAATCTTCTTTAATATTATACTGCTATATATAGAATTGGGAAATTGCTTCAATGTTATAGGAATGATAGGAAAAATATGATCTCTAAACAACTGAAATTATTTTACAAGTCAATTGGCTCGCTCTATAAAAAGTTCACACCAATGCCTGTGTCCCAGCACATATTAATTATATCCTAAGAGATCCTTTGTTGGTACAAGATTTCCTCCAATTCTAAGACAACATTTCTGTGTTCAGTGGAATCCTCTATTTTTTTATACTGAAGAACAAAGGAAAAATACCTCACTATTATTAGCTTTACAAAAATATATAAACTCTGAATAGAAATAGAAGCAAGCAAATTGAATCATGAAAATGGTCAACAAATTAAAAATAATTAGCAGCCAGACAAAATTCTCTGGCTAGTAACTAGTTTCAATTAAGTGGATAAAGATACAAATCCTATTGCCAACCGTTGGCCCCCAGGTTCTGGCCTTGGCCCACTTTAGTTGAAAATGCACTTGTTTAATATTTTTAATAGCACTCATTTGGGTTTTGATGCTAGTTTGGTCTTTCTCATTAGACTTAGAGGCTTTTGAGAAGGGAGGTTTTATTTTCTTTAATTCTGCATCTCTGAGTACCTGGTATAGAGACTAAGTAGTAGGACTAGCAGGGTAGATATTAAAATAACAACTGTGAGAGGTCCTACAATGTGCCATGAATTATGCTGAAAATTATATCAGTTGCTCCTTGTTACAACCTTACAAGTATTAATATCACCATTTTTAATAAGAAAAATTAAGTTTCATGGAGCTTAATAGGCCCACACAAGTTCACACAATTTATAAAATAACATTTTAAATCATATTTTCCCCAAAGCTCAAATATTATCACTAAATAATGAGCAGAGATAGTGATTTTTTTTTACTAAAGAAATCAATAAATGTATGCATTTGTAAACACTGGCATCAATACCTATAAATGCACCTTTATATACATCCATGTAATTTTATGATCCTTTCTTCTTTATGCATAATTTTCAAACTATGTATAAAGAAATTAAAGTTGGAGGCAAGAGGAGAAATTAAATTCCTCTTTTTCTGGCTTTGTAAAAAAATTATTATACAGTCAATAAGAACAAAAGTTTACCAAGAAATATAGGTGGTTGCTAATGAAAAGACAAAATATCTTTGGCCTATATCCTATATAATAAAAGGGCAATATGCAAAGTGACTCTAAAGGCCTGGAATGACCGGTTGCTATGATGTACACTGACCACCAGGGGGCAGACGCTCAATGCAGGAGCTGCCCCCTGGTAGTCAGTGGGATCTCACAGGGGGGCTCCTCTCAGCCAGAAGCCAGGCTGATGACTGAGAGTTCAACCGCAATGGTGGGAGCCTCTCCCGCCTCCTTGGCAGGGCTAAATATGTCCTACTGTGGCTTAGGCCTGCTCCCTGGATAGTGGTCCTCAGCCACAGTCAAACGTCCGCTGAGGGCTCCTGGGATGCCAGAGGGATGTCTGACTACCAGCTTAGGCCCAAACCCCCCAGGGAGAGGGAATTAGCTGGCAGGTGGACATCCGCCAAGAGGTCCCAGACTGCAAGAGGGTGCAGGCCTGGCTGAGGGGCCCCCATGAGTGCACGAATTTTCATGCACTGGGCCTCTAGTTCTATCTATAAAGGCTCAAGGAAAGGGGAAAAATCAATTATAATACACTGATTTTAGACATGATTCGGGAGAGGGAGTTTCAGGTGATGTGTTTCTGAGGCCCTGGGGTGGAGACAACATTGATTGGCATGAGAAACGCATCCTCAGACAAATCTCTTCCAGTTGACATTAAAATCTAAGTCCAAGACGGAGTCTCACTGAGGCAACCATTTCTTTTAGGAGATGAAATAAATTGTCTGAACATAAAATATCATCTCCTCTTGTGAAAAAGAGTGACAGTTTTACTTACCCAAGACACTTGAAAAATATCCCCTTCCATTCTATACACCTTCATCCAAGGAGATTGCTCTACTTTTTTTTTTTTTTTTTTTTTTTTTTAAATAAATAGAGAAAGCACATCTAGCAGTTTTAGGAAGACAATGCTCACATGTTTTTTTGTTTGTTTGTGTGTTTTGTTTTTTTTTTTTTTTTTGCTATATTCTTCGTTGTTAGACATATAAAAAGAAAACAAAGCATCTAGATTAGAAGGAAATTGAGAATAGAAATAATTTCAAAGAATGGCATGGAGCTCATTCACTGAGCCACAAATTGTAGACCCACAGGGGTTAAACTAACCCTTCTATTTCTTCCTACTTAGGACAAGCATGCTCAGCAATTTTTGCAGTTGGGGCTATATGCATTCCATAGCAGAGCATAAAAGGAATCCAAGAGGGCTATGAGCATAAACAACTGTGCAAAGCTAAATAAGTTATTTGAAGTTGCTTAGCTCAAATTTTTGTTCAAGGACTTTAGCTTTAAAAATCAGTGGAATAAAGTATATGTAATCCATTCAATACAGCAAGACATATCCCATAAGTAAAGAATAAAAAGGGAATTTTTAAAGACTTTATGCTCTGACTTAATATATCTGTGTGCAGCCCACTGTTGTCTCTGTTTTTTTATTTTATTTTAAATATATCCTTTCAAAGTCTCTTCCCTTTGAGCAGGAGAAATGATTCTATACGTCTACTTCTTTGCTTAATGTAACTAACAAAGCTGAACAAAACAATGTTGGTATATGGTATAAATTCAACGAAAAACAAATCTAATAAAGAAATAAAAATTTACACCCCCATGTGAATTAAAGGGAAAAGAAGAATGTCATACATAAGAGAAACAATAAATTCAAATCAGTGTCTCAAATTTTAAATACAGTACTTTTTTAAGTTCCTGGGAACATAGTAGGTTTGTAGTACCTGTCATTATGTTCTGAGATCTTTCTACACATGCATAATTCAATCATTCCACCTGAAGTGTCAGGTACATAAATGTATCATTAGTTAAAAGTGAACAGTAGCTTAATTTGAAATAGGAGACTGAATTTTTATTTTTAACTATTAAACAGATATAAATTAATGTGAATAATTTTATAATTATAAATATCCACATCTCTTCTACTTTAACTTTATCCAAGATGATCTTCCAAAATGTATTCCAGCATAAATTTTTATCTATTAAGTTTTAACTTTCAGAGCAAAATGCATGTAATACAGCACAGAGATATGAATTTTTGAAATTCCTATTAAGAGTCAATTTTGGGAACAGAGAGAGATTGAAATCAATTTGGCAAATATATATTCAGGGACTATATCACCTATCACAACTCATTAGGTGTAAGTAGAAAGATAGGATAAGCCCCAGTTCCTACTTTCAAGGATCTATGGACTAATGGACTAAAAGACACATATATAAATACATTTTGTACGATAGATTAAATTCTAAGGTATGTGTATGTAAAGAGTTCCAATTCCAACTGAGTGGTCAAAGTTTCTGAAGGAGTTGATAAGCTAAATTCTAAAGGAAAATAGATCTTTGGTCCATAAAAAGGAATAGAAGTAGTAATTCATAGACTGAAGAGTATATGGAAAGAGAGTGAGGTATGGACATAATGACATAATTAAAGGATTATATAAAACAAGTGCTTTTAAAGTATGAAGAGAAGAGAGGAGTAAATGACAACCTGTTAAAAAGCAATATTTAGTCCTGGCCTGTGTGGCTCAGCAATTTGAGCATCAGCCCACCCAGGAAAGTGTCTCAGGTTTGATTCTTGGTCAAGGGCACATACCTGGAATGTGTCTCATATTTACATTTTCTTTCTCTCCTCTACCTCTCTCTGCCTTCCCCCATTTCCACTCTATCTGAAAAGCAAGGGAAAAAACATTCTCAGGTGAGAGTTAACAACAACAACAACAACAAAACAATAGTGTTTACTCAAGACCACAATACAGTATAATGACTAAGGGCTTGGGCTCTAAGGAAAACTACTTGAATTTGAATGCTGACTCCAATCTTTATAAGGTGTATGACCTTGAGAGGTCACCCAAACTCTCCATGTCTGTTTTCCTTTGTGTATAATAGTGTTAATAACAGTACCTATCTAAATAAATTGCTTTGGAGATTAAGTAATATATGTAAAATGCTTAGAACATAATGTTCTAATTTACTTAATTTACTTAATTTACTTAATTTACTTATGGTAAGAATTCCATAGAGAATAGCTGTTGTTATGACACAGACACTCTATTGACTATTGTGGAGGCTACTTTAACCTATAAAACACACTAGTTTAAGATGAAATAAAAACAAGTACAATATATCAATTACTTGTTAAGACATTGCCTGAACAGGAATAAGGCATTGGAGTATTCTGCATCCAATTAGAAAGTACAAGTGAATATAATTACTATTGTAACAAATAGAATAACTTTTATAACCATATATATATATATATATATATATATATATATATATATACACACTATATATATACTATATATATATACACACATACACACACATATAGGTGTACTAGTATGTATATGATATATATGACTTTAGGAAATATTATTAAAAAAGAAGTCTAGAATATCTAGTTTCTTTATCAGAGAGAGAAGAGGCTTTTTTTGAACAAAAATTGGTGTTGCTTCTGTCTCTGTAAGCATTAGTCACGTCTGGGAATAAATGGGCCAGCTGCGGGCAGAAGAGCTCTGCTGGGGTAGCAAGAAGTACAGAAGAGGTGTTAATGGTTGCATGGGCTGGCATGACAAATTGGAATCTGTAGTTTCCCAGACTTAGAGCTGATTCTTCTGGCCAGGAAGTGCATTCTTATGGAGAGTATGGCAATATAGAATGCTATTGGCTGGGCTAGAGACCAGAGGGAAATCTCCAAATTTCCCCCCAGGGGGTGCCTGTAACCACTCAAGATAGATTTCCCTCTAAAGACATTTGTAAATTGAACCTCAGGCTGCAACCCAGGTGCAACCTACCTGAATTCCATTGGGATAGAAATAACCAACTCTTCATTTTAGGTACCAGACAGAGAAAGTGATGTCTCCACTTGAGGAAGATAATGTTTGCCCCCAATTCCTTGGCTATTTAAATATGTACTCTGCACATTACCAAAAATGATAAGACATGAAAGGAAGAGAGGGATCAAAATATAGAAGCAGATCTACAAATGAATCACACATAGGAATTAACAGATCATTGACTTTGAAATTACATTAGACAAAAATAGGGAAAATCTACTTCTTAATACAGAAATGAAATTTCTAAAGATCAAACTGACTTTCTAGAATAAGTTTTTCTTAAATCTGAAATTAAGAATTTGTTGGTTCTGGGGCTTAGTAGCAAATTGAATACAGTCGAAGGAATGTCAGTAAACATAAAAATAGGTCAATAGAAATTACCTACATTGAAACCTACATAGAAAATTACTTTAAAGATGTAAGAACAGCTTATAAAATACATGTAGAACGATATAGAGTCCCAAAAGGAATAATTTCTATCCTTTTATGGATATTCTCTATTTCATAAGACATGTATCTTATCTTCTTGAATTCTTTAAACATAAGTTTCCTTAGTTTTGAACCTAATTATAGTATTTGCTTTGAAGTCTTTTAAGTCCAACATGTGGGTCCTCTCACAGGCAGTTGCGATTACCTGCTTTTCTTTATCTTTGTATGGGTCACACTTCCCTGATTTTTAAGTCCTGGACATATCCTTTTAATTTCTCCTTTCACATTACTAATGCATGTCTTTGGCCATATACTATACAGTGTAAGTTTGATATGGTTCAGAAAAATCCATCTCTATGAAAGAAAAACAACTCAAAAATCTATAGTCACGTATTCATATGTTAATAAAAACCACAAAATACCATAAATAATTATTACCACTAGGAATTTATACAGGGGGAAAAAGTAAATTTTTATCAATTATTTTAACCTTTGTGTGTTGTCTCTACATAGCTCAATGAGAAAAAGTTTTTCAAAACCAGCACTTGGAGTTGATGCCTTATAGGGTTCATTGGGATATATCTAGAAACATTTCTCCGTGCAATCACATTCCTAGACTGTTCTTCATTTCAGAGCTCCTGGAACCTTTCTTTCCATCTATATACTATTATAAATATTCATTTTTGACCTGATGTTTTAAAACCCCACGATAAACTCCTACTTTTGTTAATTACTTATGGTAAGAATTGGCTATTCGCTGCCTTCACACTAATGCTGGCCTGTGATGATAGCCACAGATTCAAGGTTCACCCATGCAGATATCTAACTCAGACATATAGCTCCACCAATTTCACATTTTGAGGCATCTTGTCTTTCTGTGTTCAAATGTTGCTTTCATTTTCAACACTTTTTTCCTAATGGTTTTATGGCTTAACAGAAAAATTTCACAGCATAATTTTCATCAAATTGTATTTATTTTTTAAAAGATGACTAATAAAAACTACAAGTGGTAAAAATCATTTGGTTATCTAATATGTGATGTGTTTACATTACAATATTCTAATGCACAATTTTTTCTCTTCTGTAAAAAATATATAAGTATTCTCAAGATTGAATTACCCTTTATGTACTTCATTCAGGCATGTTATAGTAATTTTTGCAGTCCTACATAATACATTCTAGGATTTTTCTTTTAATACAAGTTCTTCCTGGACCAATTGTTACTAATTTCCAAAGAAACACAGAGAAATACTAAATTAATTGTAAGAGAAACTATGTATCTAGATAAGAAGGCTAAATAAAGTGAAGATACCAATTCTCCCCAGATTAAAATATCAGTTTAATTTATATATATAAAAGCCTAAGTGATCTTTAGGACTAGTTGCTATGACGCACACTGACCACCGGGGAGCAGATGCTCAATGCTGGAGCAGCCCCCTGGTGGTCAGTGCGCTCCCAGCCAATCTCCCGAGGTCACCCCTCTCCCCGCCCCCCAGCTGGCCCTGATCAACCTGATCAGAACTGGGCCAGACCAGCCCCAATCAGCCCTGTTTGCTGGCCAGGCCCAGGGATCCCACCAGTGCACACATTTGTGTACTGGACCTCCACCACAATCATAAAGAAAATATGACTGTTTTTTTTTCACATCTGACAAAATTGTTCAATGGGTTTTTTTTTTGAAGGATTTATATATGATACTAGCTGTAAAATATTTGAGAAGCAACATTATGTCATGTAAAAATGACTTTAAAGACTTCATAAATAAAATAATAAAGCAGAAATAGATCAATGGTAAAGATGAGAAAAATCAGAAACAGATAAAAATATATTTAATAGCCGAGACTGGTTTGGCTCAGTGGTAGAGCGTCGGTCTGCGGACTGAAAGGCCCCAGGTTCGATTCCAGTCAAGGGCATGTACATTGGTTGAGGGCACATCCCCGGTAGGGGGTGTGCAAGAAGCAGCTGGTAGGTGTTTCTCTCTCATCAACGTTTCTAGCTCTCTATCTCTCTCCCTTCCTCTCTGTAAAATATCAATAAAATATATTTTAAATATATATATATATATATATTTAATAACTAAGGATATCATAAATATTGTATGCCAAATCAGTGAAGAAAGAATTTAATAGAATTGGGGAAGTTGTTAACCATTAGGAAAAAATAAAATTGGATTCTTATGTCACATCATATAGCAAAATTCTAGACAAATAAAAACTCTGAATAAAATACTAGAATAAATACAAATGTTAATGATGTAATTTGGAATGGAAAAATTTAATATATGACACCATGTAAACAGAAATTATTAAGGAAAAGAGTGTTGGCTTTCACTATATAAAAATGCAGTGAAAAGCCCCATTATAATTGTATGTGAAGGTAATGAATCAACCAAATTAATATGTAAGCATTTCTCAGAAATCAAGATGATTCCAGTAAGAACCTGAACAAAGGAGGAACACCAAAATTTAATAAAAGATGAAAAACAAAGAAAAACATTCATACTACCAATAATTATTAAATGCTATTAAAACAATATAATATCATTTATTTTTGCCTTTCCTGCTATAAATGACATTTAATGGGGCTTAGAAGTTGGAGAAAATAAGAGTTCTTACAATAACAAAAGGGACATAAATTGATGCACTTTTAAAAACAGAATTGATCACACATACTAAAGTATTAAATATTTATCACTCATTGATCTAATAGTTATTCAGAAATCTATCACAAGGAAAACCCATAAAAGTATGAAAGGTTTAGCTATGAGGATATTAATTGTTTATAATAGTAAAAAAAATAGAAGTACCTTAAAAGGGCTGATGATTAAACAATGTAGTATACTTGCATAATGATTGATAGATAGTCATTAAAAATAAAATACTAGATGATAGTGATGGTCAATAACATGAAAATATTTGTGCTAAATAATGTACTATACAATCCCACTAAAGTGTGTGGGATTATATACTATACAATATACTATACAATATAATGATATACTATACAATCCCACTAAAGTGTGTGTCCAATTAATAGTGAAAAAGTATGCAGTGAGATTTTTTTTCCTTCTGCCTACCTGTATTTACTAAAAATTCAATAATTAACATATCATTATTGCTAAAATAATTATTAACATGTTCCTCCTTCATTGCATGCCTCAAATTTCTGAGTATTGTTTTTGTGTATTTGTATGCTTCTTTGTCAGAGTTTGTATAACAATAGATCTAATGTCAATTAAATATTCCAGGGTTTTTGTCTTGTTCATCTTCCTGAAACATAGTACAGTGCTTTAAACAAACCAGCCTATTTCCAGATATTTTTTTGTTGAATTTAACCTTCTTCAGTTTGCTTTTTACCGTTGATAGATTCAGCTTACTTCTCCCTTTAGTGGTAGTAAATTCCCCAGTGTAGAGAAGACAGCTCCTCAGTGCTCCACTGTTGAATCTCCCTTTTGTTTAGCTGGAGACCTAGGCAATGATTACAACCTTGAACACCCCACTGTTCTTCTGCTGCTTCAAGGGTGGTATTTTGCTCTTTAATTAGAATAAGCTTCTTGAGCACTGGAACAATGCAGTGTTTTTAGATTATTTTTCTTCTCTAATGATAACTGTGCTTTACCCAGAATGGACAAGGAAGGCAGACACTGTAAAAAAAAAAAAAAAGTCATGAAATGGATCAGAAATCATTTTCTTTGGGATACTTTCCTACTCACACAGGAGGGATTTAGCACTTGTTCTTTATTATTATTATTAATTATTATTATTATTTATTAAGATATTAAGATATTAAGATATTAAGATTTATTAAGATATTACATGTGTGTCCTTATCCCCCCATTGCCCCTCACCTGCTCATGCTCTCACCCCCTTGGTATCATGTCCATTGGTTATGCTTATATGCATGAATACAAGTCCTTTGGTTGCTCTCTCCCTCTTACCCCCACCTTCCACAGCACTTGTTCTTTTTTCTGTGTGTCCTGTCAAATGGTAAAACACATACATTATATTTTTTCCTCTTTGTCCTAATTTCTTATATACAATCCTCTCACCTCTTGCAGATAAAAAAAGGGGAAAAAAAGCTTTACTCATCTCTATAGTTTTAGTCTCCACTACTTCAGAATATATAGTGATCACTCAATAAATGAATTCATGAATTACTGTCAATCAATCATTCTAGTACAGGCTCTGCCACTTACCGGCTCTGTAACTTTAAGATGGTCAATTATATTTTTGAAATATTTTTTTTTCATTTATATAATGAAAATAACACTATCTACTTCATAAGATTATTGGGAGGATCGTATGATGTGTTCTTTTTTTCCACTCCCAAAATTACATTAAATGCTCAATGAATGCACACTAATGATTCCAATTCCAACTTTAACCCTGAAGCCAAGCTTTGTATGTGTAAAAGACTTCATTTGCATAAAGTCTTACTCCGGTTTAGGCAGCTTGCGTGCTCTTTATCCTTTCTTCCCAACCATGCCATCACTGATGGTGATACATTTTCACATCTTTATAAAAGAGATCACACTCTCATTCCTAATATTCACATATATAGACACCTGGCAGTTTTTTTTTTTTTTTAAATTAGATTGTGATATCCTCCAGAACACATTGTCTTGTTCATAGTCGTAGCCTTATGGATAAAATTAGTGTCTAACACTTATTTAGGTGCTTAATATGTTTTTTGAATGAAAGAATTAAAAAGAATTAAGGATAATAACTTTAAAATACCACTCATGCCCTCTCCCAAAGTATGAAATAAATATTGACATCATTTGCAGCACTAGAAATGCTAGGAAGATAATTTATAGGAGTTGGATTATTAAAGCTGATCCAACCAGTTCTCTAGGTTCTATTTTCCTAGTCTTTGTCCTGGAACTAAACTTTGGCAGGTAGGAAGTATGCTCTAGTTATTCACTTTTATCCTGTGGAAGGAAGACCATGGGATTTCAAAATTAATTTTGACAGATATGACAAATGGGGGTTGCCATTTCACACCTAGAGCGTGAATATTTCAATGGCAAAGAGTCAGCAACTGTTAATTAAAAATGGGTATTGTTAATTGGGCCCAGTGTTGTGGTTTTGTCAGCAGCTTCAGGCCCTTTCAGACCTATTTCAGTGGATCCTTATGGTCTGATAAGATAAATGTCTTTTCTTTCTGGTGTGGATGATAGCAATTATGACCCAGATTTTTTTTCTCCCTCATCACATTAATTCTATAGATGTATATAATTTTATAAAGTGGAGAAACTCACAGGCACTGAAATTTGACTCAACAGTCCTCCCTGTATCTCAATTCAAAATATTCGTTAAACAAAACAATATGACAGATAATTATCCACTTCAGAATTTTGTACAACATAGAGATCAGCCATAAATTGGAAGATTCTTTTCACACCAAAGGAAACTTTGCTTAAATGTAAAAATATTTGAGATAATAAGAAAGATTCTTTTTTTTAGTTATTACAATTTATAAATATTTAATCCTCTAATTTATTTTTTATTCTCAAAACACATAATTGACACTTTCATGTGGAAGCAGTATTTTTCTGTAGACAAAGGAAAAATAATATTTAAAAAATTGCTTGTTGGAACAGAATATTAACTGAGCCAGAATTAACCCAATAATCCCATTAACAGCAATTTAGCAAAACAAACAACAAAAAAAGCCTTAAGTATACAGTTGGATCTTCAATTCTATTTTTATATCATTCCCTTTCTAAGTAGGTTAACTTTAGGGTTATGTAACAATATCCCCAGTTCTCTAATGAATATGAGGGAGTATTCATTATATCTTATATATCTTCTATCTTAGTGTGTATTTACAAAGGGATGTTAGGAGTAAGGGGGTGGGGGGGAGAGCCACATGAAGAGCTAGTTACTCAAGACAGCGTGACTCACATTTTTTCCAATCTTTGGTGATCCTGAATTAAATTATTTTGGGAGCCAGTGGCCAATATAATACAGAAAGAAATACCCTAAAGCCATTTAGAGTGTGCAATGCTTTGATGACAATATTTTGAGGACAAAATACTCTTCCTTATTATTGTTTAAGTATCCTTTAAGCTAAGTAAATATCATTAACGTAGTGAGGCAATCAAGTTCAATAGTGCACATGCTCAGAGGCCTTGTCTGGCCCTCAGTCTAAATTAGGTAAAGCCCCCTTAATTCTTTCATAGATCCTTTCAACTTCCTTTACAAAAATTTTCACAGTTTTAAATTATACACACACACTCACATACACACACTTATATATTATCTTTACTTATGCCTTTGCTAACAGTGCCTAGCATGGTATTTGGAACAGAATTGGTGTTCGATAAACTCTTGTTGAATAAATGTGTGACTAAAACAATGAAGCAACAATTGGAATTCTGGGATATTATTTTAGTCTGAGACACTTGAAAGCTATAGGTTAGTTGTTAGTATCATCACTGGCATTATGTGTTCTAATTATTACCAGAATCACTACAAAGATGGAAACCATGAATGAAATTGCTAGTTTGGGGAATCTGACTGATATTTCAATCAAAGTAAAACTAGATAGTCTTAAAATTTATATTTATGTACTTACTCCAAAACAAAATGAAACAAATCACTAACAATGAACAAATGAAGAAAATTCTTACAGTAAATTTTAGAATCCATTTCCCTGACAATTTGTGCAACAATTTGTGCAAGTAAATAAGGCCATTATTTAAAACATGGTCCCCCGCCCTTTTCTCTGGCACACAACAAACGCCAATTCACAAAAAAACACTGTTAATCATTTTATTCTTCTAAGTTACAAATTAATACCAAATACAAACAAGCCCTTGCAAATAGGGCTTGGACACATTACAACCTCCTGAATGAATCAAAATAATATTGCTAGTGTGTGACCAAAAATGTCCAGTCCCAGAGGTGTGCCTGTTGCTAAGTGCCCACTCAATCTGGCCTCCTGGTGCTCCTGGCAATGATGCCATTTAAAGCCAATGTAAGGGTGACCTTTCTTTTAATCTTGAGATTCATTTGCTAGAAAACCCCTAACTCATTTTTATTCTTTACTAACAGCTATCAAATAATAAATTAGTCTACATCAGGCTAGTTTGTTCAATCTTTTTATCTACAAGGGAAAAATTCTATATCCTGTTATCAATTCCCTGAGCCAAAAGAGACCCCGAAATAGACTTACTCATAACTGAGACCTAATAACCAAAAATGTCGTGATAAAGGTTGAACTGAAAAGGTAGGATTTCATAAATCTTTGGTCTATAATCCTCAAAGTAGGGTAGTTGGTTCTGCCGCAGAGTTAATTAGCATACATCTGGAAACAGTTTATGATGCAGTTTAATCCCAAGCAAATGTGAAAATAAGCTCACATTGTTTTGTAGAATGATTTACATTCATTATCATCTACTTTAAAAAATGCATAGGTTAAAATATCATAATTTCTACCAGAATATCAAAATAAAGTATTTTCCTATTTGTACTTGTGAAAAGTATGTATTTCCAGACAAGTTCATATTTCTTCAAATCAAAATAAAGTAGAAGCTTTGTCTGTGTCTATGGTGCCCAAACTTCATCCAGATATGAATGACATGATGTATTCATGATGTCAACAGATTTAATTGACTGTACATCATTAAAAAAAACAAGCTTGTTCCACTAGTTTCTATGAAAAAAACAAACACATTTTGGAACTTCATTAAATAAGATCTCTATAAGAGACCAAGCTGGAACTAGCTTTAACACTCCTATCATTTGACTTTGAAATTAACAAGACTTACATTTTAATATGGCTTATAAAACTATCTCTGTTTGTTTGTAAATATGGTTGTGAGAGGACACTGTTTTACCAAAGATACAGATATGCCCCATAGTAACAATGATGAATTATATTATAACTAGAGGCCCAGTGCATGAAATTTGTGCACAGGGGTGGTGTGTGTATGTGTGTGCGTGTGTGTGTGTGTGTGTGTGTGTGTGTGTGTGTGTGTGTGTATGTGTGTTCCTCAGCCCAGCCTGCACCCTCTCCAATCTTGGACCCTTCGAGGGATGTCAGACGGGCAGTCGGACATCCCTTTCACAATCCAGGACTGCTCGCCTGCCTGTCTTATTGCCCCTAACCACTCCCCTGCTAGCCTGATTGATGCCTTTGCCCCACCCCCCTTGCCAGCCTGGTCCCCCACAACTGCCCTCCCCTCAGGCCTAGTCCCCCCAACTGTCCTCCTCTGCAGGCCTTGTCACCCCTAACTGCCCTCCACTGCAGGCCTGGTTCCCCCCAACTGCCCTTCGCTACAAGGCTTCCCCCCCAACTATCCTCCCCTGCAGGCCAGCTTGTGGCAGTCATCTTGTGTCCACATGGGGGCAGCCATCTTGTGTGTTGGAGTGATGGTCAATTTGTATATTACCTCTTTATTATATTGGATGAATCCTATTTAGTGCTCATAGGAATCTAACATCAAAGTGAATATACCATAGGCTGAGTTTAATGCCTCAGGTTTCTCTAAAATAATCTAATTAATGTGCTTAGAAGAAAAGTGAAGTCTTCTCACTCCTGTATGTTGAACAGTAGTGCATATAGCAGTTATGTGATTATACAATTACCCACTTGTCTCAGTAGAAATTTTGCATATGATGACTTATCTAACTGCACCTAAAGGTGTTGGTTATGGCTAATTCAAAATTAGGCATCCATCCTTTCTTAATTTCAATACTATTTATTTCCATACACACCCATCGAAAACTATTGAGTGAAATGCTAGTGCTCAAAGTCATAGTGCTTGCCCAAACTTTGTCAAATTTCAATATAAAATTACACCAAATCACCATTAATCCACTATTTCCACTTAAATATAACTTTCCTTGGCAGGCAGTAAGACATTGTTGATTTTTTTAAAATATACTTTATTGATTTTTTACAGAAAGGAAGGGAGAGAGATAGTTAGGAAACACCGATGAGAGAGAAACTGTCTCTTGCACACCTCCTACTGGGGATGTCCTACAACTAAGGTACGTGCCCTTGACCAGAATTGACCTGGGACCCTTCAGTCCACAGGCTGACGCTCTATCCACTGAGCAAAACTGGCTTCGGCAGACAAGGTTGATTTTTGATGGGAAATATGTACATAGGGTAGGCTTAGAATGGGCTCATAAATTTATATAAACTTGATTTGTGTGTGGGAAGTGAACATTGTGTAGCAACTACAGAATACATTTGAGTTTGAAAACTTGATTTGCTGGATCTGAGACTACTTATTCCAACTAAGACTTGGACATTAAGTATGTTTCACTTCCATGCAATGCTTCTCTTCAGGTTGGCCTTTCTGTATCCTATCATGAGAGCATCAAGAGATAACATTATGCTTCTTGAGGTGGAATGGCACAAGAAAATCAAGTTATGTACCAGTAATCCTTCTGCAGAGAATTCCACTTCAAATTGTATTATTATAAATGGTCAAATTGAGATTTTTAAGAATACATTGATCCCCTGAATTTCTTCTATGTGAGGACAGTATACAAGAGGAATGTCTTCTTTTATTCAAACTTCATGGGCGTTCTTATAGTTACATGAAAACAACTGAGTTTTGTGAAGACAGATTCCTACCAAAAGATTTGTATGTAATATTTTTCTTTCTGTGTTTCCATTTTTTAGGCAGTAGAAGGAGAACCCTCTAAGAAGGCTCCCTGCCGCTGTCCTGGATTGTTCATCTCTGTGTTCTTTTTAAGGGCAGAACTGGCCATTTCCAAAATTAAACAGACACCGATGTTTGGGAGATGCCAACTAATAAATCAAAATTTTCTTTTGGGACCGATAGCATCACAATTCCCTGATTATGTGGCCAACCAGATTGGCAGACCAAAATATTATAAACACATATCTTTCTTGGTTATTTTTTTCTTCCTGATAGCTCCTAAATTCTCTTTATTAAAGAGCACTTCCTCTGAAGAAAACTCATAAGTAGAAGTACAGCACTGAGAATTTAACTTCTTATTCACTTTAAGAACACTTTAAATCAATAACAAATCTGTGGTAGTTTTCTTACTTCTTATCTTCCTAAATTGGAAGAGAACACCTGTTTCAAATTTAACAATAATTTGTATAATGAATTTTCATTTAATTTAGACTACAGCATTAGTTGATTTCCCTTTTACCCCCTGAATGTGAAAATTCCTTGGAACATACAAAGTGAGTTATTTTTATTGGTAAAAATTGGTGAGGGAGGTGTTTTTGCCACAAGGCTATATAAAGTAACTTTTATTTCTTTTTCTTTTCCTCATGTTTTACCACTATGACTGAATATAAAATGCACCCGAGTTCAACACCCCTGATACACATAAACTCAGAGAAATAAAATACGATTTTTATGTATGTATTTTCCTCATTGACCCCATAGTGTTAGAGATGTTTTTGTTTCAAGATAAATTTAATCATGTCATTCCATTACAAAAATTCTTTTCATAGATAATCTCCATTGTTTCCATAGGAGAAAATTACCGATATTAGATAGGCACTACTCTAAGTACTTAAAATGAATTGAGAACAAAATGATGTTCTTACATTCTATATTCAAGAAAGGAAAAGGCTAATTATCCTTTGGTCATAGCAAGTAACCACGAGAACTAAATTTGAGCCCCTCCTGATGTCAGACACCTTGATCAGATACTAATCTATCAGTAACCACACTTCTGAAGGGTCCAATCAGCAGCAGCCTCACTCCAATAACCATGCTTCTGAGCTCAGCCACGCATAAGAACCACACTGCAGTAGCCACCCTTCCGTGGCTAAACACTCCAGTTTCTAAAATTTTGCCAATGCCCGACCTCCCCACTTCCTCAAACTTCTAATAGTTTATTCAGAGAGACTTATGTTTTATGAGAACTGTTCTCCTTTGCTTGCCATGCCATAATTCAGCTTTTTTGTGTTAGAAATTGAGTGACAGCCTCTTCTTTCGAAAGGACTTAAAACCTTATTTTCACAACAGAGTCAGAGGTAGGACCAATATCGTGCCCATTTTAACAAACAGTAAAAGAGAGTTTCAATCAGAGCATCTGTTTTCTGAGCCCATGATATTAACCACCAAGCCCCTATTAGTTTATTCCTTAAGTGCTGACTCTTCACCTTCACTTCTCAAAACTCCACAACACTCCCCACTCCCGTCTTCCTTAACAAAGTGCCTACTTCCAGTCCCCCAAATGCTCCATGCCTGCCTTTCCCTGTGATCTCTTTGTACACATCGTCCCCTCAGCAGAAAATATTCCCTTCCCACCTCAGTCATGTCTAGGGTAATACCAATCCTTAATTAACATTGACATTAATGCTAAGGAACTTCTAGTGATGCCATCATCTTGCAAATGTAAAACTGAGATCCAAAAAGATAAACAATGTGTTCCCAAGTCACACAGCCAACAAGTAATAAAAGCGCTATCACATGTTAATACTGACTCAGTTTTACTGCATCTCATAGAAAATAAGTTCTGCATCGTAATCACTTCAAGGAAGCTCTTCCTCTCAAAACACTCTGTAGTTTCTCTACATTCAGCTAATTTTTCACTCTCAAAATTGAACACACTAATGGCCTGACTAAAATAACACCAAGGGGGCTTCCTGTTTAGAGCTTACACATCATAATATTCCACACCGTCTTTATTTCCCCCTGAAAAACAACCCTCCATTGGCGGTTCACGGTCATCCTGCAGCTGTGACACTGGTACTCAGGTCTAACTTAGCAGTCCAAAGACAACCTCTGTAACCCCCCTGGTGCACGGGCAGAGCTGCTGCTCAAGAAGTCACAGGTATGATCTGTATTATTATTTTTTTTGCATTCATTATTTCAATGCACACCTATGGATTTCTACCAGTATGTCATTTTGAGGTAGTTAATACAGTTGTAAGCTAGTCTTTCCCATCTTCCTATCAAAGCCTTTTAATTCTAAATGTATAAGATAGAAATAATAACATGCTTGCCTCCTAGAGTGGTTTTATGATTAAACATGACAATTCACATGTGGCTTAGTACAATGATGGACACCCTCAAGAAATGGTAGCTTTAGTGTCTTGTTTTAATCATGGCTATTTACCGTATTTGCCAGCGTATAAGACGATTTTTTGGCCCTGAAAAATATGCCTCCAAGTGGGGGGTAGTCTTATAAGGCGAGTATATAACAAACTCTGTATTTTTAGTGGAAATTTTAGGGGGTCGTCTTATACGCCCAGTCGTCTTATACGCCGGCAAATACGTATTTTTCAGGACCAAAAGATCGTCTTATACGCCGGCAAATACGGTATCTCTTATTACATATGTTTTAAATGGTAGCAAGTTCTCAAAGACGCTGCTTTCTAATCAGTGTTTCTTCATGCTAGTGGAAGACAGCTCCTCATTTCCAAAAGATGGGGCGATTTTTACAAGTGGTAAAACCATTGGATCAAAGATGAATATTTGGTTGGCTCTTGACTCTGTGCAGAATCAAATCAAAATGGGTTGCACCAATAAAAAAGGGGGAGAGAATCTGGGCCACTAGTTGTGCCACTAAAAAATCTTTCAAAAGTAAATAAATAAATCACCTCATCTCAATTTTCTACACACTACTGCCAAGTTAACCTTCTAAAGTGTGATTTTAACATTGTTTACTCTGATCATGAACTTACAAGTGCTCCCCATTTCCGACCAAATACAGTCCAGATTTGTCAGCTGAGCATTCAACCCTTGACCTACCTTCCTAATGTTTTTGCTCATCATTTCCCACCAAAGGTTCAACATCCTCATGAGGTTACCCATTCTTCCCTTCAGGTGCATCACGATTTCCACCTGCTTGCCTTTCTCCATGTGCTCTGGATACCTTTAACGCCTTTTTATCATATCCCTCCATTTGCACATAGCCTCTGTCAGGTTCCTTCCCTTCAAATACTCTTTAGTTTCTAGCACAGCTCCAGGAAGCCTTCGCAAAAATTGGAACCAATCTGCTTTACCCAATGCACTACTCTCTTTGCTCTCCTGAAGCACTTTTTACTTCTTGCCTTACATTACAACCCTTTTAAGTAAGTGATTTCTTCTACTGGACTATAAATTATTTAAGTTCAAAGTCTGTGTCCTTTTTACACCTTCTAGCACACCTAGAATACATGGAATACCACAGGTGCTCAGTACATTTGTTTTGTGTTCTATTAATATACATTTGTATACTGTAAATTAGAGACTTAGGAGTACTCTCAAAATGTCTTTAAAAATATTGAACTATATTTTTAAATTCAAACTTTGGCATTCAATAGAGATGCACTGAAGAACATGAGTCCTCAATTTGACTTTGGACTCGTACTCTTCAGTGTATTGATTTAGGACTCAACTTACATCTACTGATACATTAAAAAAAATGTATGTGGAACATTGAACCCAAATTTTAACACATCCAAACTTTGTCATAGGTATTTTAAAATGAGGCTTAATAAAAACATGGTTTAAATTTTAAAAAATTCATATTTGGGGTAATCAAAGCCTAAAACCATAAGTACCACCTACTTTGCATTTAGAATATTGTTTAGTTTATAGTAAGTTCTTAAGACAGAATTAATTAATTAAGATTATGAAAATATTGGGAGTAAATGTTTAGAAAATAATAATCCTATCATATATCCCAATTACCTTTTATTGTAAATTTTTGTTTCCTTATTGTTTTGTCTAGTTAATTTTTTAAAAAAAATTCTATGATTAATAGTATTTCAAATCTGAGTATTTCAACATTTGATCATAATCTGACTGTGCTTTAGAGAGCAATCAATCAACCTGTGAACTAGCATTGCAATTTATTCTCAAAACCAACATAAAATTAATTAATGTTATTTGCATTTTCATGATCATAACTTTTGCCACTGAAGTTAATAGAATTTAGAGGAAAATGTCAAAAAGTATAATGGCACAATATAAAATAAGATTTTCAGATAAAAGTAAACACTTTTCTTCAAAGGAAGTATAAACATGTTGAAAACAAATTCCTTCTGGCTCACCTCCAGATATTTTTCTACCTTCTCACATCCTCCTTCTCACAGCTACTTCTCACTCTAGTTTAAAGTGACCAGACAGTGCAGGTGTTGGCGGGACAGTTCTGATTTCTAACAATTTTCCCCCTGCTTCCCGCGGCGTTTTAAAAAAAAGTCCCGATTTTTGGAAAGAATCTTTCCAATGTTTCCAATCTTTCCAAAAATTGGGACTTTTTTAAAACGCCGCAGGATGTGGGAAAAATTGTTAGAAATCATGACTGTCCCACCAACACCTGGGCGATCTGGTCACCTTACTCTAGTTCTCACTGATGAATATTCTGTTAATGCTGTCCATCACCTCTAAGGATGTTTTCTTCTCTTTCCTCCATATCAATTCCTTCAAGAAATATTTCCATTGCTCCCTTTTTATTTTCCATAAATTACGACTCATGCAAGGGGTTTTTGTCTATGTGGCAGATTTCCCCGAATGTAGAAAAACAGGCTTCATATTGGAACCATCCAACGAGATTAAATAACACAATGCTTTTTTAGTAAAAGGAAGAAAACTTCAGGTCATGTTACATTTTTAAACTATCCTTTCACCTCCCCTCTTTTTCAACCCTTCACATTCCTACTGATTATTATATAACATCGTTATTTTTTCTTATCTCTAGCCATCATATTCTCTTAAAGTTGACTTATCACCCCAGCCCACCCTCTCATTCTAAGCATTATCAAAAAAATTATCTTAACCTAAGAGAAACCAAACCAAGATAAACCAAGCACTATCTTCCCAAGAGGAATCTTGGTGCCAACTGTCAAGATTGGTGTAAAGCCTGCTACAGGTGTAATCTCTGAACTGCCTCGGCCACACTCCCCACCGCGTGTTGTCTGGAGATGGTCTTCTGGAATCTGTACATTGAAATGTAACCAAGCATGACCTTTGGTGTCAAGCGGCGTGATACTGTCAGCGGTGATGCTGCACTGCTACCTGCCTCTTCTCTCCAGCAGAGGCGGAACCTGTCCCTTCCATTGAGTTCTCATCATGGCAATTCCCATGGTACGTACACTCACTCTCAGGCAGAAATCTACTTTCTCTCTGCTTACAGCTGCATAACCTTACTCTTTCTTACCTTTTCAAGAAATCCCCACTTTAAAACTCTTCCAGGGTAGAAGAGAATGGTTTGATTTGGGATGAGAGAAACAATTTACTCTAAGAAAACAAAAAGCCATTTCCTTCACTAGCTTTCTCTCTCAAGAATAGAAAATTATGATTTTAAAAAAATCAGCAAGAGCTTGTTCTTATTGCATTTCATGCTATTTCTGAGTTTGTGAGCTCCCAGCAGCCTTCCACGGTGTCAACCCATTATATACCTTTAAAAAAAAAAACTGCCTCCATTAAACTTTAAGCTGTCAAGGATTACAACGAAAAGATGCAATTTTTTTCACTGCAGGAAAGGTCTGATTTAGTAACAAGCTATAAGCTAGCAGAGCAGCAGAATCGACATATAATGTTTCATTGAAAGGGAAAACAAAACATGCTGCTTTTTTGTGTGCCCCAACCTTGTTTTTCTCTTGTTATTATTTTTTTCAAAATGTATAGTCCACTTAGCTTTCAAATACAATAGAGACTAGGAAGTGTGTTCCTCTTTACATTTGTAGCTACAAATATTGGTGTTCAAGCACTTACAGATTTGTGGTTGGTTTATGCGCCTGTTATAGCAGAAGGGGCACCATTGAGGAAAGAACGGTTAGTCCACATTGCTGTCTAGCTCTCCTGTTTAATTTTAATCTGATCAGTTATTTAATTCCAAATACCCTTATTATCTACTCGTTTGAAAAGGCTACTTATTTTCACCACAATACATACATTATAACAAGTGACTGAGTTGAAAGCCGGGCCTGTGGCCTGGTGCTGTTTTGGTGCAGAAATGATTACCTCCTCCCCCACTTGCGCTAGAGCATCGCAATGTCAAACATTCCACACACATTCCCTGAGGAATCTGCAAGGCTAATTAGGGTGAGCTTCACCATAAAGAATACAGTTGTTAAAACAGCTTCTGTACACGCTAGAGTAATGAGCATTCTTTACGCACACTGTGATTTGTTACTGCAATTTGCAGTCATATATCTCCTAGGAAATGACTCACGTGTTGTTATTTATTGCATGTATGATTATTAATGATATATTAACAACTGTTGAAAGCAACTTATTTTACCTCAATAATTCATGTACTTAGCTCAATGTCTAAAGATCCAGGGAGACATCAATTTTTTTTCTCAGAGAAACAATGCCTTTTAAAATGTTTTTGTTGTTGATTTCCCTCCAAGATAGTAAAGAAAATGCCCAAAGTTGGATAAATAAAAGAAATATTATTTTACTTTCCTTAAGAAAGATTTTTATCAGGGTTGTAGGAGATTATATTTTTAAGGCTAAATTATTTACAATTTTTAATTTTTTAAAAAATAATTCACAATATCCCTATAATCCAATGTCTGATATCATAAACAAAATGTAAATATTGTGTGCCAATTTTTACTAGTGATTTGAATAGCAACTACATCAGGTACACAGCTATTTTTTTTTAAATTAACGCTACTAGAAGAAATATGTTGCTGCTCATTCAAACTCAATCCAAATATAGTTACCTAAGTACTTCAAAATGCTGTGTTGGTAGTTTATCTTGCATTAAATATTCAAGGGAGGTTAAGCTACCGACTTAAGTATTACGTGTGAGACATCACACCGTCAGGCATTGATGAAAACTGAGCTCCTTGCTGCTTCACCTTCAGCACTGACAGATTTTTACCAATTAACTACTACCCAAATGTCTCCTGATAATTGGAACACAGAAGAAGAAAGCTTTTGTTTCAGAAATTAGAAATGCAGTATTAGACCTAAACTTTCATGGCTCTTTGAGCCACTACATGGGATTGTTTCAGGGTCACAAGACCTGTTTTGGCTTACCTGGGATCCTGAGCTTGGTGTGCTTGCATCCCTGCAGACATCTTTTCTAAAGGTATCAATTGCATTACAAGTGTGGCACAGTTCCAGGGAGACAAAGATTCTGCCTTTCGAAATGTTCAGACATCTGAAGAAAACACTGCATTATATTCAGGCTCATTACCACTCAGATAATGTAGTAGATCTATAAGGTATTAGAGACAAATAAACTATTAATTCAGCTTTGATGATTAGAGAGGACAATTGTTGACACCAAGTAGTGCCATGTGATGAGATAGCACCATAGGTTACTAATTACTTGATTTCATAAAATTATTTCTGACAAGTGTTCATTTTGTGAGGCTTTTCAAGCTCTTGGGAAACAGTTTTGCAATGCATATTGTTGGAACTGCTAAAAGCTGATATTAAATACTACTTTCTTTGAAGTAGTATCTATTGCACAGTGTGTATGTGTGTGTGTGTGTGTGTGTGTGTGTGCATTTTAAAATGGACTGCATTAAAAAGTCAATCGAAGGCATTCAGTTCTCAAGAGTTTGAAGCTCAAGGTCTGAGGCAGAAAGCAGTGTAACAATAAACAAGCAACAAACCAGTCAACAAGCAATGGGGGTGGGTCTCAGAACAATTATTTAGCAAGACTGAAAGGACAGGACTGGAAGAAAAGCAACACATCTGCATGTCTAAGGAGAATGATAATAACATCAGATGAAACAAGTGAATATCAGGATTGAAAAGGCTGCAGGAGTTTGCAAGCAGATGTCAGAAGGCATACAAAAAATGTCAAAAAAGTGTAACAAGCAGCTAAAACTGGTTGGGAGATTAGGGTGCTAAATATATGCATGATGAGAACACTCCTCTGTGGCGCGCAGGCCCAAGAGCTGCTTCACAAACAAGAAGGGGGAAAAGAGCTTTCATAAATAATTTCTTCAAATGAAACTGGGGTCAGAATGTAAACAAATGTAAAAAAGCAAGAAAAACTCTGCCTAGACTTTGCTTCTAGAATTTCTGTGTCAGGCGACTTTACCAGATAATGAGAGAATGACTTCTATTAAATATAAATTGTAAAATGCTCTAAGTCTAGAAGGGAAATATAGAGAGATATCCAGAGGTAATTATAATCTCTAATATTCAGAAGCCTACTTTATGAAATATTACAACTTGGAATTAGAATTGTGGAATTGCAGATGTCTTCACTGCAAAACCTTATAGTAGAATTAAGTTTCCTGGGCTCAGTGTAAGGGATTTTTATTTAATGTAATTTTTGACACGACTCAGTTCTATTTCCAAAAAGAGTCACAAATTTACTCTAATTAGACATGAATAATTTAGAGATGACAAGTTACCTGATCTACTATGCAAAATCAATAAACTTTATAGACAAACTTCCATGGAGACATTAGCTTAATTTTTATCTTAAACTTTATCCTTATATGATAGCACAAAATCCTTCACTCTTTAAAATATGGCTATAAGAGTTCATTATTCTCCAAGAATAAGTATTGCCTTGCCAAGAATCAATGAGACTAGCAAAACATTACTTTCAAAAATATCAACAACCTGATGACCTGATGGCACCACCAACTCTGGCTCCTTGCTTTCTCTTTCAAGGACAAACTATATCCGGAGAGACCAGAAACCCTTAAAAAATAGTCAGAGTCTTAATGTTTCTATTATGAAAATTTATCTTTTTTATTATATTTTATTGATTTTTAGAGAGAGGAAAACAGAGGAATAGAGAGTTAGAAACATTGATGAGAGAGAAATATCAATCAGATCAATCAGCTGCCTCCTGCACACCCCCTACTGGGGATGTGCCTGCAACCAAAGTAAATGCCCTTGACCAAAATCAACCATGGGACCTTTCAGTCCGCAGGCCAATGCGCTGCCCATTGAGCCAAACCAGTAGGGCCAATTTTATCCATTTCTTACTTGTTATGGTAAATAATGATTTAGCCTTTTAAAAAAAATCACTCAGTCTGCAGGCCAATGTTCTATCCACTGAGTCAAACCAGCTAGGGCATGAAAATTTCTCTTAAAGACCTATTAGTCTTGCTCACCAAGACTGGAACAAAACAAATCCTCAATAAATATTTGTTAATTTTAATTTGCTTCATGTTCCAATCCTTTGAGCCTTTACTAATGTTTTACTTGCTCCTGGTCTTCTCATCTTCAGAGAAAGTTAATAAATGTGGTTCTTTATCGAGCATTTCTAAACAATCCCTTAATAAGTGTTCAAGGAGACTTAGCACCTTCTTGTCACAGAAGCATCAATTGCACAGTCACCCCCAGGATGGTGGTTATCTGGCCATCTCATTTCTTCTGAGTCTAACTTATCCACAACATGGCTTTTTGCATTTTCTGCACACGTATCTGAATCACATGAGAATTTTAATTTTTATAAGGCTGGAAAAGACTTTCTAGAAATTGGTAACTCCTATCACTTAAATAACTCAACTTAATTAGAAAATTATAAAGTTTTATCAGCAAAAATATGATAGATAGATGATAATAGAGAGATACAAACATATGTGCATACATACATACCATGTGAAGTTGGGTGGTTGTGTTGTTTTGTTTTGTTTAGATTTTTTTTGTGTGGGTTTTTTTTTTTGTGTGTGTGTGTGTGTGTGTGTGTGTGTGTGTGTTTTAATTCTCACCAGAGGATATGTTTTTCATTGATCCTAGAGAAAGAGAGGAAGAGAGAGAGAGAGAGAGAATCATATATGTGAGAGAGAAACATTGATGGGTTGCCTCCCATACATCCCCAACCGAGGATCACACTTGCAATCTGGATGTGTGCCCTGACCTGGAACCAACCCATGACCTTTGGTTCATAGGATGATGGATGCTTTATCCTATTGCGCCACACCAGCCAGAGCTGAAATTTTATCAGTTGAAAAATTAAGCACCTGGAGCCATTATATTACATTGCAGCTCATAGGATTTGAGAGAAAACTAACCCAAAATGAAATTATCTCATGCTTCCACCAGAATTAAAACAGCCCAGGAAACCCCTCTTCACTACTACCCACTTCACCAAAGATAGAGTTGATAGGGAAAGTTAGGGGGGAAAAAAGAGTTCAAGAAGCCAACAGAGGAGCTCCAGTAGCGCAATCGGTTAGTGTGCAGTACTTATAAGAAACAAACAGAGTAATGGGAAAGTTAAGAGAAAGTGATTCTATAGAGCAACAATCTCTCACTCAGACAAAAGCATTCTCAGAATTTTGGTTAATGGAAGGCAATAGCTCAAAAACCCAAAGCTTTGAGCTTATGACAGTATCCAGGGTTACATAATCAGCATCACTTTCTATTTATTTTATAATTTAATTAATTTTAATAAAAGTTACACACACCCACACACAAAAAAAGTTACACACACATCTATAATAATAAAAGCACAATATGCTAATTAGACCAGGACATCCTTCTTTCCAGACAAAGCCTTTGCAGGCGGACATGGGCCAGGGTGAAGGCCCTTGCATGAATTTCATGCATTGGGCCTCTAGTCTACACTAATAAAAGAGAAACGTGCAATTTACCGTCACTCTGCTATGCTACCAGCCAATCAGAGTGAGTATGCAAATTAACCTGAAACCATGGCAGCAGCCCTGCTCCCCTACTGCTCCAGGCCTGTGGGGGGTCAGAGAAGTTGGGCACCAGCTCCTGAGGCTGGCTGCAGCTTGGAAGATGGAGAAGCCACTTGCCCCTTGATCTCAGGCCACAGTTAGCAGCAAAAGCCTCACATCCACCTGCCCCATGTCCTGGGGGAGACAGATAAACCAGGCCCCGGTGGCTGAGGCTGGGTGCAGCCCAGGAGACGAAGAAGCCACCTGCCCCATGATCCCAGGCTGTAGCCAGCTGGAGAAGTCACCCACACTGCATCCTAGGGAAGATGGAGAAGCTGCCCACTTGCAGTCCAGGCACCAGCAACTGCAGCTGGCTACAGCCTGGTAGACAGAGAAGCCACCCACTCTGCAGTCCCAGGCACCAGTACCTATGGCTGGCCATGGTCTGAGAGATGGAGAAGCCACCCACCCTGCAGTCTAGGCACCAGCACTTGAGGTTGCAGCCCAGGTGAAGCCACCTGCCCAACATCCTCTGTGGCTGCAGCCATCCTTGGCACCTATGACTGACCAGAGGGAGGAAAGCCCGGATCCCAGGAAAGCCCGGATGCCTCTGGTCAGCTGGAGGAGGGATTCCTGGGTCCTGGATGCGGGGCCAAGGCAGAGGGGTTAGGGGCAATCAAGCCAACAGGGGAGCAGTTAGGGACAATCAGGCTGGCAGGCAGAAGAAGTTAGGGGCAATCAGGCAGGCAGGCAGGCAAGCAGTTAGGAGCCAGCAGTCCTGGATTGTGAGAGGGTGCAGGCTGGGCTGAGAGACACCCTTCCCTCCCACCGCCCCCTGTGTACAAATTTTGTGCACCGGGCCACCAGTATAATATAAAAAGCAACCTGGATCCAACCCACAGAAATAAAAATAAAAGTCTCATTGGATTTCCACCTCTGACTAAATTCTATCCTGTCTAAACCAACCCTGCTCCCCCTGATTGGAGGAGAAATGAGAAGAAAGAAGATCTATATATTGTGCTGTACCTCAAGATGCATTTCTTCCTGAAAAGGGTTTTACTATTGCAAATATTTTTTTATCATTATATTACATTTAAAGATAAGATTTCACATTTTATCATGTGAAATCTTATCTCTATTACCTCTTCTTTTGCCTTCTGTTTCTATCACTGTACATTATTGTCACTGTAGTGCTGCTCCTACTCTACCACTTTAATAAACAATTCCATTACAATAACTCTTAAATCTATCTCCAGCTCTGAACTTACTTTTCAATCCCAGATTTATCTCTCTAACTCAGGTGTGAGGCAAGCATTATAAATCCAACAAACTAAATCACAATGCTTCCTATTTTCCTCAAGACATATTAATGTAAAAATTAAGTAATTTACATATATTAGAAGGAAATAATTGATACAGAAAAAAAATTAAGCAGACCAAGGAAAAAGGTAATATCAGGGGACAAACGTAACAATTATTATAAAGAACCTCTTTAACCATTCTTTGTTTTTGCTAATCTACTGCTTCCCTTTTACATAAATCTCTCACTTCCAACTGAATTTCTGAAATATTCTCCATGGCCCTCTCCAGCACCTTTATCATAAAATTGGTCCTTTAAAATATTTTCTTCATTATATCATTCCTCTCAAAATTCTCTCATGTTCTTGTATGTTCTTAAGTCCAACTTGTTATGTGTGTTCAAAAAATTTCTCTGAACATGTTCTCTAATATATCTACTAGGTATCAGGGGCTGTGTTGTATGCTGGTGAAACACAATGATTAGGATACGGTCTCTATATCAAAGAGTTCTGGTAAAGGCCAGTAGCAAACAATAAGTAATTCAAACCTACCACACTTGATCTTCAATTCTAAACTTTATTCATGGCATTGTCCTGCTACTCACTGCCATCGAGGACTTAAGCATACTCCAATATTACCCACCTCTTAGAGCTCATTTATGGATACTCCCATTCTCCTTTCTGCAAGAAAGCTTCACCTAATTAGGATACTTTCAAAACTCCTTTAGAATTAGTACAGTTAATTTTGACACTTGCCTACTAAAAATCTACTTTCCTCATTGTAAAACAGATATTAATTTTACTCCAAGAGGAAATATGCCCACCTAAACAATGATGGTTATTAATCTTCCTTGCAGATGGTGGTCACAAATGAGAAGTAAGGAAAAGAACTGGAGTGAGGCTTTCAGGGAAATTTTCTAAAGGGGCTGAATCAGATGGGGCTTGCTTTGTTTTGTGTTCTCCCCGCTTCCTCTATCTTCCTTGCCTAGAACACATGCATGATGTCTGTAAATCCAATAATCATCCTGGTTCATAAAATGACTTGGAGCATGAAAACCACAGAGGGGAAAACTGGATTACAGATCTGATAATTGTGGGTCTACCATACCAACTCTTTATGAGTATCTATGAAATTCTTTTACATAAAAGAGAAACACTTATTAGTCTAATCACCAGATTTTTGTTGGTAGTGGAAAGAAGAAAAATTCATTTCCCTTACCACATGTAATTCTTAACAGATTTAGCACTGTTTAGCCTCAAATTTAGTCATTAACAAACACTTGTTGTGCACTGGACATTTGTTACGTGCCAGATAATTTGCTCCATATTGATGACACAAAGACGAATGAGAAATGGTTTTTGCCTTCCAAGAGGTTCCAAATGCAGTTGGAAATAAAACAATGAGTTAAATGCAATACTAAAGCACTATAAAGACAACTCTCAGGTTCAAAAAGGACATATGTGAAGAACTTTAAAGAAAACTACAAAAAGTGATATCTGAGCCATGACCTACAGGCGTCCTGCACTACCTGTAAAAGGTGTAAAAAGGGAGAGTAGAGGTAAGGGATGGGATACCTGGGGAAAGCACAGGTTATAAAATGATTTTTATGCCATGTTCATGAATTTAAGGCTTTATTTGCAGGTGATTAGAAGAAATTGAAGGATTTTCAAAAGGATCGACAAAATCGGTCATATTTTGAATTTATTCATCCATCTGGGAATTATTTAGAGAAAATTTTCAAAATAGGAAGATAACTTAGATGAATTATCCTGTATCCTCAATCTTATATAATAAAAGGGTAATATGCAAATTGACCTCATTGGCAGAATGACCATGAACAACTGGTCAGAAGGAAACATACTGACTGCCAAGGGGCAGATGCTTAATGCAGGAGCTTCCCCTGGTGGTCAGTGGGCTCCCACAGGGGGAGCTCTCTACTCAGCCACCAGCGGGCCTAAGCCAGCACGTGGACATCCCCTGAGGGTCCTGGACTGCGAGAGGGCACAGGCCGGGCTGAGGGAGCCCCCTGGCAAGTACACAAATTTTCATGCACCAGGCCTCTAGTTAAACTACAAACTTCTAGAAGGTATGTTTTACATTTTTCTATTCTACTTATGTATATATATAAGAATATATATACACACATTTACATATGTGTGCATAGATATGCATCTACTGTATACATGTATTTATGTATAACTGTTTGAAATATGTGTAGATGTGTTTATCCTATATATATATAACAGTACCTACTACAGTACCAATGACTAATGTGGATTGAGAGATATACATATGAAGTCCATGGACTCCAAGCCCACGTGGGCAGCAGGGACTTTCAGTCCTTTTTATTCCTTTCCCCCCATATCGCCTAAGCAATATCCAACCTGTTTTTTTGCCACAGTCTTTTGAGTAAACCAAGTAGGTAGCCCGATGTTTCTCTTTGCTCTCATTCATTTTATTTTTCATATCTGCATTTTCTCCTTCCGTTCCAATCCTTGAGATCAGGAGCAGCCTGCCTTCAACAGCTGGCATTTATAGAGCTATAAGTTTCCACACATTCTCTAGGAGCTCTGCGCGCATGAGCATGCCAAATCAAGCCCTAAAGCTCTTCTGCAATAATTTCTCCAGTAAATTTCATTTGTAATGACCTGAAGTCGAGTTTGTATCCTTTAGGAAAAGCCATATCTTCTTCTAGAATCCACAAGCCCTCTCCTTGCGATGTAAAACTCAAATTTTACTAGTATAATTACTTTATATATGGAATGTATGGCACAAAAAATATAACTGCTTCAAACAAACTGGTGCTTTTGAAGTGTGGCACTAAAGCACAAATATACTTTTGTTTTGAAAACAACCTATTCTTCTTACTGAGTCTTCTCCTTTAGAGTTCCCTCTAGCCACAATACGGTATGTTTGGGGCCTCTATGATCTGTTTTGGCATTTCACACGTGGAACACCTGCATGAGATAGGTTCCTTGACTCTGCAAACAGCTTGCAGGATAAAAATTTACTTTGGACGAGTTTTATCCATGCTGTTTAAGGGAAAGGAGGACCTTCGGTAATGATTTCTTCAGTTTAGTAACTGGAATCTTTTATATTTTTTATCTAACTTTTATTTCCCCCTGTCGGCTTAAGTCTGCTTTTGTTCAGCCTCTCGTAAACCTTTCCTTTTCCCCTTTCTTCCCCCCTGATGTTCTCCAGTCTAAACCCGTTCCAAAAACTAAATGAAATCCCAAGCTGGGAGGGGCGTTGGAAGAATGAGGACTCAAGTGAACAGTGGAGAAGGAACCGCTTTGCAAAGACATTAGTGTAGACCGCCTCAGTCATTGTTGTGTTGCACAACCATTGAGAACATAATGCTCCTAAAAGTTTTAACTTTCTACACCCATCCCCGCTGGTCTCCCACCGTACCGCCAATCATCTTTGCGCCTTCCTCCACTTTATGCATTCTTCCCTCTTGTGAATTACAGGGTCCTGGTATCCTGTGCTGTTAGAAAAGCAGGAACCTAAGAATGCCAAGCCAGGCTGTTTATGTCTCCTTATGTGATCCCAAGGAGCGATAGGGAAGAAGTGCACTCTTTCTTCACCTCCCAAGAGCAGCTTTAGTTCCTCTTTCCACAATGAAAAGATGCCGTCACTCAAAGTGCATGGCAGGGTGGTCAAACCTCATTCCTCCTTTAGTTTTTAATCCCACTCTGTGTACCTAGAGGGTGTGGGGGTTCAGGGGTGGGAGTCTGGAGGAGATGAGGTGGTGGGAAGCTTGATTCGCAAACATTTGAGAACTTCCTTCCAGCAAATTACTCCCATCCTGGTAAACTTTAATGCAGCAACACTTTACGAACACCCACATTTTTTGAAAATTTAACTACTGGTTCTCATAAACTGTTATCAGTTAACTTCTGCATAACACTGCAAAAAGATCTGTAAAAAAAAAAAAGTTGAGGAATAATACACTCCTTTCACTTTCTACCCTTCTAATTATTTGCATTACTGAAAGATCTGCCTGGATAACTTTCTCAGGGCCACCTCTAGGCAAACTTGCAAAATTAGTGGGACTTATCCTCAGAGCCTTCTGCTTTGCCTTTCAACTTGCCTGACTTTTCATCACTTCGCTGTTCCCACTGCTTAGCTGCTGTCCTGTGATTTAGCAGTCCTGCAGTATGCTCTCACCTCCATTAAAAATCACTTGCCCTGTTTAGCATTCTGTCACTAATCTAATAAGTTAAGTAAGCCAATAAACTCACAAATGAGTTAATGGGCTCTAAGTGTTAATGGAGATAAGAGTATGAGTCTGTATTCTTTCTCGTGTTATCTGCAATATTCAGAGTGATGGTTGGAGAACACTGCCTGACTCTGAATAGTAACTCCAGTAGCACTATCAGGCACTAGGAAAAACAACAGAGATTTAGTTCTGTCATGTCAATTCTTAAGTGTCAACTGGAAATTCAGTCCAGGTTTCTGCAAAGCAGACGGGGAGAAATGCTGGGAAGAAGAGCTTATCTTACTCAGTCGTTTCTGGATTTTTTTTTAAACTCAGCACTTCCCTCTGACTTTTCAGAGGCATTTCATTCACGATTCCTCTAAAATCTTGACCGGAAGCAAGTCTGTCTCTCCTTACTCCTCCATCTCTCACTCTCTATACCTGTTTTCTCACTATTCCTGCACATTGATTCTTGACCTTCCTTGCACCTCAAAGTCCTCATTCCTTTGGGATTGTGCTAAAAATTTAGCTCTTGCAAAAAGATTTTCCTAATTCCTATACCACTATATCTCACCTTCACTTTGATTTAATTACACATATACTGTTGGTCTTCTTAGCTAGAGGATCTGGAGCAAGTTACTTAATATTCTGTGCCTTAGTTTCCTCACTTTAAAATAAGAATGTCAATAATATCTAACTGACAAAGTTATTATGGGCATTGTGTGAGTTAGTCTGTGAGATGCAGTGTAATAGAGTGACTGCTCATATACTAGTAACTTTGCAATGAACATCAACCTTCAATTGTAGTAGTCGTGATTGATAGCTTATTTCTCATCAAACTCTTAGTTCTTTAAAATGAGAGACTATATCATAATCATTTTTTTTCATTGTGAGTCTATTTCTTCACTCATTTAGAGGTTTAATGGGTATTATTGACTAACATGGGGCACCTGACAATTTTGTCTAGTTATATCACAAGCATATGTTTGGCCCTATAATCTAAATCATAAAAATTTTCATAAAAGTGAAATGCCCTTTATCTTTTCATATTCCTCAAGGAACTTAATGCAGTACAAGAGACAGACTCAGAAATAACTTTAATGAATGAATTGAGTATAAAATATTATTAACCTTGGGTGATCTAAGTTCATTGTATTCTCATATTATTTTTTATTTTTCTGCAATATCAGTTGTAGCATCCAGAATAGGAGCTACCAGGGCAGAAACTGCATTTGATCTATGTATTTAAAAGTGTTGAATAGGTTTTCAGCACTCAGTGAACAGTAATGACAATCCTATCTAACAAAAGAGCACATGCAAATTGACCATCACTCCAACACATAAGATGGGCACCCCCATGTAGTCAAGGATGGCTGCCCCCCTGTGGACACAAGATGGCTGCCACAAGATGACCAGAAGGGAAGGGCAGTTGGGAGGGACCAGGCCTGCAAGGAAGGGCAGTTGGGGGCAATCAAGCCTGTAGGGGAGGGCAGTTAGGGGTGAGCAGGCTGGTAGAGGAGGGAAGTTGGGGGCAGCAAGGCCTGCAGGGGAGGAAAGTTGGGGGCAGCTAGGTCTGCAAGGGAGGGCAGTTGGAGGGGACTAGGCCTGCAGAGGAGAGCAGTTAGGGATGACCAGGCCTGCAGGGGAGGGCAGTTAGGCATGACCAGGTCAAGTGACCATTATGGTTGTTATACCGTTATGGTCGCTGGGCTTTTATTATATAGGATTAGAGGCCCAATGCACAAAATTCATTCAAGAGTAGGCATTCCTGCTGAAACTGGTTTGGATCAGTGGGTAGAGCGTCGGCCTGCGGACTGAAAAGTCCTGGGTTCATTTCTGGTCAAGGGCATGTACATTGGTTGCAGGCACATGCCCAGTAGGGGGTGTGTAAGAGGCAGCTGATTGATGATTCTCACTCATCGATGTTTCTAACTCTCTATCCCTCTCTCTTCCTCTCTGTAAAAAAAAAAAAAAAAAAAAATCAATCAAATATATTTAAAAAAAAAAAAAAGAGTAGGCATTCCTTTCCCCAATTGCCAGCACAGGCTTCCCTCCTGCACCCAGGACCTGGGCTTCCCTCACAGCCCTGGCTTTGTGTAGAAGGCCTAATTAGCATATTATGATTTTATTATTATAGATATATGTATATAAATACTATTGAAAAATGATATTATAAGAATGTACATATAATTAAAAAAAAACCTAAGCCATAGCTGGTTTTGCTCAGTGGATAGAACATTGGCCTGTGGACTGAAGGGTCCCAGGTCCTATTCTGGTCAAGGGCACATGCCTGGGTTGTGGGCTTGATCTCATGTAGGGGGCGTGTAGGAAGCAGCCAATCAATGACTCTCATCATTAATGTTTCTATCTCTCTCTCCCTCTCCTTTCCTCTCTAAAACCAATAAAAATATATTAAAAAACCCAAATGTTAGTAATTATATATTTTATATGCATAACATGTATTATACGCATATATATATATATAATATGTGTGTATATATATATATACTATATGAATATATAAAAATAAATAAATGTGTGTGTTTTTATGTATGTATGTATATATGTATATGTGTCTATATAAACTGACCTTAGAAAAATAAAATAAGGAGGAAGCACATATATCAAATAAATTAGGGGGGGAAATAGAGTTTGTTAGTAAATACAGATGAGGGAAAAATGAATCTACTTATGAAAAAATATATTACCCACATACTGAAGATGAATTTGAAAGTCTGAATAAAATGAATGTTGTGCTATAACAGAAATTACAAAATTTGTTGTAAAGAACAACAGAAGGCAAAATTTCTTTCTAATTGTCTTGATGGAAAATTTTAAAAATTATTTACCCTTATTCTTAAATAAGCCAAACACTTTCTAAATCAGAGTTTTAGTGATGTATTCTAACCAACCCCTAAGGAATAGATAATTTACAAAGCTATTTAAAATGTTCTAGAAAGCATAGAAATACATAGCTTCCATAAAGCCAACATAACATTAATGTTCTAAACCTAGAAAATTATATTCCCAGATTTAAAAAGGGAAACCATAATCTCATACTACTTTTGTACTTAAACAAAACAAAAGGAATAAATCCTCAGAATATCAAAGGGATAGAACACAAGATTTATACAAGAATCATAAATGCAACCATCTTTATATGAAATCTATCAGTGTATTTTAAAATGTTAGAAAGTAAGGAAATAAAAACAGGATTACCTTTGTAAGTAGCAAAAAAAGTTAGTTGGCAAATATTAATGTCTAATTTTGATTTTTACAATTCGTTAAAAATAATTGGTATTTCAAACAACTTCAAAATCTATTTAATATATATGCGAATGCAAATTCTATAATGGTATAATATTAGAAGCGTCGTCATCAATTCGGCAGCAATGAACCAGAATGCTTATTATTAAAATACAATATTAGTCTAGTCATACCAGACATTTAAAAATAATTTTAGAAAGTAAAACTAGCATTTAAAATAGAGATGAAATATTGGAAATGATAAAACACTTTTCATATGATTATATAACTTGAAAATTTTAATTAAAATCAAAAGCAAATAAAAATAACAAATATAAAACAATTAATTGTTTTCCTATAAACCAACATCCCCAGCTATAAAATGCAGAGAGATAGCAGTTTTATCTTTAAAATAAGAAGAGTAAATATCGAGGTATGAAGTTAATTATAAACGTGAAAGATTTTTATGAAGAGAAACTTTTAAATTCTACTAAAGAATATATATATATATATATGTTTTTCAAAAGCTTCAAAAGCAAAAAAGATAGAACTTATTCTTGCACAGAAAGACTCAAGATCGTAAAAATGTAAGTTCAAACTAAATTAACCTACAGATTTCACATGATCCAAATAAAATAGCAACAACCTTATTTTTGGAACTCAAGCTCGCTGAGTCTAAATTTCTTATGTAAAAATAAACATGGAGAAATTGGCAGTACGCTTCTGAAACAAATAGAAAGTAGTAAAGGAGAAAACCTCGGCAAGATAGTAAAATACATTTTAATACTACTGTAATTGTTTGGTGCTGAACAGGCAGATGGATCAATTGGACAGAAGCTCAAAAAATGAACAGAAATACATATAAGAATTTATTGTGTGATAAAGTGGCATTTCATATCAGTAAAAAAACAACAACCAGTAGCTTTTCAATAAATGATATTGAAATAACAGGCTAGCTATTTAGCAAAAACAAATGCTAAATAGCATTTTATTTATGTTTATTGCCTTAAGAGTAGACCCCAATAAATTTTAGATGTATCAACTATTTAAATGTAAAATTAAAAGTTTCAAAGCGCTAAAAATTATATTAATAAAAAACTTGTCTGATATGGAAATATGCCTTCTAAATAAGATAAACCATCCAAAAGCAGCATTAGAAAAGATTAAATGTGACCACATAAAATTGTTATGCTCCCAAACCTCACAATATGAAGAACTTTAAAAATATTTTGTCAAGCTTACTAACTAGGATATTATTCTTTACTTATAATAAACAATAATATTTTTTAAATCATAACTGAACTAGAAAGGAGGCTCATACAGAGGATAATTTAATCATACATATCTAATTATAAAGTCTTAGCCTTTGAATTAGTAATGTCACTTCCAACATTTATGTATGCATTAATTTGTAAATAAAGATATAAGAACAAGGGTGTTCACTGCAGCATGCCTAGGAAGAACAGAAGTCTGCAATACCTTTAAATGTCAAGCAATAATAAGTTAAATCAATTTCAGTCTATCCATAAATGAAATACACTGCAGCTGTGAAAAGCAAAAGAAGCCTCAGAGCTGATAACAAAAACATCACCAAAATATAATGCTAAAGAGAGAAATATTTCATGTCTTCATGTGTATATGTATATATATATATATATATATATATATATATATATATATATATAATATATTTTAAATAAATACAAAAGACTTAAATCTAAACTGGGATTGGAGAGCAAGGATAGGAAGGAGAGTTGTTCTTCATATTACAACTTCTTTATCATTTAAAAATTTTGCACATATAGATACTACTTTTTAAATTAAATTAAGTAAGGAAAAATACTGTTAAGACACAGGAAGTTGAAGTATTACTTAGCCTCATTATAAACTTCGTATTTTCATGATTTGACAATGACCAATACATTTTACAGGAGTATTAGAATTTGATTACAAAATTTCATGTCACAATTTCTCATCTTAATATATCCCTTCCTTCAAAGCAAAAAATAATGCTGGGAGTCAAGAGTAGGCAAGGAGTTGTGCAATGATCAATGCAATCTTTCAAAATCCTTATAATGCAACTGCAAAAAGATTAATGTATTTCATTGATGCTATAAGAATCCATTATCATGTATGTGACTTAAATGAAAGAATACAAGAATTGTATTCAGATAACCTTGGTTAGAAGCTGTCTGTACGTCTTATCTGGGCAAGCTATTGAATCTTTAAAAGCCTCAGTTCATTGAATGAAAAAAAACAGAGATATGGTAACAACTTTACAAGTGTGATTTTGAGGGTTAAATTATGACATATTAACGCTGAATAAAGATTCCAGCCAGGATTTTTAGTATGATAAATTGGCTATACAAAAGAGATTATCTTTTTGGTATTGTCTACAACCATATCTTCAGGCCAGAAAAATGGTTAGAGGTCCCAGAAGATCCAAAGTAAATTCCAAAAAACTATAAAAACAGAAGAATGGAAACCACATGCAACTTAATAGAGTCTCAATTCACTAAGCAACTTCTGACCAAATGTGAAAAGCTCACAGAGGCATGTGGGTTATATTCAGCTGGGTGTGTGTTGAATGCTCTTTAATTTGTTATTGTTTTTAATGACCTGATTGAGAATTTAAGGGTCTACTAAAGAAGCATTTTATTTGGTCTTTAGCACAACACTTTTCTTCTAATTTTCTTCTCTCTCCGTTTTTTGCCCTCTCTTTCGTTACATAAATAGATAAACCCATGCCATATGTGTAATTTGCTTCAATTTCACTCTTTCTCCCCTTATGGAAAGCTGTTTTAAATGGACTCTACCAGCAGAACTGGAGGTGCTAACTAGATCAAGCAGTTAATTTTGAAAATGTTGAAGACTTTCTGTAACATTTGTTTATGTTGGCGTTTTCATTTAGTTTCTAGGAAAATTTTATCACTGTGACAGTTAATTCAAATCCCAGCAAGACCTGGTAAGCAAATAACTGGCCAAGTTTTAACTAGGAGTATTCCTTAGCCTTTACCAAGAGAAGAACCAATTTGAGGTGTATTTCTATAATGGATGAGCCTTCTGTCTGAGTATTCCATTACCTCATTCATTTTAAAGTCAATTTAGAACTCGTGGACAGTGCCAAATTTACAGCCCTGAGTCCAGACTCCCTTTTTTAGTCTACGGAGAAGGCATTGCATAAGTTGTCATGCTGCAAGCCTTCTGAGCTAGCCCCACCCCATCACATCCTTATTCCTGAGGGGACACAATGGTTTCAGACTCTCAGTCTATCTAATAATGTAAGTTCCATTAAAGATCAGCAAATCCACTTGAAACTTTGGATCCTCATCTTACAGGACATTATCATATCACTAACAGAATAGGTTGCCAATGGCAACCAAACTCTAAAATACCCAAGAATGCAAGCCACTGGGTATGTATGTGTTTGTTCTATAATTACAAATTAGTAATCAGTAAGCTTTACAAAATACTTAATTTTCTCAGAGTTATTTACGAACCGTCTCCTGAGAGACTTGGGCCCATAACTGTGTAGAATCTAGGCTTAAAAAATGACAGTTTAGACTGTCATCTCTAAGAAGAAATGATGTCATGGTTGTTTAGGGACTGAGGCCTGTTTGTGTGCATACCCCATCTATAATTAGCATTTTCTGAGGGATGGGCTCAAACATTGCTGGGATAGGATTACCTTCGCTATTTCTCAGTATCACTGCTATTATGGGCTTGGTTACATCATTTTGTTAAATGTCCTGATGCCTGAGAGAACAGAGAGCTTTGGCCCCTCCCGACAACTTGCCTTTTCTCACACGTGTCCTGATCTTTGCTGTCTGTCTTTTCCCGCTGGTTTTCTCTGCTTAAAAATATTCAACTTTTCTCTAGGTGGCCAATGTGAACTGTGGGGGACCATCAGGGAGCATCTGGGGCTCTGTGCTTTGGTATATAGTCCAAGTGGAAGTTCAAAATGGAAGAAGACATCTGTTTTCAGGGGCAAGAACAGAAAACAAGATCAAGGCAGTTGGGATTTGAGAGGGGGGTGAAATCTAAGTGGCTGAGAAGAAAATTTTCAAAAATATGATGGGTGTCCAAGGTTCATTTTTAATAGGAGAGGACAGCATAGTGCAGGGAGGCATCGGTCTTCTTGAAAGTCTAGAGTCTAGACGGCCAACTGTGCCTTCTCTCTCTTTTCCACCTACCACTGATGTTTTCATCTTTCACAGCCTAATTCAAATATCATCCATCTGAAGCCTTCTGAAACTCTCTTTCCTGACTCTCAATAGAATGAATCATTCCCTTCTCTCAGCTCTCTCAAGACTTGCTCAAATTGCCTAGTTTAGAACTTATCATTTTAATATAGTTAGTTAGAAGATTCATCTTCTTGAGTTGAAACTAGGTATGGTATTTTATTCCTCTTTATATCCCTAAAACATAACCAATTCATAAGGTGGATGCATAATTTAGATTAGATGAATTGAATTCAAATATTACTTGCATCCTCCGTGAGATCTGACTATGCATATAATAAGTCAGAAGCTTTCATGAACCAGAGTTTATTTCCTCCCTGATTAATTCCACCACCATAAAAGGTGTCTTAGTATACCTTTGTATTAGATGAGACATTTGCACAAAATTTGATACAGAAAAATAAAACTAAACAAAAATGTTACTGGAATTATGGGTATGTGGATCAAGTGAGGTGAGTTTCAGAGACATGATAAATTTATTTCCTGCAGCTGACATGAGGAAGAGCTAGTGGGCTGACGGGGGAAGAAACAATTCCATTGATCCACCTACTATGGAAGAATATTAAATATCTATGATAATTGTGGTACCAAAAACTATTTCAAAGGCAGGAAATGGTATTTATGTTCCTTCTGCGGCATCCGTGAAACATTTAGATAATTTTAGTTCAAGGTTTTAATCTGATTTTCGGAGCCTGCACAGTGGCAGTGTGCCCTGTCATGTTTGGAAGGAGTGCTTATTCAGAAGGAGCCTCGTCTTCATTCTTTAGTCATTAGTGAAAATGGGTCATAGATCATGTCATGTTGTCTGTAACCTAGTTACAGTTCTGGCAGGAGGGAAGTTTCAAGATCATGATTTCGCATAGGAACCTTTAAAAACTCATTAGCATTTGATAATTATACTAATATCTAAAGCCTTAAAATCATGGAGCTAATTTCTGCAAAAAAAAAAAAATCAGCTGAGAACGTGTTCTGGGTAAGTTTTTCTCTTTCAACTTTCAGGGAACAAAAGGGAAGGCAGTCCAGGTCTCTAATATGTCACTCTATCTCAGCCGCAGAAGAGTTAGAATTTCACAGGAGCATCGTGAGTTAGCGGATTCTAAAAGGAAAAGCAAGAATATTAGAGCAACATCTCACAATGTGACTCTGGGCCCTGGAGAAGCCTCTCTACTTGTGATTGATTTGCATTTCTGCCTATGTCTGAATTCATATTCCATAAGCACAGATGGAGGTGTGATAGATTTTTTTTTTTTGAGCACATCTATTTATTCAGACACCGGATTCCGTCTCTGAGTGGAGAGATGGTAAAGGCTGCTGTGAGCAGATGGCGCACAGGCACCATGACTTCAGAAACAACATTCTTTAAAGATAAGTGGCACAGTAATAATAATAATACTTAGCACATATATTGCACCTTTGGTCTGCCAACATTAACTAATTAATCTTCAGTAGACCTCTGTGAGATATAAGCAAGTGCATATAATTATCTCCATTATGCAGTCAAGTCAACGAAGAATGTGTCTGCACATACTGTGGAAGAATTGGCCCAAGTTAAAGACTGGTTGGATACAGTTCTTTCAGATTTTCTGATCTCACAGCAAAGACTGGTATTTCTAGACGCTCTGCTGTTTGAGGCACCAAGTAGATTAGAAGTAGAGTCTCAACTGCGAGACCTATTTCCTTCAGAAGGTTTCCGCTGCAGGAGTCCACTTTAGGCCCGGGGGAAGTTGAGTCATTTTTTCTAAAGTCCAAAAGGCCATGGCTGGTCAGAAGCAAGTGTGGAATTAGAGTGTTTGTTTACTTCTTTTATCGAAAATTTACATAAAATCAGGCAATTGGAGTACACATATCTATCAGGGACATTCTTTAAATTATTGAACAAAATTAAAAGTCCAGAGAAGTCCAAGTTTTCCTTGCTGTACCTGAGGGCTTTCCACCACAAGTTGGTTGAATGTACCCTATGGCTTCAACAAAAGATATTAATTAATAATCCACATCAGAATGAAGGGCTGGTAAGCTTCTTTTGACAATGAATTTATCAGAGTCTGAGATTTTGATGCTGCTGACATAAAGGAACAAAAGTGTCTGCCTCAAGGTCTTAAATTTGGGATTATTAGAGTGTTCCATGATAGTGGGAGGTCTCAGCTTTGATTTGAAAGGCATAGCAAAAAAAAATTAAGCAAGAGTCTTAATACCACATACACAAACTTAATATGAGGATTTAAGAAGCAAATATATGGGAAGTGTCTCTCAGCACCTCTACATGATGGATGAACAAATAATATTCCAATCCCAAAGCCACCTCTTGGTATAACTTTAGAGAAGTCACAATCATCTAGACTCACAATCATCTATAAAATAAAGGCTAACACCATCAATTATAAATAACTTAAAGTCTATAAAGCTGCTTCTTTTTCTTCTCAAAATGGTCAAAGAGACTGCATAAACTCATGATTTCACATTTTAAAATCCTTTTGTTTTCTATTAGAAAACTTTTTATTCTTTGTATCTGAAGTCACCAATTCTTGACTTGTAAACCTTAGAAGGTGATCAGCTTTGATCTTCTACTTTTCTCTTGTCTATTTTAAACCTGCTCGTGTTTTGTGGAAGAGTGCTCAAATTCAAATGCTTTGAAAGGCAAGAGAGAAAACATAAAAATGTACGTTGCTCAATATCAAACAATAGCCAGTAATGGTGCCCAAAGACAAACTAGCAACTGCATGCCCTGAATTTAAGTACTCATGTTGAAAGTCATTTTTAACACACATCACATCTAGGCACAAATATATTTCTTAAGTCACAAAAGACATTTCCTTCTTTGATATCACACTTGCATCCTATGCTCTTCTGTTCTCTTGGTCTAGAATGCTATCTTCCTTCCTCTCAGTTATCAAAGGTCTTACCATCTTTAAAAGTTCAAATTATATCCAAGGCTTCCCATAAAGCCATTCCTGATTTTCACAGATCATAATGATCTCTCCTTACTTAGGATTCACAAGTTCAGTCTTCTGAACACCACATTTAGCATTGATGAATGGTATATGGTACCTGTTTTAAATATTACACACATTTGTACTGTTATCTTTTTAGGCTATTTATACATATCAGTTAAGAGTACTATCAGAATTAAGTGAGCTAAAATACATTGAACTGAGAACTATGCTTGGTACTCAAGAAATCCTCAATATTAGTATAATTATTTTGTCATTTTGATATCATGATTTTCCCCTCCTAGGTTTTTCAACTAGATTCTTCCCTACTTTGCCTGGTACAAATAAATTATCATAAAGCTACCTTACATATTATAGCAATTTAGTTTATCAAGAAGTTGGTCAAACATTTCATCCTTAAAAAGCACTTAGTGGTATGTCATCTTAGCTGTCCCCATAACAGGAAAAAGTAAGGCTCAGAAAAGATTTGCAAATTAAATTAAATAATTTAGCTAGAATTTAAACAAACAGGTGCCTCAGGCTTTGCCTTCAAGACCAGTCCAGAGGAAGAATTCATCAGTGATGGCAAATGTGCTGACTTAGCAGCTGTCTCTGATATAATCCCTAAGCTCCCCTTGGCTTCCTTTCTGAGTCATATGAGTTATATTGCATCTGAATGGATCTATAAGTTACTTGCAGGGGTATATGTCTTCTATTTAGATTATAATTTTCTTCAGGGAGGGTTTTACACCAAGCATTTTAAGTTGCACCAACCCCTGGTGATAAAGCTTGGTATCCTTTTGATATTGAATAAATATTTTAATAATTCATGTTACTTAGGACTCTCATGTTAATTTTTTCTACTGATTTTTCATGTGACCACTAAGAAAACTAGCAAATATTTACTGCAAACATATTATCTATATACATTTTTAAATATTTTTATTGATTTTTGGAGAGAGCGGAAGGGAGAGGGATAGAGAGATAAAAACATTGATGAGAGAGGAATATCAAGGCCCCTATTGGTGATTGAGCCTGCAACTGGAATCAAACCCAGGACCTTTCAGTCCATAGGCTGACACTCTATCCACTAAGCCAAACCAGCTAGGGTTATAGACATTCTAAAAAATGACTGCCAATAAAATGATAAAGTAAAATACATAATCTCTTGGGTTTTCACTAAATCTACTTCACTTAATCAAATTATTTTACTTAAATAGAAAAATTATTAAAATATAAATGCAGCAAAGTTTTCAGACTTTCTGTGACAGTACAATCCTCAGAAATTATGATGTCATTTGTGAAAGTCCACAAAATAGTATTCAGTTCCATCTCATTCACAGTACTTGAGCATAAATGTTGGTAGGTACTGTTTAATACTTTACTTATTAATCTTAAACTTAAATTAATTTCTTAGAATGCAAAATAACAACCAAGAGCATTCGTGTCTATTCATCAAAAGCTGGTATTTATGTAGGCACTGCTATGTTTACATTTTAAAATTCTTCTCTTATTCATTTATTCATTTTACTCACTAGAATAAGGGTAATGCTACATACCAAATCTTGAAAACATAATAATCAGATTAACACTAATATTGGGAAAAATAATAGATGATAATTTTATTATTTTCCTGGAAATTGGAAGAAAATAACTACTGATTGATTTTGGTAATGAAGCATAAACATATTCTAGTTTAAATGCTCAAAGTTTGAAAACTGCATTGGAAATCAAGGTGAATCTCCATTGTCCCTCTAGTATGTCTTTCATTTAAACACTAGAGGCTTGGTGCATAAATTTGTGCACAGGTGGGATCCCTCGGCCAGCTGGTAATAGAGGCCTATCAGGGTGCCAACCAGCAGAGAGGAGGGACCACGGAAGGGGGAGAGGCCTCCAGAAGTTGGCTGGCCAGGGGGAGGGGCCGTGGGAGGCTAGCTGTGGGAGTGCACTGACCACCAGGGGGTAGCTCCTGCATTGAGCATCTACTCCCCGATAGTCAGTGCATGTCATAGCTGTTGGTTGACTGGTTGTTCCAGGTTTTTGTCATAAAGGTGGTTTAGGCTTTTATATATACCTAGGATAAATGATCAGTATATTAACTCATTATTTTTTAATTTACCTGTCTTATTTTTTTTCTTTAACAGTGCAGAACAATGCATATTTTATGGAAACATAATTATTTAAGAACTAGAAGCTCGATGCACAAAGATTCATGCAAGAATGGGCCTTCCTTTCCCTGGATGCTGGTACCGTCTTTCCGCTCTGGCCCTGAAGCTGCCTCTTTCTGTTCCAACCCCACCTTCCTACATTTCCCAGAGACCCTGAGTGGCTGAGGCTGTGCAGAACACCTGCATAGTCACAATGGTGACAATGCAAGCGTCCTGCCCCTCCCTCAGCAGCAGAGTGCCTGCATATGCAAATTAACCTGCCATATTTGTTGGGTTAATATGCATACTCACTCCTGATTGGCTGGCGGGTGTCACAAAGGTACAGTCAATTTGCATATTTCTCTTTTATTAGTATAGATACCTTTTCTTCTAACAAGGGGAGGAGCTTACAAAAAACTGGAGGTCATAACAATCATGGGAAGGCCCTGGCAAATTCAATTTGCCATTATAACAGCTACAATTGGTTCAAAAAGTTTCATGTTTGCTGGGTGTTAAAAAAAGAAATCAATACAAGCCTATAGATTGAGTCCAGAGAAGATAATAATTATAAAGTTAAAGGCACAGATATATAAATATCTAAAGCTATCTATCCATCTACCTACCTACCTACCTATCTACCTCCCTAGAAAGAGAAGTGGAATCAAAGGCAAGTCAACAAGAACATTTATTTTTCAGCCATAAAATGTATGTACGAATATTTCATTACTATTCTGATGGTGATAGAAGGGAGATTAGAGAATAATTATCATGAAAATTGAGGAGCAAATTTGGTATTTCCTCCTTTTAGTAAATGTCCTTCATTCATTTTAATCTTTCAGTTCTAGGAAAGCTTCCTTTCGAAGGCATTTGCTCCCAGCTCCATGAGACTACACAGGTGGTGCTGCCTCAGTGGGAACCAGTCTTCTTGCTGAGGGCCCGCCAATTATTTGTAGCGAAACTAAAACAGAAGAATAAATATTACATGGTGATAGATGCTTGTCAGGGAAGGGAATGAGGGGCTTTCAGTGGGACTTGTCAGACACAAAAAGTCTTCAGCAGATCTGCCTTTTCAATGGCAAAGTGGCTAGAATTCTACAGCTGCTCCTCTGGTGAACCTCAAGATTTATCTCATAAATTTAAATTATAGATGACATAGCACTGGAATGGAAATAGATGACACCTTTTAAAAATAAACCTAGTGCAACATTTGGGAAAAAAGAATCACACATTTAAAAAAAAGGGGGGGGGGGAGAAGAAAGTTCGAATTTGCCAAAACAGAGCTTTTATTTATTGTCCTATTTACAATTCTCTGTCTAAAATTAGCATCTCTCTTACTTTTCCTTTTAGCCCCTTTTATAAGACATGCTGTGGAAGAGCTCTGGAAGTTTTGTGCAACTCAAGTAGTAAGCCTGGGTGCAGCTATAACAAAAAGCATGCCAAGGTTGAGAGCCAAACTGGCAAGGTTTTCTGTTGTGTCAGCGTTTGCGTATTATTGCAATGTTATCATATTGCTGAAGACAGGAGAGCACGGAAACAGCAGAGCCAAGGCTGAGAAACACTGGAAGGAACGTGCGCACCTAGCTTCAGCAGAGAGTTCGGCTGCATTGGACGGGGCTTAACTTTAATGGGAACCAGTCAACTCAGCTTTAATCCAATCATGTAAAATTGTGCTTTAAGATTTGTTCCAGGAGATCTTGATTGGGGTAGTCTTTCTCAACCAGCTAGTGGTAAAGAGTAATTAAGAATATAGGTCTGAAAGCCTGTAACATCAGATGAAGACTTGCATGCATTATAAGGAAATTTCCACTAGCCATAGCAGGAGGGAGGAGGGGTTCTTTTAGGGAAGTTTGGAGAAAAAAACAAACAAACAAACAAACAAACAAACAAAAGACAAAACACTGAGATCTCCCCCTCTTCCTTTCGATGTATTCATTCACATGTCCAGATAAAAGGCAATGAAAATTTGGACATTTGTCATGAGAAACCCCAGTAGATTTCAAAATTTAAGCAAAGTTACTACCAATACTGGAAGAGTCAATTGATGAAAAGTCAGAGATAAAAGGGCATGAGTTAAACCAGAGCTGTAACCTATCATTAACATTAAAATGTTTGCCGAGGAGCAGGGAAATGTATAGCAACATTTTGCTCATTCCACGCAAGCTCTTATGACAGTTGGGCTGCACTACATTATACCCTTTTCTTAGGGAGGGGAGAAACTAAATAAAAATCAGAGGGGACAGGGCCCAGGGAGAAACGAGGGTCCTTCCAGAGCTATCTCCCCCCTGCACTACTGGTGGTTTCTGCTCTGAGGTCAGTCGTGGGAATACGCATATATTATTCAAAAGATTTAAAAGATCGAAGTGGTGAGTTTAAGAGCTTTACCCTCATTCACTGCTTGCCTCGTGTGCTTTCCAATTCCCTGTAGTGAGACAGAGTCAAATATATTCTCACCCTGTGATCAGTGTTGGTTTTCTACTGACACTCTGCCTGTGGAGCTCAGGAAAACCAAACACCTACCGGAATGTGTGGGGGGAAAACGGGTAGCAAGGCTGCCGAGTGCCTCAGCCTCTGCTCCATTCCCTGGGCCTTGTCAGCTTTGTTAATGGGGCATATGTGCTGAGAATTATGTAACATTAAACATGGGAAACACTTCCTGTAAAAAATGTTTCGTCTCTTTCTCAAGGCCAATGCATTGACAGGTCTAGTGTCCAGGTAAAACACCACCCTCTAGTGTACACCTTTCAATAATGCTTTTAGGACTCCTTTGATGGTTGGTAATGATTTTGACAGTTGAGAATATTAAAATGAATATTAAAATGAATAGTGTTTCCTATTAATATTCATAGGGCGATACATGCGAGAAATAACCGTGCTATGGGTAATCAAAGTAACTGTTGATTTTCCTTAAAAATGAAGCCAACAGTTGGCTAGATGAAAAGAATCCAGCCAAGCTCATTACTTTCATGAGTATTAGTGAGTAATTTCTATGGAATAGATGGGGGGGTTCTATGACCCAAGGATAATAAACACAAACTATAAAATGGAAGAAAATTATTCCAAGAGTGGACATTGTCTGAGAAATCCTCTTGATGCCAGCTTTACAGGAAAATAACATAAATTGCTGGGGCTAAGGTGGCATTCAATTACTTAAAGGAACCTGGAAATGTATTAACAGAAACCTAACAATGTTTCTCAAAAATGCTCAAAACAATTGAGAAATAAAATGCAAATCACCCAAATACATAAGGGAAACATTATGTAAATATAGATTATATGCTTTTTTGATATCATTTTGCCTGATTCCATGAGAATAAAAAGAGTAGATGGGGCAATTAAAAGTATGCTACAGCCGAAACCAGTTAGGCTCAGTGGATAGAGCGTCGGTCTGCGGACTGAAAAGTCCCAGGTTCGATTCTGGGTCAAGGGCATGTACCTTGGTTGGGAGCACATCCCCAGTAGGGGCTGTGCAGGGGGCAGCTGATCAATGTTTCTCTCTCATCAATGTTTCTAACTCTCTATCCCTCTCTCTTCTTCTCTGTCAAAAATCAATAAAATATATATTTTTAAAATGTATGCTACAATTCCCTGGCATAGGAGATTGTTGAGAAATCCTGTGAAAACATTTGACATTGCTCTCTTCTCTCTTGTACAGAGCTCAAAGAAATTGAACTCTTTTGTTGAAAATGTCTGCAGATCCTTTCTACACTGGTGACTATCTTAGGAAACTTATTGTCTTCATCCTATCCAGCTTACATTGTTGAAAGAGGATTTGGCCTGGTACATAAAAGTGTGAAGCATTTGAGAGTGTTAAAAATTCTGTCCACAGGAATGCATCAAATTCATTTATTTTCTAGATAATATCTTCAAAATGCCTCATTAACATTCCCTCATTGATATTTTCCAATGGAATCAGGAACATTTAATATTTTCATCTAGCAGAAACATTATTGCTTATTAGTATTATTTTTAGTCATCAGCAAGTTATTTAGATTTTTGCTACTAACAAAAACTTTTCTCACACACATACAAGCATGACCTAACTGCCTCCAATCATTTTTGGAAGTTGTTGAAAGTTAATATGAGACCTGTTCATGTATGTATTCATGTGTACATTTTGCCCAAGTTTTTTTTGTATATGTATAGTGAACATCAGTGGCACACAATGTACTCAGGAAGAAAATATTCCCTCAAAAGAAAATAATAGTGAATGTGCCCTAGAATTTGTCTTCAGTTATTACTAAGAGAGAAACAGAACTTATTAGACACTAGGATCCAGGAGATCCAAGTTCTTACGCTGGCTCTAATTCTAATCAGGTATTAGGAGTGGAGATAAATAGCTTTTCTTCACAAATCTCAGATTCTCAATTCATATTTGTGTGAGTACGGCAGAATAATTGTAAAAGCCTTTTCAAGTTGTGATAGTCTTTACCTTATAAGGCTTAAGAGTTTGGCTTTCTAATTAATATTCAAATATAAGGTTATATTACATATTTTGGAAAGTTTCAGAATAATGTTGACTATAATCAACACCAAATAAAGTGGGACATCTAAAAGAACAACCTTTGAAGAATTCAACCTCATGTTGATGATTCCCCTGTTTGTCTAATTCTGTGTGGCATTGACTCAGGAGGACAAGATGTGAAATGAGGCTGCCTGAATTAGGATCATTCTACTATCACTATCTGCATGACTTCCATCTCTTATCTGTACCTCTTACCAAAATATGGGAATAAAATAGCACCTTTTATGCTTTGCTGGGTTGAAAAAGAGAATGCAATTAAGCATATAAGGCTTTTAGTGCAGAGTATACATAGATATAGAACTTAGCAATTTTTTATTATTATGACTATTCTACCATAGAATAATAGAGAGAACAATACAAGAGGAAAATCTACTTCAATTCTTATTTTTAAAAGAATTTTTGGGGGAGATATGGATTTTTCAATCCTCATCAAATGGTTAATAATCTTTAATTTTGCCTCAGCAATTGGCATAATCTCTCATATTTACTAGTTAGAAATACAGGTAGCACCTGGCCAATACCCTAGTTTGTGCTATGGGAGAGATCATGCTTTCGTGAGACCTGGCTAAGCTGTCAGGTATGAATAATGAATAATAAATTAGATGGGAGAACATTTATTAATAAAGGTATCTTTCTCGCAGTATTCCCAACAGCATATCAGTAAGAATAATTCTGAACCAGTAGCAGCTACCCAAGCATCGGCTACCACACAGACAAAATGAAAGCTGGAAGAAAGCACATATAACTGTGGTGAACATAGCAATCTACCACAGGAAATTTACGTTATTTAGTTAATCCAACAATGTAGTTTGACAGGTTCTTTTAAAATAAACAACAGTGTATTCTGAAATTTATCAAGTGATTTTTTCTCAAATAAATATCCACACTGTTTCAATTAACTCAATGACATTTATATTGAGTTATACACTTGCTATAAAAATGGAAACTTGGATCCCTACAAAAGAAAGCCTTTTGGAGTTGAGAAGTAATTTTCACTGCAGTTTCATAGCATCTTTCCAAACTTCAAATCCAAATGTCAGAGCTAGAGATTATGATGACTGAAAAAAGTAGAGGTTTTGTTGATGTTTTCTATCCTATTATGGTTCTTATAAAGGTTTTTGTTCCAACTGAATACAACACATCATATGGTCTCTAGTTAGCACTGGCTGAGAGAAAATGAATTTGTGAGTTTGGAGACTAAATAGATAGAGATAATATGGCCTGAGGATATCAGCTTCTGTACATCTATTTCTCATATTTACCAGTGTGCATAAAAAATAAGGAGGTTTTAAGTACAGAGCATTATCTTACAAGGGTGCAAAAACACCCTGAAACTAAAATCATTTTTTGAGGATTCTGACAGAAATGAGGAACTGAGGCCAAACTGACACTACTTAGCAATCAACAAAGTTGTCCGTGTATTCATCAGCTCTACTGGGCACATTTAGCACAATTGATCAGGCTAACTTTGAGAAGGATCACAAGGATATAAAGACTCATTCGAAGCAGTAGGGAAATGAATAGCTGAATGGAGAAAATTGTGCCACACATCTTCTTGTCCTATAACTGTTAACGCCAGCAGTCACAATCAGTAGTTTATTGTATAGGGCAATCTTGTTGATTAGAAACTGGATTCAAGTTCATCAAAATGGAATAGCGTATAACTCATCCCCTCCATTCCTACAGAAATAACTTATGCATCTTTATAGACATTTTTATTTGTAGCACTATGTCATAGGGATTGGCTTTGAAAATGTATATAGTGCCTTGTCAATCACTTCTGCCATTCATTTCTTAAAGGAACTAAAAAATCAGCAACACACACACACATACAAATTTCACTGTGGCAAAAGAAACATTTCTATATTATTTTTATTTAAAGGTTTTGAAACATTTGTCTTGAAATCTAATTACTTTGTCATATTATTTGGATCATCTTTATATCAAGATATAGGCACTTTGCTAAAGTCCCTTTTGTGTTAATTTAATGATAAAAGAACACCCTAAGAAGTGAAATAATGTGCTCAGAATTACCCAGGAGGTCACTAGATGGGAAAATGATGCAAAGCCACAAAGTTTAAAGTTCATCTTCAGCCACTAATTCCTTTCTCTGACCAGCAACATCAGCTCATTACCCCCAGTCTTGACCCAAACAGGAGAGGATAAACAAACTCAGTTGCTTAGCAACAAGATTGCTGAGCAAAATGGTAGTGGAACTTGCTTTAATGTTGCTTCTTGGGCTAATTGATCACTTCAAGGTCCTTACAGATTTGTGCAACTTTGGAAGCCAGCAACAATGAATAGAAAGCCATTTCAATAGCAACACTACAATAATTATAATATTGCTATTTAAGTAATATTTATTGATACATGACTATGTTAAACACTTTTTAAGTGCTTTGTATATGTTAACTTGTACTGTAGAAAATGGAGAAGAGTTGAAAATTATACATCATGTATTAGAATCACTCTACTATATATATATATATATATATATATATATATATATATATGTGTGTGTGTGTATAATAGGTGATATATATATATATATATATATATAGTATATATTACAGATGAAAAATATGCATTAAAAGTAGAAATGGTTATTAAGCTAATCCATAAGGCAAAGATATGAAAGCTATCACCATGTGTATATCTCTTTGTTTTAAAGTACATATGAACGCTTTATATGAGCTTTACTTTCAAAGATCTTAAAACAATTTCAATTTATCTTTTAAGTTCTTAAAAGTTGAATATAGCATAGTATGTTTTACCTTGTAGAAAAAAAGTAAAAAAGAGAAAGCTCAAAAGATCATTGCCTCATGTTATAAAGGAGAGATCTATACTAATAAAAGCCTAGATGGTCCTTGCGCAACGCTCTCACGTCATCACAAAATGGCCTCCACAAGATGGCTAGCAGGGGAGGGAAGATGGGGGTGACCAGGCCTGCAGGGAAGAGAAGTTGGGAACTACCAGACCTGCAGGGGAGGGCAGTTAGAGGTGATCAAGCCAGCAGGGGAGGACAGTTCGGGGCGACCAGGTCAGCAGGCGAGGGCAATTGGGGTGACCAGGCTGGCAGGGGAGGAAAGCTGGAAGCAACCAGGCCTGCAGGGGAGAGCAGTTGGAGCTGACCAAGCCAGCAGGAGAGGGCAGTTAGAGAAGACCAGGCCTGCAGGGGAGGGCAGTTGGTGGTGACCAGGCCATCAGGAGAAAGCAGTTGGGGGCAACCAGGCCAGCAAGGTAGGGTAGCTTGGAGTGACCAGGCCAGCAGGGGAGGACAGTTGGGGCAGCTGGGCCAGCAGGGAAGGGCAATTAGGGCTGATCAGGCTAGCAGGGGAGGGAAGTTGGGGCTGACCAGGCTGGCAGAGGAGGGCAGTTGGGGACCATCAGGCTGGCAGAGGAGCAGTTAGGGGATGATAAGGTTGGCATGTAGAAGCGGTTAGGAGCAATCAGGCAGGCAGGTAGGCGAGCGGTTAGGAGCCAGCAGTCCAAACTGTGAGAGGGGTAACATATTGGAAAGGGTACAGGCTGGGCTGAGAAACACCCCCCTTCTGTGCATGAATTTTGTGCACTGGGCCTCTAATTAGTCATATAATTAGCTCATGAACTTTAGTTTAATGTTCCTTTCAATTTATTGTTCTTACAAACTAGATGTTGTGTGAGTGTGTATGTGAAATTTCAGCAATACAATTTAACCAGTACAACAGAAACAATACATATACAAAATTGTATTAAAGTCATTTTGCTAAATAGTTACCTGTATCAATGCAGTTAATTTATAATCATCAATTATTTGGGGCTCACTCTAAGGATGTTGATTACTAAGTTTCTGAGGGAAAGGACAAAAACACAGCATCCTCAATTTTTCTTGCTCATTACAGGCACAATGTAGCAATAGATTTCAAGAAAAATGAATAATTCCAGACATATAAAAATGTAGTATTTTCTATGTGCAATTTCTTTTTTCTTTTTCTTTTTTTTAAAAAATATTTTCACTAGAGGCCTGGTGCATGAAAATTCATGCACTGGGGGGGGGGGCCCTCAGCCCGGCCTGCCCCTGTCACAGTCTGGGAGTCCTTAGGGGTGGGAGGCAACCCGGCAATCAGGGGAAGGAGCTGGCGATCACACCCCATCACACCTCTGCTGCTGCCACTGCTGGCAGCACAAGTCTTGGCTGGCCCTGGCTACTTGAGCTCAGGTGGCCCTGGGTGACTAGGCAGCCACCATCTGAGGCTTGCCTGCACCTCAGGCCAGCCCTGGGGGGCTATGGGGACTGGGGGATTATAGAGGCAGGTGCGTGAAGAGGCTGGACCTGCCTGGAGGTGGGCCCAGCCATGTAGTACACCTACTGTCCCTGAGGGGCTGAGGGACTGGGTGCCACCATCTTGTGGCTGTGAGCTCTGCCATCTTTGAGAGCATGGCAGAAAATTAGTATATTCCCTCATCATTGGCTATGGGCACCACCATCTTTGTTGAGGCCATGATGGTCAATTAGCATATTCCCTCTTTATTACATAAGATTGATTTCAGAGAGGGAGAGAGAGATAGAAATATCAATGGTGAGAGAGAATCATTAATTAGCTGCCTCCTGCACACCCCCTACTGGAGATCAAGCCTGCAACCCAGACATGTGCCCTGATCAGGAATATAACTGTTACCTCCTGGTTTATAGACCCATACAACCACCTAACCACACCAGTCAGATTCCGTGTGCAATTTCAACTCAAACTTACTTGTTTTGAAACATGAAATGATTCCATGGTTGCCTGAAATACTACAAACTTCATTTCTAACTTCAAGTTTAGTTGCTTGTCCTGCTAAAGTCCTAAGGTTTTTCAGATCCTGCAGATTAACTGGGAGGAGGAGGGCAGTTCACAGTGAGAACACCACAGATGGAAATTTAAATGTGGTGTGATACTGCACATCAGGAGCCAGGTAAGGTAATTGTATTGCAATCTGTGAAAAGATCCCTTGGCATTTTCTTAACAAAAGCCAAGTGTTCGTGCCAATGCATTGGCTTTCTTCCATTTTCCAGTGTCTGAGCTCCAATCACCAATTCTGTTTCTACATTTCACATCTTAAATAATTTTAGGGTTATACAATTCACATTAATATTTTCCCTCAAACGTAAACTTCCGAGATGGCAACATAGACCCTACTAAGTGTTTATGAGATTCTTCAGGAAAAACTAGGTTCTGCTCTTGAGCTACAGTGACAGTAGTCTTATGTCTTTTAGAACCAAGGTCCTAATTACCTTTTCTCACATGATCCAGTGCTTAATCAAGTCAAGTGATTTAATAAAATTGAACCAACTTCAAGACAGGCACAAATAAATGCAAAATAGAAGAGACTGGGAGAGAGAATACACATATCTACACACACACAGAGACCACACACATAATACAACATCTAGTAGCACATTTGGGATATTTATCTTTAAAAATTTTTGTGCATATAAAAATAAAATGTACATTATAAAATATAAATGTGTAATTTAAAGGATAATTTATTTTGTCATCTTATCAACACCTTTAATACTGTAATCTCATGAAGGCTTAACAAATCATTGACACAGTGATTTGTTTAAATATCACATTAATTTCAAAGATACAATGTTTTGAGGACTGAATCTGAAAAGTGATATTTTAAATTTTAATTTTAATATCTGTAATAAAATATCTCAAAAAATTGTCAACAGTGGATATAAGGCTTCCAGTTCCCAGAATGACAAGTACGAAACTTGGAAGTTGCCACTCCATTTTGACAAGTAGAAAGCTGCACAAAATGAAAAGTCAACAACCCTTCCTAGAGCTGTGAAGTCGGGGTCACAGGGAAAAACTGCTGCCCTGGAAACTGGAGATAGACAGAAACCGAGACCTCGCTTTCCTGGGGCAGAAGCCCAGGAGCAGAGACATCCGTGGGTGAGGGTGGAGGGGCTGGCAGGGAGGTAGGAGAACCTTCACTGTAATTGATCAATAACCTGAGGCTCAGCATGCACAACTCTGAGGTTTAAATCTCCAGGGGTGACCCCTCTCCCCCACTTTTGTGAATTTTACCTCCAAGGGTCCAGGCTGGTTCTCACAGTGAATATTTGAGGAAAAATCGCCTCATATTTCCAGCAAGAGGAAGAAAAAGGAACCATTTTGACTACAAGATTGTGTTCTTCTTAACCAGTTTTGCTCTCAGGGGAAACAGTTTAACCAGAGTCTAAGCTGCTGGGCTCTCTGAGGAACAAACTGACCTGAGTGAAAGCAACACCCAACTCCAGCCAGCTCATGTTGGATTTAGGACAGTGAATCCACTTTGAGTGATACTACAATGGTGAATATATGCCTTTATACATGTGTCCAAACCCATAGAATGTACAGCCCTAAGAGTAAACCCTAATGTACACTGTAGACTTCAGTTGATTATGTTGTGTCAATGCAAGTTCATCAATTTCAGCAAACATACCAGTCTTGTGGGGGCGTTGAAAATAGGGGAGCCCATGCATGTGTAGAGGCAGAAAAATTTCTGTGCCTTTCCCTAGTTTTACTGTGAACCTAAAACTGCTCTAAGAAATAAAATCTGTTTTTTAAAAAAAGCTTATAGAGCCTCAAACTTAGTTTTAAATCTTTCATTTTTATCCAACCATTCTCATAATTATATTCTTCAGTTTTTCTCTTTTCAAATCATTTCAATTGTTTTACTCTCCCTGCATTCTATTGTTATTGCATAGCATCCATTGGATGCTCACTTGGCATTTAGTACCTAATGCACATAATTCCACTTTACCATTCACATCCATATCTTCAAGTAGAAATTATCATTTCCGTTTTATATGTGAGGAATATTAGATTTAAAAATGTTATTAAACTTATTTAAATGAAATAGCTAAGAAGCAACAAAGGTCTTAATCCTTTATACTAAAAGCCTAATATGCTAAGTGTCCGGTTGTCCAGTTACCCATTCAACCAATCAAAGGGTAATATGATAATGATATGTTCAGACCACTCAATTGCACATTATGACATGCACTGAACCCCAGGGGCAGACACTCCAACCAGTAGGTTAGCTTGCTGCTAGGGTCCAGCCAATCAGGACTGAGTAAGATGTGCCAGACATATCCTAGAACCTTCCCATGATCCCTCTCTGGCTGACTAACTTCCCACATCCCTCCCCCAGCCCTGATTGTGCACCAGTGGGGTCCCTCAGCTTGGCCCACACTCTCTTGCAATCCAGGATCCATCAGGGGATATCGGAGAGCCAGTTTCGGCCCGATCCTGCAGGCCAGGCCAAGGGACCCAGTCTCTAGTTAGAACACAATGTTGCCTGTTAAGTTATAATACTGTTAACCATAGTATACAGTTGCTAGTGAGGATAATGCACTGAATCCTATTGGTGTTTTGTTTCTTTTCTAAAATAATTCCTCCACTTGCCTGTTATGCATCTACTATTGGTCCAGTGCACAAAATTTGTGCATAGGGTTGGAGGGGGGGCGGTACCTCAGCCCAGCCTGTACCCTCTCTAATTGGACAATCCTCTCACAATCTGGAACTGCTGACTCCTAACAGCTCACCTGCCTGCCTCCTTGATCTCCCCTAACTGCTCTTGCCCCTTACTGCTCTCCCCTGCTGGCCTGATCTAGTCCCTAATGGCCCTCCCCTGCTGGCCTGATCTCAACCCTAACTGTTCTCCCCTACAGGCCTGATTGCCCTTAACAGCTTCTGCCTGCCAGATCACCCCTAACTGCCCTCTCCTGCTGGCCAATTTGGTTCTGATTGGTTGGTTTCTATGCCAGTCAGCATCAAAAGCTTTGACTCTTAAGCAGCCAATGGCTCTTCACAGTTCACCCAGATTTGGTTCTGATTGGTCAGTTTCTATGCCAGTCAATGTCTGATCTCCAGGACTGATCAGAGAGGCGGGGCTGACCACAGCCCCTGTGGATGCCCAGAGAAAAACAGAGGTGCATCCTGGTGAAGCAAGGAGAGAAAAAGAGAGGCAATGGCTGGTCAACAGCTGCCATGGAGGCTGCAGATCAGACACTGCCACTCTCTCAGGGTCTCTCTCCAGGCTTGATCTGCAGCCCTCTCAGCAGTCAGTGCTGGGTCTCCATGGAAACCCAGCATTTTCTGCAGGACTGACTTCTGGTGTTCAGTAAAGCCCTTGAGTTGTCATTGCAGATCCTGGGTTTTTATATATTAGGATAAAGCTACCTTCTCCAGAATTTCTAAGTAAAATTAATAACTTCTTTTTATATGTGAGCATTAGTTAATTCAAATGTTTCTAAAGCTAGGTAAAATTTTCTCTTTTTATTTTACTTGTTACCGTTCAATATCTTCTGCCAATATTTTGGGACAATTAGGAGCTATATTTAAGGGAATAAGGTTAACTATACTGCTGGTTAAGAGTTAAATATTCTAGAAGAAATAAATGATGCCATTAAGTTTTAATTAGGGAAAAATGTTACCCAATGATACATTAACACTGCTGGGGGACATAGTAAGATTTAAAAAAGTAGACCAAGCCAAAGCTTGAGGACATGAGTATATATAAATAAAATTAGAAAATGGCAGATTAGGCAGAGATTCTTCTACTCCTCTGGAGTAAAGAACCATTTCCATGTCTACAAATTAATGGCATGTGAATATTTCTCTTTCAAGAAAAAACATTGGGTAGCTTTTGGAAGACTGTATGCCATTGTTAAAAATATTAACGTATGAAAATGTTGACTCCGTCTTTTCTAAAAAAAATGCTAGATTTGGTAAATTGTGTTATGATTGTGAAAATTAAATCAGCATTAAAGATTATAAGTCTTAAGGTCAAACCTATAATGACTAGTACTGATAACTATTATCAAATCATATTTTGTTTCATTTCTAATTTACTATTCTTGCTAAATACATGGATCTTAGCTATGGTAAATTACACATGAGCATAATAAGGTTTATAGATTAGGTGAAATAAAACTTTAGTATTTTTTAGAAATGGAGAGAGTAGGGAAGGAAGGGGGAGTTCAGGTAGCTATAAAATAATTTAGATTTAGGATGGCTTCAACTTCGTTAGTGTTTTCATTTTTTGGAGATAAAATATACTGTAACTGCTTATTAAAATACAAAAGCATTATTTCACACCACAAAGAAATAGAGAAAATAAATTTAAGAAGAAGCAAAACAATCACATTTTAAAGCCCCAAACACCCTAAGTTTATTCCTTATTAATGGACTGAAACTTTTTCTAGAAAAAAAAAGTGCAAATGAGCTCTAAATAGGCATTTCATAATATTACTATAAAGAGAGAGATTGCTGTAATTTAACCACTGAGCTGAAATTGAAATCCTTAAAGTGCATTTTTAGGCACTGATCCTGACCTCCTACAGACCAATTAGAGTTGAATAATTGTTGTTGGTATGACAACCTCAGGGAGAAACAAAAGACTTCAATTTCTTTAAGCGAAGCCACAAAGTTGTTCTTTAGAATAGAAAATACGTAGGGGTGGCTATAAATCATGGTGGCTTATGAGATCAAGTTGAAGAATGGCATTTTTCTTCTAATAATGTTATTAAGACCACAATGGGGCATGGAGGGCTAACCCATGCATATAATTGATTTGTACATTTCAGCTGTCTTTAAGAATTGATTATCAAAGCCAAGTTGATCATTTCACTTATATGAATAGTCAGTGAGGCATTTAAGCACGATTTCAAATACATACATTTCTTAGGTATAGCTTTAGTTTCATTCTCAGTAGGAGATATGTTAAGGTCTGAGTCAAAACCCATGTACATTTCATTAAAAAAACAACTTGAAAATGGTCACTTCTGATCTATGGAAAGGCTGCTATTAACTGATCACAGACAAATGAAGATGTCCATAGTCTTTCTTGTCTCATTACAGATACTAGAGGCCTGGTGCATGAAAATTCATGCACTGGAGGTGGGGGTCCCTCAGTCTGGCCTGCCTCCTCTCACAGTCCAGGCAGGAGCCCTAAGGGGTGGGAGGCAACCCAGCGATGAGGGGAAGGTGATGTCCCATCACACCTCTGCTGCTGCCACTGCTGGCAGCACAAGCCCTGACCGGCCCTTGTTACCTGAGCCTTGGGTGGCCCTGGGCATGTGGGTAGCTGCCATCCAAGGCTTGTTGTGGCTCAGCCTGGCCCTGGGCATCTGGGAGGCTGAGGGGACTGGAGGACTCCAGAGACAGGTATGAGAAGTGGCCATGTGCCAGCTACCCTGTGGGACTGAGGGGACTGGGCACCACCATCTTTGAGGGTGGGGAAGTCAATTAGCATATTTCCTCCTTATTGGCTGTGGGCACTACCATCTTTGCCACAGCATGAGAGTCAATTAGCATATTCCTTCTTTATTAGATAGGATATTAGTCCTGATTTTAGGGTAACATTGGGGTATGATTGATGTAAAAGAAACTACAAATACTGATGTAGAATTTTGTGGGTTTTAACATATACCCACCCATAAAACCATCATGACAGTAGAGGTAATGAATACATACATTATTGTCCCCCAGTTTTTTCTGTGTGTCCCAATGTAAACCAGTCCTTTATTTCCCCTCCCCTACCTGCCATCTCCAGGGAACCACTCACTTGTTTTCTGTCACTATACATTAGTTTGCAACTTTTAGAGTTTTATATAAATGAAATCATAGAACATATTGTCTTTTTTTGTCTGACTTCTTTCACTCTGATATAATTCACAAATTAGGATGCTAGAAGACACTCATGCTATTCTCTATCTCCTATAGAATATGAATATTATAATAACTGTTTTAATGTCCTTTTCTACTAAATTTATATTTCATTGTGTTTGGATTGATTGATTTTTTCCCCTCTTTATGGTTTATATTCTTTGCATGTCAGTTTTTAATTTGATACCAATTATTTTTAACCTATGGAATATATATATATATTTTTTTTTTTTCTTGAGCTTTGACTTAGGATGGAAGTTACTTGAAAATAATTGTTATCCTTAAAAGTTTGCTTTTAAGCTTTGTTAGGCAGTTCCAGGGCAATGTTTAGTCTAGGGATAATTTTGCCCGCCACCTCCATCCATTGAGGCAATACCCATCTTGAGTATTCTACCATGTGTCGTGTGTATTCTGAGGACTTTCCCTCTCTGCATTGTGAGAACACAAACTAATGTAGTCTCATCTCTTGTGATCACCAGGGATTGCCCCGAATATTCTCTTCCAGAGATTCTTTCTCTGGCCTTGAGTAGCTTTATCATATACATGCATTCATTATGTATACAACTAAACCCTGTGCAGATTTCCAGAGCTCTCCCTTTCTTTGCTCCTCTCTCTCTTCTTAGTAAAATTCTCCTTTCTGGAGTCTGCTCTGCAAAGTCTCCTCATGTTGGCTTCCCTGCCTCTTCAACTCAGAGAGACCTCTGGGCTCTCACTGGTTCCCACACTCCCTGCCTGGCAATAACTGGGGAAATCATAGGCAATGACCTGGGGCAACCATCAAGCACAGCTCAATTAGTTCCCTTCTCTTAGATCACTCTCTTATACTAATTTTTGTTCAATGCCCACTGTCTCATATATTTTATCTTTTTCTTTAGTTGTTTAAGAAGGGAGATTAAATTAATTATTTTTTTTAAAAAATGAGGGTGGTAGGAAAATTTTTTTTATAAGATAGTATACAAAAACTAGAGGCCCAGTGATGAAATTCATGCACTTGGAGGGGTCTCTCAGACCGGCCTGTGCCCACTCACAATCCAGGAGTGGGGAGGCTCCTGCCACCGCTGCTGAGCTCACCACCATGAGCCTGGCTTCTGGCTGAGTGGTGCTCCCTCTATGGAGCACACTGACCACCAGGGGATGGCTCCCCCATTGAGCATCTGTGTCATTGTGACCCTTGGTTCTGCCATTATGTCAATTTGCATATTAGCCTTTTATTATATAGGATAGGTAATAATAACCATATGTAAATCTGTTCTGTCCTTAAGGAGATTTTTTTTAGGTTATTTCTTGGGCATCTGATATCAGAATTAGTTGGGGGGAAATATAAAATATAAGATTTGGGATAATCCTCATGTCACTGTTGCTAATGAGGCCATATAACAAAATAAGATTTCTATAAAGTCCTTAAAGGTACATTCTTATTAAAATTTTATATTTATGTGCAAAATTTATTGATTCTTTTTAATTAAATTATTGATAATACTTAACAGTGTTTTCAGCATAATGTTTAAAGACTAAAAAAACCACATTTTCTAGTGTCATATATTCCAGATACCAGAATGGTACCCAAGTATTAAATTTCTAGTAGGCAGGAAAGTAGAACTTTGTATCAAATGCTTTCTACTCTTGATAGCTTAAGAAAAAGTGATCCCCTTAGTAGTTATAAGCATTAAACCTTGGGGTAATTAAGACATAAGGCCTGTTCAAGAATATTCCATTTATCCTTCAAGACAAAAGGTAGCAGTATTAATCTACCATGTTTGGGGTTAGTAAGTATCATGTGTCTTGCTTTGGCTAAAGAAATGTGATAGGAAGTGATCCATGTCTCTTCCAGGTAGAAGCTTTAAGAGCCATGAAGTAATTCACCTTGTTTCATTTTCCTGCCTGAATAGTAATCAAAGTATGTGTTGAAACAAAGCTCCACACTGAGCATGTAGTATGAGAGGAAATCTCTTGTTTTATTTAAGCCACTGAGATTTTGAGATTCAGAGGTATTGTCACAATAGCACTATCTAGACTACCAATGTCTACTAGTCCAGCATAACCTTACACATATCCCCTCAAAGACATCCACCAAATGGAATGCAAAGAAATTGTATCAAAACTAAGGATTCCAATAGAAGGTTAAATTGTAAACTGAAAAGGCGTCCTGGCTTGATAAGTAATGAAAATATATTTCAGAAGTAGGAAAACTATTTTTAAAAACAATTCTTAATCTTTTAGAAAAAGGGTTGTGTGTGTTTTAATTGTTTCATTATTTGTGAACTGGTACTTAAATTTTTAATTTCTTACTGGTTACCTTAAATGCTGGTACCTACCTATTTCATAACTCTAGTTCTGGGTTATTTACATTTAGCTTAAACAAAAAATCAGACTTAGAAACAAGCAACACATTAAATAAATGTGTACAGTACAAGAGGTTATAAAATACTATCTAGGAAGTCTTTCTACAACGAGTCCTAACATATTGGCTGGTAGACTACCTTGTGCCTTTGTCAACAGCAAAATAAAAATACTCAGAGTTCCCCCCACCAGTCATAGAAAGTACGTATTAGTTCAATCAAAGATAATGCCTGCTAGTACTGCTTGGCACTAATGAGCAATCAGTTCCTTATTCCCTCGGAATCTAGGCCATGTCTTAGACTTGAGAGTAGAAACCTTTATACATTTTAACAATATGAGTTTTGAAACATTATAGCCAACTTTATAATCTATTTAAGCACTCTTTGTTAGATAAGAACATTGAAAAACACTAAAAATTAATAAATCAAAAGCAAGAAATCTGTAAAGCAAAGATATCAAATGTCTTTGACCACATAGTATCCAAAATATACATGAGCCTTACTATCTACTTTGAGTTGTAAAGGGAAAAGGTAGTGCACATTTTTACAGGTGCCTACAGAACTGTTAAATTGCTAAGAACTGTTAATAGAGTGTTGCAGGTAAATTCTAATGACATATAAATGATTTTCAAATAAAACGCTCATCCACTGTGCTCCATTACCTGATATGTGTACCTTAAGAGGCCACTGGGTAGATTGTAGTACATTCTAACCCTTAGGCTTTTTAGTCCTTATAGCTCTCCCTACCCATTCCAGTGAGGACATAATGAATTTGCTATCTTTAAATGAACTGAAGTAATACTCCAGATTAACCATACATGTTTCCTTGTAATCAAAGAATAGATTGTTGCAAATCTTCTCTACACTTAGAACTTAAATTAGAAGAAGTAAAACTTCTTTATTGTTCTTTTCCACCTGTCACACAGTTGAGAATTTAGTTTGCAACAACATTAAATCATTGAAGGAGAAGACATTAGTGGGAGAGTAAACCCCTAATTTTTTTTCAGGATGTCCAAGAAAATAATTAAGGCCTGATTCTGTAGATAAATTATCCATGTACTGTGGTGAACTCTGAAGAGAATGTTACTTTTAATGAAATGCAAATAATTATGGTATAGAATATAGTTATAAAATTCTGAGAGCTCAAAGTCTTATTCGTAAATCAAGGATTGAAGTTGATTATCATATCTTTGCCAAATACTCTAGATTTGGTAAAAAGCCCTATCTTATTATAATTTCTTCTAATGTGATTTCTAATAATTTAAACAGTGTAACATCATACATAATACATGTAAATACACTGTGCCAATATAGGATGTGATATAGCTATACTCCTCTTTATATTTAAGATGTATGAACTCAATACATCCTGTTATCCAACGCAGCCAGGAAGACATTTGTGAAGCAAGTTAACTCGTTCTCTCTAAAAAAAAAAAAAAAAAAAAAAAAATCCCACAAAAAACTTTTTTCTTTCTTCAGGTTTTGAAAACATTACCAAATCAATTAAATTACTTGCATTATAGGCAGCTAGGAGGAAAAATCATGTTAATTGAAAGAGAAACATGGATTTCATAATAATAAATTTATGTTTAAGGCCAATGCAGTAAACAAATTTAAAAGGCCTCTATAAAAATAAATTCATATACATCTTGTTCATTGTTTAAGTAAAACAATGATAGTGATAATGATGATGATAAATATAATCATTTTGATGATAATAGAAGCTTCTAGCCTTTTTAAGAATGTATGGTTCCTCTGGGGGAGAACACCCCAAAACATCATGAACACAATGTTAAATGAGACTTCAGACCTTCAAGATTCTGTCAAAGAAGCTACTCCTTTTTTTAATTTTAATTTTATTTTTTTGTAAGAGGAATTGAGAAATGTGAAAGCTTACGGGGGGAAAAACACACAAAATATAGGCTGGCAGGAAGAAATTCCATCTTGTTGGGTCTCTGAAACAGCTGAGGACTGAACACTTGTAAACACGGTACCTTGAGCAATAGTTGCCTTATGGCTTGTAGTTTGAGGCCAAGAATAGCATGATAAACTTAGAATGTGTTTATCTCTTGGCAGCTTCATTTTACTTGCAAGCTGGAAGGGACAAAGACCAACAATTTTCCACCTACAAAGGGCATCTAAGCTGGCAGGCAGCTCAGTGAGTGAGTCAACTTGAACCTACAGATCACAACTACACTCAAAGACAGATGGACAATTTTGGAAAGAGGGATGATTCAACCAGTATCTCAAGGCATTTGTGGTTGCAATGTCCTGTAGTTGCGGGTATGTGAGGGAAGCTTTAATTTGGAGACTTCACATACCTTAGTGCTATTTTAAGAGACAAATGGTATGTGTGCAGATTTTTATGATTCCATGTGCTTTGCTAGTTGAAAATAGGTAGGAAGGTGGCAGCATTTTAAGAACCTGTGTTTTCCTCCATGATCGAGAAAGCTAAACAAGTTTTTCAATTATGGGTCTTATTCTGTTTTTTGTTTTTTTGTTTTTTGTTTTTCATATCATAAACTGCTGTGTCTAATTCAATGGCTTAATGTCAACTGTTTAATGACTGATGATAAACCCAGGTAGACATTTATGTTGTATTCTCAAATTGTTTAATTTAGGATCTGTGTTAATTATATAAAATTCATTTAGAAAAATAAGAGCTTGGATACAATATTTTGAATATTGAGGGAAGAGAGTTCTTGTTACAAGGTTTGAAACATCTCCCAAAATTGGGTTATTAGGGTAGAAAGCATGTTATGTTTCAAATTATGGAGGAATTTTGATAACAAAACTTCTTTTTTTTAATCCATTGGATTTGAAGGTTTTTTTTTGTTTTTTTGTTTGCTTGTTTTCGTTTTTAATACAATCCTCTTCTGCTTCTACATGGAACCCATTACCCAAGATTATTCTGACCCCTTGGAACATGTGGATAAAATCTTTTGGGTATTGAAAGAGCTCACTTTATAGATATAATATAGTTTCAATTTCACAACAAATTGGAAAAAATATATTTTCAGAAGGAATAAAGGATGATTCTTCCCTTTTTCATAAGACATTCCACGACCAAGCAGAAAATAGAAAATAATGTCAGAATAGAAATTAAATGTAATCAGTTGTTTACTCAATTTAGGAATTTTTGTTAGAGATTTGTTTCATGTGGGATAAAGTAAAATGATTTTTTGTTGTTGTTGTTGTTAATCCTCATCTGAGGATATTTTCCCATTAATTTTTAGGAAGAGAGAGGGAAAGACAGAGAGAAACATGGATGTGAGGGAAACATATCAATTAGTTACCTCCTGTACTAGCCCTGACCAGGGCCTGGGCTAGGGAGAAGACTGCAACGAAGGTAGGTGCCCTTGACTGGAATCTAACCTTCGACCCTTTGGTCCATAAGTTGACACTCTATCCACTGAGCCAAATAGGCTAGGGTGATTTTATACCTTCTACAAGTATTAAAAAGTATTTGTGTGAAAAGAAAAAGCAATGACCAAAGCAATAGATACTTAGAATGTTATAAGTAGATTCTAAGTAGTTCTGTGAATGACTCATCATGATTTCTTCCAGACAGTGGCAAATGAACATATCTTACATCAGAGAAAAATTAATGCAGTTGAGCTTGCCAAATTTCAACTCCTTTGCCTTGCCACATGTCCAGAATAATTGTTTTTCCCTCCCCAAAAGAGTTTCCTATGGACCTCTACCACAGCTCACATTGGAGTATAAATCCTCACAAGGATAGCTGTTTATTTTACTTGGTACCTGGCAACCCTTAATTTGTTGAAGACATCCCGCCCAACACACACCACTGTTGCTATCATTTTGCTTTTATTGTGCAAAATAAAATATTTCACTTATTCTGTTTGAAGAACACCACTACATGGAAAACTAACTTGATTAAATATGTTCTGATTATAGATATCTAATGTTTACAACCTGGCATTTGGAGAAATGGTATTTTAAGAAACTGATTTTTATCTTGAGAAAAAAGTAATATATGTATTGTTTAAGTTTTATATATTTTAAGGCTTCAATTTGGATAAATAAATGAGCACATGATTGGACACACGGCTTCATGCCACGTCCACTATACCTGTGAACCAGAATTTACATAAAGCACCCCTGCTGTTAAAGGTGAGTCAGCCCCACTCAGAAAGCAACTATGTTTAACTGAAATTTGTTATTCTCACTATCAAATCATCACTCTTTAAATATCAGGGTTTTAAGTACTATCATTTGTATTCCACGGAATCAGAATTGCATCTTTGCTGAAAAGAATTCATAAGTAAAGGCTCTTCTGTCTTATTTCCATAACACTCTTTGCCTTCCTTTCTTTCATACCTCTCCATCCAAATATTGGAGAAGCTATAGCATCATTATAAACAATCTTATATCCCCAAAGGAGAAAACTGTTCAAAATGAGCCAGAACTTAAGGAGAAAAATAAATAAAGCACAGTAATTCTAAAAATAATTCTCAACATATTTGTCAACAACAAAAATGCCAAGATTGGAGAAGAGAGTCTATGCAGCCCCCATACAGATGTTCTAGATGCCCAAATGTATTCTCATAAAGGAAGGAATGCTGGTGACGTTTCTTATGACCAACCAGTCCATGTGGACATACATTCTAATGGAGACATAAAGATTCGGGAATTAGTGGAGAAAAGTAAAGTGAATCAGAATAGAAAATAAGTGCTTCTCTTTGACAAGGAGAGGGAATACACAGATGCAGCCGTGGCCAATACACGTTGAGAGGAAGGAGGGAATGTCGCCCATGTTCTGAGAACATGCAGTTCTGTTCAGGGAAAGAACATAAGGTGAAAAAAAAGAGGGAGAATGCATTTTCAAGGCAATAATCCAAAAGGATCCTGACCTCTTAGCAAAAGTATAGTTCTCTTATCTACCAAAACACTAGAGTAATTTGTTGTTTCTAGCTTGTATTGTCATAACCTGGCATAAACACAGGAGCTTTGAAAAGTCTGAAAACATAGAAAGAAAAAGCTTCTGGTCTGTGCCAGAAAAGATACTCTGCCAACTACCTCTTAACTTAAAAAGGAGAACCCCGTCCAATGAGACTAAGTGAGATGACTGGAATGTAAAATATTACTGTCCAGCACAAACAGCCAGAGAACACTTTCCATTTAGAAACTTCTCGCTGCTGAACAAATACAGGCCACTCCCTTGCAGATTATTTTAGCTCTCATCGCCTTTTCACAAAGATTCCTCCTGTTACTTTGAGACTGAGAACAGGCCATCTCTATGTGAGTGTGCTGAGACACTTAAGCCACTGAGGCAGACTGAAAGTTTGGCGCTGGACCATGCCATCGGAAGGATGTGTAAATGTTTACCAGTGCTTTCCCTTGGCGGCACGGCACCTGCACCTGTGTTTCATGCTAAGAAAATATTTCTGTCCCCAGGAATATTAAAACTGCTTAAATTCAAAACACAGAACACACCTCTAACTCTGTGCTAAGGACCTGATCGATCCACCTTTGTAGAAAATTGCAAACTAATGTTAGCTTCTACCTACCCAATTTTTGCCACATTCTCTTTCCACCCTCGTCCCTACCAACATTTTGGCTAATTAATCTTGTGCCCAACAGAATTTCCACAGGAGAAGCCAATGTTAAAAGAGAAAAAAACCCAAGCATTTCATATAGAAATATATGTCCTTTCCCATTATACTTACTAACCAAAAGTTAAAAGCAAATTCAACTTTAGTTTTCCTGAGTTTGATTCCTAAGCATTAATTATGTTCTATAATTTTCTTTGGATTTAAAATTCATCCAGCTAATCCATGAAAGTTTACTCACTATGAGATAGTTTGTTGAAAGTTCATTTGTTGAAGACTAAACTATTATTTGCTTAACATTAAAAAATATAATTTACAATAGTTCATATTGGCTAGGACAATGTTACCATCTTTTAAAGATTTCTAGAAAGTTTTAGTTGACAGTGTTTTAATTTTTCTTTATCACAGAATCTTAAAGAATACTCTATTTCTCTTTGCCCCAATAGAAAAACATATCCATAAAAACATATGCATCTGAAAAATATTTTCATGAAGAACACATTTATATAATCATAAAGAATATAGCTATGAATAATTATTTGAATATATTTTAAAGTATATTTTAAATACAATCTCATGTCTCTCAGATTTTCCCTTTCTCTGCTCTATCTCCTTTATTGCATCTGATTATCTCAGTCTCCTTTTTCAATGAGCATTAATCTCCCCTTCTGTCACTCAACCTTAAATCCCCCTGCAGTGTGCCCCTAGGTAAAGTGGCCAGACATCCTTGCCCAAGACATTGCTGTTTTTTCACTGTGGTAGATAACATAATGTCTGTTAAATATTTTAACATCCTCTTTCCCTCTCAAATGATTCCGACTTGAACAATATCTCATGTGGTCCTTCACCTCCCGTGGGCCCTCTGTCTCTGGCATCTCCATTCTGCGTTTTGTTCTGTGATGGCAGTCCTAGCTCCCAGTAGGTGGTCTCTACTTTTTATCTCAGTTCCTTCCAGTTAGAGCAACAAATAGACAGGGAGAGACAAATTAAAATGATTGAAAACACTGTGAGGGAGGAAAAAATTGAAATTGTCAAATAGAACTTGCAGGAAACTCCAATGGTTAGTACAACTACTCTATGTAGTAAAAGTTATTGTAAATGTGTTCAAAACAGCTACAATAAACAAATAAATATGGATGATTGGATTTTTATCAAATTGACCTTTGGGTAATTGTCTTCTAGGAAATTAATTGAGAGTGGGGAAAGGGAAGCAGGACAGGAAGAAGCGGTAGTCTATGCAAGCCCCTAGGATGACTGTGCTATGCCCCGCCACTCTCAGAGCATCATAGTGCTATCCAACTTGTCATTTTTTAAAACGTCCCTAATTTTTTTTTAAAAGAATCTATACGGTATGGCTCAGTGGATAGACTGTCAACCTGAAGACCAAAATGTCCCAGGTTTGATTCTGGTCAAGATCATGTACCTTGGTTGCAGGCTCCTCCCCAGCCCGCTCTCTAGTCTGGGCATATGCAGGAGGCAACCAATTGATGTGTTTCTCTCACATGGATATTTCTCTCTTTCCCTCTCTCTTCCACTCTCTATTAAAAAAATCAATGGAAAAATATATTCAAGTGAGGATTAACAAAGTTTTTTTTCCCTAAATTTAATATGAGCATAGGCTATAAAATGAACTTACACACCCGTTTGCACTGCCATTTGTTAAATGCTTATTTTGTGGCTGGAACTATACTATGTATTTATATAATTCCTACTTAAAGGTAACGTTCCAGATTAGGATTATTTCTGTGAAAAAAAAACAACAACTAATGTTCAAAGAAGTTTTGTAACTTGTACAAGGTAATACATGTAGTATGTCATGAAAGCGAGAAAGAAACCAGGATGGCTGAGTTCCAAAGCTGATGCATCTGAACATTACTAAAAGAAAGCTGGGAAATATGATGTGATTTAAAATATCTATAAAAGCAATGTGGTTATATGAAGTATATATGATAAATAAATATGACATAACGTTCTGGCATTCATTTAATGACTAGAGAAATGTTAAAGAAAGAGATGGAAAGGTTTAAAACCTCTAGGATCATTAAAAGCAAACAAAGCAGAACTTGAAATTAGATAATAATATTTAAAGATTTGATTTCAAACTTATTAGGGAATTACTTAAAGAGCTATTATGTTTTGTCATGTGATATGTATAAAACTGGGAATATTCAGTAAAATATTCTGAAAAGAGCCTTTTAAACAAAAGCATTGGCCCAACCAGCATGGCTCAGCTATTTAGTGTGGACCTAGTAACCTGGAGGTTATAGTTCAATTCCTGGCACAGGTAGGGCATATAGGAGAAAGCCGATCAATGATCCTCCCTCATCATTGATGATTTTTTCTCTCTCTCTTCCCCGCCTCTCCCTTCCTCTCTGAAATCAATAAAATTAGGATTTTTTTAAAATCTATTGTACATATTTGCATATAATTGTTTAAAAAAAGAAATATGAAGAAAATTATATTCATTTCATTACTAAAGATTCTAAATTTACTCAATCAAAGAAATGCATTTATCCCTTTTTCAGTAGGAATAAATATTTTATAACAACCTAAAACTGTCATTGTTCAATGTTAAAAATAATTTTGAATCTTTCATAACATTTTGATTTTCTTACCATTGGTACAATAACATTATCTGTTTTTTAAACTCTAAAATTTCTCTTTAGACATCGAGTAGTTATTAAATCAATATTTTAATATTTTAATTTAAATGTATCAAACACACAGATTCACTTTCATTGAATCACACAATATTAAAAATGAAGGCAAAATGTTTTTGGAATAATACTGTTCAGTTTGAGCTCATCAAAAATGCTTGAAAAATTCTGATTCTGTATTATCCAGTATTAAAAAATATAACTGGGAGTGTCCCAAATTATGAATAAATAAAAATTTGTTCAAATTTTTTGACTCTCAAGAACAACCTCAAAATTTAAATTCTACATATCTTTGCATTTAACATTTCGTTTGCATCTGTAAATTGCTACATTTTTCAACTAACTAAATTTATTTTACTTTGACTTGTTTAATAATTACTTTAAATATATTAGTCACCTAATAAAACATCATTTATTGATGTCCCCCCAAGAGTTTTTAGGAATATATATCAGCCCAGCCTAAGCAATCTAACAACTGAATGACCAGTTGCTATGATGCGCACTGACCACCAGGAGGCAGACACTGAGTGCAAGAGCTGCCCCCTGGTGGTCAGTGAACTCCCACAGCCAATCTCCCATAGCCAGCCAGAAAACCTCCTGCAGTCCCTACCCCCGGCCAGGCCAAACTTCCACAGTCTCTCCCCCCAGCTGGCCAACCTCCCATGGTCCCTTCCCTGGCCAGCTGGTCCCCCCGCTGAACACTGGCCAGGCTGACGGACCCCTTCATGAATGAATTAATGCACCAAGCCTCTAGGAACTACATATTTGTTGTAGAAAGCTTTAAAAAGCAAAGAAGAGTTCAAAGAAACATAAAACAATAGCAATATTCATTATTTAAGTAGCTATACTATTAACATGTAATCATGTAAACATTTTGGTGTCCACACCAAATATATGTGTTTTGCAATATATTTGGAAATAAACAAGTGCAATATCATTATAAATGCTTCGCAGGAAAATAAAGTATTCAGAAATAATCAGAAGGAATGGCAAATGAAGAAAAGAAAAAAGGAAGAAATAAAAAGAAGGAGAGAAAGAAGGAAGCAAGGGAAGAAGGGAGAGAAAAAGTAGTGGTTTACCAAATTGAGGTAATTTACTTGCCATTCATAGCATGAAAAGGAAGGAGCAAGTCCATAGTCCTAGATTCTAATCCTCCAGGAAGCTGTTGTTTATGCTTTGTGTTGTGTGTTTGTTGTTGAGAGATTTACCTGGAATAATTTGGTGGAGTGTGTATCCCCCATGGTGTGCCAACACTGAGGACTCTATTGGGTTTTTTAAATTATTGTTTTTATTTTCTTCTAGTCTGGAATCTTTGAAGCCATTCCTAGATCTGCATAGGAATATTTTGGTGGCCAGCCACTTATTGTTCATATTTTTTTCAATTACCTTGGACCTATATAGTCCATTTTCTGAAGGCAATGTATTACGTTCATTTACATAAAAATTCTAACTTAAACATTAACAAATGGAATATAGCAACATATTAAATATATAAATATATATATTAGAGGCCCGGTGCACCAAATTCGTGTACAGGAGGGGGGGTTCCCTCAGCTCAGCCTGCACCCTCTCCAATCTGGGACCCATTAGGAAATGTCCAACTCCCAGTTTAGGATCGGGCCTAAGCAGGCAGTCAGATATCCCTCTTATAATCCGGGACCACTGGCTCCTAACTGCTTACCTGCCTGCCTGCCTGATTGCCCCCTAACTGCCCACCATCCCCCTGCCAACTTGATTAACCCTAACTGCCTCTGCCTACCAGCCTGATCGCCCATAACTGCCCACCCGCCCCCGCCAGCATGTTTGCTCCTAACTGCCCCCTACTGGCCTGGTTGCCCCTCACTGCCCCCTATGCCAGCCTGGTCACCACTAACTGCTTCCCCCCACCAGCCTGGTTGTCCCACGCTGCCTGTTGTTCAGTTGTCCGTCCAGTTATTTCATTCGTGACACCCCCTTTTTATATATTAGGATAAATCTTTATTCCAAGAATGCAAGGTTAGTTTGATTCAAATATATATCAATGTAATTTAACAATTTAGAAAAATATAGGAGAAAAGCAATCATGTTATTATTTGTATAGATCAGGGGTGGGGAAACTTTTTGACTCGAGGGCCACAATGGGTTCTTAAATTGGACCGGAGGGCTGGAAAAAAAGCAACCTGACCATGCTGGCACTCTCATCTTGGGCTGCTGGTGAAGGAGCAGAGGGAAAAGCAAGAGAACCCTTCACTCTTTCAGCTCTGCGGGCCGGATAGAACAGCTGAACGGGCCGGATCCGGCCCAGAGGCCGTAGTTTGCCCATGGCTGGTATAGATGCACAAAAATTATATAATGAAATTCATTCTTATAAGTACAGGATGGTACAAAAGTAGGCTTATAGTTGTGAGTATGTGAAGCACAGAGTCTATTCTTATTTTATTATTTATCATTGTATTATTTTTCATAAGAAAAACTGTAAACTTACTTTTGCCCCACCTGTATAATATTGAGTAAAATAAGCCAGACAACAAAAAGCTGCATACTACATTATTCCATTGATATAAAGTTTAAAAATAGATGAATTTCTACTATGGTGTTTACAAATAAAAATTCATTTTTTAAAACTACAATGAAAGCGAACTATTACCAGAAATTTAGGTTAGGATCTACTCTTGTGAGTGAAATAGAAGGTATGGGGTTCTTTTGGACTGGCAATGTTCTCTTTCTTGAAGAGAAGAGTGACTATGAATGTTCACTTTGTGATAAATCCTTAAGTTTTAGAACTTTGTATATTTTCTGTATGTTCATTTAGTTGACAATAAAAATGACATTATTCATTATCTTGACCTCAGTGATGGCTTCAAGCATTTAAATGGAAAAATATTGTTATACACTTGATATATATATATATATATATATATATATATATATATATGATTATAATGAATGCATATCAATTATAAATAATGCAATGTCAATTATAAAGCTGCAAAAAAAGTTAAAGGTGTATTATTTTTTAAAATACACAGGTGCTATATGTTGGGTGGTAACCATAGATTCTTCAACTTTAAGAAATAAATTTTTAGGCTCAAAATAGACCTTACCTCTCTATCTAGTATCTGTTTTATTTTGTAAGTTAAAAGAAAATTTCAACTGCACCTGGAAAGGCTGGAGTATGCAATATTTTTTTAAAAGATGTGATTAACACCTGCTTAAATATTTTCTTCCAATCTTGAATTAAACAGTTAAGGTAGGACTCCATTTCTAGATATACAATTAGACTAAGTCTGAATATTACTCAACAGCTGCTAATTTCCCTTTCCAAAGAGAGAGAGAGTTAAACACCAAAATGTTCTTCACTTTGTAAAAAAGCAAAAATCTCAGAATACAAATATATAACCTATATAATAAAAGCCTAATATGCTAAGTGTCCGACTGATCACTCGACCAGTTACTATGATGTGCACTGACTATTAGGGAGCAGATGCTCCAACGGCTGAAACGAGCTGGTTTCAGCCGAGGAACCCCACCGGTGCACAAATCCGTGGACCAGGCCTCTAGTGTATATATAAGTAGAGAAAACAGCTGTAACCATATTTTTAATTCTGAAAATTAAAAGTACACATTTTCATTGGTTATGGGCAGATCCCCAGTAGTGGGATGTGCAGGAGGCAGCTGGTCGATGTTTCTCTCTCATCGATGTTTCTAGCTCTCTATCCCTCTCCCTCTCTGTGGAAAATCAATAAAATATATTTTTTAAAGTACACGTTTTTTCTCTCTCTCATTCTGGGAGGACTGTTTAAAGATTCCAAAGTAAATCTTCGGTCAATAAAATAATAAAGTGAGCAGCTTTCCCCAGCATATCAACTATTAGTACTATTTTAGAATATATATTTAATGTTTAAGATAATAGCATTAATAAATTAAGTTGCTAAGTTCCCATCAGAATGACAAGGTCTTTTTTTTAATATATTTTTTTATTATTGATATTTTACAGAGAGGAAGGGAGAGAGATAGAGAGCTAGAAACGTCGATGAGAGAGAAACACCGACCAGCTGCCTCTTGCACATCCCCTACTGGGGATGTGCCCACAACCAATGTACATGCCCTTGACCGGAATTGAACCCGGGACCTTTTAGCCCGCAGACCAACGCTCTACCACTGAGCCAAACCGGTTTCGGCACAAGGTCTTTATTATAGGGCTGGTCAGTTCACTTCACTCAGGTTCTAGAAAGCAGCGTGAAAAAGTATACAGAAGGCATTTGTACTTCAACTCTATAATACTTAGTTGATATTTATAAAATTGTTAAATCTAGACTGCTTTCATGAGCTTTGTCCAAATCTTTTAACCCGTTTTCAGATTTGCAAAATTTTAGAGCTTTTTTCAATCCTTTGACCCATTAGTTGTTTTGTTTGTTTGTTTGTTTGTTTGTTTTTAGTAGTGCACTGTACTTGGTAAAGAAAGAAAGAAAAAGAGAAAGACAGAGGAGGAGGAGAAGGAAGGGAGAGAATAAGAGCATCAGATGATGTCATCATCACAACATCACGGCAGTTTTAAGGCTAATGATCATGGTTTAGTTAGAGGGACAGTGCTTTGCTGGTAATTTCTAATGCGTACTAGGGTGAACAATAGCAATACTACCTATTTCTTGTGGATATGTCAATTGTCTCTTGAGAAGGAAGAGTAAGAGTACTCATGAGAATGCTTTTCTTAGTCAGGAGGCCAAGCACTCCATTCTGACGTTAGACTGCGTGTTTGAATAGCGGCTCTATCTCATATTTGCTATGTGACCTCAGGCCAGTCACTTAATCACTCTGTGCATGCATTCTCTCATGTGTGAAATAGGGACATTAATCACACACATTTCCCAGGGTTGTCATGAGAATTAAATATGTTCATATATTGAAAGGGTTCAGAACATTGCTTGGCATATGTTCTATATAAATGTTTAGTATTACAAATATTTTACTATTATTTTCATTGCTTAATAAAGTAAGAATTTGGTGCAAAACCCATATTATTATTTATTTTGAGTTCCCATTTCCTTAACTTTAAAACATCATCTTTCTCACCCATGACAGTTATTCCTTTATAGTTATTCCTCTATAGAAATTCCTCTGTATTTCCAGAAGCTGCGTCACAGCATACAATTTATAAAGGAGTTATTCCAAAAAAAATTGTGATTTAGTTCATGTAGTAGATACCCTAAATAAATGCATAGCTTTTATTTATGTAACATAATTAGATATAATCTTCTAGTGAGAGGGTTTAATATTTTTTTTAAATTAAAGCAACTTTAGGATATCATGAATGTAATCAAATCTTTCCTCAGAAGGTCTTTTGAACATTTTCTAAAATAACAAATTAATCTCATATTAAAACATTGATATAAATACCCTCAACTAAGTATTAAAGTGTAATTCCAAATGACATAATAATAAATGAATTCCAGGTGAAATAATAGCAAATGTTATCATATCTTATCAGTGTAACCACCTGACCAAATTTTGAGTTACCAATATAATGATTCCCTTAGTAGTAAAAAATAACACTAGAAGCCTGAAGCAGCCATAGAATAGGTACAACTATCTTGGTCCTTGTACCTTGTCCCAGATGCTAGGGTCTGTATCACCTTCTATTAATCTATGAAAACAAAGCTCAAAAAAGGCTAATAATTTCTGGGAATAATAAAATCATTATAGAAAGTGGAATATTAAGTAAAATATTAATGGATGAGAAAAGTTATTGATCAGCTGAAACCGGTTTGGCTCAGTGGATAGAGCATTGGCCTGCGGACTGAGGGGGTCCCAGGTTCGATTCCAGTCAAGAGCATGTATCTGGGTTGTGGGTACAACCCCAGTAGGGGGTGTGCAAGAGGCAGCTGATCAATGATTCTCTCTCATCAATGTTTCTAACTCTATCCTTCTCTCTTCCTCTCTGTAAAAAAATTAATAAAATATATTTTTAAAAGAAAAGTTATTGATCATACCAAAATGTGTCTGCTTATTTCAATGAAGAGTGTATACAACTGCAGTGGGTATTGGTATCTTAATGAGATCCTTTTAGTGGCAGTGACACCCATCATCAGTTAGTGGAATGTTGGTTGCTAAAGGTTTATGGCTTCCCTCTTCTCTGGATAACTGACTTCATTGTGAGACCTACCTCACCAAGGAGGTGCCCTCCCATACCGCACACCTGGCACATCTAAATCAGGTACAGATTGAATCATTTTCTTCTACTCTGCTTCTAAAAAACCCAACCTAAACACCAATCATTTTAAATTTCTTCCTCAAAATCAATCAAGTAGAAATATATCCAGGATTTAAGTTAGCAACAAGAAGCATTATTTAGATACTAGAGGCCCAGTGCACAAAATTTGTGCACGGGGAGGAGGGGTGTCCTCAGCCCAACCTGCACCCTCTCCAATCTGGGATCCCTTGAGGGATGTCTGACTGCCTGGTTAGGCTCAATCCTACCTGGTGCAATGATGGGGGCCAGCTGATTTGCCCTGAAGGGTGTCCTGGATCAGGGTGAGGGTTCCCTATGGGCATGAGGCATAGGGTGGCCTGAGCCTGAGTGAGAGAACTGTGGAGGTTTGCAGGCCAGCTACACGCCCCCCCTCCCCTTCCTGGCAACCCAAACCCAGGCCCTAGTATCTGGGATTTATTTATCTTCTATAATTGAAACTTTGTAGCCTTGAGTGGAGGCTAGGGCAGGCCAGGAACTTGGCTTCCTCCATCACCGGGAAAACCCAAGCCTTCTGCTCGCTTGGTGGCCATAGCCATTTATGTTAATATTTATTTATCTTCTATAATTGAAATTGTGTAGCCTTGAGCAGAGGCCTGGGCTGGCCAGGATATGCAGGAAGCCTGGCTTCCTCCATTGCCGGGGAACCCCAAGCCACCTGTTCACTCTGTGGATGCAACCATCTTGGTTGGGTTAAGACTGAGATTTGGGTATGGCTAAATCTAGCTCCTGATGGGCTGGTGGGCATGGCTTGTGGGTATAGTGGATGTACGGTCAATTTGCTTATTGCTCTTTTATTAGATAGTATGATTGTTAGTTCCTACTAAAGTAGTGAATCAATTTTTCCCCCTATCATTATTATTTTAACAGGAATAGTCGTTTTGTAGTGCTGGAACACATAAACTAACAATATGATCTATTATGGATGTCTAAGTATGTGCATGTGCGTTTATGTCTATGTGTCTGAATCTGTGTATTTGTGTGTATTTATAGTATGGTTTCTGAATCAGAATGGCATATAGCACACACAACATTTTGCTGTGGCCTACTGATTGAAATCAACATTTAAAATGTGCAAGTTCAGGAGAAAATGGACTCAAAAGTGTGTCAGCTTATTTCAAACTCTTTCAAAGAGTAAAATTTCTATGATATTCAATTTTTTTACACCTGCTATTCTTGATGGATCTAAAAATTCTGTAAGTTGGATAGAATAAACTAAGGGATCACTTTGTCATCTAAAAATTATACTTAAATGAATTTCTGGGCCCACATTCCAGGAATTCTAACATATTCACAGATAACTTGCAGGTATCAATTCAGTTTTCTATAGATCTGAACTTAAAATTACAGTTCTTTTCAGAATTTAAAGTAAATTTTAAGAGTAAATTAACAACATGTCTCATCTTTTATCATACTGTCTGCTGAACTGGTAGAAATAGAGATATCCTTCATATGCCTAGCTACAATTCTGAAAGAGTTTAATACTGTTGACGTTTTCTAAGATCTATGATTATCTTAGATAAATTCCAGATTGATCCCTGTATAGATTAACTCTCTCTCAGGTATTAATAGAAGGATGACAGAAGAGATATTAAGAGAAGTAAATGCTGATCATGTTTCTTTGATCTGCCTGTTTAATGACTCATCAAATGATAAAAAATTGCTATGCTTTCAAGAATATAAACTTTCCTACCTGCACTTATCTCAACCCCCATAGGATTTTACTGAATGTAGCATATGGTCCTGTTGGTATACATTCTGTCAGTTGGATAGGATGGTAACTGATAGTGGAATTCCTTAAGGCAGTTAGGGACTATAGGGCATAAGAACAGAAAATAAGCAGAATGATTGAGGTTGTTTCCCATTTGACTGAACCAGCAATCACTCCAGGTCTCTTGTCTCTCAACTCATTATAAATAGAGTGCTACTGTGCATGTATGAGCAGGGAAGAAGGGATTACTATATGTTCGAAGTGTTCTAATTTCACTTAGTTTTTGTCCAACCTGAAAATGAAAGATGTCTAGCCATTTTCAAACTTAGGATATAGTGGCTAGAAAAGGTCTGTTTAAACTGAAATAAGAACAGACTCTTTGATTCTAAGAATGGTGTTAGAAACACAAGAATAAACTATGGGGGCTGCACACAGATGGAGAAAGGACAGCAGAGGGAAGGGGAGGAGATTCAAGATGAAGGAAAGAGTACATAAAAAGTCTAAATCTTATCTAAAATTGTTGAGACAATCTTTAATGAATCTGAGCTTACTAATTATTACATGTATTTAAGTTACAAGTTTAAAAAAATGGCTGGATTTCTGGAGGACTGACCCAATGAGTTAAAAGAAGATGAAAGGTATAGCAATGTGAATTAAGAAATACCAAACATCAAAAATTCAGAAGAAAATAAAAATAAATCTAACTGGGAAGTGACAATTATATTTGGCAAAGGGAAGAGGAAAAACATTTTATTATTTTTAAATAAAAGTCTCCCTTCTTCTAAATTTATTTGGTGAAATCTTAAGAGTTAAAAAAAAATCTTTTAAATTCATGACCTTAGAATTTCTGTTTAAAAAAAGACTATAAGAACCCATAATGAAGCCTCTCCACATTCTCAGAGGTATTACAAATTACCTATAGGTCATTTTTAACATGCAAAACAATTTTTTAAATATTTCAATCACAAAATGAAACCCTGTACTCAATCTATTAGCATATTCCTTAGGATATTTCCATTATAAACAAGATGGATAGAGATGGTTTATAATCAAGACCAGTGAGCCATGTATGTTTAGCTCCTAAAAATAATGAAGTTGCTCCAATTGAAATAAGGTTAGAAAACCTTTTTCTCCCCTCACCTTCCCAACATGGGCTCTAGTTCTTAACTTTGACATCCAAGATAATTATAACTAAAAAAATTAGGCATTCACTTCTCTATTTTTTTAAATGTTCCTCCCCCAAAAGTTGGAATATTCTTCTGTAGGTATCCTTCATAGATTCCCATTTAGTGACTCCAAAAACACAGCGGACACAGAAAGATGGGCACTGAAAGTGGATTTTGGCACTGGAAAGCTATAAACCTACTGAGAGCCCAGGCAGAAATATCTGTGGAAATTTTAGCCTATGTTGTATTGGGTTGACCAAGAATATGTGAGGACCATGCAGTGGAGGTAGGAGAAAAGAGTCTCACTTCACTCCAACAGAGTCATGTTTGAGGAGAGCTTGCTGGTCAGGTGACTGTGAAAGTCACAACTGTAGATCTGAAGAGGCATTCAGTTAGTACCCAAGTGGGTAACAGGTGAAGTCAAGGGCAGTAAAATATTTGTAAACATTTTATCTGAAATGATCAATTTTACATTAAAATGAATGAATGCTACATACATACCAATATGGATTTAAGAAAATTATAAAATTTCAAAAATAAACATTATCCAGGCAGGATTAAGAATAATCCAAAAGTCAGTTAAAAATATTTTAACAACAAAACAATAAAATATGAGCTCGCTTAAAAATTTTCAGTAATTCTGCCGAAATCAGTTTGGCTCAGTGGATAGAGCGTCAGTCAGCCTGCAGACTGAAAGGTCCCAGGTTTGATTCCTGTCATGGGCATGTACCTGGGTTGCAGGTACCTGGGTTGCAGGCACATCCCCAGTAGGGGGTGTCAAGAGGTAGCTGATAGATGATTCTCTCTCATCGATGTTTCTAACTCTCTATCCCTCTCTCTTTCTCTCTGTAAAAAATCAATTTATATATATATATATTTATTTACATATATATATATTTAAATTTTCAGTAATTCTAAATGCAAGAAACATTGAAGAACTATAGCAGAGTATAAAACCACAGGCTTTCCTAGCAAAGATTCAAATCCAGGTTCTACTGATTACTAGTTTTATGACCTTGGGCAAGCTATATATTCTAAGTGCTATTATTACTAATAAATAGGACAGTGATACCAGTCTCATAGGGTGATAGAAAAGCTTAAATGATACTGAGTACATAAACCATGTAGCACAGTACATAATAAAATCATGTTATTAAATATAATAATTCAATGATTGTAAAACATACTATTAGTGTATCTACTATTAAGTAAGGGAGCAAAAGACTGTCAATTAAACTGTGACATAACTCCTTAGCGATAATCCTAACTGACAACCCATCACACCAGCCTCTTGTTTGCTTTGAAATGAATTTCAGCTACACCAAGGTTTTTGGCAGTTTCTCAGCTTTCACTTACATTCTTTTGGGTGTGATAGACAATATTTGTGCACAAAAATTTGTAATAAATAATTAATTAATAGAGTTCAGTCCTATATGGTTCTGTCCTTTCTTTGATAACAAAGCATTTTGTTTTTGTTTATAAAAAATAGAATTACAATCATTCATTCAATAATAATTATTTCTGCAATAACATCAAATTTATACTGCTTTTCTCTAAACTATACTTTTCTTCATATTCAATAACTTTATATTTAACTGTGAATTAGTGTACAATTCTTTTGAGGAGACTTGACATGGCATTGAGACTCAATATGTTCAGTAACACCAATGCATACTCTTAATAGAAGTGATGACAAATAAATTTGTGCATATCTAACAAAACTGTCATTGCCACTGCAAAGTGGCACTCCAAAGAGTGATCCCAAAGGGATTCTATTGTGTTTCATCACAATTTCAAAAATGCTAAAATTTAAAAACATATGCATTTTAGAATTGATAAAATATAGTCAGTAAATATTTTCAATTAAGAGTTAAAGTTTTACTCTTAATTGGTCATTAAGAGAAAAGTTTGTGTTCATAAAGATATCTTATACTCATTTTTCATTTCTTAAAAGCAGCAGAAAAATGTGTTCAGATAAACAAAACATGTACCTATTATATAATATTTTTATAAAATTGGGTACTAAAAATTATAATCCATGATAATAAGCTGTGCTACTGCCATACAATGAAAACTATTATTCAGCAATATCAGAAGAAATATCAATGCACATGAAGAGACATGATGAACCTAAAATGCATATTGCTAACTGAATTAAGCCACTCTGAAATAGCTGCATACTGTATGATTCCAAGCATGTTAGCTTCTGGAAAAGGCAAAAGAATAGAGATAGTTAAAAGATCAGTCACTATTGGGAGAGTAGGGTGGTAAGGTTGGGTAAAACATAAGGTACTTTTTTGGGCCGTAAAACTATTCTGTATGAGACTGTACTGGTGGATACATAGAATTATGAATTTTTCAAAACCCATATGATGTTAAAGAACAAGTGATGAAAATAAAATCATTTAGGAGAACAAAGGATCCCAGGAAGGAATGCAAACTGTGACCAGAGAACCTAATTGCATTACAAATCACTGAAGTGGAGGCGAGGTGGGGGAGATGTCCTGACCCAAGTAACTTTGAAAATCCTATATAATAAATGCCTAATATACTAAGTGTCCAGTCATCCAGTCAGCCATTCAACCGATCAAAGTATAATATGCTAATGATATGCTAAGGCCGCTCACCACTTGCTATGACATGCACTGACCACCAAGGGCCAGACAGTTGACCTGTTGACTACTTGCTATGATGTGTACTGATCACCACCAGGCAGATGCTCCAACAGGTCAGTTAGCTTGCTGCTGGGGTCCCGCCCATCCAGACCGAGCGAAACGGGCCAGACATGCCCTGGAGCCCTCCTGCAGTCCCTCCCCGGCTGACCAACCTCCTGCATCCCTCCCCGGCCCTGATTGTGCATTGGTGGGGTCCCTTGGCCTGGCCTGTACCCTCTTGCAATCCGCCCTGAGGGACCTCCCATGTGCATGAATTTCATGCACCAGACCTCTACTGGGTTTATACAACGAAGGTCCAAAGGAACTGTGAGTAGTACTGTAGGTGATAAAGTTATTTCCACCATGGCATTGGTTACCAACTCTGATAGTGCTATATATGTGCTCTGAAATTGACCAGTGAAGTAAGGGCCTGGTAGAGAGTGGAAGCCAGATTTCTCACTGTTGGACTAAAAACTTACAGATAGGCAGGGGGAGAAGGCTGGAATCATCCATGTAGGATTGGATTAGAGTTGGAAACATCAGTATGAACATACCTTTAGCTTAATATAGATACAGATGGTTCCATATAAAAATATTTATAAATGTGCATATTGTACAGGCATATATGTTTCCTTACTCTGTCATCTGAGAGAGCTTAGAAGAAACAACACTCCAGTAACAAGGAGCACACGTGCCACCAGAGTTTGGTTTCTAATATCCCTCTCCAGTGAAAGGAGCCAGGGTTCCTTGGAGAAATGGCTGATTCAAAGATCGGTTGGAAATATATAAGATGAACTTGAGGCATCTTGTAGTTTCTTAAAATAAGGAACTTGTAAAAAAAAAAAAAGACAAAACAAAACCTATATTTTTGGAGGTATGTGAAAGGGGCATCAGAGCCAACTGTAGAGCTCCCAATGGTCAATGCCAGAGCAATCTGAGCTACCAAAGGACTAAAGCAGCATTGGGTTATAACCCAGTGTCCAGCAGCCATGCTGGCAAAAACAAATGACTGCGTGGGGAGATGGTTAGACAGATCTCCCTTGCAATATTTCAAGTAATTTATGTAGATAGTCTGCCCTTGAAAGGAGAAAGCATAAATCCCCATCCTTTAAGTGTGAGCTACAAATAATGAAAAAAATGAGCAATTTTACAAACATTGTATAAACCTGACAAATACTGCCTCAACCAGGTGATCTAGGTCAACGTATAATAATGATAAACCAGGTTTGACAGCATGTTCCTCTGATGGCCAGTTTTACATGTCAATTTGATGAGGCTAAAGTACCATTCATCAAATAATGACATTGTTGTGAAGGTATTTTGTAGATGCGGTTTACAACCTACAATCAATTGACTTTAACTACAAAAGATTACCCTTGATAATGTGGGTGGGTCTCACAGAATTAGTTTAAGACCTCAAGAACAAAAACTGAGGTTTTCTGGGGAAAAAGAAATTCTGCCTGAAGGCTACAGCATCAACTTCTGCCTAAGTTTCCAGCCTATAGTTCTTTACTAGAGATTTTAGACTTGCTAGTGCCTCTAATTGTGTGAGTCAATTCCTTAAAATTATTCTTTTTATATAGACTCTCAATTCTGTTTCTCTGAAGAACCCTGACTGAAACCTTAACTCCATTTAAATCATTAAAAAATAAAGAAGAAAAATAAAAAAATAAAAAACTTTGACATTCCAATAGAGGGACATCCTACAAAATACTTATCCAATACTCCTCAAAAATTGTTAAGGTCATGAGAAAAAACAAGGAAAGTCTGAGAAACTATCACAGCCAACAGGAGGCTAAGGAGCCATGACAATTAATTGTTAGTGGGTGTCTTGGGTGGGATCATGGAAAAAAAAAACAATGATATTAGGCAAAACTAAGGAAATCTGAATATAGACTTTAGTTACAATGGTGTATCAAACCAGGTCCATTAATTTTAACAAATAGCTACCATATTCATGTAGCATGTTAAGAATAGGGGAAACTGAGGAAAACTGACTGTGAGGGTATGGGATTTTTTTTCGGTGCTATCTCCTCAATGTTTTTGTAAACTTAAAACTGTCCTAAAAATAGGATATTGTTAAAAATAATCTAGACTCGATTATAAAGTAGTTTAGTGAGTTTCAACTACCATGCCGCAGCAGACACACTGGAGTGCTGCAAGAACTTTTAAAACAGGCGATACCTGACTAGTTAGGGGCACTGACCTCTTTTCCTTAGATTGACAAATAAAGAAATGACAACAACAACAACAATAGCCATACATTGTGAATGAATATAAATTACAACTTTTTTTTTGTCAGAGCAGCAAAAAACATAATATACTTTTTGTTGTGTGGCAGAATTTTAGTAATTAGTTTACGTGTGCCATGAGATGAAAAAAATTGAAAATCTGATTTACTCTATTGAGAGAAAAATAAAAATAAGTACTTAAACTTTTGACAATAATGTCATAATAGATCTCTCATTTAGAATTGGACACAGTAGGCAAACATGAAAAACAGAAATAAAAAAGAAATAATGACTAGAAGATTAAATGTAGCAGAAATGAAGATAAACATAAAAGTTTTAAACTTATTAAAATCTGGATTAGAATTCTACTTTCTGGAGCCCTAGCTGATTTGGCTCAGTGGATAGAGCATCAGTCTGTGGACCAAAGGGCCCCAGGTTTGATTCCAGTTAAGCAAGTGCATGTACCTTGATTACAGGCTCCTCCCTGGCTAGGACCCTGTTTAGGTTTGTGCAGGAGGCAACCAATCAATGTATTTTTCTCACATCGATGTTTCTCTCTGACTTTCCTTCCCTCTCACTTCTATTCTCCTCCCAAAAATCAATGGAAATGTATCTTCGGGTGAGGATTAACAAAAACAACAACAAAAGAATTCAACTTTCTGGAGAAATTAATAAATTAAAAACAGAGAAAATATTAAAGGAAAATAAATGACCAGAAAATACCTCTAGGATAGAGTAGAATGGCAATATTTATCTAAAGCAAATTATAAATTCACAGAGCAAAAAAATTGACTAGGATGATTTTTTAAATAAATATATATATTTTTTTATTTATTTCAGGGAGGAAGGGAGAGGGAGGGAGAGATAGAAACATCAATGATGAGAGAGAATCATTGATTGGCTGCCTACTGCATGTCTCACACTGGGGATTGAGCCCACAACCTGGGCATGTGCCCTGACCGGGAATCAAACTGTGACCTCTTGGTTCATAGGTTGACGCTCAACTACTGAACCATGCCAGCCAGTCCTAATATTATTTTAATTGATGCACATACAGCATTTTCTAATAATTAAAGCCAGCAACTTACTATATAGGTTTTAAATGCTGTAACTTGCTTCAACAAATTTAATGTACAGATATAGTCCCTTCTCATTTCAATTAAATGCTTAAGCACTCAAATATTCTATTGTAAGCAAATCTAAAATTTTTCTTTTGAGGAGGTTTCCTTCACTTTCAATGCTCAATTGCTTTTCTGCATTCCGATTTGGGGAACCATACACCAGTAGCCACTTCCATTGCTTCTTGTTGACACGCGTTGCTGTTCAAGACTGACTGCCCTTGGTCAGGTGGCTGCTTAGGCTACCCTGGCTCTTGGCTCGCCTGTGAGACATTCATTCTCTCAGTGCCTGCAACAGGGGCCCCAAGGAAAGAGACTTCAGACATCATGGCAGAACACATCCATTGTGCAGAGTTACTCAGATGGGAGAGCTTTCTTGTATCAGACTCACCTTGTGCCAAAGAAGCCCTCAAGAAAACATTGTATGACGGAGATTTGACTTCACGCCAACAGAAGACTCTGCTATCTGAAAGTATAACAAAATATTTTGTGCTGGCCATCAGTGTTGTGGCTGGACCAGCCTTGTGTTTCTTATTACAACTACAAGACACCTTTCTTTCAGCAATAGCTATAAGGGCACTTTGAATAGATACAGGTTTATTACTCACATGACCTAGGAATTACACAGCACACCCGGGGCCACCCAGGAAGGTCACAGGTGCAGGTATAGAAAGTTAACACACATGGGGCTTTGCTTTCATGAGGTGGAGAGTGGGACCCGAGGTTTCAAGGCTCAGTCTTTATTAGTGAATTTAAAACATAAGGGCGGGCATTTAAAGTTCTGGTCGGGCCGAAACTGGTTTGGCTCAGTGGTGTGCAAGAGGCAGCTGGTCGATGTTTCTCTCTCATCGACGTTTCTAGCTCTCTATTTCTCTCCCTTCCTCTCTGTAAAATATCAATAAAAAATATTTAAATAAAGTTCTGGTCGGGAAAACAAACAAGTGGCCCAAGTGGACAGTTACTGAAATCAACCAAGTTCTTTAAAACAGAGGAGCCTCAGCAGGGGAGGCGACTGGCTCTTCACCTAGTGTCTGGCTGGCAATGTATTTATTTGAGATAACGGCCTTTGAAGGGGATGACTGGGTGATCAAAGCTTAAGTCAGGCACTTGCTTTACAAAAACAAAAGTCAGGGTGTATGCTCCACATAAATATAAGGGAAATACAGAAATGGAAACAAGGTAAATCGATAGGATAGGCAAATGACACAAGCACATAACCCCTAAACACAGGACCCCTGTGAATATGGGAAAATACTTAACCTTTTTGGTAGAAAAAGCCATCAAAATTATAAACATGCACTACTTTCTTCAGCAAATTGGTAAAAATTTGAAAAATAATGTTCAGTGATGTCAAAGATCTGGGGAGATGGGCAGTGTCGCAGTCTGCCACAGAGAGTGTGCACTAAGAATATATTTCTGTGAGGCAAACTGGAATATATAACTAAAACTTTAAAAATATTCAAACACTCTATGAAACCAAGATCTAGAAGTCTGTTCTTTGGACATAACCAGCATCACACTAAACGACTAATGACTAAAATCCAAAGTACATATGCAGAATAGAAAAACTATGGAAAACAATCTAATTGTCTAGTTGAGACTCTGAGTCAACAAAGTTGATCAACTGGTTATATCATTTTTGTTGATTTTGATTTTTTTTTAGTCTTCACTATTCTTGTTTTGTTGCTTTTCTTTATGAGTTAAAGGCTGAAATACATAAATATCGAGTATCATAAGTATGTTATGTTTGCAAGTATAGTATTAAACATATGGTGATAATAATTACCAAAGAATTTAATGATAGCAGATAAACAAGTATATTGTAAAGTAATAATTGAAACTAATATGACTTATTAGGTTGTGTTATGATAGCTTGTGTTTCCTATTAAAATAATTTTGTCAATCTCAACGGAATCTGGTGTTGTCTTATAATAAATTAGCATCAACTTGGGCTCAGAAATGCATACAAATTTTGTTGAAAAAAATGTTGTTTTTGTAAACTTTTGAAAAATTTGGGCAATGTATTTTTCAGAAGTAGATAACCCTATAAAGTGAAAACAGGGTCTGTGTGGCTACCCAGATCAATAACAACTATCAATATAACTCGAAGAAAGTGGAATAGAGATCACTGCCCCATCATAGAAACAGGGCTCACCCAAAGGAGAATAAATGAATACGGGTAACACATATATTCCCCCGCCCCCCCCGCTAAAATAGTCCAAGTTCTACTTCAAATTGAGCTTTGGGTTCACTACTCAGCTTTCATCTCCTAAATGAGGACCTAGGTTGGCGGATAAAAAGTTAAGGATGAACATTGTGCCTAGCATAATGTTTACTGATTAGTGCTCATTTGATAATTACTTTTTGAATGAATGATTTGTTCCCATTTAATATGAAGGAATAGAAAGTGAAGTGGAGAAGATAGAAGGGTGTGTGGTTTCACTTAAGGGTCACTGAGGACTGAGACCTAGTCTGGGATGTAACTTCTTCTCCTTCCTTCCTAGTCATGTAAGTCCATTTCTCTTAATGATAATTACAAATAAAACAATAATTCAGATTTGCTTTCTCCAGAAGATAAAGTTTACTAGGTCAAATAGAAATGGTATTACATAATGTCTACATGAAACATTTGTGTACTATGATAAAGGGTAGACTTTGCATTATATTCAAGGAACTTCACTTGATAAAAGGAATCTCGCTGAGTCCCTAATACATATTATTAAGAATAGCAAAATGTATCAGGAACTCTAGTAGCACAGATGTCAACTTATCCTGTACATCTCAAATTTTCTATAATTAATATGTATTTCATGTTTAATCATAAAGAAAATAAAGTACATATTCACTGACAAAAGCCACTGTACTTCAGGCCAAACCTCAGCACTCAGAATCATGTTAAAGTAAATATATTAGAATAATTTACTAACTGTCTACCTGGAAAATATAATTAACATGGAGCTTCAATATGAAATAAATATAGATCTATGTTTCATCTGGTCCTATTTACATAAGAAATGGTTAAGTTGAATATTTTAAAAACTCAATGTCATTCTATGTTTGTCTTAGCCTCTCTTAGTTTATAGTTAACACAATAATAAAGTAAATTGGAAAAAAATTCACTTATTCCTTAAAAGTGGGATTGTAATAAAAAGTTCAAAATTATAAAATCAAGACAATATTTATCTCAAGAAAAGTACGGCATAATTTTTTTAAAAACATTGGACTTGCAACCAGAACATGTAAATACTAAAACATTTTCAACTGTTTACAGTTTTGTGGCCTTGGGTATATCATTCCCCTTCTTTGGTGCTGGGTTTTCTTATCTCAAAACCAGAATAACAAATGCTTATTGCAAGGATTAAAAGAACAGGGGTAAAAACACCTCTCTCTCTTTTTTTGATCCAAAGTCTTATTGAAAGGATTAAATCCAAGAAGAAAATATATAACCTTTAAAGTGCTTAGTTGAACATAGTAGTTATCAGAAGAGGAACCTGCTGTACTGGATGAGAATAAAGCACCGATGGCATTGAAGAAGCAAACTGCCAAGTGTGGAGACAGCCACACACAAACCGCAGGTGGCCTCCAGAGCCTAGCCTGTCCCCAGCTCACAGCAGCAAGAATCAATAACCTGAGTTCTACAAGCCATAATGAACTAAATTCTGACAACAACCGGTGAGCTTGGACCAAGACCCTACGTATCAGGTGCATCTGTGGCTCTCACCATCCTTTGATTTCTGACTGGTGAGCAGAGAACACAACTACACATGCTCAGACTTCCAATCTCCAGAACTGTGAGATAACATACTTTTGTTGATTAAGCCTCTAAATTTGTAGTAATTTGTTGTGGCAGCAATAGAAAGTTAGTACAGTAGCTAAGCCTATGCCCTATAGATACCCAGTAGATAATATATACATGCCTTTATTAGTACTAAATAATAAGTTGAGGAAACACAACTTTTAGTACATAAATAGAAATGTGTACGAAAAATGATCAGTGTTTTCTTTTACCAAAACAACAACAACAACAACAAAACAACAACTCAAAATGAAATGAGTATTTCCTCTTTTTATTCAGGGGTATAGCTGGGGTACAGAGGTTAATAGCCTACTAGGTATAATTTCAGAGAATAAAAAGAATACACTAAAGTCCTCTAATTCCTTAAATATTGTCATCAGTAATGACTAGCAAGTAGTTCCTAAATTCCTATAGTATCTCAATAATCCTACACTTACTATTTTATTTAATCTTCCCATTACTTATGCAATGTTGGATTTATCCCATTTTACAGGTTAGAAAACTGAGTGTTAAGAGGTTTAGTGATTTACTCAAAGACACAAACATTATTACACACAGCCAAGAATCAAAACCAATCTGCCAGACTTCAAATCATTGATCTTTCTACTGTACTACATTGCCTATAATAACTTTGCTTTAAGTCTTCATTCAAAATTAACATAAAAATAATAAAATACAAATAAATATATTATTTATACTAATGAAAACTAAAAACCAGTTTTGGAAACATGAATAACTAATACATGTATAACACCTTCACAATTTCTCTAATGGCACTGCTAAGAAGAAAAGACTATTCAGTCACATATATTTTATTAGAAAGTATGGTTAAAAATATCACAAGTACTATACTAATGTTATGGAGGAAATTCTATTTCTAATAAGTGGTAAAGCATAGAAAAGTGCACTGTCAACAATGTTGTCAATTAATTGTCAACTAGTGCCAAGGTAAAGGTGAGCTTTTGTTGTCTGAGTAAACAGTTCATTGAGAAAATTGTTTTAATTATAAATCTCTCACGTCCTTCCACATTAAGTATCTCAATAGGCTGAACAGTTATTACCGTCTTACAGAATCGAGACTTTGCCACAATTGCTTAACAGCTACTTTGCAATTATAAGCAGCACACCAGTTAAATACAATTAGAGCCCACAATTATTTTTATAATGAATTAGAAATGTAAAAATACATGCAACTTTCTGGAATTCAAAGCATGAGTAATTCTCCTTAGCTTCCATGGAGTGAAGGGTTAATTTATTAAGGAATGTAATATGATTATAGCAATTATTGGTTATTGGTTCTTGATGAGGGAAATGTTCTTGAGTTTTAATTCTGAGGGTAGTACCACTATGTGATTCTCTTAGGACTGTAGAAGGCACATCTTTATCTCTTAATGTCCTAAAATACTATGAATATCTTACCTTTAACTAATGGACTTTTTGAAAAACTAAGTACTCAGAAATTATCACTGAGAAACAAGAAATGCATTTTGAATTCAAAACATTAATCCTGAAAAAAAGGACTTTTCTTTCTTTTCCCCTCTTTGTAATTATATAAAATTATTTTAGGTTTACTACAGTACATCTATAATAATAAAAGGGCAACATGTTAATTAGACTGGATGGCCAAATGACCTTTCAGATGAAGCAGAGGCTGCCACTTCGGCCCTTGGAGCCCCTTGAATGAATTTCATGCATCAGGCCTGTAGTCTATACTACTAATAAAGGAATATGCAAATTATCCAGGATGCCATTACAATAACAGTGATGATCAGAAGGCTGCCTGGGGTGACAAGGCCGACAGAGGGGTTAGTGAGGAATGACCAAAAGACTGAATAGCAGGCTGCATGGGATGATCAGGCTGGAAGGCAGAGGTGGTTAGGGGTGATCAGGCTGGCAGGCCGGTGAGCAGTAAGGAGCCAGCAATCCCAGATTATGAGAGGGATGTACAACTACCAGTCTAGGCCCGATCCACGAGATCAGGCCTAAACCAGCAGTAAGACATACTCCGAAGGGTCCCGGATTGGAGAGGGTGCAGCCTGGACCAAGGGACCCTCCCCACCCCATGCATGAATTTTGTGCACCAGATCTCTAGTATAACAATACAGTGATTTTTTAAAATGCTATGATTACTATGTTTAGTGTAATACATGGAGTACTTAATCAGTTCCATACTTGATAACACACACAAAAAAAATCATGTTTTTAATCTTGGATTTTTCACAATGATTTCTTAAAACATGCTGCAAACACAACGTGGACCATCTAGGCCTGAAATGGAAACTATATCATTTTAATTTGAAGTTCAATTTAAGAATCTCTGTGCTCTCACCACACAAGTTTCTTTCTAGAGAAGCACCTTTGCCTCCTGGTCTAAATTATCCTCTCTAGTTGTGCTGCATTGTATCAGCCCATGCTATCACCTCACAGCATATAAAATTTGCCATCATTGTTTTTTTATAAAAAGAATGGACATGTTAATGATTGATGCCTTCCCTAAAATATAAACACCAGAAGTCTGTCATATTGACTTATGTTATTTCCAGTGCCCTATATGGGCTTGGTGTAGAGTACATTTTATATATTTTTATTGAATTCAGGGAGTAAAGGAGATGGAGAAAGAGATAGAAACATCAACGATGAGAGAGAATCATTGATCAGCTGCCTCTTGAATGCTCTGCATTGGGGAATCGAGCCAGCAACCTGGGCACATGCCCTGACCAGGAGTCCAACCAGTGACCTCCTGGTTCATAGGTTGATGTGCAACCACTGAGCCAAGCCAGCCAGACCAGAGTACATTTCAATAAGTAGATATTAAATGGCTAAATTAATGTGTTAACAAGGAAGGGTTTGTGGCACCAGCTTGGCAATCTTCTACTGGTCTACTAAGGTATAACAGTGGAGCCTGTAACAATAGTCCGTGAAGGTAAGATCAGTCTTGCCTGGAATTCTACTGACCAGCTTCTGCCATGAGGCAGGTCTGAAAACACCTGGTAAGTAAGGGCAGGGAACATCACTTATTAAACACACATCAGGGTTTGGCTGAAAAATACTGCAATTTCACACCACAAAGTTTGTTATTGGTGGAAGCAGAAGCACAAGTCACCATAGCATCTAAAATAGCAATTGGGGTTGCAATTTAAAGACAGATGTCTTTACATCTTAAGAATATTTAAAAAAACTGCTGATAATTAATATTTCTACTTCATCTTAATCTCTCAGAAAATGGGAATTATAAAGATAATTAATAAGCCTGACTCACCTTTGAGGAAATTCTAAAGAAATAGTCCAAGGAATAATTAAAAGTGGATCAAATATGTAATCTCATTCTCTGTCCATGGGAACCAACATGGATAGAAAATTTGCTATCAGATCAGATTAAGGAAACCAGAAAGTACAGACTCAGAGGTGATTGTAGAGAAGATCTAAGATTTTTATGAAACCAATACTGTCAAATGAAGTGGAGGCATCTAAGAGAGCCTTTTCCAATGATGTTCACTTTTTGGCTTGTCCCTAAAAGTGCTATTGTCATATGTTATCTTGAGTTGAATGCACACTAAGTAGTTGCTAAATTATGTTAAATATTTGCCCTGTTGGGTTTTACAGATAAATATAGAGAGTTATTTAACATAGAAAAACCATTGATTATGATTATAGTCATGAATCATATATTGAGTTTTTCTCCCTTGCCCATTTGCATAGAGCAGCTAAGAAGTTTAGATGATTAGGAATCTTCAGAATAAGGTCCACCTGATTGGCTGATAAGACACAGCAGACACAAACTAATGTAAAATATTAATTATGTGTCCTACAGCTCTTATATATTATACAGTTTTATACAGCACTTTGTAAAGTATAATATGCCTATTTCTCACTGGTTATAATCATTTCATATTTGGAAATATTCTCAAAATTATAAGGTAGATTGTGTGAATTAGACTTAAAGTAAATGGACTTAATAGGGTCCTAAGGGAATACACATGTAGCCACTGAAAGAGTTTAAAGCTCCACAATAGAACAAGGACAGGAATATATATACATACAATTTCTGTGATACAAATGAAACAGTTAAATTTTTTTCACTACCACATATGTATCAAAATTGACTGAAGAAAATGAGGAAAGTGGTGGTTGAACATGTTATACGGAAGAATTAGAAAAGCTAGAATTTTAAAGTTTCCTTCATCAACTAGTCTGCAGTAACTCACAGATTACTAACAACTTATGCAAGTTTTACATGCCTATTCCATCTGCTCTTCATTTTTAAAAAAAGTGTCGCCATAGCAACTGCCACATGCCATGGTATTTATGCTGCATCTGATGTACAAAGCATAGTTTGTGTAGGAAGGAGTGTGTGTATGTATATGATGTGGCAGCTGTCGTCTCTGCCATTTTGTTGCTGCACTAGAATAAAACAAGTAGTGATTATGAATACTCATAACCTAGTGCTACTGGGGCTCATTTAACGAACTTCTTACCCACCCCCCAAAAGTTCTTATCTAGTCATCCTACTAGTCTGTTAATGTGACTTACTTAAAAGGAATTGTATTAAATAGTTTTTTAAAGGGAAAACCCCATTTTCATCCTAATTTTTTAAAGTAGACAATACCACTGAAATTCATTTTTTTCTAAAACAGTCAGTGACATTCTGTGTATGAAATTCCAGAACATATTAGCCCTACTAGATAATTACATTTATGTCTTAGTCAGACCCACTGCAATAAATGTTCAAAAGATGCCCCCGTTCCTTTGTTGTCCCATATTCCTTTTGTAGTCAAATTGCTAGAATTCAATTGGCTATAAGATAGAGCTTAAAAATCATGGTAGACACCATGACATAATTCTCTACCCTTTATTTTCTTACTGACTTCTGCCACAGAGGTGAAAGTGCTAAATATTTGCTTTCCATTATCTTATGAAATCTAAATGATTAGAATCCCAGATTTCCTTGTAGCTAGAAGTGGCCATGTGATACAACACTGGCCAACAAGATCTAAGCAGAAGTCCCCTGAGGGTATATTCAGGAAAAAAAAAGGTGACAGACTCTAGTGTCTCCCTTCTCCTGTCTAACTGCAATTGGAGTTTAGTGGTAATTTTGAAATAGAGTGACAGCCATGGTAGAATGAAAGAATGGAAGAAACAAGTTTATTTCTGCAGGGTGAAAAATATACAAACTTCTTAGTTCCTACTACCACACATCCTCTCATTTACAACAATAAATGTCATTATTGCTTAGGCCTCTGTTAGTGATATTTTCTGTTACTTGCAGGCAATGCACTTTAATCTCACATAAAATTATATAGTCTGCAAAGAATATATTGTATCATTTTATATTAGCAAAATAAATCTATTTTAGAGATTACTTTGTTGAAAAATTGTACACGTGAGGAAGATATGTCATATCTCATATTTCATGGCCTTCATTATTTCTTTGATGAGAAAAACTAATGTTTCAACACATTGGCGTAAAATCTGAGGCTAAAAACAAAACAAACAAACAAAAAAACAGTGATTCTAAGACCTCAACCAAATAACAACCAACATTTTAAAATTAAAAAAAAAACCTCAATTGAGATTAAAAAATGTCTGGGGCATTCATTTGGTATTTAACATATCAAGATAGGTTTTTAGGTCTGCAGCATACTAGAATCATATTTTTCAAGACAAATACTAGTAATATGTGCTTTTTGATGCCAACCTCAAGTGTATGAAAGCTTCAGGTCCAATGTTCAAATTGTTACATACATGTTCTAAAGAAAAAATAAAGACTGGGCAAGCATTCAGGTGATATTTCAATGGCCTCCAAACCATCTTAGTTGAGAATAGCTTTTGTTGTTTACCTTTGATAAAAGTTAACGTGTTGCATTAAAGCATTATGTTACAGCAGTAAGAGTTATAATGGTTTTAATACAGATTGCATATAAAATAAAACTAATGAGCTAGCATGAAGCTGAGAGCATCCAAAACAGTCTCCTCTCTAGAGGAGACTGTCTCTAGTCCAGATTCCCCTCCGATCTTTCCTTCCTTCTATCAGCTGTAAGGAGACCCAGTGAGTCTAGAAAGGATTCTCAATGACAGGAAAATACAAGATGTCCCCCATTGCATATTAAGGAGCAGTAAGAGTAACATGATCAGAGAGCAGAAAAAGGGTGAAGGGTTCACAACCATAACATATACATCGTTCTTCCAACTTCCATATGTCCAACTTTCAAAATATCTGATTAATGACAAATAAGGTGTAGTGATGTCCAAAAACCAAGAAATACTTAGAAAATTTGATCTATGGCTAAAATAAATGGAATTGAAAATGCATATAAATGAATAAATTAAATATAATTATTAAATCTTAACAAATTTATACATTTAATCAATTCCTTTATTCATCTATACAATTATTCATTTATTCATTCAAAAGACTCACTGATCTATATAGGAAAAATACTTTAGCGCTCTTCAGAATTATCCCCCCTTCTAAAAACTGACAAAATTTTTTAAGGTATCATAAATAAATAATTTGTAAGCTTGGAAAATCTTTTTTAAATATATTTTTTATTGATTTTTCACAGAAAGGAAGAGAGAGGGACAGAGAGTCAGAAACATTGATGAGAGAGAAACATCGGTCAGCTGCCTCTTGCACACCCCACACCGGGGACGTGCCTGCAACCATTGTACATGCCCTTGACCAGAATCGAACCCGGGACCCTTGAGTCCACAGGCTGATGCTCTATCCACTGAGCCAAACCAATCTTGGCAAAGCTTGGAAAATCTTTAAACTGTGTTGTACATTTTATTAAAAAATAGAATTTATGTTTGCTTTGTTGAATCCATAGCTACAAGAAGACTATAGCTAGTGAAGCCAATTATTTCCCCCATTATATTTGTATATAATTTTATTGTGTCCTAAATTTAAATGTTAAAGAGAAAAATTCAGGGGATGGTAAGAAACAGGACAAAATTTGTGAAAGCATTCACCAACTTGTAATGGATATACACCAGTACATATAAATCACACTACAGTGTTTATGGCCAGATGGTGTTTCAGGTGCCTACATCATCATAGCTGTTATTAAATTATCTTTTGTGATGATACCTCAGGTAGTCAGAACTGTTATGCAACAGGGAGTTAAGGAAGCATCGTCAGTTTTAAAAGCTATTAAAATGTCTTGCAGGTGTGCTTGAGAGCAGCACAGAACAAATTCACTTGCACACTATGAGGATTTGAGACCATGCAGCCCATCCACAAGGGGCAATTAAGGCACACAGTGTGAGGGAAGAAACAACCGGAGGTGCAAACTAAACAGAACTAACATTGCACTCCTGTCTCCCAGTTATATTGCAAGGCACAGATGTTTATCCACAAACTAAATGATATTGGTAGTTTTCGGCTATGATATAATCCTGTAGAGTCTTTCTTTCTCAATAGCTACTTTCCAGTGATCTTTCAAGATTATGTTTTCTTTTTTTTCTCTATGACGTGCGCCTATTAAAAAATATGAAGAATTTTACTCAATTACTTGTTGCACCCAGCATAAGCCTCACTTTGCTGCATCTGGACTAGAATTTCTTCCTGTAGTCACTTCTTTTAAAGACTATAGGGACATATTAATAAAAACCTTCCCTAGGGTCAACTTTCCCCAAAATATGATATGTTTATAGGAGGCTAGCTCTTATTCTTGCTACAAATTAAAGTTCATTTTATTAGCCCAATAGCAATGGTTCAAAGAAAAGCTGCCACCCCCACCCCCACCCCGCTTCTAGAGATACCTGAGTCTGTTTTTATTAAAACAGTTAATATCGTATTCTTTCCTCAGATTCCAGAATATTTCATGTCATTTCAGAAATAAGAACAGCATAAAGAATAGCTTTGGCTGCCATACCAACCTGTCATTTAAGAAAGTTACATTAATCAATAACACCTGAACAGTTCAATTACTGAATAAGAAAGGCAAAGAAATGGAAAAAAGATTAATAGGTCTTCCTCAAAATTAGACCCCTACAATCAAAGAGGAGCTTCAACCTATGATGATTTGAAAAGACTATTACTCCTTGAGTTAATATATAATTATTAAACCTTTTTTATTTATTTTTTCCACATACAGCAGCCAATTTCACTGACAATTTTCCTGCTCAGAGAATTTTTCACCTTTGATTAATGACACTTAATACAAATTCTAGCTAGTCACAATGAAAGGAAAAAGAGTCACTTGAACCAATGGTGAAGTGTCTTATAGAGCTAGACTAGGAAAGGTTAATGGCATCATTACTCAGGTCTTTGAATACACATAGCCCTCTCTCAGAGTATGTTAGACATGTTAGATAATGCATTAACCCCTTCCATACTCTATTCTACCAAGAACTGTTCATTTTTTAAAAGACAATATTTATAAATACATCCAATTTTTTTCCTTTAAAGGATTTTGGATATTACAATGCCACATAAAATAAAACAGAGTTGAATGAATTACATCCTAAAGAACAATAATACAGTAAAGAGGGAAAAAATGCTTTAGAAATTTGGGCTTCTAAATCCTGGGTCCACAAGACAATTGAAAAGCAATTACCTAGGGAATAAGTTAAACTATTGTAACCCAGCAAGCCAGAAATGCCTCCGGAGAATTCTTATACTTCATACAAAGGAATGCACACTTCTTTTTTTTAAAAAAAAAAACATATTATATTGACTTTTTATAGAGAGGAAGAGAGAGGGATAGAGAGTTAGAAACATCAATGAGAGAAAATCATCGATCAGCTGCCTCTTGCACACCCCCTACTGGGGATGTGCCCACAACCAAGGAATATGCCCTTGACCGGAATCGAACCCGGGACCTTTCAGTCTGCAGGCTGACGTTCTATCCACTGAGCCAAACCGGTTTCGGCAACACAACTTCTTTATAGTGTCACAAGATTCATGGGTGCTTTTTCTAAATCACCCTTGATACTGCCCTATTATACTGTATTATAGTGCTACTCACAGAAAAATAAATCTCTATTGCCTTGCAGAGGACTGGTTTATTCATTAATCAAAATTCATTAAGCCCCTACTATGTGACAGTCATTGTTCCAGGTACTGGGGATACTTCAATACACAAAATAGACCCACCAACCTTTCAACCCATGCCCTTGTGAAACTTACATTCAAATGGGGGAAAGTAGATATTTCTTTAAATCCATAATAAATAGGGAAAACTATGATGTTAGAAAGTTCTAACTGTGAAGGGATATAATAGAACTAGGGAAGGGTAATTAAGGATTGACAAGGTAGACTAATAGCACAAGTAGGTTGCTATTGTAAGGTTTTCATTGTAGTGACTAACAGTCGTCTTTTAATACTCATGATCATTTTGATTAGTTAGGAGACACTTTGTTGTGTGCCTACCCACCTAGCTTCTAGGAATGCCATGGTCTATTAGCCATTGATCTTTGTGGATCAAAGTCATTTTAGCCTCATTGCTCAGTCGAGTAATCACATCCATCTTGTCTATGACAGTTAAGTACCATGTGAGACTCCTCTCTAGCAAAGAAGAGGACTGCGTGGCAGGGATGACTCAAGGGCATTAGGAGAGCCAAGGTTTTCAAACAAACCCTCATGCCTGCCCTGCCAGGTTGTAAGTCCCGCTCCCTTCGCCTCCGGATCATGACCTCAGCAAAACTCCCTTTTGGAAGTGCACTCAGCCTCTTTTGTGCCTCTGCCATCCCTGGGACAATGTGGGCACCTGACTTACAATGTATTTCTCCTCTGGATGCAGCAGATAAGAATTTCTTTAATACTTTTATTGAAGCCTTCTGGATTTTATAGCTGACCTAAGTCTAACTTTCCTTCTTCAAGGTTTCTAGTTAGGTCAGTTAAAAAGCCAGCTCACTCTACATGGTTTATAATTGTCATGGTCTCTTTATTGTTTAGGTGCTAGCTCGATTGCAAAAACAAGCACTTTATCTCTGCCACCCTATACCTTATCCAAATTCATCACAGTGATAGTCTAAGACAGCAAGTTTCAACCTTTCCTAAGGGAAAAGAGGTACTGACTAGTCAGGTATTGCATTTTAAAAATTCTTGCGGTACACCAATTAAAAATTGTTGCTGTAAGGAACTATGATAGTGCAGTACATAAAAGATTTTTCACAACTTACTTCCCATCAGCAATTGTGTCCTTGTCATCTGATGGCCAAGAGGCCCAATGCCAGAATCATCCTCAGAGGCTGATTTCTGGACCAGTCTGGTGCAATTGTTAAGGGCTTCCCTAAAAATCAGACCCTAAGATGAGGACCAAATTCCAGAAGCTTAGTTGGGAGAAATCCCAGGAAGAGCTGTGAGTTCCTGGTATATGAGACACAAAAGGGAGAGAATCCAATAAAGGTGTATGAATGAGTGAGGCATTGTTGTACACAACTTGGATCAATCCTATTGTGGATACTCTGGATTATATGATAGGATCACCCCACAGAAAACTGAGTATCTAGGGCAGCTGTGGGCAAACTATGGCCCTCGGAGCCAAAAGAGCGGAGGGTTCTCTTGCTCTCCCCTCCACTCCTTCACCAGCAGCCCAAGATGAGAGTGCCAGCATGGTCAGGTTGCTTTTGTTCCGGCCCTCCGGTCCAGTTTAAGAACCCATTGTAGTCCTTGAGTCAAAAAGTTTGCCCACCCCTGATCTAGGGCATTCTTCAACAAATTCTATCCCAATCATGGAACACCCCTGAAATAGTTAGCTTTTCTACAACTAAACATACACACACACACACACACATCTTATCTATAGCGGTGGAATAAGTTTTAGTGAGCCATAGAATTCCCTCAGGCGGAGAGGAAAAGAGATGCAGACACTTGTGATACTAACTTGTCAGCATACATACAGACAGTCTATTACACCAACAGGCATATTTAAATGGACTAATGTATTGGGTATGGCTCAGGGTAATGAAAGCATCTGTGGCATTGCTGGTCTTCTAAATTTAAACATGTACTCTGGACTTATCAAAATTTAGTATTTTGTAACACCTTCATTATTCTCCAGGACAACATAAGGACTTTAGAACATTTTAATCAATTCTTTCATGTGCAAATGGGTAGAAAAAATTAAAGATGAAGAAAATGTCTTGAACAAAGACTTAATGTGTCAGAAAATAACCTTCAAAGGAACAATTTAAGGAGGGTAGTATAGATACATTTTTTCCAAAGAATTTTGATGTAGAAGTATGAAAGTTTTAAGCTGATTGCTTGAGGGAGTGGCAGGATCCAAGTTCCTTTGTTTAAATCCAATTTTTAAAACAGAAAAAAAAAGTAGAATGGAAAACAAGAACAAAAGTACACAACTGCTTTGTCTGGAGGATGAGTAGAACATTCCCATACCATTTATCCCTGCTTCCCTGCTACTGCACTCTCTCCTCCTCTGTAGACCCATGAGAATTCCCACAGTGCTATGAGGAGCATAGACTGACATCTACTAATTTAGATAGAATTAGAGATAAGATTAAACATATAAATAAAGGTGAGAAAATCCTGAGGTGATTTATTTGGGACAATTACAAAGTGACCTGAGCCTCACCTAGTTTGGATGTTCTCAAAGGTAAACTGTTCAGTAAAGGCCCTCAAGTTGGGATGTGGGGCTTAAGGCCTTTATGAAAGTGGAATTTGAAACCCAATCTTCTAAAATGAAAGCAATTGAACAAGGTCAACTATGCCTTTCAGTTAACATCTCGAATGGTAGGTAGATACTATGGAAGTTCTTTATACCTTTCTTATTTTTCTACTTTCATAACCTATCTACAACCACTCAGCCAAAATAAAAATACTGATGTGCTTAAAATTAAGAGCAGAAAGGCTTAACGGTTCATGCAGAGTATGATTTTCCTCTTTCTTGGAGAAAAAAGACTTATTTTTGAGAATTATAAAAACGTTGTTGGCTATATTTTATCTTTTATACAACAGATGTTATCTTCTGAGGATTCGGAGGAAGGAATTACCCCTGTTGACCTTTTTACCACATCATCATTAGCCACTTCAAGACTGCCCTGGATAATGCAGAAAAGGGTCAAGGGTAGAGGCTTCTGGATTTGTCATTAATTAATTCACTCTCCCAGCTGAACACATTTCTCCTGCCTCTAGGACAGAGTGTCAGACTCAAGGAATCAATACAGACATGACTCCCCCTTTTATGACCCAGGCTCTCTGGGACTTAGCCTTGCCACAAAAGGACGGTGCAATAAAGGCGAGACAAACAATCTTCATTCTCTACCCAAAGCAAAACTTCAGATCTCAGACAAGGCTAGAAATGCCTGAAACACAACTGACTGCAATGCTGGATCAGAAGGAAAACAACACTAACTTAAGCATAAATTAACCAAAAAAAATTATTATTAGATCCCACAGATAAATTCTATTTGTAGTTAATAAATATATTATTTAATACTTAAAGTAATTGAGTTCACATTCTATCAAAAGAGTATCACTCTCTCCTGAAGGTCTCTCAATAATAAGTTTAAAAATAACCATTGTTCTTAGTTTGATCTAAGAGATCCATTATATTGGTTCATACCTTGAAGAAGGGAGAATTACCAATTGATACTGGGGATGTGTTTCTGCCACCTTTGGCCACCATTGAAGCTTAACAATCTTTGAGGAGGTCTCTGTTTTCTCCCACAGCCCCCACTGGAGCTGAAGGAAAGGGCTGCTCTTTGTTATACATCAAAGGCAGCCTTTGGTACTGTCACAGAGGCTGTGCTGTGTATTCACCAGGATCTCCTGGTTCATAGGTCAATGCTCAACCATTGTGCCACACCAGCTGGGATTATTTTTTTTTAATTCTCACCTGAGGATGTTTTTATTGATTTTTAGAGCAAGAGGAAGGGAGAAAGAGAAACACCAATGTGAGAAAGTAACATCCATCAGTTGCTTCTATACACTCCCTAAGTGGGGATCGAACCCACAGCATAGGTATATGCCCTGACTGGAAATCAAGCCCATAAACTCTTTGGTGTACAACAAGTTGAGCCAACTGGTGAGGGCTGCTCAATTTTTATTGACCAAAGCAGTTACATGGCTACAGAAGGAGGCAGGAAATGCAATACTACCATGTGCCTTGAAGTGGGGAGAAGCAAAAATATTTGGTGGACAGCATTAACAACTACTACACATGGCTGAGTGAATGTCAGACCTCTCCATAAAGGATGCAGGAATTAAGGAAGGCCCCAAAGGTATTTACTCCAATAATGTTCCCTCCAAGAGAGTTGAGTATGTAATCTCTCTCCTTTTAAAAAAATATTTTCTGTTGTTTTCAGAGAGGAAGGGAGAGGGTGAGAGAGATAGAAACATCAATAATGAGAGAAAATCATTGATTGGCTGCCTCCTGCATGTCCCCTACTAGGGATCAAGCCTACAAACCGGGCATGTGTCTTTGACCAGAATTGAACCTGGGACCCTTCAGTTTGCAGGCTGATGCTCTATCCACTGAGCCAAACCAGCTAGGGCAAGAGTATGTAGTCTCTAATAACCATGGGGAAAGAGATATGTAAGAGTTTCCTCTTAAAAGTGAGTACATTCGTGGTACAGCACTGCACGGCCAAGCCTCACCTTTACGGAGATTGCTTCAGTGAGTAGGTAGCACACAACTCTTCCAAGGCTGCTCTGAAGGCAGCTGAGCTCCAAATACTAAGAGAGGGGCTGTGCCTGCCACATTTTAAGAGGGCACCTTCAGATTCAGGCTGCATGTCTGGAGTTGCTGTGCCGAACAGGATCTGTGAGCTGGCTCTGTGCTGGGTGAGAAGTGCGAAGCCTGGTGCCAGAACGCGAGTGCACATCAAAATCCTGGCACGGCACTCTTCAGAAACGGACAGAAGACCAACTGTAACATGCTGCTCATTCTTCTCACGTCATAAATGGAAAGGCATTAATCGCTGGAGGCTGCCCAGAAATTAGAGTTCATCTATTGGTTACAGGGTGTCAAAAGGCAAATGTGGAGTGTTTTAAATTTGTTTAGTTTTCCTGTGATGTAAAATACAGGTTTCAAATGCTGGCTTTATCATCAAAACAGGCTCCTGGCCCTGCCAAAGCTAACATAAAGAGAGAGCCCAGAACTCCACACAGGTTTCTCATGTATAACATAGTTTCTTCCAAAGACAACTGTTTTAAAATGTAGATTAGCCCTTAATGTCTGAATTTTCCAAACTGAAACTTTGAAACAATGAGGTCCCATCTTCCAACACTGAAAAACCACATGGCAAAGGAGCTGTCAGTGAGGGCCTGAGCAGCCGTGGCCTGCAACCGTCCACACGGCAGTGAGCCATGCTCTGCCCTTGCACAGTCCTCTGATGGCCAAGTAACTACTGTGATCTCAAGCTATGAGCTGTAATCATCTAAGAAGGGAACACAGGATCTATTTTTCTTCTTTGAGAAAGTACTAAAATGTGCATATATCATCACCACTCAAGTGAAATAACTCAACCAAAGCAATAACTCCTTAAAAGCGATCATCATGTACTCATCAGACTGTATTTGAGGGTGTAAATATGAATACATGCAAACCAATTACTTCACATTCATCCCCCAAATGGAAGTATATCTCTCTATTTATTTGTTCATTTTGTTTTAGATTTTTTAAATTGAATTTAATGGAGTGATATTGGTTAATAAAGTCATATAGGTTTCGTGTGCACAATTCTATATTGCATCATCTGTATATTGTATTGTGTGTTCACCACCCCAAGACAAGTTTCCTTTCATCACCATTTAAGCCCCCATACTCTCTTCTCCCTTTCCCTCTCTTTCTGCTAAACACCATACTGGTGTCTGTGTCTATAAGTTTTTTGGGGGATTTTTTTCCCCTTAATCTTCTTAATTTATCATATCTAAAAACCTTTGCATAAAAAAGAAAAGAAGCGCCGAAACCGGTTTGGCTCAGTGGATAGAGCGTTGGTCTGCGGACTGAAAGGTCCTAGGTTCTGTTCCGGTCAAGGGCATGTACCTTGGTTGTGGGCACATCCCCGGTAGGGGGTGTGCAAGAGGCAGCTGGTCGATGTTTCTCTCTCATCGATGTTTCTAGCTCTCTATCTCTCTCCCTTCCTCTCTGTAAAATATCAATAAAATATATTTTTTTAAAAAAAGAAAAGAAGCAATAGTTTAAAGGTCTACAAACTGGTGACTTTTGTGTGTGTGTGCATGTGTGTGTGTGTATATTCCCACAAAATTTCATTACAAATTAAATCTGATGACTTCCCATAAAGTATAAACTCGAAATTTTCCATAATCCTCACTAGTTCTAGTCCTTATCTTAAAGTCTGATGTACTTATTTATGCTACCTACTCTACTAATGGTAGCTATTTGTATATGTTCTACTTTTAAGAAACTTAAAAAGAGAAATGAATATGAACATCCCCCAAAACTGTGGCTACTTTTAAGATGAGGATGATATCTCATATGCAAATGACAAGCCCTTATATTCTTATTTGGGCCTTTCCACAGCATAAAATTTCATCCATGAAATGCAATAACACTATTTTGAAGTTTAGCACAATAAATATAAAGAATCTTAATGCAGTGCCTGGCCCATAGTAGGCACTCAATAAATGTCAGCAATGATGATGATGATGATGATGATGATGATGATGATGATACTTAAGCTGCAAAGTTAGTTTTGAGCAAAAATACATATTTAATGTTTAGACTTTAGTGTCTGCAGGTCTGGGTTCAAATCCCAGTTCCATCATTTACCAGTTATGAAGATATTTCATTGGTATGAGGAGAAACAAGAGCACTGAGTAGGTGCAGAGATAGAGCTAGATGGCCTAGCAAAGACTTCACTTTCTTGAACTGTGTTTGCAGAATCAGGCTTCTAGAGATAAATAATTTCCACCATAATAAAAAGCTTCAAACTGATTGGTCACTACCAAAGTAATTTCCGGAAAACACCTTTCCCTCAGCACTATGTACTTGTGGTATAATTTTCTAATAGAGCATTTCAATAAAATCACCAACACAATGGACATATTAAATAAGATAATAATTTGTCATAGAATCATCATTATTCCCTATGCTTGAGAATTTATTCCTGCCCTTCATTTATTTTCTAAATGTTTTTTTTTTTACTCGTTTTAAAAGTGATTATCCTTGGATTATATTTAAGCCATTAGAGAATAGATGCTGCTGTCACATACCTTTCTTTATGCACAGCCCCTAGTGAATTTATGTTTTGGACTCTACTTGGCTTTCCAATCTAGTGAGGAGTAACTTATTTTAAATAAAAGGAGGAAGTTAACTTACCCTTAAACTCAGAGGTCAATCTCCATTGAAGCCATCTTTGGCATATTTAATTAGTGTGGGAAATTTTGCTAGGATAATTTTTTTTGCAGGGGATTCGTAGAATGCTTCACAGAAAGACCTCTTGGATCTCATGAAATCTCCAGTCTTTTTGCCCAAAATAACATCTCTAATCAAAGGGTAATGTTAATATAGAAATACACACATTTCAGGGGAAGATTTATTTTTAGGATAGGACCACTTTTAACTTCAAGTTAAATAAGTTCCAAGTAATAATTTCATCTTACTGTTTATTTGACAAATATTTACTGAGCATTTACCATGAGCATTATAGGGAATATGAGGATATTACATATTAACAACATTGTATCTTCAGGTAGAAATAAATTAGCATTATTGAGGATCTACTATATAATAATTTAATTGATGTAATTAGAAGTTATAGAAAGTGATGGAGATGATATAGGCCATTACTTAAATATGAAAATCTAGGGAAGGAGTGTAGACTAAGCTCCCCAGAAAATAGGGTGTTACTAGAGAGGTGAAGTTGAAAGCATAAGGTAAAGTCTTTAATGCCAGGGTGAAGTTTTTTTTTTTTTTTTATCAATTTGGTAGAGAGGTGGGATGTATAACATTTTGATAACTTCATGCCTTAGGAAGATCAGTCTGTCAGAGATGCATATGAGCAATTGGAGTAAAAAAAAATTGGGGGATGGTGTGTTCTATTAAGACTAAAAGCTGTAAATAATCTAATCATAAAAGGTTAAGGTTTTCAGTAAGATACTAGTTTTAAGTTTCAAAGTTGCTGCAATATTTGGAGAAATTATCTACTGTAAAAGAGAAAAGACTTAAATTTTCTAGCTGCCAGATAAAGAAAATGGAAAATTTTGGCCCAAGGAATGGACCAAATGATATTTTTACTTCTCTCCAAATGTTCTTTAGAAAGATTAAAGTTAGAAAGATAAAAACCACACTCATAATTGACCAATTTTTAAAGTTTGAAACTAATATTTTCATATTCTTTAGGATATAGGTAGGTAGGTCAAATAATAGGTGGTAGACAGATATTTTTATTTCTAAAGGCAATTCATCACAGGTGTCTGGCATAATAGCCAACTAATAAAAATAAGCAGCAGAATTTAAGATTACCCACATAAACTCTATAGATAACTAGGGGCCCAGTGCACAAATTCATGCACCTTGAAAGGCACTGTGGGCCACGAGGCTGTAGTGAGCACAGGGCTGGTCTCAGCCCATCCTTCATGCCCCACCCCCAATCCCTTCCCACCACAGCTCCCAGACCCTTATCTGCTGGCAGACCTGCTTCCACTGCCTCTGCTCCCACACATTGATGGTGCTGGCCCCTCACACCTGCTAACAGTACAGAGCAATTGGGGCGGGTGCCAGCAACAGTGCGAATTGGGGGAAAAGGCTTTGATCACCCCTCAGAAGTTGGGGGAGGTGGAGAAGCCCTGAGGGGTGATTGGGGCAAGCAGCCACCCCTCACACCAGGTGACAACACCAAGCTATTAGGGCTGGTGCCAGGTGCAAGCAGTGGATACAAGAGGGACCAGCACCAGCAGCAGGCGTGAGAGCCAGGCGGGATTGCAGTATGTGGGAGCAAAGAATTTTCAATAACCACCAGAGGCTCGCCCTGATGATAGTGAGCAGTGCCCTGCTTTGGTCTGATGCCTCCACTCACCTGCTCCATACATCCTGCCGCGGTTGATGCCCACTATGTCCTATGTCCTGTAGCCTACTGCTGATGCCCACCATGTTCCACACATACCCCCTGGTGGTCAGCACCCGTCATAGCGATCAGTTTCTCTGTTGTTTAGTTGTTCCACCAATCGGACTATTTGCATATTAGCCTTTTATTATATAGGATTATTTTCAAATACCTTCACATAAAGAGCAAGTTCTCAAATATAACAAAGCCTAAACGCTAAAATAATTACTTAATTTTAATAAAGTTGTTTAAGTAAAGCTTATGAAAGTAAAAATTTAGATATTTTTATCTATGAAAAATTTGGTTGGAAATACCTCTTTTTTATATATTAATTTTTTTTGAGAGAGAGAGAGAGCAAGAGAGAGAAACATCAGTTTGTTGTTCCACTTATTGATATATTCACTAGAGGCCCAGTGCATGAATTTGTGCAGGGGTGGGGTTCCTCAACCTGGCCGGCAATCATGGCCATCTTGCCTAGTCCCTATTGGGGCTGATCAGTGCCAGCCAGCCAGAGGGAGGAGCCATGAGAAGTTGATGGGCCGGGGGAGGGGAGGTTGGCTGGCCAACAGGAGGTTGGCTTTGGAAACACACTGACCACTAGGAGGCAGCTCCTGCATTAAACATCTGCCTCCTGGTGGTCAGTGTGCAACATAGCAACTAGTCATTTGGTTGTTCTGGTGCTTAGGCTGGTATATATATATTCTTGTATGTGCCCTGACCAGGGATTTCACTCACAACTTTGGTGTATTGGGGCAACACTCTAACCAACTGAGCTAGCTGGTCAGCCCTAACCTTAATCCTAACCCTACAAAACATTTTATTTAAGAGTAAGAGAATTGAAAATCATTCTCAAGCATACAACACAAATCAAAATTGAACTGTTATCCTGTCTAATAAAAGGATAATATGCAAATTAACCATCCCTCCGTCACAAAGCTGGCGGCATCCATAGCCACAAGATGGCGGTGCCCAGTCCTCTCAGCCTCATCAGAGTCCCCCCATCCTGTGGGGGCAGCCACTGAGAGTGAGCAGCATGAGCGGCCTGTCAGAATGCTTGCTTCATTGCCAAGGTGACGAGGCGGGCCACAGATGGGTCTGTAGGTTACATAGAGCCTCTGTGCAGTGGGCACGGAGCGGCCATATCCCATAGAGAGCTACTGGTGCACTGATTCATACACAGGGCTCCTAGTCAAAAAATAATTTTAAGAAAACACACACACAAAACAATACGAAAAATAGTAAATCGTTCAGAAGAAATAAAGTTATAATGATTTGTTTTATTCTCTTACACAAGTGATTCTTAGAGCTTGTTCCTTATTTGATTTCTTTTTAGTCATAAACAGTAGATATGAACAGACTGACAAATATACTTTAGTAAATTCCAAAGAATTTACAGGTATTAGATGGAGAATTTTTAAACCTTGAAGTAATATTTATAACAGGAATTTAAAAATATAGTTTGGATTCATTAATCACAAATTCTTGGACTAAAAACATAGAACTTGTCTTTGTGCTGTTTTTTTTTTTCATCGTAATGGGTTATGTTATATAATGAAATCACATTGGAAAGTTAAATGAAAGCCTGTATGAAACAAGAATAAATGTTAATAACATGCTTCATTGTCTAAAATGTCATTACCAGACAGAGTAACACTAAAAGAGATACAGCAATGGGGAAAAAAATTATGTGAGAGGATGGGAGTAAAGAGGAATGGCAGGAGACACATTTCACAGGCAACTGACCTCATTTAGAGAATGTGGAAGGATGGAGATTATTTCTCAGTGCAACCATTTGACCATCAGCCCACTGACACTACAAGACAGAAGGTTATGGTTTTCTTTCTCAAGGCTATTAAGGTGATGCTAGCAATTAATCAGCCATCTTTTATTTAGATCTTTATGTAGATATAACTTGTTTATTAAAAAGGTTTCTTTCTCAAACTATTTGGAATAATATCCCTCAAGGGGAAAAATATAATTGGCACATTTCAAATTAAATTATGACTCAAAAATGTGTTACCTTGATACGTTTATGTCTCTTTTCAGACACTGTTGGTCTTCAACTTGGGAGAAAATTCAAAGCCAGGCAACTTTATCATTTAAATGGAGGGTGCCCAATGTATTAATTGATTAGGAAGAAGACTAGAAGCTATTAAAAATGCAACTTTGAAAGAGACAAAAATAGACTCACCCAAGTATAGACAATACACTTTCCTGCAGATTATTCATAACACCATATTAAGCAAGAAGGTGTTTTCATTGTTATAACTGCATAAGAACACAAAGAATAATTTCACCAGTTTTTACATCAGAATTGTCACAATTCTAGTCATGAGATGAATTCTAAGCCATGGTTTCTGTAAATGGTAGAATTTTTTTGTTGGTGTTGCCTATTTGTTTTGCAATGATATTGGCTATGTGCCTGGTGTCTTTTCAAAGAACACAATTCTAAGTAATATTTGAATAATTTAGTTTCATTATGTGTTTTTTACAGGAACAACAATAATATTTATTTAAATGAGCATTTAATACTATATGTAGTTTCTCTTTTTCTAACCCTTGACCATCAAAGAAGGCATCATTGTAAAATTTGAGACATTAAGACATTTGCTGGATGCTTCTTTTCTCTTTAAGGTTAACTCATGTTTTTCAATTCAGCATTTGCTAGGTTCTTTGATTCCAAGATTAATTTTTTTGTTGTACTCATGCAATATTGCATATTCATTTGCAAAACAAAGACACATGGGCATAAAACTTCTGCAATATTGTCTGTCTATGGATAGCTCTGAGAATTACAATATGCTCAGCTCTCAATTTTTTGAAACAACTTAAGAGATGCAATCTTGAGTTGAATTTCAAGATGGATTCTAATTTTTACATAAATCCTTCTGGCGAGGAAATTCTGGGTACCTTAAGGAACTGAAATAAAAAAGTATAAGGCATGGATTCTTGAAATCCCCCCCTCCATCTAAATGAAAATGAGCATAGGAAAACATACTGTGATAATCCAAAACATTCATTATGAAAATCATGTAAGATTTGAAACTCTTTCCGCAATCTGCATTTGATTACAAACTTCTCTTGGGACTATGCCTAGGTATTCTTGGGCTTGTGACCAGACTACATCGCTTAGCCTACCAACCACCATTGAACATGCTTTAATATCACTTAACCCCACAAAGCCTCCACTGTGGAGAAGTCCACATTTGACATGTTTTCTATATACAGTTATTTCCCCCCCAAAAAAAACCCCTTTATATTAAACTTTGTAGCAATGTTAAATATGCTCACTGCCTCTACCTTCTGTAACACTGCTGCTCTTTTTAGTTTTCTGAAAGCAATGCCCTTTCTTCCATCATCCTTCGATTGATACTAAATCTTTCCTAGCTCTGTGTACAACCACAGGTATCTGATGGCTAAGCCTGTCTTCAATTACCTCACCTTATTCTGGCATCCCAAATTCTGGCATCGCTGGATACTACCTATGTATCTATTAAAAAATGCTTATTCAGTTCCTACTTGTATAGAAGTGTATGCTTGTACAAAAGAAAAAAAAATATGTAGAACCCCAAAGATTATGAGCTAGAGACATAAGATAAATTCATATAAAGATATGTCAGAATATAAATGGTATAGGTAAAATATAAACAGAGTACGATGAAACATCAGAGAAGAAGACAACCTTAAGACAGAAGCAATAGATATTTCAATAAAAATAGCTGAAGCATTTCTTGAGTTAACTGCCCCTGGAGGTACATTTAGTATAGTATACTATGTAATTTTATTTTTACCTTTGTTGCACTCCAGTTAAGGCTTATAACTTCCTTTTGGATTTGAACACTTTCTCGTTAGTTTATCTTTGGCTGCAAGTAAAGGTAATCCTGACTCAACAGGTTTAAACAATAAGAATGTTCATTTAATAAATTCAGGAGATGCAGACATAGCATAGTGTCAGGGTTGATGAGATCACTAAGATCAGATACAAGACAAGGCTGTCCCCTCTCACCATTCCTTTTCAACATCATACTGGAAGTTCAAGTGAATGCAGTAAGATAAGAAAGGATAATAAATGGTATATAGATTGGATGGAAATAAAGTCATAAAATTGTCTTTGTGGACAAAGGACATGATCATCTATGTAGAAAATCTGAAAGATAAAAACTTAAATAAAAAAAAACAACCTTCAGGAACTTATAAGAGGTAATAACAAGACTATAGGATACAAGGATTTAATATACTAAATTAAATTATCCCTATATATCAGCAATGAAAAAGTGGAATTTGGAATTAAAAATGCAATATCATTTTCATCAGCACCCCTAAATATAAAATATTAAATATAAATTTAACAAAATATGTACAAGATGTACATAAGAAAAAATACAAAACTCAGAGAACAAATTAAAGAAAAACTAAATAAGTCGCAAGGTAGTCCAGGCATAAGAAGACTCAATATTGTCAAGATGTAACTTCTTTCTAAATTGATCTATACATTCAATGTAATTCCAATCAAAATAACAGCAAGTTAATTTGTGGATATCAACAAAATGATACAAAAGTTATTTTGTGGATATCAATAAAATGATTCAAGAGTTTTCTGGAAAGGCAAATCCCAGAAAAGCAACATATTATTGAAAGAGAGGAACACAAATGGAGGACATACCCTATCTGACTTTTAAGATTTACTATGCTCTGGCCAGTGTGGCTCAGTTCATTGAAGTGTTGTCCCCAGACCCTAAAAGGTTGCAGGTTCAATTCTGTCAGGGGATATATGTTGGTTGCAGTTCTTTTCCCAGTTGGTGCGCGTACAGGAAGCAGCCAATCAATGTTTCTCTTTCACATAGGATGTTTCTCTCTCTCTTTCCATTCCTTTCTCTCTAAAATCAATAAATATATCATCTGGCAAGGATTTAAAAAGTTTTACTGTAACACTATAGTAATCAAGACAATACGATATTGGTAAAAAAAAAATAGACAAATAGATCAGTGGAATAGAATGGAGAGCCCAGAAATAGATCCACATAAAATATTCAACTGATCTTTGAATATGTTTATATATATTTATATATATATTATAATAATGGGGGGGAAATGGTCTTTTCAACAAATTATGCTGGAATAATAGTAATAATGATAATAATAAAAACATAGACTTTGTACCCTTCACAAAAATTAACTCAAAATTGATCACAGACCTGAATGTAAAACATAAAACTATCGAACGCCTAGAAAACAACATAAGAGAATATTGAGATGAGACGAGTTTGGTGTTAACTTTTACACACATCAAAGGCATAATGGATGAAAGAAAGGATTGATAATATGAACTTTATAAAAATTTAAAACAACTGCTTTGAGAAAGACGGTCTCAAAAGAATGACAAGAGAAGCCACAGAGATGAGAAAAATAGTTGCAAATGATACATCTGATAAGAAACTGTTATCCAAAAATAAAACAAACACCTTAAAATTTACCTCACCAAACAAATTCAAATGACAAATAAACATATGAAAAGATGTTCTACATTATATGTTGTTAGGAAAATGGAAAATAAAACAAAAATGGGAAATCTACAACCCCCCTATTAGAATTATCAAAATCCAAAGTATTGACAGTAAAGAATCCAAAATAAAGCCAGTGAGTATGTGCAACTACAGGAAGTCGCATTCATTGCTGGTGGGAATGCAAAATGGTACAGCCCCATTGGAAAACAGCATGCTGGTTTCTTATAAAACTAAACACAATCTTAACATAGGACCTAGCAATCACACTCCTGGGTATTTACCCAAAGGAGTTGAAAATTTATGACCACACAAAAACCTGCACAAGAATATTAACAGCAGTTTCACTCATAATTGCTGAAATTTAGAAGCAAGCAAGAAGTCCTTCAGTAAGTAAATGAATAAGCAGTGGTACATTTAGATAATAGAATATCATTCAGCACCAAAAAAAAGTGGCTGCCATGCTATGAAAAGACATGGAGGCACCTTTAATGGATACCACTTCCTGAATGAACTTAATTAATATGGCCATCTGGAAAAGGTAACACTGTGGAGACAGTAAAACAACAACAACAACAAACAAACAAACAAACAAACAAAAAAAGCAGTGGTTGCTAGAGTTAAGGAGTTGAGAGAGATGGAAAAGCAAAATACAGTGTTCTTAGAAGAGTGAAAATATTCTGTATGAAACCATAAAAGATAGATGCCTATCATTATGTATTTGTCCAAACCCATACAACATACCACACCTGAATATAAATTATGGATATTAGGTGCTTATGGTGTATCAATGTAGGTTTAGCAATTGTAAGAGATGTGCCCACTCTGGTGGGGGAGGTTGATATTTGGAGGAGGCTCTGCATGTGCAGGGGCCCAGGTTTGTGGGAAATCTCTACATCTTCTGCTGATTTGTTAATCTAAAACTGGTCTAAAAATAAGGCCTTTTTAAAAAAATCATTCATAGATATTTATTAGTATCTATTTTTTTTGCAAAAATGCTATGGAATGGGTTGTTTTGTATGTCCATTTACATATTATTAAAACCCTTCAAGAGGTTTCCACTGCATTCAGAATGAACTCAGATTCATTAATTTTGCCTAAAATGAAATGTTAGCCATTTTTAACCTTTTCTATCTCATTTTGAAAGAAGCAAACCATACTAGCTTCTTTTGTTTTTCTGATCTGTACTAATTCATATTTTTGTTGTTTTTTCACTTGGCTTTCTCCTGGTTTGAAAATCTCTAGCTCATGAATCACATAGCAGCTTCTAGAAAAAAATTCAGTGCTCCTATCATCTCAGTCTTTACATATCACATCACGTATCATCAATTTAAAATTTTTCTTGCTAATTTTCCTGTGTATTTTTTTAATCTTTTTTTTTGTTCCATTCCTCTAGATCAGTGTTTCCCAAAGTATGGTACACGAACCCCCAGGGATACAGGAAGAGTTTGGTGGGAATATGCACTGCACTGTGCTTAGCTGAGCCTAATTCTACATTCTCATGAGTCAAGTCAATTTCATCCTTCTCATTGATCCAAATAAATATTATCTATAATATAACTTTTATTTATATTTTATTATGAATAATTTTATTTTTTGTTTATTATTATTTTGTGTATGTACCAAAAAAAGAAATATATATATATATATATATATATATATATATATATATTGTTATTAAAATACATCCACTTTTTTTGACAAGGGGTACTCAGCGTTACAAAAATTATAGAAGGGGTTTGTCAAAAGTTTGGGAAACACTGCTGTCAAAACACATATGTTACAAGTTTGGGAAACACCACTCTAGATCAGGGATGGGGAACATCTGGCCCATGGACCATATAAGGCTCTCAAAATCATTTGGTCTGGCCCTGCCAAGGCATTGGGGGTGAATTAATTAACTGTTTGTCCAAATATAGCAGGCTATTTTTTAAGTTGATAATTTTGTATAGCCAAAGAATGATGTTATAAATATCCAAATGGCCCTTGGAAGAAAAAAGGTTTCCCACCCCTGCTCTAGAAGATAAAGTCCATGAAAGCAGGGATCTGGCTTACCTTACTTACTGCTAAATAAATAAGCACCTAAAGCAGTAGTTAGGAGAGTAGACATTCAACCAACTTTTATTGAATATGTGAATATTGACTTTATCATTTTCTCTAAAAATCTGTTTAAATGAGGATGGTAAGTATAAAATTACAGTTATTATATAGGGAGATAGAAGATACGAATTTTCTTCTAAGATTTTTATAATCAACACTGTAGTATTTCCCAACTCTTCCCCTACTACCCATCTCTGTCAAAAGAGCAGGACATATTTTAAAGCAATCATATCTTTAAAAATAAGTCTGGGACACAGATATGGTTTCACTGGTATTTTTGCCCTTGACATTTAAGAAATATCTCATCTAAAAACTAGAAAAGCTTCTAGAAATCAGAAAAGCTCTGGACGTTGGGGTACAGAGACAAGAATGACAAAAAAAAAGATGGAACAGTAAAGCAGAAAGAAGGTAGAAAGAAAGAATAAGTAGTTCAAGTAAATGTAGAGGCTCTTTCTAATAAGGAGCTATTCAGAGACATTTGTGATGCTGACATTCAAGCTTTGACCTTAAAATGAGGACCTAGACAAAAGAGGAAAGTGATAATCATCATGGAGGAGAGTGGGACAAATCAAATCAGCTATAGGATTCCAACAAGAAAACACAAGGAAACCTTAACCAAAATGATTTTGAAACTTGATTAAATTAAAATCAAATACCATAAAAGAATCACTAACAACATGTAAACCAATATATTATATGAAATGTCTGAAATGTCTTGCATAACCAACCCAGGATAGTGAAAAACAGGATCATTATCTTGATGTTTTTTCATAAAAATTATAGAGCTGATCCCAAGGATCACGGAATCCCAAATCCTGAAATATAGAGGACAGAACTGCAAACTTGAATGAGTGATTTGACCAAAATCAAATAGGAAGCTAATGACCACAATAAGACCCTGACACAAGACTTCCAGTCTCAATGTTAATACTTTTTCAATCATCTCGGGTGATTTAAGTTTTCTATGGAACACACAAGTAAATATTTTCCTCCACTTAAGAAAAAATTAAATTAATAGACTGGATGAAAATAGGACTTCCAGTTATTTTTATGTCATGTATATATGGTATTAATAATGCTTCAGGCAAAAGTACACTTGCAGAGAAATGCATATTCATTTTTTATATTTGAGCACAAATTCTCTTAGCACTAACAATGATTCACTGACCTGATATAAAATTACTAACTAAAATCAAACCCAGGAAGGACTGTCGGCTACCAGTATTTCTTTGTTTCATCCTATTCAAAGACTCCCATAAATGCTAAATCTATATCTATTCATAGAACAATGAACTGCCAGCTTCTGCTCTAATGTACCACATTATCTGCATTGACCGGATCACTACAGAATCTTGGCAAGGATGCCTTCTGTTAGGAAACTAATTCATTGCAATCAGACACATATTTATGCTTTATTTATGTCTGTTGGACAAAGGATTATTAAACAGAATGATTTTAAGATTACATTAAAAGGTCTGACAGAAGGCAGAATTGCAGAGTGAAGACTTTGCCATCTCTACTTCGACCCATCACAGCTCCCTGTGTGGAAAGCCTGTGTAGAGAGAGACACAGCCTGCTAGTTCAGGAATCACATTGTTTATTGGGCAGGAGCAGAGGGTTAAAGACTTAGAGAAAAATCTTGCCCTCCGTTTTAACAGGATAACAAACAACCTTGTTTTGTTTAGTTTCAACACATCTGTAGTGTTTCAGCTGTTCTAAAAACCTTCCTGTGCCTTGAGGGTCCTGGAGGTAACCCACTGCTGGTGAGACAACTGGCCTGATTTGCATTGACTCCTGGTGACCTCCCTGCAGGCAAAGCCCTGAGGACACCCTCCTGGAAGTACAGGTAGAATTTCAAACACAGGTCCCATTTGTATGATATTTTTAAATTGGCAGAGTTAGGAGCAAGAAAAGCAAAAATTATGACTAACGTGATTCATTTTCTCCCAGAGCACCCCAAGAGTCTCCAGAAAAATTTAGCAACACTCCCACTGCATTTGTATCATTTAGGTTTATTTTACTTGGAATAAAGTAATTTCTTTCCAACCCACATGTCCGAGGCATTCTCATTATCCTCAGAACAGTCACATGACAGATGGTAATGCTTCTTCTGTGCTGAAGAATGTCAATTATCACCTTGTGGGGGAGATTTTACATTGTGGTCAAAACCTGACTAAAGAATGGCATCAGTCTTTTAAACATAGAAAAAGGCTTGCTTCTTGTTCCATTATTTTGTCTAAAGAACCACTATTCACAATTAAGAGTAATGCAGAAGGATGTGACTGTATCTGAGATATGGGGGGAAAATATAGTTAAATTTCTTCTGATATTGGTATGAAAGGTTAGAGGCATTATTTTGTAGTTGTGGCTGCTATTGTTTTTATATGTTTGGTTGGATTGCTATTTGGGCTTTTTTCCCCCCTGAAATACATGCAAAACTGTGCCTATAAATGCAATAGATTTTAGATGAGAGCTTTTCTAACAAAGCACACACAGAATCTTCTCTCTCTCTCTCCCACCCCCATGCAAATATCAGATCTCTAATAAGAACCCCAACAAATGTCTTTGGGATTATATGGGACAAGACTTGTTGCTTTTATTTTACGGATGGAGTTACAATAAACTGTAATTGCTAAGTGAATGCTTATTGAAATAAGCATTAGAAGCAAATCTAAATCATGAGTTTCACTTGAGTTAAAAAAACATAAAAATAACTTTCTTGGCTTTGGGTAAATATGTCAACTCAATTATCCCTTAGTCTAAATAGAAATTTCACCATTCCCTCACCTATTAGAAAAAACTCAGATAATTCTGTATTCTGCTTAAATCAGAATATTCCTGTCTTAAGTTGAATAATTTAGTTCAATGAAAATTTCTTGAACATCTACTGAGCTCTAATGATATAAAGAGATGAATAAGATAAAAATGGGTATGTAACTCACTTTAACATGAATCAAGTGCCATGTAAGCAAAATGCTTTAAAATCAGAGATGATGGAATGGTCATGAGAGTTCTCACATAAAAAACAAGATTTTATTTTATTTTAAATATATTTTATTGATATTTTATAGAGAGAAAGGGAGAGAGAGAGCTAGAAATTTCGATGAGAGAGAAACATCGACCAGCTGCCTCTTGCACAACCCCCACCGGGGATGTGCCCGCAACCAATGTACATGCCCTTGACCAGAATCGAACCCGGGACCCTTCAGACCGACGCTCTACCACTGAGCCAAACCGGCTTCGGCATAAAAAACAAGATTTTGGCTGCATTTTAAAAAGTGTAGTTTCAAACTGTGTATGAGAGTTTCACCTTTTTTTTTTTTACAAATGTTATTGCTGCGAGTGGATATGAAATGGTTTATAACTGGCCTTTCCTTCATTACTAATAATTAAGTCTATTTGCTTATGTTACTGGTCATTCAAGATACCACTTCTGTGAATTTTCTGTGCACTTTCTTTGCTATTACTTTTCTGTTTGGTTGCTGGATATTGTTTTTATTTTTAAAAATGTTTATTATGCATTTGGTATGCGGATCCTTTGTTGATTATGTATGGTGCAATATCTTCTCTCCCAATGTTTTTCTTTTCCATTAATTTTGGTGTCTTTTCATATAGTTTTAATTTCTAATGAGGTCAGATTTATTTCTTATCCTTCACTGTATGTTTGTAAATTTTAAAGCAAATCCTGCTTTACATGAGTGCACAAAGAAATTATTCTAATTTTTTTTAAAGTAAGTGTGCCTTCACTAGGTGAAGATACTATTTTAAGCAGTGTTAAGAGCATTTAGGTTTGAAAGTGTATGGCATATTTAAAAATCTGTGGAAAAGGCAGGGGTTTCTAATGTGATATAAGAGATATGCAAATGAGAAGCCAGATCAATAGCTGAGCAATTGTGAAGAGCTTTGGTTTCATTCTATAAACAAGAAGGAGTTATCAAAGGTGCTGCTGTGTATTCATGGGTTTGTTTGATTTACACAAAAGTGTTATATAATATAGCTATAGTAAAAAAATAGCCTCAATATTCTTATGATAAATTTGAGAGAAGAAATATTGGGTTGGAATGGCCAGTTAAAAGGAGTTTTACGATATTCTAGAATGGATAAGGGCCAGGACTAGAGAAGCTGATGCATAAACAAAGAGAAAGACAAGATTACAAAATAAAGCCCTAGCCGATTTGGCTCAGTGGATAGAACATCAGCCCATGGACTGAAAAGTTCCAGGTTTCATTCTGTTCAAGGGCATGTACCTCAGCCACAGGCGCATCCCCAGTAGGAGGTGTGCAGGAGGCAGCTGATCAATGTTTCTAACTCTCTATCCCTCTCTGTAAAAAAAAAAAAAAAAAAAAAAAAAAGAAAAGTATATTTTAAAAACAAATTAGAGAGTACAATAGAGAAACTTGAAATTAATTAGATGTGGGATATGAGAGAGAAGAATCAGACATTTTTAAAAAGGTTTATATTGCCAAAACCGGTTTGGCTCAGTGGATAGAGCGTCAGCCTGCGGACTGAAGGGTCCCGGGTTCGATTCCGGTCAAGGGTATGTAACTTGGTTGCGGGCACAGCCCCAGCTGTGGAGGGGGCAGCTAATCAATGATTCTCTCTCATCCATGTTCCTAACTCTCTATCCTTCTCTCTTCCTCTCTGTAAAAAATCAATAAAAATATATTTAAAAATATAAAAAAATAAATAATAAATAAAAAGATTTATATTGTGGGCAACTGTAGGTAGCAAGAAAGTTAACCAAAAGTCTTATTGTAGAAACAGTGTTCAGAGAAGTTGACTTGTTTGGTTTAGGGTATCTGATTTCCAGAGACCTGAGGCAGAAAACTTGTGACACGTTTAATTACATATTGGTTTTGCTCCTATGAGAGTATTGAGAGTCAGAGATTCAGATGTGGGGTCATAAACTTTAGTGATAATGAAGGCATGGGAGTGGATGGGGTGCTCAGAGGGAGAGGCGAAATAAGTCAACACCACCAGCAGCTGCGCCAAGGAGCAGCGGGTTCTTCACCACGAACCAGGTCAATGCTCCCCAGTAGGCCTGGCAGCTCTGTCTCCTCAGGCCACGTCTGACTTCTCATCCCGTTTCTTAGGCAAATCCCTGCAGATGGTGTGACATGCAGTCCTTAGTCAAAACATCAGGTCCTAATGAAGTTCACATCAATAAACTGAGAATAAGAATAGAAGGTAGACTATCTCCCTTAGCAATCTGGCTCCATTTTACCCATAAAAAAGTTATGTTCATATATGCTCTGTTAACACTGAATTAACCATACAGCGTTTTTGCTTTTTATGAACTTTGATAATCAAGTTATAGATAATATTTTTATTAAAAATAAATAAAATCATTTCAGGTTTTTAAACAGACAGTGATATCTTAAGGCCAATATTGACTAGCTATTCTTCTTTCAACATATGCTGCAGATAGTCCTCAAATCTGATGGGAAAAGAGTCCATATAATTAACTCTTTTGTGCCATTTTCTTGTGTTCATTGTTGATAATATTTTCAGAATCAGATTACCACTTTGGTTTAGCACAGCTATTTTCAATCTTTTACATTTCATGGCACACTACTAAAATTATGTGGCACACCAAAAATATATATATTTTTTGCCAACATGACAAAAAATAGGAATCATTTTGATTCATTCATATCGAATGACTATTGTTGTGTTGGCTATTGTCATTTTTTTATTTGGCATTCTAAAGGAAAAGATGTCAGTGTCCCTGACTAAATAGTCACATGTGGCATGTTTTAAAAATTCATGCAGCACACTGGTTAAAAATTGCTGGTTTAGCACATTACCTACTAAAGAAGCTCAGCTATTAGTATTTTAGACTATATTTCTTCTTGGTTCAGAAAATATCCAGTATAGATATTAACTTCAAATTTTATTTTCCCAGATATCCAGATGAAAATTTAGGGAAAATAATTAATATTTTAAAATTAAGCAATATTTAAGTCAATTTAATATTTAATTATTAGTGACTCATATATAATTGTTCCTTGCAGTAGTTTTAAACATTGCAGTTAGAAGACTAAATACTATCTCACCTTTGTGGGGGAGTAGGAAAGCAAGGAGGTGATGAGTGAGTAGAAAACTGGAGGTGAGGGGTTGGCAGGGGGAAGCTTGACCAGTGTGGCTCAGTGGTTAAACGTCTCCCTATGAACCAGGAGGTCTTGGGTTGCAGCCTCAATCCCCAGTGGGGGGCATGCAGAGGCAGCCAATAAATGATTCTCTCTCATCATTGATATTTCTATCTCTCTCCTCCTCTTCCTTCCTCTCTGAAATCAATAAAAAATATTTTTTTAAAGTAAACTGGAAAAAGAAAGTAGCAACTTCAAATAATAGTTTGTGATTTGTGTTACAGAGAGACAGAAAAGCTTCCTATAGCACTGCTTCTAATCAGACAATTATAATCCAGAATAAGGAGTAGTACAAACCAAGTTAGAAAGACAAAAGACAGAGTAAGAGACAGCATATAATTTGTTGTAGAAACAAGAAATAAATATTTCAAAATCCTATAAAAGTTTTAGTCAAAATGTATTCCCATAGGTGCTGATAGACACATGACAAAATGTTTCTTAGACACAATAGCTTATGTAAATATTGACTTAAACAATTTTATTCATAGTGGCCTTTCAGGGCACTTACTATACTCCTGTGTAGTACAGTCTTTGAGGCTAAGAGGACTCTCCCTTTCTCATAATGTGATCCCACATTTCTTATAATGGGATCCCACCTAAGTCCCACATTGACCGTTGAAGAACCCACCTCAAGTTACTAAAACTGATTTGCCAGCAAAGACAGCGAAGTTCCTGAGAATTTAGATTCACTCCCCTTCCTTTCCACTCCCCACTCCCATGACTGATTTTTGCCAGAGCATGCAAACCTACTCCATTGCTGTCCTAGCAGGAAGGGTAAAGAGGAATTTATACTCCGGAGCTCCCCTGTTGCCTGGCTGAGGCTGTGCCTGCCAGCTAATACACCGTCACTGTGATTCTGCCCCTTCTCCCTCTTTCTCCCCTTCTCCCTTACTGGAGCTTCATGGGAGTTATTCGTTAATACATCACATGTACATAAATCTTTGTCTCAACCGGTTCTGGGAAGAAGGCTGAAAAGATAAGCAGGATCATGCCACGGAGGGTCCTAAATGACAGACCAAGATTTCCAACTGAAATTCCTTGTTTTCTGCCAGGTATTGGCATAGTTCAGACATTGTCTTTTTTGGCAGGTCAAATTCTAAACAGAAGTAGGTATTCCCCTAACATTTGTGAGGCTTGAAGCAAAAAATAAAACCATAACTGAAGTTAAAACCTTTTATACGTCATATACTTATTCCCCTCATTTTTCCATAGTTATTTAATACTGCAAAGTTGTCCATATTTGCTAACTTATGCTACCTCCAGAATCACAAATTGAAATACAAATAGAAGTGTGTGTGTGTGTGTGCGCGCGCACACACACACACACACACACACACACACACACACACAAAATGGATGCTTGGCACAACTGGGAAATAATACTTTGATATGTAAGATTTCCCCCCCCATATCTTAGGTAACCCCCACTTAAGTCCTTGAGCAGTGATACCACAAACAAACCTTCATATCACTTTAATAGTTATTTTTTATTTCCAAACAAAATAAAAATAAAAAGAGCAAAAATGTGGAGAAGCATTTACTTGGGGCCTGACTTATACTCATCATGAAAGAATATGCTTATGGACACCTAACAGCTATGCCAGTCCCAAGCACCCATCCCTAGGATCTGATGTGCCATGTCTCTTCCCAAATTGTATACGTGTTTGTGTCTAATCTATGGGGTCTTCTAAATTATAGGGCTAGGGCCTCACTTTCCTGAGTGTGAGAGCTGCACTAAACAGGAAAATGCCATTTCAACATTATTTTATGGGCAACATGTTAATAGAAGGATCTGTTGAAATAATTCTGCTAAAAAAGTAAAAGTGGAATCCATAAATAAAAACTAGTGTTTTAAAATAAGTAAAAATTGATATACATGGTTTTGTAAGTTAAAATGTATTTCACCAACTTTACCTGTTTCACACGAAAAATACATTGAAATACATTCCAGAGCAAATAATGCACACAAATTTTTTTATTAAACTATATCTACACATTGCAAATAACACAAGAATGAAATTATTTTCCTTTGACGTCTATGAATTTTTTTCCATATCTTAGACAACCCCCACTTAAATCCTTGAGCAGTGATACCACAAACAAACCTTCATATCACTTAATATAATATAATCACAGTAGACTATTATACTACTAACAGTAGACATCATATAATAACAGTAGACTTCTATTTACTTAGTGGCACTTAAAAACAGACTGCAAGAATATTCTCCAGGAGGCATTTTCCATGGAGAAGAGTCCGGTTCAGTAACGTATAGTGAAGCTAAGCTAGTGCCCTCTAAGGGCACATTTGCTTCCAGTAAAGAACATCATTTCAAACAGCACAGCATACAATTTACATCTTCTGTTCCAAAATATAAGCTTGGTGACAGAGTGGAAATCTAATAAAAGGGTAATATGATAATTAGACCGGGTTGATTGGACATCTTCTGGTGGTCTGGTCCTCCTTCTGGACAAAGCCAAGGTGGCCAGGGTTGAGGCAGAGGTGGTTAGGGGAGATCAGGACAGTAGGAAAGGGTGGTTATGGGTGATCAGGCTGGCAGGTAGAGAGGTTAGGGGCAATCAGGCAGGCAGGCAGATGAGCAGTTAGGAGCAAGCGGTCCCAGATTGTGAGAGGGATGTCCAACTGCTGGTTTAGGCCCAAGGGGTCATGGATCAGAGAGGGTGCAGGCCGGGCTGAAGGACCCCACCCCCTCATGCATGATTTTCATGCACCAGGCCTCTAATAGAATATAACAAGGAGTTTGGAGTATAAACTATTGTTCCAAGCAAGTCAGTGAAGCATTTCACTCTGAAAGTAACCCAGACACATAATCTCTCCTATTTGGCAGGACAACCATGCACATGCATGTATTGTTGCTACTATAACATTGAAGAGTAACAGCAAACACAAATACCCTTTGAAGAATGAATAAATGAATGATCAAATCAGTCTATTTGTACCCCTGGGTCTTGAACTGTAGAATAAGGAGGCTTACACTACTACTGAATGATATGTTATATTTTTATACATTTAATTCAGGGTTTAGAATAACTCAATAAAAATAATAACTCATTATACTATCCATTCTAACATTTGGACGTAGTTTGTATTTCTTTCTGCTTTCTAAACCAACAGGTATTGAGACCCGAAATAAACTACCTGCAGCGGTTAATGATAACTTGAGTGGGATGTGATAATAAAATTCTAGGTAATTAATCTGTATTTCCTTTTCTATGTCTCAAAGTTTTGTTACACTGCAATGCATTTACACTCCTGATTCAGAACTTCCAGCTCTACTTCTACTGTGAAGAAAAAAAAAAGTGCATAAACTATCTTGGGATTTTTCAAAATGCTCTGCATCTTGTGCCTGCACCTTGTGGAACTTGCATGGAAAAGCATGGATAAGTTCTCCCAAGTTTTAAAGTGACATCAGCATGCACATGCTGGAGAAGAAATGAGCCACAAATTTCAGAACTTCCCAGCATGCAGTCTTGCCCAGTCTTGGCTCTTAATTCCTTCTAAACTCTTTCCTTTTCTGATATAAAAGCCATGTGCTTGTTTCATTAATGGCCAGACAAAGTTTTCCCACAGCTTTACAATAGTTTGCATTGGCTTCAAACAAGACTGCCAATGTCAGAGTAGAGCTTTAAAAATGTTTTGTTGATATGACTCAAGCCCAGGCACCATTAATCATTTTCCTTTCATTGTATTTTTTAAAACTCATAGCACAGCTCTGCCTGAAGTCGGAAATACTTCTGACAATAACTTAGAATTTTCTCTAACCTAATTTACCATGTTTAAAATGAATTATGGGGTCATTTTAATAGTATTTAAATGACCTGAGAACTCCAAAGCAATTGCTTACATATGGACTGTCTTACACCACAAGACAGCAATACCTATGGTTGGCAGAATAATTGGTAATTATGGTTTTTAAGGAATGTATCCTTGCTATTCAGTTGAAAGATGGAAATTTAAAAGACTAAATTTTAGATAATCATTTAAGAAAAAATAGAATAATAAAACTCAATACAGTACTTATATATTGGCAATTGTCAAATATATTTTAACAACACAAATTATTTTGTTATTGATGTGATTCTCTAAAACTGTAAATTTTGTCACTTTTGCCATAAACTCACAGTCTGTTAAATTTCTCTGTGATTGATAAAGAGCTCTTGATTTAGGCCATGGATAACATCTGTTTGTCTCTTAATATTTTTATTTTTGTCTTTCTAATCATATTTTGAGATACTAAAGGACACTAAAATAACTTTGCCTTCTCAATATATTTTATAGTGGTAGGTATTTATTAAATGTGAACTGATTCCAAAGTTGCGAATTTATTTAAATATTTGAGATAACATATTTAAAATTTTAAAAGTGTAATCTAAAAGCAAAACAAAAAACAACTTAAATAAGGAGGTAAAAGACATGTACTCAGAAAACTACAAGATGTTGAAAAAAGAGGTAGAGGAAGACATAAACAAATGGAATAATATACCATGTTCATGGATTGGTAGAATCAACATCATTAAAATGTCCATATTATCCAAAGCAACCTATAGATTCAATTCAATCCCCATTAAAATACCAACGGCATATCTCACAGACCTAGAACAAACTCTTCAAAATTACATTTGGAATAAAAAGACTCCAAATGGCCACAGCAATCCTGAGAAAGAAGAACAAAGTAGGAGGCATCATAATACCAGATATCAATCTGTATTACAAAGCCACTATTCTCAAAACTGCCTGGTACTGGCACAAGAACAGACATATTGACCAATGGAACAGAACGGAGAACCCAGCAATTGACCCAAGTCACTATGCTCAATTAATATTTGACAAAGGAGGCAAGAGCATACAATGTAATCAAGACAGTCTGTTCAATAAATGGTGTTGGAAAATTGGACAGATACATGCAAATAAAATGAAACTAGACCACCAACTTACAGCTTACACAAAAATAAACTCAAAATGGATAAAGGACTTAAAAGTAAGGTGGGAACCATAAAAATCTTAGAAGAAGCCATAGGCAGCAAAATAGCAGACATATGTCGTAGCAATATCTTTACTGATACAGCTTCTAGGGCAATGGAAACTAAGGAGAAAATAAATAAATGGAACTACAGCAAAAGAAATCATCAACAACACAACAAAAAAGAAAGAAAGAAAGAAAGAAAGAAAGAAAGAAAGAAAGAAAGAAAGAAAGAAAGAAAGAAAAAGAAAGAAAGAAAGAAAGAAAGCCCACTGCAAGGGAGAATATATACTGAGTGGCCAGATTATTATGACTATCTGACATTTGTAGGCACATACACTGCATTCTATGGGATATGGAAGCTGAAGGCCTGTTTGACACCTTTGCTGTCTGGAGTTACCAAGATAAAACGTCTCCAATTCGCACAGGAACACAAGGATTGGACAGTAGAGGAGCATTGAAAAAAGTAATGTGAATCATGTTTCCAGTTGCATCATGCAGATGGCAGAGTGAGAATTTCATGAAAACAGCATGAAAGTATGCACCCCACATGCATGAGTACAACCCTTCAAGCTGGTGGGGGCAGTGTTATGGTTTGGGCATGTTTTCGTACCATGCTTTGGGCCCTTTAATATGTGTGGAACAAGGTCTGAATAGCACAACAAACCTAAGTATTATTGCTGATCAAGTTCATCCTATCATGTTGATGGCGTATCCCAATGGAGATGGCTTCTTCCAACTAGACAATACTCCATGCTATGGTGCTCATATTGTGCAGGAGTGGTTTCAAGAACATGAGGGAGACTTTACCTTGCTTAGGTGGCCCCCAAAATCACCAGATCTCAATCTAATTGAGCATTTGTGGGATGAAGTTAAAAGAGCCATCAGGCAGCTAGTTCCACAACCATCAAATTTCACAGAACTGGACAGTGCTATTCATCAGGCATGGTGTTAGATTCCTCACATCACCTTTCAACACCTCGTGGAGTCAATGCCAAGAAGAATCGCCGCAGTATTGAAGTCAAAAGTTGGCCCAACGAAGTACTGATGGGCTGGTCATAATAATCTGGCTACTCAATGTATTTGCCAATGTTATCTCCCCATAAGGGTTTTATCTCCAAAATTTACAGGGAATTCATATCACTTAACAACAACAAAAACAACAACAAAGCCATCCTATATAATAAAAGCCCAATATTCAAATCTATCAAACAGTGAAAAGACTAGGAGGTGGGGGGCGGGGCCAGAAAGTCAGTGGCACCAGGCCAGCCAAGGCAGATGTCAGCAGGCAGAAGGAGGGGATGGTGATGTGGGAGGGGGAGCAATGGTGACCAGCAGCAGGGCGATGGGGAGCAGGTCTGGAGTTTCCTCCTGGTGGCCAGTGTGCTCCCACAGGGATGTCCATGGGGAGGGGACATAAGCCATCAGACAGATATCTCCCAAGGGCTCCTGGACTGTGAGAGGGTGCAGGCCAGGCTGAGGGACTGCCCCTCTCACGTGCACTAATTTCTGTACACTGGGTCTCTAGTCCATAGATACAAGGGTATTTCTTCAAGAAGAAATGCTCGAAGTTGAGAGCAGCAGCTTTAAAAAGATTTAGCAATGCTAGAGCTGGCTGTGCAGCTTGTGAGAGCAATTATTAAACTTTCAGAATTTTTTCAGTCGGTTGCTAAATAGCTAATATTAAAAGTTAAATTACATGAATGAGTTATATTATAAGGAAAGGTTAAAAAATGCACTGCTTTCTAATCATATGACACTCATATTATCTATGCTCTTGCGGTTATTGATGTCTATTGTGTGTGTATGGTGCAAATGGCAATTACGTGCTCTTCGCAATTCCTCATTCAGCGACATAAAGTTGGTAGCTTGAAAGTTTGCTTTTATTATAGACTATTGGTAAAATTTCAGAATTTGGGATTAGGTAATCCCATTAGAATGAAATCTTTATATAGAAAGAGAATTCACGGTACAATTAAATTGCTTTGTAATAGATTGTGGTTAGACTTAATGGTAAAAAATGAGGCCTCCCATAAATGGTGATTGAAAATAAAAGCCTAGGAGTGTCTGCATTTCACTTGATTGCTATTAAAGAGCCGATAGGCTGTTTTCTTTTCATTAAGGGAGGTAATGTTCCCGAGGAATTAATGAGTTTCTCCATCAGTTCTTGGGATACTGATAAAGTTCCCTTGAAACAACTCAAGCAAATGGTCAGATACACCCACCCAGGAATGGGTGTGCCGGAGACCCGCAGGAATGGCCTCTCCTTCTTCCTAGTTGGGCCTAGGTAAACAACAGAGCAGGCCCAGATGAATCCAGAATGGATTCAGATTTTCAACCAAGTTTCAAAATTAAGATTCTTCCTAAGCATAGTCAGGAAAAGTCCCTTTAGGAAAACATTTCTAACGTTACTTGTTACACTATCTTCATCCCATAAGGCAGGTGCCAGGACTTCTGTGACTGTCACTTCTACGATATTGTCCCCACTCTCAACCCCTCACTGCCCCACCCCCTCCACCTCCTTCCACCCCACAATGTGTACCATTCCAAAAGAAAAAGAAAAATGAGTTACACCTGAGTAAGGGTGAATTCCTCCAATGGAATTTTTAATATATTTTATTGATATTTTACAGAGAGGAAGGGAGAGAGATAGAGAGAGCCAGAAATGTTGATGAGAAAGGAACATCGACCAGCTGCCTCTTGCACACCCCCCACTGGGGATATGCCCGCAACCAAGGCACATGCCCTTGACCAGAATCGAACCCAGGACCCTTCAGTCCACAGACCGACGCTCTACCACTGAGCCAAACCGGTTTCGGCCCTCCAATGGAATTTTTAGTCTTTGACCAAAAGAGAAAGTTGGTCATTTTGAAAGTATATAAATTTCAATTTTATCTGGAGCAATGGTAAAATAAAACATTGTGCTCACCGCGAAGTTTGCAACATTTGACAAATTGTAATTCTGTTCTTTGCAAACTTCTAAACACTTCTTACTAAGTGAAAACAAGCTTCAGCAAGTTTCCACAAACCTTCTGCAACTTCTTCATTTCACTATAAAGAACAGATGCTGCTTAGGAGCTGCTGTGAGCTCTTCTGTTCTCTGCACAATATGTACGCATACAGAAAGGAACTCACATTTGATGAAAATGTGATAGCCCCGGCCCCCAGAAAGCTTCTGCATTGAGTGCACAGCATTCCAACAGCTGGCCTAAATCAAGGGTTCTTTGTCAATCACAGGGAAATGTGACAGACTTGAGAGTTTGTGGCAAAAGTGACAAAATTTACAGTTTTAGAGAATCACATCAATAACAAAATAATTTGTGTTATTAAAATATACAAAGATGCTGTTGTATATTTTGTTTTCTTTTTATTCTCTAACAAGTTTAATGAAAATAAATGTATATTTTGATATTTAATATTAGGAAACTGATCAAGTAGGTAAATGAAAAATATTTCTAGTCATTTTCATGTAAATCATTAGAGCAAAACATACACATGTGGTCCTATTTCTTATCATGAGGATTAATGGCAATAAATTTAACTTGTCAAGGAAGAACTTGCATCCTGGGAAATTCAATGAGTTTACTATGTTTTGTTTTTTTTATTTTCAAGTTTCTTTTGTAGTAAACTCATTCCCCCCCAAAATATAAATCCACTCACACATTTTAAAGGTAGATATTTGCCAGTACAATAACTTATTTTACAGTGCAATTTAAAATGTTATCTGTATAAACTAGGTTTCTTTCAGACGTTGTATTCTATTCGATATTACAAAAATCATTCCAAGCCTAAAACAGTGCTTCCCAGATATTCATGTTCTTAAGACCTGGATCTTAAAATTCATATGTAATTCTTGTCAAAAATAGCAATTACTAGGCCTCTCCCCTCAAAAGACAAAGCAGCAGACTTGGATTGGGGCTCCCAGGCAATAATTAGTTAAGTGTGCCGCACAGTGCTCTAAGAAAATATTGAGAAAACATTTTTCTAACACACTTATCTGTATACAATCATAATAATCCTTAGTACTTTAACACGAGGACAATTAAGAGAAAAAAAATATATCTCAAAACAAAATAAATCAAATGCTAGATTTATCGTAACTGAAATATTTTCCCATCTATTTCTTGAAGAAAGAAGTCAAGGAAAAATGAGGAGTGTGTAAATCAAGTTAAAAAAGGGGGGCAGGTGGGTGGGCGGAGACAGTATTTATTAAACATACATATTGCTTGTGTTTTCTTCAGTAAATTTCAATTTTAAAAAATGTGTCATATATATGTGTTATATAGTTACATGGCACATCTTGTGCCAAAATTATGATAAGAATTTATCTATACTAGTAAAAGGGTAATATTCAAATTGGTTGGGATGCCCTCACACAACAAACGAATAGCAGGCTGTGTGGGTGACCAGGCCAGCAGGGGGGGGGGGGGCAGTAAGGGGCAATCGGGCTGGCAGGGGGGCAGTTGGGGGCAACCAGGCTCACAGAGAGGGCAGTTAAGGGCAATGAGACTGGAGGTGGGGGAAGTGAGGGGCGACCAGGTTGGCGGAAGGGGGGGGTTAGGGGAAGGTGACCAGATGTCCCACTTTTGGTGGGACAGTCCCGATTTTTAACAATTTGTCCCGCATCCCGTGGCGTTTTTAAAAAAGTCCCAGTCGCCGCGGGACATGGGACAAATTGTTAAAAATCGGGACTGCCCCACCAAAAGCGGGACTTCTGGTCACCTTAGGTTAGGGGCAACCAGGCCAGCAGGGAAGGCAGTTAGGGGCAATCAGGCAGACAGGCAGAGGCTGTGAGGAGCAATAAGGTAGGCAGGCAGGTGAGTGGTTAAGAGCCAGCGGTCCCGGATTATGAGAGGGATCGGCTCTAAACCAGCAGTCAGACATCCCCAAGGCGTCCCAGATTGGTCAGGGTGCAGGCTGGGCTGAGGGGACCCCCAGTGCCATGCACAAATTTTGTGTACTGGGCCTCTAGTTTATATATACTAATATATAGCTTTAGTAATAAAAATAAATCAGCATATATAATAAGGTAAGCATATATATATTCTAACATCTAATTTTATCACTAAAACTGTATGATTTGAGGTGTCAGAGCCCAATATTACAAATGGTTTCTCTCTGGAAGCATACTGCATGAGTGATAACATAAATTTCCTTATATTATTCTTTGTATGATTTTGCCTGCATTGAATTTACCTAATTAGCATCTTCTAGTTTGCTCTTTTGGTTACAATTGGTAATCATAGGTATTATTTGAGAACAATGACTTTGAAAAAAAAGTTTACTTAGTACTTCCATTAATGTTATTTTTGTAAATGTTGATTAATTAATACAGTTAATAAACAAATGTGAAAGGCAAGAGAATCCAGTGTTCTTTCAATTAAATAATTGATATCTGACAAGATTCTTAATATCTCTAGAGTTCAATTTTCTATTGTATAAAATTGGGTAGGTAATAGTGCCTGACTCATTGGGGTGTCATGAGGGCTAAGTAAATTAAAATATTTAAAACTCTTATAATAGGTTTTGGTACATGGTAACTGCTTGATAAATATTAATTATTAGAAGTATAAGCAAGATACTTGGGTCTTCTCATATAACATGGTCCACACCAGCCGTGGGCAAACTACAGCCCATGAACCAGATCCGGCCGGTTCAGCTGTTCTATCTGGCCCACGGAGCCAAAAGAGTGGAGAGTTCTCTTGCTCTCCCCCCCACTCCTTCACCAGCAGCCCAAGATGAGAGTACCAGCATGGTCAGGTTGCTTTTGTTCCAGCCCTCTGGTCCAGTTTAAGAACCCATTGTGGCCCTCAAGTCAAAAAGTTTGCCCACCCCTGGTCCATACAGTAGCAATATAATTTATCATCCAAACCAGGAAACTTTGGAGAATAACCATGGCACAATGAATAATTTCATGGGAACAATGGTGTAAACCAAGACAGTCCCAGAAAAAAACAAAACAGAAATATATAATCATGCTTCCTGAAACTTAAATTTCATTAGGTATATATTTTAATTATTTAAGAAAAAATAGACTAAGTGAAATAAAATTAGGATAAATTTATAGAACTTTATAGCTAGAAGAGACTTTAGAATCATATAGCCTCATTTCACTATTTTACAGTTAAAAAATTCCAGCCCCAGAAAGCTGAATGGATTTGACCAAATTTTAAAGAGAAATCAGTTTCTAAACCTGGTAGGTGGATGGGTCAGAGTGACTTGGTTTGGTAGATCTGTCACAAGTAATCCCCAAAAGCTAACTCAGTATTATATTTTTTGTTTTATGTTGTTTTTTTCATGAGAAAGAGCTAACAAAATCTAAGCAAGAAACTAAGTTTCCAGGTAAGCAGCCTGGATTTGATTGTTGGGGTCAGCCCCAGAAAGCAAGTGGATAATGGATAGACAAACAGAAAGGATGTGGTGTCAGTCAAGCCTGGGTTCAATCAGACACCCGGGATTCAATCAGAGCCTCCCCAGTGGGAGCGGTGTATATTTTTTACTGTCCCTGGGTGAGTGCAATATGCACACTGAAGAGCAGATTTTACCTTTTTAAAGGTAATTATATACTAATTTTATTTTTTAATATTTTTTAATGTATTTCAGAGGCAGAAAAAAGGAGAGAGATGGAAAAGTCAATGATGAGAAAGAATCATTGATTGACTACCTCCTGCATTCTCCTACCCAGAAATCAAGCTTGCAACCAACCTGGGCCTGTGCCCTGACCAGAATTGAACCACAACCTCCTGGCTCATAGTTTGACACTCACCCACTGAGTCAAGCCTGCTGGGCTATATGCTAATTGTTTTTGTGAGAACCACTTCTCCCTACCCTACCTCCCTGCTTTGTTAAAGCTGATTCTTCCCTCAGAATGCAGAGATACATCTCTCTCTCTCTCTCTCTCTCTCTCTCTCTCTCTCTCTCTCCCTCCCTCTCCCCCCTTCTTTCAAAAATCAATAAAAACATATTTAATAATAAAAAAATAATACAGAGATAGAGCTGGTGGCTTAGAAAAGATCAACCTCCATGCAAAGAACCCTTTGTCCACAGAGAATGTTGCTATCACAGACAGAGAACTAGTCAAGCCAACCAGGGCCCAAGAGGCTCAATTCTAATTGGATTTCAGCTAACTGGGAGCACCTCTTTCTTGGACTGAGGCATTGGTAATAGTCCTAAACATGTGCTCCTCTAGAAGAAGTGAAGTCCAGAGATGAACTCCTGTGCCATGGGGTGAACCACAATTTAAACTACATTTGATCTTAGAAAGCTTTCAGTATCCAATAAGCACTATTTTGCTTAAGCCAATAAGGGCCAGATTTCCTATCACTTACAACTTATCTGTAAATGCACCTAAATCACCTTGCTGAACACTGAGGTTGAGCCCCTCAACTGTATCGTGGTTTTCATAGAACTGGATCAGGAGCGAGTCTGCAGAAAGAACTCACCAGTCAATGACAAAGGAGCAGGAAAAAGAGGCAGGACTTAAATACAACCAGAGCAATTGTTCTCAGCCTGGCTGCACATTCTCATAATCACCTACCGACTTTAAAAACTGTACTCCGCCCACATCTCAGGCAATTCTAATATGTGGCCAGGCCTGAGGACCGCGGTCTAGAGTCTCAAGTCAATTCAGAGAATTCTCACTCCCTGCTGACTAATGCGGAGGCCTCTAGGACAATGGGAATGTGTGTGGATCATGGCTTCATGTGGGCCCACACTTGAATCTTGCAGAATCTCTTACTAGTAAGTTTGCACAAGACTCTTAAGCTCTTGAAACAAGAAGTTGGTTTTGTTTTTGTGTGGTTGGTTGTTTAACGCATATAATGGGGATTAGACACTCTGCTTGTGAGGACTGAATAAAATAAAGTAGGTAAAGTTCTTAACCCAGGGCCTGACTCATAGTAAGCACAATTGACAGCCGTGAGGGTGAAGGAAGAAATAGTAATGGTGCAGGCTGTGGTGTTGAAGGATTCTGTACTGAACACATACTCAATCTGTGGCTTTAAACCAATAATTTTCCTTTTCTGAGCTTCAGTTTTCTGACCAGCAGCCCCTGAAGAACAGATAAACAGATTACTCAGACACAGTTTGACTGTGCAACAGAGGGCTAAGGGGCCCCTGGCTTTAGTGCCAGATCAGCCTCTATTGCCTGCTTCCTTAGGCCTTCATTGGAATTTTTACCTTCAGATACAATCAGTAGGGTGAGCAATCGGTAGGGTGAGCAAAAATGGGTGAGGACATGCGTGTTTACACTGTACTCTAGGCATGGGTATCCAAGGGTTAAGCATAAGTATTCCAGTAAACACCGGGGGGGGGGGAAGGGTCTGCATATGCACATACTTGTTTGGAAAGGTCAGGGAATAGTTAGGGGTGCTGCCTTCCACACTCCCCTAAGTCTCCCCTAAGTCAGAATTCCGGTAAACAGGGCAGGAGGCTTCCATACACTTCCCTTTTATCAGAATGTCCACCTTACAAACTTTCCAACCAAGTCTCCTGTGCTCCCCAACAATGATCCAGTAAAATGACCTATTTAAAGATGTGAACTTACATCATTAGTTGGTCATGTACAGCAGATAGCATATGTGATCGCTTAAATCTCACATTGCTGCCTTTGGCTTTTCCTAAGTCACTAATAACTGGAAATCACAACTTTCCCTATTATAGGAATACAAATTTAAAGTTAAGTGCTTTTGTGGGAGGTTTCACAAAAGCATGGAAAGTATGTGCTAAAAAAATGATTGCTATTGGTGAAGTGTATATTCATAGCTCCTGAGATAATTAACAGCAATCACAAATTGCCAGTGACAGAAGGCACACACTCACACACGAAAAATAGCATTGTCAAAGAAATCTAGTAGATGAGACGTTAAACTGACCTTTCTAAAATAGCAGGGTCAGGATAAAGGGTAAAAAGTACGTAGCAGGAACACTTCTTGCAAATGAGTAAGAAAAAAGAAAACAGTGTGATTTCTCAGTCTAGCTTTGGTAATCTGTCCAATTGAGAAAATAAAATGCGGGCTTATGCAGACACAGCCATCCCTCATCCTATCTCTCTTGTGTCCAAAGAATGGATGGGCAAATTTACTGTCCTGGGAGCAACAAAATACATATACGAAAAAAATGCACACACACATTCAGGGGAATAAATAATGAAGGTTGACTCTGAATAGAAATATTACTTAATACTATTTCTCCATAAGTCCATAAATACACTTAAGACTGAAACATTGTGTTGCTGTAGTTCTGTGTACTTGAAGGACGTTTTTGAAGAACTCACCTAAACCAGGAGCAGACCTGTCCCTGCCTGCCTTGTTAGAGCATCAGGCGACCTACTTAATTAGCAGAGAACTATGAAAGCAATCCCGGCTTAGGAAGTAAAAGTAGAAACCTGCAAATGGAGTTAAAACAATAGGCAAATAAGTCATCAAATGCTCCCTGGTTCTCCAACGTGAAATGAGACCAGGCATTGCACAACACGGACATAATCATGACAGACAATTTCCTGAGCTGCAGGTAGAAGGTAAGTCTGCTCTCGGGAGGAAGCAGGGTGTCAGCTCCAGGATCAAGGTTACTGACTTCTCTGGCAGCACTCACAGGAACTCTGGATGTGTCAGCCAGGCTTGCATACTCTTTGCATTCAACCTCAAGTCTCAGTTTTGAATGTATGAAAAGCACCAAATTAGACAGTGTCATGGGAGACGGTGAACGTTTTTCCTTCTTGTTTTTAATTATTAGAAATTGCAATTGACCTGTGTAAGCCATGTCTGTTGCACTGCTTCAACAGCTGTGCTCTGATGCTAACTCCTTTCATTGTTAATAAAGAAAGGGGTGTTTGCTTCTGTAATGAGTGTCACAGAAATGTCAGCTATGAAAATCGTAACATTTTTTACACCTGAAACAAAGAATACGTTTTTCTGCTGTATATTTTTTTCTCTCCTTGCAGCACCATATGATCCACAACCATATGATCTAGAAATCTGGTTTAGTTCACTCCTCTGAAAATCTAAAGGCTTATAAATGTTCCTGTTCTTTCTTAATTACCTTGCTCAGTTCTAATTAAGCAACTTTTTAATAATCAATTTGCATTCAAATTCTGAATTCTTTTGTGGCATTAAAAAAAGATACATTATTTGTTAAAAGGGAAGGTAATTTAAGCTAGGGGAGTCTGATTTATTTTTGTCCATTCTCATTTTATTTAGCAAGAGGGTTTTTTTCTTAATTTCTTTTCATCTATTGGTTCATCTTTCTTCCTTTCCATAAACTTTAGATAATGCAGTTTGAGATCTTGGGATTCTGCATTTTCTACATCAGCAAAACTTGGAGTCTGTGCGAGGAAAGGGTGTGATTCTGTTGAATCACAGTGTTATATAACTCTGCAGATTCTCTAAGGTGTAATGATATTTAGAGGTGACAGTAAAAGCATTACAATTTCACCAAGTGTTATACAGAGAAATCATGCACAGAGAAGGCTGAACTTTCCCAAACAGCTAGAGGAAACATAATGAATTGTTTTTTCTTTGCAACATTTTGATAAAACAAAAATAGCTAGTTGAGATTTTGGTTACAAACTTGAGAGGCTTTTACAATATATCTATTTAACTGACAAATCTTGTTATTTTTTATGAATTTTCAGTACTTTCATAGAATATACATTAAGTAGGAATGAAAAAAATTCAGATGTACTTGTGTGCAGTAAGTATTTTTAGCTCTTATTTGAATGAAAAATATATTGACACATTTAGGGATTTGGCAAATTTCCCTGCACGATTTTTATTTTGAGTGTTTATAAAACCCTATTTCATTATGACATCAGTAATAGTTATAGTACTAATAGCAGTAGTAATAATGTTTAGATTCTATTTGTGAAAGTAAACATTTGCACAGGTAAGAAAAATGACATCATAGTGAAAATTTAAAGATGTAGATAGCATTCTATAAAGTTTCACCATGAACCCTAAAGTTATATAATAGTCATATATACAATCAGATCTCAAGATTTTAAAAATATAATAATTAAGATAGTATGGTGTGGATACAATGACAATCAGACCATTGAAACAGATTAAAGAGTCTAGAAATAGACTCACAATTATAACCACATAATGCATAATTCATTTATACAAAGAGTATATTTGTACTATTCTTAAATATACTAAAGAATAGTATAATTAATCAAGAGTGTGTTTCAATAGGATATCTATAATAATAAGCAATTCTTGATTCCTATCTATCACTTTCAAATCATGGATATTAATGACAAAAGTAGACTTGAATTGGGGTGGTGAATACACAATACAATATATAGATGATGTATTGTAGAATTGTATACCTGAAACCTGTAGAATTTTATGTCACGTGAATAAATTCAATTTAAAAATGTGAAAGAAAATAAACAATAATCTAGAAGATAATATAGACTATATTCACTACTTTGAATCAACAAAGATTTCTTGAAAAGGGCTCAAAAATCTTTCCCATAAAAAGTGACATAGAAAATGGATTACATTAAAATTTAGAACTTTCTTTGATCCAGATCTACCATTGAGAATGAAAAAGCAAGCCAAAAAACAGTTGGAAATTTTTGCAACACATATATGTTACAAAGAACTTGATTACACAATGCATAATATCTTCTACACATTCATATAAATATACAAAAAACTCAATTTAAAAATGGAAGGTATACACTTCAAAAAAAAAAGGATAACCAAATAAGAATCAGTACTCATTCTTATCAATCTTGGAGGAAAGACAAATTTAATCACAGAAAGCTAAAGTTAAATGGATTGACACTTGCCATTGTTAGTAAAAATCTGGAACAACTGGAACTCTTATATATTCTTCTTGGAAGTGTAAATTGCTTCAACCATTTAGGAAAACTATTTAGCTATGTATACTAGAATTAAACATATACATCTTCTATGACACACTAATTCACTCTTAAGTATATACTAATTGAATACATACATGGTGCACTGAAAGACACGTTTGAGAATGTTTACAGCAGCATTATTAACAATAGCCCAAAGAGAAAGAACCCAAATACTCATTGAGTGTAAAATGGATAAACAAACTAGAATATTCATAAATGGAGATTTACAGACAAATGAAACATTTCACCCCAAAGCTATAGACTATGCAGTCTTCTCAAGTACAAATGGGACATTTTCAAAGAGAGACCACATATTGGGTCACGAGCAAAGTCTCTCCAAAGCCAATCAGTCTGAAATCATCTCAAGCATCTTCTCAAACTGCAATGGCATAATATTAGAAATCAACTACAATAAAAACAATAAAAAATTCAAACACTTTGGAGGCTGAATAGCATGCTATCAAACAATGACTGGATTATCAATCAGATCAAATAATAAATTAAAAACATCCTGGAAATGAATGACAATGAAAATAAAACAATCCAAAAACGTATGGGACACAGTGGAAAGAGTCCTGAGAGGGAATTTTATAGCTCTACAGGCCTACCTCAAAAAATAAGAAAAACTGGTAAATGATCTAACTCTACAACTTAGAGAATTAGAAAGATAGCAACAAGGAAAGCCCAGGGTGAACAAAAGGAAGGATATGATAAAGATGAGAGTGGAAATAAATGACATAGAAATTAAAAAATATATACAAAAGATCAGTGAAACCAAAAGCTGTATCTTTGAAACAATAAACAAGATAATGAACCTCTAGCCAGGCTCACCAAGAAGCAGAGAAAGGGCACAAATAAACAAAAGGAGGACTGAAAGAGGTGAAATAATAACAGAATCTATAGAAATGCAAAGGATTGTAAATATATATATGAACAACTCTATTCTAACAAACTAAACAGCCTAAAGGAAATGGACATACTCCTAGAAAAAAATAACTTTCCAAAATTCAATCAAGAAGAATCAAAATATCTCAATAAGCAGTCATCAAAAAACTCCCAGCAAACAAAAGACTGGGGCCAGATAGCTTCACAGGGGAGTTTTATTAAACATTAAAAGAAGAACTAAAACTGATCCTTCTCAGACTATCCCAAAAATTCAAGAGGAAAACACACTTCCTAGCTCTTCAATGAAGCCAGCATTACCCTAATTCCAAAGCTAGGTAAAGATACTACAAAGAAAGAGAATGACAGGCCAGTATCCTTGATGAATGTAGATGCTAAAATCCTCCACCAAAACCTAGCAAATTGGATCCAGCATTACAATAGAAAGATCATACACCATGCCCATGTGGGATTTATTTCAAGGTTGCAAAGCTGGTACAATATCCACAAATCAATAATTGTGATATATCACATAAACAAATTGAGAGACAAAAATCACAGCAATTGATGCTGAAAAGCATTTGACAAAATCCAACACACTTTCCTAATAAAAACTCTCAGCAAAGTGGGAGTAGAGGGATCACACCTCAACATAAAAAAAGCATTATATGACAAACCTATAGCCAACATCATACTCAATGGGCAAAAAATAAAACCATTTACCCTAAGAACAGGAACAAGACAAGGATGCCCACCTTCACTACTCTGTTTGAAATTGTACTGGAAGTGCCAGCCATAGAGATCAGATAAGAAGAAGTAATAAAAGGCAACTAAATTGGAAAAGAAATAAAACTGTCCTTATTCACAGATGACATAATACTATACATAGAAACCCCCAATGACTCCATCAAAAACTACTAGGCTTAATAAATGAATTTTTCAATGTATCAGGATACAAAATTAAGACCCAAAAACTATAGCTTTTTATACACCTATAATGAACTCACAGAAAGAGAAAAAAAAATATTCCATTTACCACTGCAACATAAAAATTAAGGTATCTAGGAATAAATTTAACCAAGGAGGTAAAGGACCTGAACTCAGAAAATTATAGGACATTGAAAAAAGAGATAGAGGAAGACATAAACAAATGGAAGAATTGCTGTGTTCATGGATTGGTAGAATCAACATCATTAAAATGGTCATGCTACCCAAAGCAATCTATAGACTCAATGCAATCCCCATTTAAATAACAATTGCATACTTCAAAGACCTAGAACAAACTCTGCAAAAATTAATCTGGAATAAAACAAGACCCTGAATAGCTGCAGTAATCTTGAGAAAGAAGAACAAAGTTAGAGGGTTAACAATAGCAGATATCAAGCTATATGACCAAGCTACTGTTCTCAAAACTGCCTGTTACTGGCAAAAGAACAAACATATAGACCAGCATGACAGAACAGAGAACCCAGGAAATGACCCAAGCCATTATGCTCACTTAATATTTGACAAAGGCGGCAAGAACATACAATGGAATCAAGGCAGTCTCTTTAATAAATGGTGTAGAGAAAATTGGACAGACACATGAAAAAATAACAAAAGAAGACCACCAACTTACAACATACACAAAAAATAACCTTCAAAATAGATAAAGGACTTAAACATAAAGGACTTAAACACAAGACAAGAAACCATAAAAACTTAGAAGAAGTCATAGGCAACAAAATAGCAGACATTTGTTGTAGCAATATCTTTACCAATACAGCTCCTAGAGCAATGGAAACTAAGGAGAAAATAAACAAATGGGACTACATCAAAATAAAAAGCTTCTGAATAGCAAAAGAAACCATCAACAAAACAAGCAGAAAGCCCACTGCAGGGAGAACATATCTGTCAATGTTATCACTGATAAGGGTTTAATCTCCAAAATTTACTAGGAACTCATACAACTTAACAAAAAGAAGATAGACAATCCAAAAATAAATGAGCATAATAAACACTTTTCGATAGAGGACATACAGAAGGTCAAGAGACATATGAAAACATACTCAAAATCACTAATCACACAAGAGATGCAAATTAAAACAACAATGAGGTACCATCTCACACCCATCTTAGTGGCCATCAACAAATGACAACACTATGATCCAGACAGACTCTAGCAATTGTTGGGACATAAACTTAAGCTGTCCATCCCAATCTATAAAAGAATTAAGATTTACTAAGTAGGGTAAACATTTTTATAAAAAATAGATATATTTTACAGAAGTTCACAATATCATAAAATGTCACATCCAACAAATCAGATGAAGAGATTAATGCAGAACAAATAGCTCATATCTCTTTCATTTGAGAAACTTCCCCTTAGAACATATCAAAAAAATATATCCTAGTTTCTTATGTTTATATTGCTGCTATTTTAGCATTCCGTTTGGGGTTTCAATACTCATAATTAGGTATAGCTGACTTTAGTTTAATAATTTAGATCAATAACACCTTTAGGCAACCAAAACTTCCTGGTCTTCATAACATAAAATATACACTTTGTTGTTGATGTTTTGTTTGTTTTTTCCACTGTTATTTTGCTAGGTTGCCACTTTTAAATTTAAGCTTTCCAAATTGAAAGATCTTTCAAAATATTTTATCAAAAATGACAAAAGCTGAATATACGCCCCAGAATAATCTGATCTTTCACTTTGATGACATAAAATGAACATAGAGTGCGACAGAGTCAGAATCCAATCTATATTTCTGAATGAATAAACAGGAAAGACAAATCTTTAATAATATATTAGAATAGATTTCACTAGTCTCTATGAAATGAGTATAAGATATATCCATTTGGCCAGGTACTTCCTCACAAAAGTCAAAATAAGAAATGTCCGAGTATCCCACACAATGATATGGAGAAATATTTAAGATGTATCGGTGCCTAGAGGAAACTCTTGCTTTAGGAAAAGAAACATGTAAAAAGTCTCTAATCCCTTGTGCTGAATAGTGCATGGAATTCTGTAAAATTTTTATTATTTTTATGACACTTGTTCTAGAAATAAAAGCAGCTCAGTTTAACAAGCTAATAAATATGTCTTAATGGCCTTCTATGGATCCAATTGATATGATAGAATGGGCATATATTTGCAAATATGTAGGCTCAGAATCCATTTACATTTTCTTGAAATTTCCAGAAACGTTATATTGCCATAGCCCAAATGGCTTGGGTTAAATGCTATGATTCACTGAGGGAACAATTCAGAAAGCATTAAAATTATAAAACTACTTTCTTCCTTAAAAGAGCGTTTGGATACAGACAATACTGTGGTGAAGGCCTCAGGGGGAGAGTGAGAAGTGGAGGGGGTCAATAGAAGAGGGATAACTGTAACACTTTCAACAATAAAGATATAAAATAAAATAAAATAAAATAAAATAAAATAAAATAAAATAAAATAGTATCTGGACCTGGTATTGTCAATAAAATCATATGCAAACAGAAAGACTTCTCCTGGACTTTGGAAACAGTAGCCTTCCCCCAAATTTTTAGGCCTCAAACTTACTAGTAACTTTTTACTTCCTGTTCATATTGACATCCAGCTGTATTCATGCGCCAATGGCAAACTAACCCACCAAAATTTGCTTTACTTGCAAACGGAAAATATATCTACTCAACATCCTATAGCTATGTTTTAAGAAACTGGCACATACCATCTCCATGGAATATTACAAAGGAGCACACGTTCCCTCAAACAATTTATGACATTTTAGAGCTGGTTATGACATGATGCCAAGCTAGGAGGCCAGACAAGGATTGAGAGGCAAAAGGGACTCCTATGACCTCTTTCCCTGTGAGGAAGGCTTAAGACAGAAAGCAGCACTTCAAACAGGCTCTGATCAAGTGCCCCTTGCTTTTATTCCTCACAAATTCCTTTTGGGGTTTATTTATGTGGCATAAAATGAGCACAAAATCTCTGTGTTTCCCACAAAATATATTTATTTCTTATTCATGACTTGTGTTCACTGTGGGTCTGCTACACCTCGGCTCCAGGCATTCTCCCTGGACTCAGGTGGATGCAGCAGCCTTTATGGGAAGCAGTGCCCATCCTTGTGGCAGAGGGAGAAGGGAACATGCACTGGCTGAGAACCCTCTGCTAGGAAGTGACTCAGCACCTCACTCACATTTCATTCGCTAATCCTAGTCACGTTTCATCCACAACTGCTAGTCAGTGCCCAAGTTGCACCAGGCAGGCCCTCAAGGGAGGGACCCACAGGGAGAAGCACTGAAGTCTTCCGCATTAAGTCAAAGGAATCTTCACTCTTACTTAGCAAGAGGCAGTGGGAGGCCAGAAATTCTTTTAGTCAGTTTATGACTTGGGTAATGGAGGGAAGAAGCGATAGTTCCTGAGCACCTAGCAGGCTGAGTGCTTTACATAATTAATCCATAGGATCATCTCAACACATCCCAACAGCCTGATTTTGCAGAATAAAATATAACCATTTGTTATTACTATAAAAATGTAATAATCTATATATATAAAAGCCTAAGTGACCATTATAACTGTTTGACCAAATGATTGGTCGACCAATCACCATGACGTGCACTAACCACTAGGGAGAACACACTCAACATAGAAGCTGCCCCCTGGTGGTCAGTGTGCTCCCACAGTCTACCTCCCACCGCCAGCCAAGTTCCTATGGTCCCTACCCCTGGCCAGCTGGCTTCAATTGGCCCTGATCACCAGCCAGGCTAAGGGACCCCACCAATACATGAATTCATGCAGTATTATAATAAAAGTCTTACCATATCAGATTACAAGTGAATTCAATCCTTTAAATCAGTTATATAGAGAGCAATACTCATCATGAAAAAAAATAATTTGTTAAAAATGCATCTATCTCTAGCTGGTTTGGTTCAGTGAACAGAGTGTCATTCTGCAGACTGAAGGGTCTTAGGCTACATTCCAGTCAAGGGCACATGCCTTGGGTTGGGGTCTCGATCCCCAGTAGGGGACATGCAGGAGGCAGCGGATCAATGATTCTTTCTCATCATTGATGTTTCTATCTCCCGCTCCCTCTCCCTTCCTCGCTGAAATTAATAAAAACATATATATTTTTTAAATACATCTATATGTGATAAGAATCATAAAGACATAGCCCCTTTAGAGATGACAATCTTAGAGACACACTTAGTATCCACATACTTTAAAGACAACAGAATAAAATAATATAATACCTGAACCAATGAGAAAATATGTATACTACATAAAACAAGTTAATCGTTTATGAAATTTATGCATAGAGAATAAAAATAAAAAATAGAAGACAATTTATTTAGGTGCCATCACATAAAGTTCTATACCATTAGAGGACAAAAAGGTAGGTAGAATGTCTGTGAAAACTAGTGATTTGTTAATATTTTTACTAGCTCAACAAAAGGGAAAGGAGTGGCATTTATGTTCCCAACTTTGCTAATTCTGAGAATATAAAAACAATGTGTGTGTTTTTTATAATCATGTTCATGGTGCATCACCAAAACTGATTAGTTAATTAATGATTAGGCATACTAGTATACATATCTACTGTTATATAGAAACAGTACATTTATTTTTAAAACTATGAGAATTCTCCCTCAGTAATACTAACCACAATCAAATATTTTTATTCTCTATAGTTTCTCCCATCTCTATCTGTTTAGTGTACATAATTCAATCCATTCTACTAGGCCTCACTTATCTACACAAAGCTACAACATTTCTGGAATATTGTTCGTTACTTAACTTTTTTACTATCACCTCCACAACATGTTTTATTACAGCCTGAATCATCTAAGTTTTCCATCTTCTAAAATAATGGCAGTTTTTAAATCCTTGCATGAGGATATGTTTTATTGATTTCAGAGAGAAAGTAAAGGAGAGAAAGAAAGAGGGGAAGAGAAAGAGAAATATCCATCAGTTGTTTGATGGATAAAAATAAAACATGCAACTGAGGTATGTGCCCTGACAGGGAAATAAACCCACAACCTTTTGGTGTATGGCCACCTGGCCAGCACTAAAACACTGGTTTTAAACCTTACTTTCACAAGTAGTATCACCTAAAGCATTTGTAAGAAAAAAAAAATTTCTTTTGTGCCTTTTCCAATTCTGATTCAATATAGCCAATCGAGAAAGGGGCCCAGGAATCAGCAGTTTAAATCAAGTTCCCCTCAAAACACATACACCCAGAGAATATAATGACTCTTCAGAGCCACAGGAAGAAAGTTATATATTGCCCCTCTGTTTGGATGCCACATTTACTATATGGATGTTTCCAAAGATGTTCTGTATCAGATTTTATTATCTTATGGTAGAATTTATTTTTACTCCAAACTATAGGAGTGAATAATTGAACCCTCTTCTAAATTATGCATTCTCAGTTTATTTTGACCCCCAAATCTATGAGCATATATTTATTCAAGGTGAATTTTTGCTTGATGATTATTAAGAATATCAGCTAATATAAAATAAAGCAATAAAAGTACTCATGGAAACTCAGAACAATACCAAATTCATATTGCAATTAAAATTTTGATTTGTTCAACATAAGATAACAAAATGTGTCATTTTATAATATACTAGAGGCCTGGTGTGGGGGCAGGGAGCCCCTTCAGCCCAGCCTGAACCTTCTCCAATCTGGGACCCCTTGGGGGATGTCCCTCAGCAGTCGGACATCCCTCTCACAATCCTGGGCTGCTCGCTCATAATAACTCACCTGCCTGCCTGATGACCCCTTATCCCCCCCACCCTTGCTAGCCTGGTCACCCACAAGTAACCCCCCTTGCCGGCCTGGTCACCTCTCATGGCCCTCTACCAGCCTGGTCTCCCCTCATGGCTCCCCTGCTGGCCTGGTCACCTCATGCAGCCTGCTGTTCAGTCATTTGGTGGTCCCTCACTAACCCCCATGCTGGGCTGGTCTTAGGCGGCCATCTTATGAGGGTATGATAGTCAATTTTCATATTATCTCTTTATTATATAGGATAATTTTTACTCATAAAATAAAAACTGTTGAAATGATCCTGATAAAGATATTTTAAAGACAAACAATAAGTTATCCTATACCATTAACATCTGGGTATCAAAGAACTTTCCAACCACATCTCTCATGCACTCTACCTCAAGTGGAACTTGCTAAGGAGTCCCTTTAGTCTGTCCTGGTTCCACATGCTTTCTTCCTTCCTCACTTCTGTTTCCTCACCTTAGCATGTTTGAAATATGATTATTTTTTAAGATCTAGGTCTACTAATATCTATTCTTTTATATCTCCTATATCCTTTCAGCAAAAAACAAGCAATCCTCCTAACTTCCTCTGGAGCTTTCTGTCTGCTCTGACATGAGTAATAGATTTATCTATAACTATAATTACCTTAATTTACAGATACTGATATTTTACAATAAAGTCAAAAACAAAAACTTATCTTTGTCTTATCTACAGAGTATCTAAAACAGGCAAATATTCCAATGTTTGTAGTAAATGAACCAGTAAAAGAAAGCATACTAAAATACTTCAGTAACTGGTAGCTTTCCTAACTGGATATAAGAGGGGACATAATAATAAAATATTATTTTAAAACATCTCAATAAGAACAAAGAAATATTTGAATTGTTTTAAACAAATTATTTCAAAATCAATACTACTGACCTTTTGGGGCAAATAATTCATTGTTAAGGGAAATATCCTCTTCATTTTAAGATGTTTAGCAAGTATTCTGGGCTTTTATTCACTAGATTCCAATCACAACTGGTTTTCCCTCAGTTGTGACAGCCAAAAAATGTCTTCAGACATTGCCAAATGACCCCTCTGCTGACAAAAGCACCCCTGGTTGAGAACAACTATTTTAAAGTGAAACTGTTTTTTTGGACTACACAAGAAAAAGCCAGAGAGTGCTAACAGAGAATAAAGAAAAAGGCCCAGATATAATGGAAAAAGTCTAATAGGAAGAATAACATCTGTGACATAGGAAAAGAATACAGTGCAGTCTCACATAAATAGGGAGGAGAGGAAAGATGACATAAAACTTGATGCACAACTATATGGTTTTCAACCAGGGAAAAGGGTAGATACCAACAATCCATACCTAAAAACTTTATCTCTGAACAAGTTTTTAAATATTTGCTTAAGTTTTGAGAATTTAGAAAGAAATAGATCATCACTGGGATTATACATGGACCCATTAAGATCAAATGGTGTCATACTCATCTCATAACTTTTATGATCATAAATTGGAAAATTCTGAATTTATATTGCAAGAAATTAGATAAAATCTGGCATAATACCCTTTTAAAAAGTTTTGGGGCAGAAATTAAATGGCCATACACCTGAAGAAAAAAAATAGCAGTCTACCTTTAGGAATAAGTATGTAGCTAATAAACTTAAGAAAACCTTCAATCTCTACGTCTGTGGAACTGAAAGGACTATATAATATTCAGGTCAAGCCTTCTCTTCTCATTGACGAAACTCATGGGGAAGAGTTCTCAGTAGAGCAGTCTGAGGATCGTAGAGAAATGGAAACCCACTCAGCAAAAGGACATACCACAGGAAGCTAGAACCAGGGATACAGCTTTACTACTTGACTGAAAGCTTAAAGAGGACAGGAATAGCATCTGATTAGCTATTATTTATCAGGTGCATAGTAGCTACATAATTACTACTGAAAGAATGACTGTCACCAATCTAATTTAAGTCTATTTATTTGTTATGGTAAAACAGTGGCCTTCAATTGGAGGAGCCAGGAAACTCAACTATACTTATTACTCAGCTGCAAGTTTGAAACCCATAAGACACATTGAGAAGGGGTTTTCTGGCTGCTGCTGCTATTGAGGTTACTTTTAGATGAACCATTGTTATCTTCCAAAGGTGCTACCCTGGTGCTCTCCCAGCAGTGAGTATGTACTGAACACGATTTGCTCCTTCCACATGTGCTACCACCTTGCTGTGGAAAGGAGGGAAGACTGTCCTTCCTTCTTTGACATTGAAGAGAGGAAGACTCGAGAACAAACATCCATAACTAAACATTAGTGCAGCCTGTATCACTCTCTGAGGGTCATGTTTAGGTGCCCTCACATTTCAGGCAGAGGAAGGGGGCGGGAAGCCTAGCATGACAATCAGTATAAAATTACAATTTCATGATAAGAAATGCTGTCAACATGGTAATGACTTGTTTAAACATTTATTAAATCACTTCACAACAAATAGTAACACATGAAGTGTTATCCTCACATTTCACAGCCACATCACTTCTAAAGCAAAAGAAAATGCTAGCCAAACTGTTTTAAAATCATCAATATATTATTCAGTTAATATTGAGTGGTTTAATTATTCTTGCCTGTTTACAAGCAACCTTATTACAAGCAAATTTAGCAACCTAATGCAATCATGGATGTATTATTATTGCTGAGAAGATCAATATATAAAATCAGGAAATCCATATTAGCATATCCACAACACAATAATTTTTAAGTTCTCTATGATTTTTCAGGTCCCCTCTATTTTAGTGTGATTTTCAATGATCATTAATTATAAAAATGTTTTATTGAGAACAGAATTACAATTTTAAAATTGTAATTTAAAAATTATGTGAATTTCATGTTCAATTAAATGTTTCTGTTTTCATCACCTTTTTGATGTTTACTTCAAAGAACAGTAATGAAAGAAAGAATATATTAAAAACACACTCTTATAGATGATCTCTAAAATGCTCACTATCCGATAGATAGATAGATAGATAGATAGATAAATAGATGATAGATATTTTTTACATAGAATATTGCTTAATTGGCTTGGTTATAGGTAAAAGAAAATTTCTGAGAATGTAACACTTTAGGTTTATTTGTTATCTGAGTAATTTATATTTATATTCATTGGAATGTACAATGTATAATGTTCAATTGTTTAAGAAACAAAGAGGCCGCTGAAACTGGTTTGACTCAGTGGATAGAGCGTCTACCTGTGGACTGAAGGGTCCTGGGTTTGATTCTGGTCAAGGGCATGTACCTTGGCCGCGGGCACATCTCCAGTGGGGGGTGTGCAGGAGGCAGCTAATCAATGTTTCTCTCTCATCGGTGTTTCTAGCTCTCTATCCCTCTCTCTTCCTCTTTGTAAAAAAATCAATAAGATATATTTTTTTAAAAGAAAGAAGCAAAGAGGCCATAATATATAATGGTTTAAGAAAATCATCAAAATCTGAAGAGGCAGTTCAAGGTTTGTGTGGCAGTTCCACACAACTAGAGACACCAAATCCTTCTTAAATGTTACTTCACCACCCATTGCCCATCTTCAGTTCTAGATGGGAAGATGGCTCACCACCATGGCCACAAGGTGCTCAATTTAAGGACAGAAAAGTTGGCCGGGGTGTGGGGATGGCATGCAAAACAGAGCATGGCCTTTTGTTCAAGGCACAATTATGAAATTGCTCACATAGCATACCTTTGGCCAGACCTTGGTCACTGAGCCAATCCAAACCATAAGAGAATTGGAAAAATTTGCCTTGATTTTGAATAGTAACATGCCAACCAATAATTTGTAGATTCTATTACTAAAGAAAAGGAGAAATAGATATTAGGGACATCTGCAAGTCTCTGCGAGACTTTGAACAATTTTTTTAGTATTTAAACGAAGTTCAGTCTTACTGTTCCTGGAAGAAGCAGAAAATGCCTTGTCTTTTGTTAGCTAAAACACCTGATCCCAAACGATGGAACAGCAGTCCACCCCAGGAGATATTAAATCGGCTTCTGTTTTAATTATCTGACAGATTATTCTCAGACCAAGCACATTCTGATCTCAAATCAATCCAGAAACATATGACTGAAAAGAATCTGGGTATCATGGAAGTCTGAATTCTGTGCCCACTCACTATTCATGCTGCAGAGAAATGAGAGCAAGCTACAAAAAAGGACACATGATTTTATTTTGAAGATAATTCAGGAAGAGAGAACTTCCTCTCTTATGCCTGAGAGAGCATGAACCACACAGACTGAGAACAAGAGAGGTGATATAAACGATCAAGGAACCTACCGCTTCCTTTGGACTCTGAGTTTATGATAAGCTGAAGCCCGTGTATCTAATTAGTGGCAGATGGAATGGCAACCATGTAGTCTGATTCTTCAGTTGGGTGTTTTTCACATCATACCAAAGTGCCTCCAACTTGGCAACCTGTATCAATAAAAACACAATGAGAAAGTTCAGGTTATTATATTGATTATCCAGAAAAATCAAGTGGAAGGGAAGAGAGTGGAGAGTAAAAAGCCAGTGAATAACCAAGAGGCTTATATTTTTTGGCAATATACAATTTATGAGATCAGGATTTTAGTGTTTTGTTTACACTATCCTTATCCTACATTAGGTATTTAAAAAATCTGTGGAATTAATGAACAGATTTGTTTCATACAACCACCAGTCTCTACCTCAAGCTCAAACTTTACAGACTCTGTCTGTGGGACAGATCTTGATGGACCAGAGGCAGCAGAGTGCAAGAGCACAGTACTGAAGGGTGGCCTCGCAATCAGGCCCCGGTAGCCAGAGCACAGCTGGGCCCCCTTCTCCACTGGAGCAGAGTGGACCCCTCTAATCACAAGCACGCATCAAGCATTCAGAGTTTTCTCCCAGAAACATGTTCCTTGACTGTCTAAAGATGTTTTATTTCCCCTGCTGCCTTGTTCTCCCAATCTTTTCAATTTCTCTATAGAAATAATAATCAGCTTGGTCCGCCTCACTTACCACATCCAGATTTAAAAAATAGAAAATATTCTTAAAATGAGTAATTCAACACTGAAAAATTATCTGATAATTCAGTATGACCAACAGTCCCCTGATCATATGTTGCATCCTACTGACCCAACTGTAACATTCCCAGCTCACCAGAGAAGCTTGTGATAGATTAGGAAAAGCAAATTGTCAAAGCATTGTGGGGCACCTCTATTCCAGAAAGAAAAATGAAAGAGATGAGGGCAAAATAGAAAAAGACAAGTACAGTACATTGATGGTGCTGCTATAATAATAGTAACTCAAAAGTGTTGAGTATTTTGCAATTAAAACAATCCCATGGTACACATAATTAAAATGAGAGTCAATATTCCTAAGTGGGTTGTTCAATATTATGTAATTTATACGTTTTACAGCATGGAACCAGACTAAAGACCTTTGAGTCTAAAATGTCATGTTCTTGTCAATATATCATGCTACCTGGAAAAAGATTAACATGAATTCTGAAATAATAAAAGAGCCTTATATCTTCTGGACAGTCAAAGGATCCACTGAAAGAAATGGATGTTTAAATCTGGTATTGTTGCCTAGTAATTTATCTATCACCTGAAAGATGTTACACTAATTTAATAATAATAATATGCTAAAGTTCATGAATAGCTACTTTTTCTATGGCTTAGAACTGATACACCTGTCAGTCACTCACTAATTTTTTTTTCGGGGGGGTACAAAAATGGCTATCACTTTCAGGCCAGCATTTGCACAAAGCTTTGCCTCCATCAATGAGAGTGCACCATAAACGTAGGATAGCAATTTTTCATGTGTCATGTGAGAACTTCTGGGTCAAAATAAGGAATATGTAAACTATTTTCTTTCTTTTTCTCCTTTTTTTCTTCCTTCCTTCCTTCCTTCCTTCCTTCCTTCCTCCCTCCCTCCCTCCCTCCCTCCCTTTCTTTCTTTCTTTCTTTCTTTTTTCCTTTCTTCCTTTCTTCTTTCTTTGCTTATTTATTTATTTTTACTGACCACAAGCAGCACAAGCCACAATGTAAATTTATAAATTCATACCATTATATAAATTTAATATAAGTGGGACCAAAGATGATTATCTTTGTAAATGCCAGTATATTGCCTTCAGTTAGGTATATAAGTCTAACAAAAGGAGTATGGAAAACTGGGAAACAATTCAAAGCACAGAGATCACCTAACATTAGTCAGAACAAATGCTATTTCTCTAAGATCCTCTACGTTTACATCAGGTCATTATAATTGATTGCTCATCATACCAGTGTTTTGTGCACACATTCAATACTAGTTACTGAACTTGTTTTTATTAATTGCATTTTTGTCTTTTCTCCAAGTGTAAATACTCTTTGAGGTCAGGAAATCTTCTAATAATTTTTATACATCCAAAAAAGATGCCCATTAAATATCTATTTAATAAAAATGGGTAATGGGCATTGGAAAGTAGAACCTGTGTTTAAAAAAAACAAAACAAAAGCAGTGGGAATTCCTTAACCTGAGGAGTGATCACAATAAGAGTATTCAATGATAATAAGGGGGATCAGATAATAATTTTTTAAAAAAAACAACTATCTAGGATATTCGAGTTCATGTGAGACTTCATAGGAACTTTCACTCTGAATCCCACAGTAAAACACTGGAAGATTTTGTACAGAGGATTAAAATGGCTGTTATGTTGTGAATACTTTGTAGGGGGACAAATGAAAGAAAGAGAGAGAGACAGAGAGAGAGAGAGAGAGAGAGAGAGAGAGAGAGAGATCACTTAGGAGGTTATAGCAATAATCCAGGCAAGAGATTATGTTGACTATAAGAGTGTTACCCATGAAGGATGTAAGAGATGGTCAATTCTAGATTTTTATGATATATATAAAGTATATAGTCAGCTGAGACCAGTTTGGTTCAGTGGATAGAGCATTGGCCTGCGGACTGAAAGGTCCCAGGTTCGATTCCGGTCAAGGGCATGTACCTTGGTTGCAGGCACATGCCCAATGGGGGGTGTGCAAGAGGCAGCTGATTAATATTTCTCTCTCATCGATGTTTCTGACTCTCTATCCCTCTCTCTTCCTCTCTGTAAAAAATCAATATATATATATATATATATATATATATATATATTTAAAATAAATAAATAAATAAAGTATATAGTCAATAGGTCTCTATATACATTGGTTTCTATATGTGTTAAGAAAAACAAAAAAAGATGAATGAAAAGTTTTTGTCTTAAACAGTAAGAAGGATGGAGCCTTTAGCTTGCATCATATTGCTCAGAGAGGGAGTACAAAGAAGAGGCATAATGTAGAAGATCACACACTCTGATATTTATAAGTGGTCAGAGATGTAGAAACAGAATCAAGGAAGAATGTTGTTAAAGTCATGTGAAGAAATTATTTTAAGAAGAAGAAAGGCTTCAGTGATTCTTTTTTTTAAGTGTCTCACAAAAGATGATGATCAATGATCCACAATTTAGCAAAATGCTAAACTCTGGTAAACTTAAGAGTTACATGTAGTAGAGAAATTAGTTTAAAAGTCTGTTGCTATGGGAACAAAAGAGAACAGAGGACAGGACATAGACATAGTGGGTATCAACAACTGCCTTGAAGGGTTATGCTTCAAAAGAAGAAAGCAGAGAAATGGAAAAGAAAGTAGAGATGGACATGAAATTACAAAAGGACTTTTTTAAAATAGATTTTTAAAATAAATCCTCACCTGAGGATATGTTTTTATTGATTTTTGAGTTGAGAGAGAGAGAGAGATTGATGTGAGAGAAACATCAATGGGTTGCTTCCCATATGCACCCTGACTTGGGATTAAACAACAACCTAGGTATGTGCCCTGACAGGGAATTGAACCCTCAATTTTGGTGTATGTAAAGATGTTCCAACCGACCGAGGCACCTAGCCAGAGCAGAACTTGTTTTTTAAAACAGTTTTAGACTTAGAGCAAAATTAAGCAGAAGGTACAGAGATTTCTCAGTTACTTTTAACCACCACATCTACATTTGCTCCCTCATTATCAACATTTCCCACCAGAGGGGTATATTGTCACAAATGATGGAGCTACATTGACACCTCATTATTACCCAATATTCATAGTTTATATGAGGGCTCACTCTTGGTGTACATTCTATGAATTTGGACAAATGTATAATGATGTGTTTCCATTATTATAATATCATATAGAGGAGTTTCACTGCCTAAGGAGCCTTCTTCACTCTGCCTATTTATCTCTCTCTCCCCCTCACCTCTGGCAAACAATGGTTTTTGCTGTCTCCATTGTTTTGTCATTTACAGAAGGTAAAATAGTTGAAATCATACACTATATTACCTTTCCAGAATGGCTTCTTTCACCTAGAAATATACTTTTTTTAAGTTTCCTCCAAGTCTTTTTGTGATTTGATACCTCATTTCTTTTTGGTGCTGAATAATATTACATTGTTTGACTGCAGCACAGTTTATTTAGCCATTTACCTACTGAAGGGCATCTTGATTGCTTCCAAGTTTTGGCTACTGTGAATACAGATACTATAAACATCCATGTGCAGGTTTTTGTGTGGACATAAGTTTTCGATTCCTTTGGGTAAATAGCAAGGAGTATGATTGCTCGATCATATGTTAAGAGTATATTTAGTTTTGTAAGAAACCACCAAGCTGTCTTCCACAGTGGCTGTACCATTTTGCATTCCCACCAGCAAGGAATGAGACTTCCTGTAGTTGCACCTCCTCACTGGCTTTTGGTGTCAATGCTTTGGAGATGTGTAGTGGGACCTATTTGTTATAGTTTCCATTTTCCTGATAACATGTGATGTGGAAGGTCTTTTCATATGTTTATTTGCCATTTGTATATCTTTTTTGGTGAAGTGACTGTCTAGTTCTTTGGCCCATTTTTTTCAATTGGATAATTTGTTTTCTTACTTTTGAGTTTTGAAAGTTCTTTGCATATTTTGGATAACAGTTTTTTTTTTTATATCAGATGCATCCTTTGAAAATATTTTCTCCTGTTCTGTGAGTTCTCATCTCATTCTGCTGAAGCTGTCTTTCTCGGAAGAGAAGATTTAAATTTTAATAAAGTCCAGATTATCAATTCTTTCTTTCATGCTGTGTGCCTTTAATATTGCATCTAAAATGTCATCACCAAACCCAAGATCATCTGGATTTTTTCCTATGCTATCCTTTAGGAGTTTGATAGTTTTGTGCTTACACTTATGTCTCTGATCTATTTTGGGTTAATTTTTGCAAAGGGTGTGTGTCCATTCCCACACTCCTCACAAACACTCCCTCACTTTACACAGAAAGAGACAATTAATATTCATATGACACTATAAAATAACAAGCAGTTACTGAGTTCAATTTCTTTTGGTCCAAAAAGTATTTCCTGTGTATCTTTTGACTCTTCTCAGGCCAATGGCCCAGTTTGCCTGGACAATACCCCAGTAAGGAGTTATCCTGAGGCAATTAGGCAGCTGAAAAGGGCTGATAGTTGCAACTGGAGGTTACCAAAAAATGGTGTTAAAATTATACAAAGCTACAAGTAACAACAGTCTTGTAAGTTTTTGAAATATCCTTTGAAATTATTTCCTACTGGAATTGCTAAATTAGACGGTAATCACAGGAAAATTAAGTCACCAAAAATAATATGATAATAAACCGTTACGACACAGCGGCTCTATATAAACGATGTTAAACTAATGGGAGAAATGTAAAAGTCTCAACTCGATCACCATTCAGTCTGGAATAAATAAAACTTTGACAGAACAAATTAAGGAGTGAACGATTTAATACCATAATTAGTAGGAAGAGATGTAAAAATTAGTGATTATTGAAGAAACCATATGTTTAATGTATTAACTGTAGCTATTAAAACTATATTGCATTATTTTGTCATATTATGTAATGAGTGAGATTTTTTTTCAGAGTATAAAGTACTTCCTGGGAGGGAGATTAGGTTTTTGGGAAGCCTCATTATTTAGGCTACAGTTAACTTACATTAGTTTTATCTTATGGTTTTCACACTGGGAGATCTGACTCACTTTTTAAAATAAATATATATTTGGATTTTAAAGAGAGAGGGATATCAATGAGAGAGAAACATTGAATGGTTCCCTCTATAAGCACCCTGACCTAGGATAGAACCCACAACCTGGATGTGTGTCCTGAGAGGGATTTGAACAGACAACCTTTTGGTGCACGACAATACTCCATCAACTGAGCCACATCAGCCAGGGAAGATCTGATTAACTTTTTAAAATAGATTTTTAAGTCCAGTGTTTTGTAGTAGTTAGAGCATTGTTCCACAAACCAAAGCATTGAGGGTTCAATTCTGGTCAGGGGCATGTACCTAGGTTGCAGGTTCAATCCCTGGCCCCAGTCAGAGCACATGCAGGATGCAACCAATTGATGTGTCTCTTTAACATCAGTGCTTCTCTTTCTCTGTCTCTTTCCCTCCCTTCTACTCTCTCTAAAAATCAATGGAAAAAGTATCTTTGGGTGAGGACTTTAAAAATAGGTTTTTAAAAGAGCTTGATGAGGTGTCAGAAACAATGTTTAGCCATTGATAGTTCCAGGTTATTGAATAAATCTGGAGCTCTATGCCTATCAGAGATTTTCAGGTGATAGACTTGAAAAAGTTACAGTGTCCCTCACAGATATGGAAATCCTCTGCCAGTCAAGGTCTACGCATTCAGAGATCCTCAGAATATTAGGTCAATTCTAGAATATTTCAAGGAACACCAGTATTTGCTGGATAAACCAAGTCTATTCATGGCAATGGAAATCTTGAAGAAGAAGAAAAAAAAAAACCTAAAAGAAAGACCCACTAAATTAGTCAAGAGTTTTTATAACCTTTCATATCTTAATACAGGAATATTCTTATGCATTCCTTTGTTCATTCATTCCTCCCAAAATATTAAATACACACACTGAAGAATGCACTTAGAGGCCTTATATTTTTTTAGAGGAGAGACTATAGTCCCAAAAATGTATAAATACTGTTAGGTTTGAAAGGAAACAGGAAACAGATCAGGGAATTTTAAAGTACAGTTTATTCCCCGGTAATGGGCAGAAGCCATCACCGAGGTAAAGATCAGAATTGGAGGGAGAGGGGACAGGGAATCAGACCCAGTAGGGCTGATGGCGGTCAACAGCCAACAGCAACACGTGTCTTGCCTGGGGTCCCTCTTATAGGACGGAAAGGGAGGGGGTTGGGCCCAGGGTGGAACAGGAAGGGATGGGCCCCAAGGGCACTCTGGCCCGTGTTGATTGGTGGTTCACAGTCTTGGAGATGTCTCTGTGGCAGGTGCCAGTCAAGTGTTAGCTCTACCCACCAGTTTGGGAGGGGGGGAGAGCCTTACACTGGTCATGTGTTAAACTCCGCCCACCAGTTTGGGAATGGGAGATAACCTTTCATTCCAGACTCTTTGATTAAATTTAGAAAAAATTGAAGTCTGGGCTTTGCATTGCTTGGAAATTCTGGCCAGGGGCATGTCTCTGGGCTCCCCCAGCCTGCCTCGACCTAACAAATATTTTATCAGTTGATAACTCACTTAATTTTCTCTCCTTTTCAGGTTTAACTGATTTGAAATATTGGATGAGGTCAGACTAAGCCTTGAACAAAGAAAATTTATCCCAAAGTAGCACTAGACTTTTTTATGGGGGAACATTAAAGATAAAGTTTAGAGTGCAAAACCGGCAACAGTCGGTGAATTAAAGGTGCACAAACACTGAACGATATGATTCTCGGTGTTTGTGATTGCATGGCTTTGTGTTAGCAGCAGTGCTCAGACCAGAACATCCTGGCCATGCTGGTTTGAAAAGAGGCACTGACAGAAAAATTAGTCATTTCTTTGAAATTTTGAAAAAAAATTATAAAATACATACATTCATAAATAAAGCTAACTCAAAGCTGAGTAAAGTACTACAAAAAAAAATCACAAGGAGCAACAACATGTTATTGGGGCCAAAAGCTCCTTTATAAAGCCAGGGAAGCGCTTGCTGAGGAGGTAATCTTAGCAACAATGTGGGTTGATAAACATGGTGGGAAAGAATGTTCCAGGGAGAGCATGGTCAGAGGAATTTCCTGTAGCAGAGTAAAATTTGGCACACTTGGGAAACAGAAGTCCATCATAGGGGAAATATATTGGGTAGGAGAGTTCCTGTCTACCTCCTCTCTCCCTCTCTCCCCCCCCCTCTTTCTTACACTCACATACAAACACACACACACACACACACACACACACACACACACACACACACTGCAATTGTCCTGAAATACATAGCATGCAAAATTGAAATGAGGTGGATATAGAGCTATAGAAACTGAAGTATTAAGAATCAGAGCCTGATTGAGGCTAATTTGTATATCATACAATTCACCTATTATAAATATCAGCTCAATGATTTTAATAAATATATCTAACTGTGCAACCAGCACCACCAATCAGTTTAAAACTTTCCATCACCTTACAAAGTTTCCTCAAGTCCTTAGTAGTTAATCTTCACACCTATCTCCAGCCCCATCCAATTAGTGATCTGCATTTTTTCCAGATTTTCTTTTTCTAGAAATTTCACATAAATTCAATTATACTACATTTTATAACATACATTGTAAACATGCGACATAATCATATATTCTTTGTGTCAGACTTCTTAGCATAAAATGTGTGAGGTTCCTATTTGTTTCATGTATCAATAGAAGTTTGTTACTTGCAATTTCTGAATTATATTTAATTGTGTGGATATAGCACATTTTATTAATTCACTTACCAGTTGATAGACATTTGGGTTGTTTTTAATTTAGGGCTATTATGCATATTGCTGCTAAAAACACTGATGGGTTAGTGTTTATATGAGCACAGGTTTTGGGTAGATACCTAGGAGTAAAGTTGGTTGGTCTCATGGTGACTCTACAATTAATTTTTAAGAAGGTGCCACATTGTTTGATTCATATATTTTTTAATCAAAGTCCAGCTTTTTTAGGATAATAACAATTATGAGAGCCTGCTGGAATACGTGATGGAATTTGTACCATACTAATGCCTTTCCAATCTGTCACTATAACATCATAATGAACCTGGATATGCAAATAGCAGCTATTGCCATTTACAGAAGGGAAAGTTCAAGAGAGTGAGAATGAGGTGGCCAACATATGAAAGGTTCATGTGGACATTATCTAATTAGTCACATTTAATGAATATCACAGCTTATCACATGATTACAGGGTCTGTCTTAGAATAAAACATTCTAATTATTGGACCAACGTATATACAAGTCTATCCAGGTTGGAAATGTGCTTCATAACAGCCAGAAATATGTATCCACCATGAGGTCAAAAATATAGATTATCTGGTCTACAAATAAGAATCTTTTCCTTAATATTAAATCAGTTCTTTTGACCCATCATCTACATCTGAGAAAGAGACTTTGCCATGGTATCTTCTGACCTTGGAAATTTAAAAGTTAAATGGCAAAACCAATGAAGACAATGTGCAGTGAGTCTATATGAAGCAGAGACATGCACAACGCAGAAACAAAAAGAAACTAAAAATATCCGATGTTGTTATGAAGGAAAGCAGAGCCAACAGCAATTTGTCTGTGCTTCTTTCCCATCTGTGTGGCTCCTTCATTTAAACAGACAATGTAGTCAAACCTGACTTGCTTAAAAAAAAAGTTGTGGCTTAACTAGGAGCTATACTGGAATGTCTAGATAAAGACATCTTTACATAAATACTGTATATGTATCTATGTTTTACACATACATATGCTTTCTACATGTATTTTTGTACACATACACTGAGTCCTCATTTTCAGGTAATATATTAGCCCATGAGAAACATCTAAAGGGAAGCTTTTCAGGGCTGGGAGAAATGTCCTTTCTCCTGAACTTGACTCCCTCACTAGATTAGCTACAGAGCAAGAATCATTTCCCAGCTCTCAGGTCAGTAAAGAAAGTCGTTATCTCCTGTATAGTCAAGACTACAAGAAATAAACTGAGTCCATAGTTAAATATCCCTGGACAGCCAGTAGGTATATGAACTGTGGCCCTTGTCCTTCAGATTGGGGTCTAAGAGGCTAAGTGATTTGTCCAACATTATTAAGTGCTTCCCATGAGGAGTCAAACATGGCATCAGATAGCCTTTTCTTCAGACAAGTGCCCCTACCAGCTGACCACTCTAACTACAAACATTTGCCCTGGCTGGATTTTCCCACTCCTGGATGATTGTCTGCCTGTCAATCAGATGACAGAAGCACTAAGCCAAAATATCCTTATGTGGGCATATCTGCCTCTTCATGGCAGAGCCAATTTGGATCCCATCCATTAGCAGGGATGTCCCAGAAGCCGCCAATTTTAGTTCAGCCTCTTTAAAACTCTGTATTGTAAACAAACAGTAGGATTTTCCACGTTGTAAAAGGGAATAATGAGATAAAGGATACAGAAGACAGTGTGTAGGTGAGGCTACTACCTACTTCACTAGAGGAATTAGAAATTAAAAGAATGACCTGGAAACCTTCAGGGGCTCCACTGCTAATGGTCCAGATCTTTTGGTTTTTTTCAAGTCCATAAACTGCATGTAGTTCTTCCCTCCTTTTCTTCCCTGTGCTTTTAAATTTCCATTGCATTGCTTGGGTTTTTTTTTCCTTTTTTCTTAGTCTCTCTTGATATTTGAAATAATGAGTCAAAATTGGATACCTCTAGTAGGTGGTTGCTGGTTCATTGGTAAGGATTAGTTGCTGTAATTGCCTGGTTTGAAGAGCATTCATATGATTCATGGATTTCACAAACAAATCTTTCTAAATGTTCTTTAAAAAAAGTAATTGATTACATTTAACAGAATTTAGGGCAGGTCCAGACATATCCTGTCCATGGCTCTCTGCCTTCTAGAATAAAGGACAACTTTGATATGCGTGTCTCACGTGTCATATTGTTGTGGCAAGGTGATGGGGTCAAAAGAGCAAGGAGTTTAGAGTCAGATGGCCAAGCCAAGACGTGAAGCCTACATTGCCTACTAGTTTGCTAAGGGTCCCAAGGCAATAGCTTGAGTTTTGGTTCCTCTTATTATAACGGGAATTATAATAATTGCTTCACAGGGTTGGTATAAAAACAAAATGACTTCCTGTACCCAATACAATAGCTATTGTAGTTTTTGTTTATTGTATTATTATTAATAAGTTATTAGTTTACTGTGGATCAAAATGAATTTGAAATTGCTGATAACCAGCTCATAGTATGGATATGATAAAAAAATCATTTCAATTTGGTGGCAGTATGGTACTATGGTCAATAATGCCACCTTTTGTTAAAAGGTAATGCACTGAGCACTATCAATTATAATGCAAAAATATAAGTAACCCAATGCTATCCTTTAATTGAAAATATGTAAAATGACCAAAAATCCACAATGAATTCAGGATCACTTTTGAATATGTATGTATCTCATTATCATTGCAGGATTCACATGCATTTAGAAAAACACATAATAATTTTAATTCATTCAGATTACCAAAAAAATACTTGGTACACACATGGATTGGTGGGCCCCATCCAATAACTCCGTCACTCCTCAGGTTCCTTGGTAAACAGGCTGGGAATCACCAATGTTGGTTAAGGTCAAAATAGACAGGGTTGCCTGACGCCTACTAGCTCTGCTTGCCAAGTGGAAATGCTAACCTGCCTTTCCCAGAATTTTAGAAAAGCACTTGAGGATATTTCACAAGATAAATGGAAATGGTATAAACACAAGGCCTTAAGTAAAATATACTTCTGGTGCATTTATTAAGCATTTGGATCTGATGCATGACACCTGCTTGAAACTCAGAGAATTATCATAGGCTTTGCAGAGGGAGAAAAGACAAGAATTATGACTGCACACAGGCTCATACTTTAGCAAGTCAGTGTTTTTAAATCAATGAAAAACAATCCAGTGATTGTGTTTGCTTCAAAGAGAAAGCAATGCAAGATGACATACAGTATTTCAAGCTGTTCAAATTACTGATGGCAGAGTGGCAAGATATATATCCATTAAAACCAAATAGTTGTTTCAAAGTATGTTGGCCAACAGAGATAAATAGTGTCTCTCTGAAGCAAACATAAATCTTTTTCCTCAGAATATTGGACCCTATAATGCTTTCAACCCCAAGTACTTCTTGCTCATTTGAGGAATTTTCATTTTGCACCTTTCTTCAAAATTTCTCAAGTTAACCCATCAAAATCATTTTCTACCTCAACAAAGAAGCATTTGCAGTAGGTATCAAGTAATGCATATTTCCATAATAGACTCTCTGATGGTCTCATTCATATTGATAAATTGATCATATCAAATGAGTTAAACGTGAATGAGTAAAATGTTTGAATGCCAAGGCTACTCTCACAGGAGTATTACATCATCAATACTACTGCCTGGCTAGAAATTAATGGCCCATGTATAAGAGCATTATTATTTATATATATATAAAAGCCCAGCAACAGAGCAGAATGACTGGTGGCTATGATGCACACTGTGGCACCAACCAGCCTGATCCAGGCCCAGATCAGCCCCTCCCCCTAGCCTTCCTGCTTCTATTCTACATAACACACAGTGAAGTTGTTGATATTTTAAATTGTAAATCAGATTCAGCTCACAATGCTTCTTATTCTGCTTAGAATAAGATCTTTAGTTTCCAAACCAGCATATCAAAATCCTAGATCCTTCCTTCTCTAGACTTCTTCTTTTCAAGAGGAGCCAGACATAACATGCTAAGTTCATCCCCATCTGTATAGACCTTGTATTTTCTCTTTCCTCTCCTTGGAGCTACTCTCCCTCTTTGCCCAGGATGGCCCTGCCCTAAGTTCAGATCTCAATTTAGATGTCACCTCCTCCAGGAAATGACTTTCCTGACTCCAAAATTTAAAGTAGCCTGTCATTCTCTCTTCATCTCGCCCTTCCCTATTCTAATTATCTGCCTAACATTGCTCACACCTGGTATTTCTTTTTTTTGTTTGTTTATTTATTGCTACCCTGAAAAGAATAAAAGTTTTACAAGATATTGTCTAATTCTCAGTGCCCCAGACTAGATGCTCAGTGAATACCTATTGAATGAATCATGAATGAAGAGAGCTACTGCAGTCATTTACATCTCAATGTGAATAAGTTTAAGATAGGAATGAAAAAAATAAAAAAATGAATCTATTAAATGATTGAAAGTGGGGAAAAGGGGAACTGGGGCATCAAGACACATCTGATTAATTCAAAGATTGTCCCCTTAATAGGAGCTTTGCCTAACAAGTGAGGTCGGATGCAGACCTAATGTTTCTTAGAAACAGAATTCAAATACTGACAAAAGATGGCCATCTGTTCTTCTGATGCTAAAGACAGACAAAGGGAAAAAGAATGAAATGTGCAGTGCAGACACTTTGGATTATTATTGTCATCATCACTTTTATCATTGCTATTTTCATGATCATTATATAAATAACAAAATCCACAAATATTTATTAGTAACTTCTATTTAAAGATATTGCACTAGAAAAAGATGACAAAACTCAAGCTCTGCTCCAAAATACATTGCAAGCTAATCAAATAATTTCTGTATGCAGCCAGGTAAATATAATGAACAATAGAGAAAGTAGAAATCAATGTAGGAAAATGAAATGTGGGAAGAGTTCAGAGAAGGCAGCATTATTTGTGCCGTCCATAAATGAGAGAAAATCAGAGGTGCTCATGCAGAGGGAGCATTTGTGCCGAGCCTTGAATGATTGCAGTATGGAGACAAGAGGAAAGGGTTCCTGGACAGACTGGAATGACAATACAAAAGCAGGAAGGTAGAAAGTATTTGGGCATGCTCTAGAACAGTGAATTATTCTGTTTGCTAAGGATCAAGTACTCAGGAAATGACAATTTGGAGATGAAAAGAAAAGGTAAATTGGGGTTGTATGGTAGATATCCCCAAAACCTTGCTAAGTTTGAACTTGATTCAAAAGTCCATGAGAAGCCAATAAAGGATTTTGAGAATGGAAGTACTGGGGCAAGACTGACTTTAAGGTGATTATTAAGACTCCAATGTGGTCTTTGTACCCATAACATCAGCATCACCTCGGTATCTTTAGAAGCACAAAGTCAGGGACCTATTACCAGACCAACCGAATTTTGAAACCTGGTGAGCAGCTCACCATTGGGTGGTTTAACAAGTCTTCCTGGTGGTTCAGACACAAACTCAAATCTGAGAACCATTGCTGCTAATGTATAGAGTAGATCAGAAGGGAAGAGATAAGGAGGTGTGGGGTCCACCAGGAACCAATTGAACCAGCCAGCAGATCATTGAGAGGCCTATTGAAATTTCATGTGAGAGGTAGTGAGGGCCTGAACTAAAGCAGCAGAAATTGAGAAAAGGGAGTTGATATTATAAAAATGAAGTCAACATTCTTGCCATTTGTTAGTCTTTGCCATTGTTAATTGTTTAAATGACGTATCAAAAAGATAACCCTTAGTTCAATCTATAGATGTTTTAAGTCTGAAAATGTGAAAGTAAACTAATGGAATCCCTCCCCTCTACTTAAAAAAAATATTCCATTAAAGGAGAAAAGAGAGATGGTTCTGCTGCAAGACCGTTAAGATTAGCATAGTAAGTTTTGTATGAATCTGACAATCTCTGGTATCTATAACTCCAGAGCCAACAGACCTCTCTTGCTAAATTCCAACTCTATTTGGTTTCATACTGTGATTTTTTAATGGTCTTATTTGTGCATTATTTTAACTTTTCATTATACATTGTGCCATTTAGTATTCTCCATGATTATGTTTTCACTGAACAGATGCACTACGGTTTCACTGTACCAAACTCTATGATCCATAATTAGATGTCAATATGTTTTCTTTATGAACTAAATGCATTTTTAGTTACTTGGACATTAATTAAAATCACATGCTAGATTGTTACATCCTTTCAACACATTTTTGAGGAAATATTTTTGGTTTACTTGAATGCTTAAAAACATTCAGTTTTATACTACATAATTCTTTTTTCCATAAGTACAGATACTGTAGCTAATATATAAATATTAATTGCAGAGTTACATCAGAGCCGTTAATGAGATATAACCATTCACATGCAAAAGCAATAACATTTGCTGAATTAGGAGAAAAAAATTTTCATTGTTGTTTTTTAAATATATCATGATCTGCATTTACTTTCATGGTAATTCTAGGAAAAATTAATGAAACAAAATTTCAGAATAATGGCAAATAATGACCAATATTGCACTACTATGGAATAGAAGCAAATTTAAAATTCACACACAGATAAAAAGATCCAGGATATAAGGCGATAAGGAAATAACATTCATTAGTAATGTTATATTGCACTATTGTGAATATACTGAACTTCTCATACATTTGAATCATCCTCTCATCTCATGAAAAAACTGAAAACAGGCTTTCCAAAGGACTAAGAGAACATTTATAGCCTCTAACAAAAATGTTGGAAAATCGAACTCCAGAAAGTTACTCCTCTTATTCCAGGCATTCCCATATGTTTTAAACTGGCTAAAGTTTAGTGTAGAGCTGGCCAGAGGTAAGAGTAGAAAAGGAGTATTTATAAAATTTAGCAAGTCTCTTCATTCTATGTCTGTCATACTGCTATCTCCCCATTTACAGCTACCTGCAGTTCATACAAAATCTCAGCAGGTATAAAAACTCCCCTCAGTGCAACTGGTATGATAGAAACTACATTAGACAAGAATTATAAGGGGATTCTGCCTCAAATATAGGGGGGGCATAAAGGAAAAAGCTGTGACTTATTTAGAAATCTGCTATCCAAAATAGTTCCTCCCCTTGGGTTTCTATTGAATTTTTCCAAGGAATACCACATATGGCAAACTGATGTTCACTTAGCCTGCGAAGCATCCTGAACTACATATATCCATATAAAGTGGGCAAGGGAACAGCACTGGGGTCCAATACCTCAGCATTTTAAAAGTAAGATGACATTTTGAGAATATGTTTTAGGAAGGGCTAGCTATAAGACTTGGACCTACTAAACACATAGTCAAAATGTATCAATCATATTTACAAGCATGCTTTACAAAACATTTCTGCCTTGAAGGTCCCAGGAGGGAGCAGCAGGAAGTTCTTGTCTGCTGAGAACAGACTGTCATTGAAATGTTTTTTTCTTATTTGAAGGGAAGGTTCCATGTTGATACTTGAAGCAGAGCCTACCCTTATCCACATTAGACATGCAGAATCTCCTGCCACACCTCGGACCTACAACATCAGAATCTACAGTTTGACAAGGCCCTCCTCATGGGGATGTGAATAGCACAATATTTGCAAAGTGCTATATTCTAATGCAATCAGTTACAATAGAGCGCTCTCGGGTCCTATACTCCACTATATCCAAACATCTTGGATATTTGGGATGAGAGGTTATTGAATGAAAAAGAATATGTGGTACATGTGCTTAAAAATATGCATTGTAGATCCAAAATCAGATTTAACCAGAGGACCTGCCATCCCCATCTGATATCTTGGATTTAACCGGGTGAGCCTGTATGTGATACACACACTGACTCTCCCTCCCATTTTGCACAGTGAGCCCCCCCCAGCCTCCCTGAGAACAGCTTCTCCAGAGCAGCAGCTCGCCCTGGCCCCTGTGCTACAGTCAGGAATGACTCTCCCAACTGGCTTGCTTGTGCTGAGACTACCCTGTGACAAGAAAATTATTAAAACCATTGATACTTTTTCTTTCTCCTCCAAATTTTACATTCATATATGTTGGTCAAAGAGTAAAGAGTCAGTCTTCCATTTATGGCAATATGGCACCCTCCACCCCTTTGAAGAATTTGTAAAAAAATGTTAGTATCTTCTTAAATGCTTTGCTTAATTCACAAGAAAATAACAAATACTCAGACTAAAATCTAAGGGAAGGTGCAAAACAGTGTTAAAAGAATTGCTGAAACTAGGTTTCTCCTGAAGGACTTACTAAACAAAGTAAAGTTAAAGTTTATTTTTCCTGGTTTTAGGGACTTAACTGACAAAAGACAAAGATTGGGGCTTACTCAAGGCGGGAAGTGGAGTCTATGTGAAAATTCTTAAGTAGCTGTAACCCAAAAGGCCCAACCTTCATAGCAGAAGTGAGGTTAAAGGTATTCCCCTGAGATTTCATAAGCAAAAGACAGTTTACACATGGGTTTTAGCTAAAATTCACATTTGTAGATATTCTATTAATCTCATCAAAAATTAAATTTATAGCAGACCCAAACTATGTAATACAAACAGATGCCACACAGTGGCAAATAGAAATTCTCTATTGAGAATTGAATGGAAGGCAGCTTAACAAGCACGCAAGATACAAAATAGCATGGAAATTAAATATTTTACTTTTTATACCTCTACCACAAATTTAGGATATACAGTTTTTAAGTGTTATTTAATGTTTTATTAAAATATATAAAGTCTGAGGAATATAACAAAAAATTCATAAATATTGTATAGAGAACATAAAATTTATTAAAATTTATAGAAAACTAATAAATGGAGATGTTATTAGATAAAAAGATTTGATATCATAAATCTCCCCAAATTTATCAATAAAATTTTAAGCACAATCTAAATAAAAGTTTTTAAGCAAAACTTGACAAGCTGATTAAAAATGGATGAGTAAAGGGCTAAGAATTGCTAAGATTATCCTGAGTAACAAGTTGGAATGTATCTCTTATTAGATATCAATAATTACTTTTAAATCATTGAAATTAAGACATTGTGGTATTGCCACAAAGATTGAAAAATAGTCTAGTCAAGCAAAATACAACAGAAAAAGACTCACACATTCATGGAAACTTGATTTGTGACAAAGGTGACATTTCAGATCAATGGAAAAAAATATAGACTTTATAATAAGTAGTGCTGGGTCATTTTTCCATATTGAAAAAATAAATAGAACTGAATTTTTACCCCATACCTCACAAAAGTCAACCTAGTGGTCATAGAGTCCTGAGTATGAAAACAAAGCTATAAAACTTTAAAGAGAAAATGGTTTTAACATATGTAACAAAGGAACAGGACCTAGAATTTCCAAAGAAAGTTTGCTAATAAATAAGAAAACAAGCAAATAATTAAACAGACACTTCACAAAAGAAGAAATCTAAACAGGTAATAAAAAAATGAAAAAGTGATAAACTGAATTATTTTTTCAAAGAAATATAAATAAAAGCTACAGTAAGATAGCATCATGTACCCACTAGATGCGCAAAAAAATTAAGTCTGACAGCACCAAGTGCTGACAAACATTTGATGCAAACAATTATTTACACATTTATACATGTGTATATTATTGGTCAATTTGTAAATCAGTAAACTACTTTGGGAAACAGTTTAAGATCATCTAGCAAATTTGAAGGGACACATTGCTTTTGACCAAGAAATTCCATTTCTATGTATAAACCCTAAAGAAACACATTTTTTTCACACTAGGAGAGCACTCATAATAGCACTATTTATATTAGCAAATGTTCACTAAAAATATAATAAATCAGGGTGTCATCATATAATGGAAAGTCAATTAATTACATTTATCTACATCGATGTCTAAACCTCTGAAACCTAAAACTAGGTGTAAAATGTAAGGCACTGAATATCTACAGTATTATTCTAGTTATGAAAAGTTAAAGACAACATGCAAAAGTAAGCAATATATGGATTTGTATTAGAAACATAAGGTTGAAAATATAAAGAAAAGCAAGAAAATGATGAACACAAATTCAGAGTAGTGATTTTCTTTGAATTACATGAGATTGGAAAGGATTCAGAAATGATAACATTTTATTTTGTAATTTTGTGATCTGTACATAAGCATTGCTTGAATAATCATTACTTGTGCATTACCAATGCTTTATAAATATGGATTGGAATGTACTCAGTATTTTATAAAACAATTAAAAGTTCTAATATAAAACAGTCTCATTAATCCTCACATACTCAATACAATTGACTTTGAAGGTAATCTTTTTTTTAAATCAATATAGAATTTGAAATTGGAGGAGATTCAATATTGCTTAATCTGTACCATGTCAAACATTGAAAACAATTTTACACAAAATCTCTAGTGTCAGTCTCTACTTGGAGCTGTCCCAAATTCTACTTCTTTACTTACTCTTAGTAAATGATAAACTAGGGCCCAAAGACTGCATGAGAAAGTCCACATAGAGATTAAATGTTTATCAGCACATATGTCAAATCAACCAACATTTATTGATTATCTATTATATGCAAGGCAAATGTGTTTAGTGTTATGTAATTCACAAAAATACAGAGGGTACTCAGGTCTCCTCCTATGACTTGGAATTCTAAATAATCTCCTTGTGTTTCTTTGTCTTTTTATGTCTTTCTTTCACTCTGTATGTCTCTTTCTCTTAACACATCCACTCCAGTAATCTTCCTTGTGGCTCCCAGACCTGTGTTTCTACTGTACAGAGTCTAACACAGTATCCAATTCAAGATAAAAATTTCAAATAAATTTCTCCGATCATTCTTTTTCTTCCAAGTCTCTAATAGTCCCCACCACACTCAGAACCCACAGACTTAAATGCCTGCCAAGTCCAGGCAGGTCATTTATGAGTGAAGCCAGACAAGGAGAAGAGAAGAAGACGGAGAGCAGAAGGCCCGTGTGAGAAATGCAGCAGCGAATGTGTTCCAGCCAAGTATTGCCTCATAGGAACAGAGAATCAGTGTTGTATTTTCTTAAGAAAAGCATGAAATTTTATTTTTTTAAACTGAAATCACCTAACGTTTTTATTCATTTTTTAAACCATAAAAGGACCCACTGACTTACAAATTAGAGTACAAACTTCTTGACATAGCAGGCAGGTGTCTTCAAACTCTGTTTCCAAACTAACTTCCTCTTGCCTTTTTCCACACTCTGTGTTTTGCCCTCATCCTTCCTGTACACGCCACCTTCTTCACCAGTTCCGAGATGGGTTCACGTTTAGATTGGGGGGCCAATCCCTAGTACAAGTCTACTCACCCTGAAGGACTGCAATCAAAGTCACCTCCACTTGGGAGTCTTCCTTAACCCTCCATGACAAACTCAGGGATGATTAACTATATCTGTCTCCTCTTCTTTGTTCATATACATACAGGCTGTCCCCGACTTTCATATTTTCAGCTTCAGAACAGCCAACACTTTCATGCATTATACATCGACATTCCAAAGTGCCTTTTGTATGCCAAATCCAGACTTTCATACATCAGCAGATCAACGAACATTTTGCACTAATGTGTGGTGGCACCGCCTGACAGCCAAGAGTTCTGTTTGGGCAGCCATGCCATCTTTGTCTGCAAGAGCAGGCTTCGTGCAATTATTTGAATATTTTTTTGCTCTTTGCCCTTATTATTTTGCCAAAATGAATAGAAAATGAACATTGAAAATGCTGATAATAGCGATGAAAATCATAGGTCTCAAACGCTTAATACAGTTGAAACAAAGAGGAAATCATTAGGCATTTCCATTATGGCTCATCTTAACCCCAATCATACTTGCATTAGGTTTAAGCCCAATTATGAAGAAAAAAATATAAAATTAAGGACCCTGTGCAAAATGCTGGAAATAAATTGCCAAAGATTGTGTGTAAATGGCAAGATATAATTAGATGTTATATCATATATTTTAGATCCCAAGGGAAAGATAAAACTCTGTATACCATGTGTCTATATTTTCTACTTTAACATTATGACTCTATTATGTGCTTAAGGAATGTATTATGTGTGAATCCATGCACTGCAATGGGAACAATAGAACTTTCTATCATATCCTTAACCTTTGAATGTCCTTGATCCACTTGCTCCCTCCTTTGCTCACTCAATCACAAACCATCCAGGCCTACTACAGAATCTATTCGTGTTCATACACCCCTTGATAGCTACTGATTCCTTCTGCCACTCACAAAGATGGAATTTAAAGTAAAGATGCCTATATCTTATGGATCAAAGGCAGAATACCTCAAGCATTGCGGAGTGGGAGTAAGGGATCTCTTTTACCTGCCAGCAATTTCTGACTGAACACCGTGTTTCCCCAAAAATAAGACATTCTCCGAAAATAAGACCTAGTTACAGGTTTCCTTTTGAGAGAAATATAAGGCATCACCTGAAAATAAGGCCCAGGCTCAGTCTCAGAATGAAAATTAATTTACCATAAACTGGTCGCTAGGGCCGCCCAGACTGGCGGAGTCCTGATGTCACTGCTGTGTGAATGGAGAGAAATCAGCGTGGAAACTTTGTGAAACCTAAACTGCAAGAAGTTGTGACTTGGGTGAAGAATTCATGGGAGAAAATCACTGACAGTTGCATTGCAAATGCATTGCGAGCAGGCTACCTTGACAAGAAGTACTCATTTAAAGACAATGCAATTGCTAAACATGAGAGATTTGGTCCACTGATTCTAAAAGAAATGGAGTCACAAGAAATTCACCAGGAAATTCAGGAATTGGATTGTTATGATGATATTCCAGAAGATGATGACATGATTGTCATTGAATAAATGAATAAATTCTTGATACTGTAGGACTCATAGTTTGTCTGGTTTGTGTTTACAACTACCGTACTAGCATACCGTATACAGGTAATAAATTTCCTTTATTTTCATTTAACAATAAATGTGTACCATATTGTTCTTCATGGAAAAATAAGACATCCCCTGAAAATAAGACCTAGCGCATCTTTGGGATCAAAAAATTAATATTAGACACTGCCTTATTTGGGGGGAAACAGGGTATCAGTTACTATATATATATATATATATATATATATATATATATATATCTCATCACTCTCTCCTCATAAAAACTTGTCAACAGCCATAGAGAAGATGAGAAAAATGAACTCAGAGAGTTTAAGTAACTTACTCAATGTCATAAAATACACAAGGAGCCAACCTACAATTTAAAACCAACTCTGCCTTAATCCAAAGTGTGTTCACTATTACAAATACTGGTCAAGGCTATTATCAAATGATAAAATGATGTATGTTCTTATTGTCCATTCTTTAAATGTTTCCCTCTGTCTATGGCAATTTAATCTTCTTTTTCATAAAGTTGTAATGCAGCCATTTCTCATAAGGTTGGTTTGAATAGCTGCTACAAAGAAACACCTTACTCCTCATCCAATGAGTGTTGACTTCTTTAATGTAAATAATTTACACAAGTATGTACAGCCTAAGTTTTCTGAAATGAATCCCTTTTGTTCTTCTCCAGAGTGAACTTTTTCTGTGTGCATCTTCTCAAATCTTCATTTCAAAGATATTTTGCTATTTCATGAGGAATAGTCGTATACAATAAGATGTAAATCAAACCTAAATTTCCTCCTCATAGTAATACGCCATGTGATGCCATGGGATCACCACAATTTCAAATATTTTTTACTTTATAAGTGTGCGCCCAAATATATTAATGAACAATTGAGGACTATTCCTGTGAATGTCTTACCCCCTTGCCTCACCACCTTTTTCCTCCTTAAGGCACTGCAGTTGATGCCTATGAAACTAATATATCTGTGAGTCTCCAAGGTTTCCAATTCTACCTAACTAAGCCCAATTAGTTTGTTTGGCATCTCTACGAAATTTAATAATTGTATGGTCCCTGCTCTGTTTCTGTCTTATGTTCTGGTTCTTATGAAATTGACAACTACTAAAGGTTACAAAGATTCTGCTCTCTGGCTGCAATCGCCTGAATTTTATCTACTTCTACCAGCTGGGTGCCATGGCAGACATTATTGGTGGCCCCTTCAGATATATAGAGAGCTCTTTTTCCTGCTCCTGCTAACAGCTTATATCTTCAACCTCCTTAGACAGACCAGTGTGATTGAATCAAAATTATGCCTATTTTTTTTGTCAGACCGGAAAAAAAATAGATTTTTTTATGTGGCACAGAATCTTAGTAATTAGTTTATGGTGCCATTAGATGAAAAAAGTTGAAAATAGTTGATGTAGAAGAAACAGACAGAAGGTCAGAGAGGCTGCAAAGCTGTGTAAGGAAGACACATTCTACCAGACACAGTCAGAGAGGAAGGGGGGGTAGAGGGGGCGGGAAGGATCATTAAGCATCTGAACATTCCACCTCATATAGCTGCATGAGCTGCATAATCGGGGAGGCTCCTGCAAAATGAAGAAGTGAAGTCCCTCTTTAAGAAAACTGGGGGAAATGCAGTTTAAAGACTAAAATACATCCCATTTAGCTTTCCTCCTTCATCTCTCTTTCAATCTGCCACGCATGGCATGTTTTATTTGCTGTTTGATGTTTCACTTCTCTGGCACAGGGATATTTACTGGACAAGCACATAGGGACACCCAGTGCCATGCCTATATCAAAGCATGGCAGGGTGGAAGCAGCCACCCCCTCAGCTTCCCACACCTCTGACTCCCCAACCCATTCAGAGACAGAGCTGATATAAATTTTCCAACTCAGAGAAACCGGTAACATATTCATTTTCAATAGAAAAACTAGGTTGTGGATACGGTAATGTCTTGATTAGTCAAATATATATGATAAAAGTACTTGAAACATAATTATCAAGAAATAATAAACCTGAAATGATCAGGTAGTGCATCCTTCTGCTTACAGGAAATATGGCATCAATCCAAATCTAAAGATAGTTAAGAAAGAAATGATGAACCTATTCCCATTCTGTGTGTGTGTGTGTGTGTGTGTGTGTGTGTGTGTGTGTGTTCTCTTTTACTAAATTCCTAGTCAACTTCCAAGACTTCTGCTTAAGCCAGCATTTTCTCATTCAACATTTACTGAGTGCCCACCATGTGTCAGGCACATACCTGAATACATTAACTCCAAAACTGAAATGAAAAACATGATACAACTAATGCAGTGATTCTTACCAGAGTCCCACAGTCCTCATGAAACTGAACTTTTAAATTGTGTTGTTGTAATGTCCCATGAAAGGCTCCATCTTGTTTAACACCTCAAACTCTAAGACAGAGGTATTTTTATTTCACATTTATGGGTGAGGGAACTGAAGATCAGAGCTCTTAAGAAATTGAGAGAGTTACACAATTGGAGAGTCAGCTTTCAACTCAGGTTGTCTCAATCTAATACCCAATTTTCCCGATAAATTACCCTTTTCCCTTCGTTCTCTACTTCAGTGCAACACCATGTCTCTTATGTTCTCACATTCACAAGAACTCAACAATTTAGCCAGTCTGAAATGCATATGTCACTTTAAAAAGCCAATCTTGTTTGTATTTAGTTAGTTTTAGAATAGATGTATAGTGTTAGCTACAAATTTTAAACATAAATGCCTCCCAAAAGACTCAAAATTAAGCATGAAATTAGGTTACCCAAAGAGACAAGTTGGTAGCTTAATGTTATTTATTATCTTATTTGAAGGATCATATTTTCAAAAACTGTAACTGCTGTACAGTATGTATGTATGTGCTTAAAGAGAGGTCTATAGATCAAGGCAGTGATTTTCTAAATATGTCAAAAGTCTCATAGCATTCTGAAGGATGCTGACTAATCCAGTAGGATATTAATTATAAACATGTCTGCCATTCTTGCTTTTTGTTCTTTTCCTTGAATAGGAATGGAGTAATTCAGACTTGTGTGTATGCTTAGGTGTAGCTAGCAATACGACTAGATTTAGATACATTTATGAAGCATCAGATCAAATAAACATCTTACTAGAAAACACAACTTGTACTGGATATTAAATGTTTAAAGTAGGAAAAAGTTGTTTTTTTAAAAATAAGAGCTTAACCTTAAATAAAATAGCAGATGAGGTGGGTGAATGTGAAAGAATAGATAGCGTCAGTGTTTCTCGAGAACAAGAGTATTTATAGTTCCTCTGCTTTGTGACTCATGAGTGTGCTGTAAAATATTTGGGGTATTACTCATAACTACAAAAAAGACATAGCATAGAAGAGTTTGATGTTAGGGCCAAGGACAAGGTGAGCAAGCTGGTGTTCTACTTGTGATAATCCCATTTATAAGAAATTAAACAAGTTTAATAAATCAAGTTTCTCTAATTTTTTATTTCTTTTCTTTCTCTGCAAAAAAATAGTATGTCATTTAAAACAAGTGATAATCCATGTGCCTCAAATCTAAAACTGTCACACAAAAAAAGTCAAAATGAAAATAAGGCATAGGGAGTGTAAATAATGTAGCAGATTGTAAGACACTCCCCTTATATTTTTTGAGCAATGTAAGTGTGTGATTATTATGAAGACATGTGCTTTGGGGAGCAGATATATTACCCAAGGGGCATTTCCTTCAAGCATTCCTTCTCTTTACAGCTAAGAGGAGCGCCAGAAGGAAACAGATATAGTGATAAAAATGGAAAAAGTATTGATAATGGATTAGAAGATCAGGATGATATAAATCCTCTAACTCAAAATGCATTGTTTTGGAGATAACACTGGAAATTTTGAACAATAACTTATTCATAGAAAAAAGTTCATTTTATAGTTTTTCTGGACTTTTTCTGTAAGTAGTATACTTTAAGATCAAGTTAATCTTCTATAACAATATTAGCTCATAAAACTAATGCTAATTATGAGTTGCTCTAAACTATTTCGAGAAAGAGAGAGAGAGAGAGAGAGAGAGAGAGAGAGAGAGAGGTAACTTCCCAGAAATACAGTTTTAATACTACCTTACATGAAAACTATAGAATTTTTTTATTTTATTATTTACTTTTGCCCATAATCATGACTGCATTTGGTCAATTATATTTCTATAACTTTGAGTTTTTCACTTTTCAGAAAGGTAATATTTGACCAACTTTTCAGACTCCTAATTTTTTAAAGGATAAACTTAACATTTATATATTCTAGAAGCCACCTTTTATGGCAAGAAACACTACATCTAACTTATACTGAAATAGATAGCAGTTATCAGCTTAGAATTGTATTAAGGACACATAACATATAGCTATATCAAAATAGGTAAAATATCTATAGCTAATTTCCTGCTAGGTGGTGAACTATCACTGGACATTAGATTAATGTCCCAGAATACCAATCCTAGGTATTCCAAAAAAATAAATTTATCTAAAAACTGTTGAAAAAATCTGGTACAGCTGAGGATGGGAGGTACTGAAATATGTCTGTGTGCAACGGAAGGTTGGGTTCTCAACTTTGACACTTTCACCATTTTGGGCTAAATAATCCTTTGCTATGGGAGCTGCCCTGTGCATTGTGGAATGTTTATCAGCATCCATGGTCTCTACCCACTAGATACCAGTAGCACTGACACCGTTCGTGCTCCCACAAAAATAAAAAAAACATATGAGACATTGACCATCTCCCCTGGAAGGCATTGAGAACCATGGATGTAAATGATATTAACACATTGTCTCTTCCAAAACCTACATCAGGACACATGTCCAGCCTGTAATGTATGATACTGCAAACAGTCTGAGCTAATAGAGTGATTGATTGCAAAGGTCAAATTAAGGATATGGCCTTTAAATTCAAGCTTAATAGCCTCAAGGTAGCCCCTATAAAATAATAGAGAAAGCATATTAGGAGCAAAGGCATATAGAAGGTCAAAGGACTTTAAAAAAAAAACTATGGTGGGCACCTGGAACATGAAATTTACTGGAAACAAATACATTTAAATCCTATAAACTTTGTAAAGTAACTACAATGCCAAATAAACCACATGACTGGTTTATAATCATGTATCTGTTCAAGACTCAAAACAATTCTTTGGCCCCCAGCCTTCCAAGAGCAGGAAATTAGCTTAGAACAAGGTGCTAAAGTTACAGAGAGGCGCATTCCTTAGCATCCACCTCACCTGGGACCACTGAGAACAATAGACAAAAGAATAGAGTCAGGACCTAATTAAGGAAATTCCCACCCATTCCCACCCCCACCCCACCCCCTTTTCAAGGTAAGGGCCTTCATCTTATCTGTGCAGTGGCGTTTCAGGTTTGCTATGAACCAAGGTCTATGGACTGTTTCCAATCCTTCCCTTTGTCTAATTAAAGTATTCCAGCAGATATAATTTGTCTTTAAAGTTCATGGGATTCTGGGGAAAAAGTAAAGACACAATTAGATCTAACTCTAAAGCTATCATGAGTACAGAGTTCCTGTATTTTGAGTTGGATTCAGTGATTGAATGAGACCACCTCCTTGAAGAAGGGTTGAGTTTGTTCTATGAGTGGGATGAAAGGAGCAAGGGGATATTCTGTGTGACTGGAAAGTCGGACTATAGCAGAAACACTTACTACATATGGTTCTGGACATTTCCCAGCCTTTCTTACAGTTAGATTAACGTTACAGGGCTAGTTCTGGCCCACATAAGACTTGAAGCAGAAGTGACACAAATCACCTGAAGGTGGTGGCATTTAGAGCACAGTGCCTCCTCTGAGCCCCTTTTACCCTTTGGTGGCTTCCTTGGAAGCCCTGTGTGGACATGGTGGAGGCACAAAAGGAAATGAACCTGGATCTCTGACACGGCTTGGGGAAGAATCTCTGCTGCCTTTCCCCACGCTGTGCTGTGTTAAGGCACTGAAATTATAGGGTGTGCTTGTTACTGCAGCATGGACTAGCTAGCCTGTCTTTCCTAGCATAGTTCTCTAGCCAAGAGTTCCACCATCATCACTGCCACAGACAGAGCTAGGAAATATGCCACTGCTATATGGCTTAGCTACAAACAGCTGACTGCTGGTGAGAGTGCAGTTAGAAGTTTGTTTAGAAATCATTAGATGGTATGTTGCAAAGACATGAAAGAGGAACAGACCCTGGAGTACAGATTTCAGGAGAACCCCACATCTGCTCCCCTCTCTGAAAAGTGGGACAGTATGTATGCTCCCTTTTGATAACATATTCATTAGCAGCTGAAAAGTGCACTCTGTCTTTTGCATAGTATTTTAAACCCACAAGCTCCTTTCATGCTGTCACATTTTCTGCAGTCACAAAGAGCCTCCTTTTCTTAGCCAGCAGCCTTAATCATACTACTCCTCTGTACCTTAACCAGCACCTTGGTTTCTTCGAATGGGGCAGATAGTTTCAGTCTTAGGTTGAGGCTAAACTTCCATGCCAAATTAACTTTACATTTCCAAACTTTCCAAATCCCTTGTGTGTACACTATCAGTTCTCAACATCCACACAAAAATCTGTGGTCTGCCCTGGCTGGTGTCGTTCAGCTGGTTCAGCACTGTCCCATGCAACAAGAGGCCCCTGGCTTAATTTCTGGTTGGGCCGCATGCCCAGGTTGCAGGCTCAATCCCCAGTAGGTAGTGTGCAGGAAGCAAGCATTCAGTGTTGCTCGCTCACATCAATGATTCTCTCCCTCCCTCTCCCTCCCTCTCTCTCTAAAATTAATAATAAACAAAAAAACACATTTAAAAATTATGTGGTCTAGTTTAGGTAATGAAAAAAACTCAAAAAATAAAAAATAAAAAACCCTGCCAAGACCAGTTTGGCTCAGTGGATAGAGAGTTGGCCTGCACAGTGAAAGGTCCTGGGTTTGATTCTGGTCAATGGCATGTACCTTGGTTGCAGGCACATCCCCGGGGGGGGGGGGGGTGCAGGAGGCAGCTGATTGATGTTTCTCTCATCCATGTTTCTAACTCTCTGTCCCTCTCTCTTTCTCTCTGTAAAAAATCAATAATATATATATATATATATATATATATATATATATATATATATATATTTACTCAAAATTATTTTTATTATTTTCCTGAGTTGGTTTTTGTTCAGGAAAAAAATTGCAGATTTTTTCAGGGGAGCTATCCAGGGCCACCCCACTGTGCTTTAAAATTCAATGTGTTCACCACCTGTCTCCTAAAAATCTATTCTTTCTCCTATTAGTTCTACTCTCTGAACCAACAATCCATTTTCCATTCATCCATGTGCAAAGTTCAGAATTACCTTTCTACTCTTCTTCCTCCATCTGACAAGCCATAATGTGCCAAATGCTATAGAGTCTAACTGCCACCATTGTCCCTCCTATCAGATCCTTTTTCTCCAGTCTTAGTCGGCCCTTCCGAGCTGGTTCTTTTTGTTTGTTTTACCCTCATAAGAGCTACAGCCTTTCCTTACTCAGTGCAGTCTTTATAACTCCACCAAATTAGTAGGCTTTTTAATCAAGATATTAATTATGCTATTTTCTTTCTTAAAACCTCTCAGATTTCCCCCATTTCGTACTATACCACACCTTCATTCTGTCACCAAAAATCTTCCTCACTATAATCCTATCCTTTCTTTCTAATTTTGAAGCATTTCTCTTCTAGTTCTATCCTACATTTCAGAAAAATTGGTTGGTCACTCTTCCTTGTGCTCTTGCAAACTAGAGGCTTTGCTAATACCATTCCCTTGGACCAAAATATTCTCCCCCTTTTTTCACTGACAGGCTACCCAACCTTCAAGATCCACCTCATAAGTTCCATCTTCAGTAACATCTTTCTTAGTCCCGCCAACTGGTATTAGAGCCTCTTTTACAGCACTAATTAAATTTGATTTTTGTTTTGGCACTAGTTAAAATGTTTCTTCTGTCATATCTTTGCATTATTTGAGTTACTACTAATTTATGTTATTTGATGGCAAAGGTAACATAAAATAAAAATTAGAAAGCAGACATGAGCCCTAGCTGGTTTGGCTTGGTGGATAGTGCTTCAGCCTGCAGACTGAAGGATCCCAGGTTTGATTCTGGTCAAGGGCACATGCCTGGGTTGCAGGCTTGATCTCCAGTGGGGGGCATGCAGGAGGCTGCCAATCAATGATTCTCTGTCATCATTGATGTTTATATCTCTCCCTCTTCCTTCCTCTCTGAAATCAATAAAAATATTTTTTGTAAAAAGAAGAAGATATAAACTGGTAGAAGGAAGTAGCATATACTGTACTGACGGATCTTTATGCTTCAACTCTCTCCATTTCTTTCCTCTCTACCTTCAACATAGGTATTTAAAAATTCTCCTCCATATGAATATGGAAGCCTACTACCCCCACAATGTTTATGCTGACAGCATCACATAAAACACCATCTTAAGCAAGTTTTACTTCTGAGTCCTAGCTATTTGGACCCTGACTCTCAGTGCTCCTGTACTTCCCCACGATTGATTGCTCAGTTCCTCAGGCATTATAACAATACATAGCATCAATGCAATTCAGCCCAATCAGAGCTCCACAGAAAAAAGTATCTTCATAAATATTTTATTAAATTGATCTGAGAAAAATTCCAGAGAGATTCAAATTCCCATCTTGGTTTCTGTATAAATGCCAACTTTTGTAAACATAGCTATATATCATCCATGCCAATAGAGATATAAAATGTACTCTCCAGGTGGATCATCCACTCTGTGGATTTCTCAAGACAAAGTCACGCCTGCCTTTGCCCATGATTAGGCCAAGTGATGAAACACTGATTTTGAGGAAATAACTATGTGCCTAAGCATGAGTGTGGTAATATCAGTGACCCTCTATTTTAATATGATTTGAGATCTCCTATGCATAGGAACTGTTCCATTTCACCCATGAAAGTAATGGAGTTGATTGCTTTGAATATTCTGTACCTCCTCTTCCCTCCAGTGATATATCTATCAAATCATTTCTAAGATTCACTGAATAAAAAAAAACATGCATAGCTCTACTTATAAGCATATAATAACAAAATGCTTATGGTGCATACTGAGCATGTATCTCAAAGGAAACCCAATAAAAGCTAGAGAATGAAAAACGTCTCTACTATGCTCATATCTCTTTCTTGAGTGAACAATTAACTGTTCTGCTTTGTCCTGGGTTTAAGTTCCCAACAAAGTGGACTTTCAAGTGATTAGCTGGGAAAGTCCCTCCATATAGGACTGGTTCTTTATCTTATCCTTCATGGACATTGATGAAACCCCAGTTCTTTGCAAAATTCAAAATATAGGTACTTATACTAGAATTCATATTGCTTTTCATGTCCATAAATTATGGAGGCCAAATATGATCTGTTCTTAAGAATTCAGACATTTACTTTCAATCTCAGCAGGTCTAAATCCCCTTTCCAAAAGTGTTTGAGTTTCTGGGCCTCAAGCCATAAGATAGTCAGGGAAGCTGTCCTAAGGAATCAACTGCTCTCTGGTGGTTCAACTGTATTAGATGAAAAGATCATCTGCTCCCTTCTCTTATAGTCTCTGTCCCAACTCAATCACAAAATGAAAGCAAAATTGTCATGAGGAAAGGAACTTTTCAAACCTCATATTCTTCTCTTAGCTGAACCATTCCATTTATATATCTTGGCAGCAGTCATTAGCAGTGAGAAACCTGAAGAGACAACAAAAGAGAAATGTATAAGTCTTTTTCAAGAGCTTCTGAAGTGTTGAAAAGTGTTTCTATTTAAAAGCTCCTGACAATGATTGGCAAGATCTGAGAAAACCTCACAAGATGAGCCCCACCCTCTGAGAATTATTATCAGAACAGTAATTGGTGAACATCTAATCCATTCTAACCACAATTGAGGGATTGCAATATAATTGCTAGTTGGTGGTCCCTCTCAAATGCCACAAGAAGATGAGTGAAGCATTGATCAATACTGAACACCCCACAAGAACTATCGAACCTCAAAGAAGGGGAGAAGTTTTAATATTCTGAACTAACCTGACAATAAAAACAAGGGGGAGCTTGAATTGATTGATTGACTGATTACTAACTGGCCCATTAGGCTAGCCTCTTCCCAAGAATCTGACATTTAAAATAAAAATAAGACAGGCCTAATTTTAAGTTTTGCAATTAGGGGATTTAATTTAGATGTGAGGGAGAACAAAGGTGTTTAAACCAACCCAATTTAGTGCAGACAGAAAAATAGACAGAAATGAAAATTACAGAGTCAGTTCATAATAGATATAATGAAGCCCATTTATATTTGATGTAATAAATGTTTAGAATATTAATGACCCATATGGCAAAATCTGAGGCTACTGAAAATTGGAGTATTGAACACCAACTTTTCAACTTCCTTTATTTTTCACAGATATCTACTAAATGATACATAGAAGTAACCATGAGGGAGTTAAACCCATTTTGTTGTGACTCAGTCAATAGTGCTTTAGGAATGGGTAGGTATGATTGTCGTAATGAATTGCCTTGAAAGTACAGAAAGTTAATGGTCATCACCATTGGTGCAAGAAGAGGGAAGCCAAAAAAGGGGTGGGGGGCTTTGACATAATCAAAACCAGAATACAAATGCATAAACAGTTACTTTGATCCATCATAATGTAGTAAAGAAGATGCCTTTCTAAGTTGTCTGGTTTGTTAACCAAGCAACAGTACATTTATCCAAACTAAAAAATAAATTATTTGGAAAAGAAAGAGACTGAAAGAAGATTAATAGCAGACATATGCTCAAACTGTGAGATTTCAAATGATATGTCATAAGATATAACATCTAATCACATATATATATAACAAGACCATTTCTTTGTGGAAAAGAAGAACCAAAGATATTTAAGCGCCAGATTAATGCCTACTAATATTACAAATGTTTTACAAAGTAAGAACATGTAAGAAATTAAGTAAAACTCAACTTTAAGTCATCAGGAGACATTGATGTTGTAGACCTTGCCATTTTGTTAACAAAAGGTCACAAGTCCTAGTAATTACCTGATTTTGAAAAACATTCAAGAACAGATTGGGAATCTTGGACCCAGTGTCTAAGTGAGAACAATAAAAACAGTCTTCAGCTGCCTTTACATAACTTTTTTTCTTCATTATCACACAGCAGATGATATTTGTTTTTCTGTTTCATTTTTTGCCTTCTAACCTGAGCGACAGGCCAGATTCTCCTCCTCTGTAACTCTGCAGGGATTCTTCAGTTTGTACCTTTTGTGTAATTCTGCTTGGCATTCTAAATATAACTCCTTGGCCTGGATTTCAATATATTTCTTGACTTTCACCTGCAGATCTTCACTAAGATCTTCACTAAGATCCTTCACTTATTGCCATGGAACAAGGGGTAGTTTTATCAACAAAAGAAATATAAAGATATTATGTGTTCACAGCTATAATAACTAAATTTGTATTTCATAAATTGGAGGGGAGATGGAATAAGTCTTAAGGAATGAATTTTATCGTTTGCAATTCAAAATTGTAATTTATTGCTGCAATATAGTGATTGTTCCCTAGATTAAAATAGTATAGTTATAGTACTTAATTGACAACATTTCAAAAATAGTTTAACAAAGGTGAATTATAAGATTCTAATCTTCACAGTCTGCGATTTCTCAAAAACAAAGTTGAGCCTTGATATGGGCTAAATTACAGTAATGTAGACCTCTCGTCTAAGAAGTATAATTCCTGAAACTAGGTCAAAATCATTTCATATTCCTCCAATCTTTGAAGATGTACTTTTAACATACCAGGTGTTTTTACATAATGTGTGAAATGGTCATGCACTCTGGAAGGGCCAGACAACCTTGATAAAGCTTCAAGAGACAACCACATACTCTTTGAACACTGGTAATATTTCCATCATTACTTTTTTCAGTTCCCTTGATGATTCATGCTAAGGGTAGAGAACCGGAAGAGAGACTTTCCTGCAGAGTCATAAAAATAGCCAAAATGTATTTTGCTTTTAGCCATACATTTCAGCATGCATAAACCCTTTGGCTGATATTTCTTGCCATTTGGTCCAACTATACTTCCTGAAGACACTGTATGAAAAGAACTAGTCTAATTTAAGAAGGAATCTGTCCCTGGTAAAACAATACATACAAAAAAGAAATCATCCAATTTAGCCAACTTCCTTAGAGCCTTGATCTGAAAATTTGATCTTAAAATAGAAAACTTAAATAAAAGTGACTATCCAAGTCATTTTGCTCTCAGTACATTTAGGATCATTTTATGGAAAAGACACTCAATTCATTTAAATTAATTTTAAGGTCAATGAAACTTACATACTCTAAGTAGATCATTTCTACATGCTCCTATTTTACCTTGCATAGCCTCAGGTATATATATTTTTTCCTTTGTCATCAAAATGTTCCTTTATTAATAATTTCTATTCCAGGGGTAGGTTTATTTTCAGAGACATTTACCATAAAATTTCCAGAGATTTGTTAAAGTGTAAATGGCCTCCCCAAGGTGTTAAAAGGCAAGATATTCTGAAAATAGCTTAACTTAGAACACATGTGTTCCTTAAACATGAATAGAAAAGTACATATGAGTAACAATGTTCTTCCTTTCTTCTCTACTATGATTTAAATCATCTCATTTGTAGAGTATTTAATTTTAGGAAAATACTGAATGTTTATAAATTTTCTTTTGAATTTAAAAATGTATATACACACAAAGGAAGTAAAGTACATACTTATAGACTTATTACTCTGTTCAGTTGTCCAAATTATTGAAATGAACACTCAGCAATGAAATCTGCTCAACTGAAAATGGTCTCATGATCAGAATAAAGAAACTACAGCATAAAATGTGCTGTAGATTATCACACTTGTGCCTGATTCAACAGGACTAATATTTTACTAGAAATGGAGATAAAATTTGAAAAGAAAAGTACTTAAGGGAGTAAGTGTAATGTAAATTTAAATATTTTACATAATATTATTTTCTAGGTATTTGTTATATATGGGGAAACACAGCCCTGAATTATAGATCAGTAATACTTCGAGTGTGGTTCCTAGACTGGCAATTGCAGTATCTCCAGGAACCTGTTGGAAATGCAAATTCTCAGGCTCTACCCAGATCTCTGGAATCTGAGACTGCTCAACAAGCCCTCCAGTTGTCTAATGCACACTCAAGTTTGAGAAACACTATTCTAGATCATCATTTCTAGGATGTAGTAAATTCAAATATAAATGGACCCAAAAACTATTTTGCGTATTCAATAACAAACACAATATTTAAATTTGTATAGTGATTTGAAAATTACAAAGCCCTTTCAAATGCATTAATCTCATTTGACCTCTCAATATAATTGTGAGATGGACTAGCAGGCACTCATAGTTTATCAGAATTAGTAGGGATTGTTTAACAACATCATTGGCATCCAAACAATGCTGTAAACTCTTTGAAAATTTTAAAATATGTTAAAAATGTACAAAGAGTTTATACTGTATGCATCTATTTAAGATAGATTCAATTGCCGAAACCGGTTTGGCTCAGTGGTAGAGCGTCGGTCTGCGGACTGAAAGGTCCCAGGTTCGATTCCGTTCAAGGGCATGTACATTGGTTGCGGGCACATCCCCGGTAGGGGATGTGCAAGAGGCAGCTGGTCGATGTTTCTCTCTCATTGACGTTTCTAGCTCTCTATCTCTCTCCCTTCCTCTCTGTAAAATATCAATAAAATATATTTAAAAAATAAAATAAAATAGATTCAATTAAGCTCTATCTCTGACCAATATAAAATTAAATAAATTCTAAAACCAGCATATTCCTAGTTGATAATGTTTTACTAATAAATACAACAAGCATTTATGATTACTCTTGCTGGAGAAAAAAAAAGAAAAACAATTAAAGGACCCAGGTGGCCTCAGATATTTCTATTTTCATTAAAAACAGAGAAAAAGCTTAAGTTTCTGGAAATTCAATCATTTTTAAGTATTAATTCTCAATTTTATAGTATAGGACAATGGTCGGCGAACTCATTAGTCAACAGAGCCAAATATCAACAGTACAAGGATTGAAATTTTTTTGAGCCAAATTTTTTAAACTTAAACTTCTTCTAAAGCCATTCTTCAAAATAGACTCGCCCAGGCAGTAATATTTTGTGGAAGAGCCACACTCAAGGAGCCAAAGTGCCACATGTGGCTGACAAGCCACAGTTTGCCAACCATGGGTATAGGAAATAAGAAATCTTCTGCCTGAAATGTTTGTTTTCTATCTGGGGGGATAGATTGTAGACATTCTTCATATAGTGCTTTTCTAGAGGGAGAGTGAAGACATAACTTGGACCTTCTTATCATCAACTGAGTGTCTCTCTTCCAAAACTTTAATATTAATAGTTACATATTCTAAAATGAGCCCTAACTGGTTTGGTTCAGTGTATAGTGTCAGCCTGTGGACTCAAGGGTCCCAGGTTAGATTACGGTCAAGGGCATGTACCTTGGTTGTGAGCACATCCCCAGTAGGGAGTGTGTGGGAGGCAGCTGATTGATACACTCTATTCTTCTCACTTCCTCTCTGAAAAAAAAAATAAGGAAGGAAGTAAGGAAGGAAGGAAGAATAAAATGATTTATATTACTACCCAATCTCTTTTTATTTACTCTTCATAATTTTGAAAGGATAATTTAATGATGTATGTTAACAAAGTTAACATCTACCAAGATTGACACTACTCAAGACAAAGGCTTCAATGGTGCCTGGTGAGCAAAACTAGAATGTCACAGAATCTGTGAGAACATCTGATACGTACAGAAAGATTAAAGCAAAATGCTAGGGTAAACATGTTTCAGGCTGCTCCAGATGTTCTCAGATCCAATGGCTTCTCTAGAAAATATGTGTGAGATGATTCTTTGAATGACACAGGAGAATGGCTTCAAAATCTAGCCCAGGACTTCTCAAGCTGGGGTTTGAAAATATATTCAGGAAAATTAGAAGGTCCATAAATATTTTTTGTATATTACTTGTCATTTTTTTGGTAAACTTAAAATGCTTTATCAGTTATAAAGAAACTTCATTGATCACTCATAAATGAATAAAAAAATTATTCAGAAACTGAACACATTTCTTAAGTCATTCCTTCTCAAACTAAGGTGCAAGGATGTATGTCCTTGCGTGAGTTAGCACATTTGAGAAATAATAATTGTAGCACTTATGTACTGCCTTAAATCTGAACAATCTGACAAAGAAATACACAAATTCTTCACTTGGAAATTTGAGTAAATATGAAAAACCTATTTGAAAGCACATAGAAGAACATAGTGACAATGGCACAATCTAGTTATATTTCCATACAGTGTGATCGCGAGTTAATCAAATGATTCAAATAATTGAATCATTTTACTCACCTCAGTGATACACCAATGGGACAAGATAGAAATATTCCATTCCAGCAAGGAATCTTATTTTTATCACAAAATAAGTTTCAATTTACTGAGGCATGGATTACAATGTAAATCAGACTGACTTTATTTGGTTTCACTTTTGTTTTTAAATTCTTTACTGACATGTCCCCCTTATTACTTGTGCCTGGGCTAGTGCTCCCACTGGCCTGCAGGTGGTACATCACTGCTAACTTCACAACATACTCAACACCAGGACTCAAAGCTATTCAGTAGGCAAAGACCTTCATGGTAAGGTAAGGACACCATCTGAAGATAATCTTTAAGATAATTCAAGTATGTGGATGTTCAAAAATTCCATGGATGAAAAGTATGGCTGTGAGGGGAAGGGGCAATATATTAAAAGAAACTGGGGGAATATGTAGGGAATTCAGTATCCTCTATAATGGTCTACAATTGTCTGCTACTTCTTTATCCTGCCCTTTTTCAATGATTTAAGTTGTAGTTGAAAACCCTTGTCAGGAGTTTTAAGTACAAAAGCTGGCTTTCTCTGACACATCAAAATATAGAGAGAGCCAGAGTTCCCATTGTCTGAGAATAGAGTGACAAATATAAACAGAAAGAAATTCTAGTGCTGAATTTCAACTGTAGGTATTGCTATAGACTAGATAGATATATAATGAAATATCTTTATATATATATATATATATATATATATATATATAGCTATGTATGTGTGTATATATACATATATAACTATACATATATATCTAGATATAAATACATATATATAGATATAAATATATTAGTATATATATATAGTGTGTGTGTGTATGTGTGTGTGTGTGTGTGTGTGTGTGTCTTCTAAAGCAACCTAGAAGAAATTATCCTCAAGTAGCAATGGCCTCATCTAGCATTCATACCTTGGTTCCTAAACATTATTCTATAATTAAGGGGAAAAGCTTCTTTGAAAATTGGCTAATGCCAAGGTTGGGGCTGAAAAAAATACAAACTGTTTTTGGAACATCTTTGAATCCAGAAAGAAAAAAAATTGCCCCCATATAATCCTTCAAATGAGGACGTGTCAAAATAATCAAATCTGTTTGAAAGGACTCCCACTGGCCAAAATGGAACAAATTGTGCATCAAAATAACTAATGATAATTGCTTTTAAGTAATTTAATTAAATTACTATGAGAATCCATGAGAGCATTCTAATATAAATAAATAAATAATTGATTAAAATGGGAGAAGGAAAAACCATCATTGCAGAGAAAAAATTATAGCTAACAAATATAGAAAAACTATAAAATTAGAAAGTCATATATGGAAGTAATTGTAATATTTGATTCAAGCACAAGTCATCAATGGATATTAACCTAGAGGGTGGATATTTGATGAGACAGAATATTTAGTCTCAAAATATGTTTCGACAAGATAGTTATTAATTATGAAGAGGAAAATGGTAAATTTATGGGAGAAACCTGTCAAACACCACCTTACAAAATTATCAAAATTAATTCATCAGTAATGGGACTAGTGGCTATCATGTACCTCCTGAGAAAGAACACAACAGCATGTCTGTGGTATTCCTGCTGAAAATTCATCACCATTAATCCAATCATGAGGAAAGATCAGACAAACCAAAAATGTGAGACATGCTGCAAAATAATTAGTCTGTACTCTTCAAAAATGCCAAAAGACAAAGAATATTGGAAACTGTTCCAGAATATAGGAGACTGAAAGGTATGGCAACTAAATGCAACATTTGATCCCAGACCAGAAAAAAAAAAAAAAAATATATATATATATATATATATATATATATATATATATATATATATTTGGCTATAAAAATGTATTTAGCTACTAGAATAACTGGTAATGTTTTAATATGTTCTTTATTTATATATTTTAATGTAATGATATTGTAGGAAAAGAAATAAGTTTTTCTCCATCCTCATGCTGGATCTGAAAATTAAACTGACAAAAAGACAGATTAACAGGAGAAAAGCATACACATTTTATTTAATCTTTACATACTCATGGAGGCCTCAAGAGCATGAAGACATGAAGAAATTAAGTGATGAGGCAAGAAGCTTTCATATCTTTTAGACTAAGAAATAATATATGTGTGAAGAATTGTCAAAGATAAGGGTTTGGGGTTAGTGGTAGCCAATGGTAGGAAGATAAGGGTTAATTTTCTGTTTATACTTGTTTGTAGAGATTTATGGACCTCAAATTCCCTGACTCTGGTGATAAGAATGTTTTCCTTCCTCCTGGTTCAGGAAGAATAGAAAATGAAGTATGTTTCATTCATATTTTCCTTTCAAGGGAAAATGGGGTGGTGGGTCAAAGTGAACTTCCTGCTTCTTCTACAGTTTTCTCAAACTCCCGCAGCTTAAGGTAATAGGCCACATCATGGGGTAATGTGCCCTGAACCCCATCAGTATCAATGCCAATTTCCTGATTTATATAAATGCACTCCACTGTATAAGAAAACATCCTTTCTTTTTTTAAAAAAAAATTTTAAAGAAACACACACATTTAGATGTAAAGGGTATCCTATCTCTACTTACTCTCAAACGCTTGAAGAAGGGGGTGGGAGAGGATGACCACTCAAGGAATCTAGATAACTGTTAATTTAGTTACACTACTGACATTTTAAAATTACTTTAAAGCAGAAAGTTAAAAGAAAACATATTACTCCAATTTGTTGGAAATTTAGAAGATGGTATAAAAATTCAGCTGGGAGGTTAAAGAATAATCTCAAGAGATAATGATGTTATTGTCAGGTTCCAAGGGGAAGCAAGGCACAAGAGTGCCTTAATCCTCGCTATCTAGGAGAATGGTCTTCTACCAGGACATGTAAAATGGGTACTGATTTCAAAAATGAAAAATGCAAAGGCATAGTAAGAAAACATCTTGTCATGTAAAATGTATTTAAACATTTAAATCTAAAAGAACAATTTCATGGCACACTCAAAAGCATTTTTTTAAATTTTATGGTAAGAGCAACTTAGTCAATAATTATAGATATAAAAGTCAACCTCCCCCTTGGTGAATTTGAGAGACCACCTTATCAAGGAGAGGTGCCCAGGTGCTACCCAGGAGATAAGCAGATGTTTTATTCATCTTTAAAAATGTAGACCTTAGAAAAAGAGAACGTTAAGTTTGACATTATATGGACAAGACTCTGGTACTGATTTTCAAATATTTGGGTTATGAGAATAAGAAAGAGACAATTATTGCAAGAATCACTAAGGTCAAACAACCAAACTAACCTCAATTGAATTTCTGAGGTCAGTACACATGCAGGCCAGGATGAATCTATATTGTACTGCACTACCAAGAAGCCATTGGCAACATTTTACAAAAACTAATTATGAACAAAATAGAAAGGGTATAGGCTGATCCCACATTCTGATACAGTTGATCGGAAGTGGGTTTAAAATCATTTCCACCATTATTTCAAAGTGTGCTTATTTTGTTAACCAGTATCACGCCCAATAAATTTGATAAAAAGGAATAAAAAGCGGCTTAAATTGGAGAGCATTATCTTGTACTATAAAGAATTCCATCCTGCCGAAACCAGTTTGGCTCAGTGGATAGATCAGCCTGCGGACTAAAAGGTCCCAGGTTCGATTCTGGTCAAGGGCATGTACCTTGGTTGTGGGCACATCCCCAGTAGAGGTGTGCAGGAGTCTGCTGATTGATGTTTCTCTCTCATCAATGTTTCTAACTCTCTATCTCTCTTCCTTCCAATCTGTAAAATATTAATAAAATATATTTCTTTTTAAAAAAAGAATTCCCTCCTGCTCAGAAAGTATATGCTTGAAAGGCAAATATGCCAAATTTATCGGACATGGTTTCAGTATAGAGCTACAGAAGCAGAAATAAAGAACATTTTCACAAATTGGAATTATTGGTTGAAGACGACAAGGCTATTGGTTCAGTAAGTATGGTATGATTATAAAATACAGAAAATTTGAAAGCTACTGAAAAAAATTGTTGTAATGAGCAATAAACAGAGATTGACATTGCTAGTATTTTGGTGTTTTTCTTTTTAATTTTGTGTATATGTGTGTATGTGTGTCTTGAAGTGGCAACATAACACATATTAACTCATTACTTCATTTAGCAAACATGTATAGCATGCTTTCTAGTGTCTGGCATTGTTCTAAGAATTGGGGACAGTCAGCTATAATTAAAATAGAAACTCTTGAATTTATGAAAGTTACAGTCTATATATAATTGAATATTTTATTTTCTTTAAAATTACATTGAAGGGTCCTTGAAGTCATTAAATATTTCTTAAATGGTAACAAGTGTGCAATATTTTAGTAATTGTATTATGATTACTTTAACCATTTCTCTATTCTTGAACATCTAATTTCAAATTTTGTTACCATAAAAATACTGAACAGTTTTATGTCTAAATCATTAATCAAATTTCTTATCTCCTTATAATATGATCAAGAATATGTTATTAATATTCAACTCTACCTTTCTATCTTCTAGCTGACTTCTACAAAGATTTTAACTATTTATACCAAACATGTAATAAATTAATGCATAAAGCTTCCTTACCATGAGTATTATATTAAAATTTGAAAGAAAACCAACTAAAATTAAGCAACTTGCTGGATTAAAATATATTTTATTGAGGTTTTAATTTACTAGACACTTTCATTCCCTTTTTTGGTGAACTATATCAAATCCTTTTTTTAAAAAATTGATAAGTAGAGTGTACATCTTGTTTAATTATTTGCAAACATTTGTTAAAGATAGGGGGAATAATTCTTTGGCAAGATAAACTTTAATATGTAAAAAATTAAAAAGGAAATTTCAGTTTCTCTGTCTCTGTCTCTCTCTCTCTCTCTCTTTCTCTCTCTCTCTCTCTCTCTCTCTCTCACACACACACACACACACACACACACACACACACACACACACACAAACGTACATGCACCAGCACAAGATAGAGAATTCCTGGTTTAATTGTACTTCATCTTGATTTCATCTAAAGTTTTCAGATACTATGAGTACATAATAGCCAACACTGAAATATATGACTAAAAAAGAAATACTAAGAGAAAGTATGTGTTCAAATATGGAGGGTAATGCTTTCACCGTTTGCTTGTTTTTGTTTTTTTGTGGGATTTTTTTGACTAGAGAAAATTATGAAAAATCACCCTCATATTTCTGTGCACATTTTAAAAGACATATTCACATACAAAGTCTTTTCAGGAAGAGAATGACCAGAAACAGAATAGAGTTTAAAACATAGTGTTAACAAAATAGAAAGCTAGGATATTTATATTTACAAATGCAGCTTGTCTTTCCAACTGTAAAAAGAGAGATATAATGTGTACAAGAATAGAGTGATTTTGTGGTGCTGTAGGCTCCTGAGCTAGCATAGCCTCTATACATAATAGAATCTTAACAAGTACATATTTATTGAGTGCATGTATAAGTGAGTGTGTGAATAAATGAATCAATCTCCAAATAAGCCAAGATCAATGAATAGAAATTCCAATATACTTATGTTTTTTAGTCAATATAAGGATTATCTTTATAATCATTAAGTTCTCCCAACAAAGCATAGGTTGCCTCCAGCAATAGCAAGCACCCCGGGATTTTTCGAGCATAGAGAAGAAGAAATTGGGGGTAGAGAGAGACAAGTTAGCATCCAGCCAAATATCCAGAAAAGCCACTCTTACTTCTCTGACTTTTAAATTCTGTGAAAGAAGACAAATATATAGTATTTACTAATCCACAAAGGAATGAACGGAATGAAATGGGAGTAAATAAAAAAGACAAAAAGCCTGATTTTAAGACTATGTTGAAGGAAATGGGTTGAGAAAGGAATCATTGAAAAGCAGGAGTATTTAAAAACACACTTCAAATGAAAAACCCGAGTGTCACGAGTTCAGATTCTAAATGTCTTTTGAAGTAATTTAGATCAGTTTATACTACTTTTTTGCATTTTAGAGTAGAATCATACATTTGAATGTGATATTTGGCCAAATTTTTGAATGAATAGAAAATGTTAGTGAGCTGTATTTCATTCAGATTCAAATTTGGGGCAGTGGTGTGTTTATAAAGAATACCCAATAAATATGAAAGTGGTTCATTATTATTAGCCCTCATTATTTAAGCATGGCCGGCTTGACAGGATGCGTTATTCTAGAAAATGGGTATAACAGATAAAAATCTTCCTCTAAACTTTTATACCTAACGCATTAACTGCAATCACGTTTCCAGCCAGATTAATCACACAGATATGTAAACTATTTAAGACGCTTGAGTGGGAGAGCCAGAGGCACTCTTTCTAGGCTATGTCTGCCAAAAACCATTGGAGGCGTCTCCATGTCTAATATTAGATACTACAATTGGACCTCCGCCTCCTGTCTCCAGATAACTACTCAGTAGGGCTGACTTTCTCTCGGTTTATGTGAAGAGAGAGGATAACAAAACTTGTGATATTCTGGGATTTTGCCAGAATTCAGTGGGTGGTAAAACCAAAGCCGAAGGCCAAGTGACAAATCCACTAGCGAGCTGCACAAAATACACCCTCACGTTTTTTGTTGATGAAAGTGTCATTCCCCCCCCCCTCCCCGAATGTGGGGGTAGGGAGGAAATAATCCACTTTTTGAAAGTGTCTCTCCAAGAAAAATAGTTCCAACTTGAGGCTGGTATACTGTGAGGGGGGAGAAAAAAACAACTAAAATAAAAAAGCTTAGCTGTAGTTCATTAACTTTAATTGGTTTTTGTTGCCTCTCCTCAGGTTTTCTGGATCTTTCAGCCATCTCCTCCCCCAACTCCCTGCTTCCCCTTCTTCTACCTCTCGCCTCCTCCCCCTCCAATCTGGCTTTCCCTCCTTCCTGGCAGCATTTTTAGTTTTAATTTGATAGTAAAAAACTGAATCCAAAGTTACAAAATTCTTTAGATTTAACTTCTTTGAAGGAAAAAGAAGTTTGGGAAAAGAACGGTTATCTCAGCCTCTAACCAGCCTTCCTTCAAAGGCATGGTCCTGCAGGTGGCAGGGGCTCCGTGAAGGTAGAATGGATAGTAGAAATGCATGAAGCCATTCTCCTGATTAAAAATGTCTTTTGGAGGACTGGCTTAGGACAGGCATCGAACATGAGTCCTGAAAACAAGCCTAGAACAAAACAAATCCCCCATTCTCATCGAACTTACAGTATACTGAAAAGACAGACAAAAGCAAATGGACAAATACATTAAAACTTATTTTTGAAAAATGCTATGAAAACACAAAGCCTGGAGGAGGAATTAGAGTGTTGGGGTGCTTCTTTGGAGAATTTGTCAACAAAGGCTTCTCTGAGGAAGTGACTCTTGAGTAGACACCTAAGAAACTGAATGTAAACCATGTGATTTGGGGGGGGAGGGTAGGAAGGGGGAGTATCCCAGAAAAGGGAACACCCCACAGTAAGAAGGCCAATATATCTGGAGTGCAGTAAGCAAAAAGGGCATGGGGAAAATGTCAGAAATAAGTAAGAGAAAAAATAATTAACCACTTTCACGTTTATCTCCTACCAATGGAGAGTTATGCAAGCGCATGAGCATTCTACAATAGTCACCATACCTGTCAGGTTCTAACCAATTGCTGTATTAAAATTTCCTATGCACTTACTTGTACAATGTAATGCTGTTTTATCATTGCCCCAAAGTTCCCACTCCCATTGTAAGCAAATTAAAGCCAGTCTAATTCAAAGGTGAGGGTCTAATTTGGATTGAGGGTAAGAAGGAGGATGGGACTGAGACCTAAACCTCATACAGCTTGTTAATTCCTGTACTGATAATAATTGGCCCACCCAATTTAATTTAGCTAAGTGAAGTTATATGAGTCACATATTTCCTCAACCTTTTATTTCTGTTCTATCCCATAGAATAATAGTCAGATTGATTTATTATGTATATAAATTATTATATCAAATATATGTATATATGTATATGTCATATATATGCATATACACATTGACATCTATCTACATAAATAAAAATGTGTGTGTACTCCCTACCCCCACATCTTAAGGAAAATGAGACAAATTGCATTTTATCAGCCATGTTTGATATTTAAAATGTGGCTTCAGAAAATATAAGCACCTGCCTGTTTTTAGATCCACTCAGAACTCCCCACATATGCAGAATCTTTTTAAAAACCAAAGCAAAAACAGAAAGGAATGCTAAATTGCTTTTAGGTACATTGGATGATTTCCATTAGCTTGACTTATTTTAAGCTCACAGCACACACAACTGCTAATTTTCATCGCTAATGTAGTCCAACCTGATCTACCGAGGCAGAATTGCACCTAAACCTCAGACTTAATTCACTGCTTCCTAATGGAAGTGGGAGCCAATTTTGGATAAGAAAATAGTTTTAGAGAAAGGAAATACTACAATAATGACTAGGCAAAGAATATTGCCCTGGGACCAGAAGAACTGAATTCTAATCCTACTATATGATGATTTCTCTGAATCTCAGTCCTCATCTGTACAAGAAGATAATCTTAAATTGATGATTTCTAACAACCATTTAAGATTTTAATCTGTATTGTTAAACTTTAAAGAGATTCAAAGAAGACTTGAAATAGATTATTAAATAATAAATCCACATTATTGGCTTATTATGTGTGGGTGACACATATCAAACAGAATACTGTTCAATTGTTCCATATGGAAAACATGTCTAATGGCCATCACCTTGACCAGAACATGTCAAAAACATGAATTAGCAAAAATTTCTTTGCACCTTGTCAGCCATCAAGATTTGAGGCTTTGGTTTCATTGAGACAAAAATTAAGACCATGTTGATGTAACATCAGTTTTCCAGGAAATAGTTTGCATGTATAATATATACACGACACCAAGAAGGGCATTAGGAAGAATTATAAAAGAAATACATACATATATACATACATACATACTTTACATATGTGTTTATGTGTGTGTTTACACTTATCAAGTATTTGACTATTAATTACTAGTAGCCCTGCACACAAATCTGTGCACCAATAGTTTGCCAGTAGCTCGCTGCCACTCTCCAGTAGCTCCCTCTGGCCCCCTTGCCCCCCCCCCACACACAGCTTGCTGCCCTGCTTCCTCCTGTAGCTCTCCACCATCCACTTGTAGCTTAACGCCCCACCCTCCTGCTGATCCATGATCCAGTCATTACGTGGTCCGTCATTATGCTTCACGGCATAACAACTATTTGCATATTACATCTTTATTATATAGAATGAGCCAGTTTTATGCCTAAGCATTCTATTTTTATAAAAGAGGGGCAAATGATAAAATTATATCAGCACATGATTTCCAATATGTTCTGATGTCAATACTCAGATCAATCTCTTATTCCTGCTATATATATTCCTGCTATATATATCACTAGTTGTAACCTGTCTGTCTGATTCTCTGATTCTTCCTGATACAGTTCTGGAGGATTGTATGTTTCTAGAAACGTATCCATTCATCCAGATTGTCCAATTTGTTGGCATGTAGTGGTCATAATATTTTCATACAATCATTTGAATTTCTTTGGTATCAGTTGTCACTTCTCTTTTACATCTGATTTTATTTATTTGGGTCCTCCCCCTTTTTTTCTTGAGTCTAGTTAAATAAAAAGGTTTGTCAATCTTTTTTTATTTAAATACACATTTTATTGATATTTTTACAGAGAGGAAGGGAGAGAGATAGAGAGCTAGAAACGTCAAACCAGCTGCCTCTTGCACACCCCCTACCGGGGATGTGCCCGCAACCAATGTACATACCCTTGACCAGAATCGAACCCGGGACCTTTCAGTCTGCAGACCGACGCTCTACCACTGAGCCAAACCGCTTTCGGCAGGTTTGTCAATCTTGTTTCTCTTTTCAAAGAACCAGATCTTGATTTCATTGATCTTTTGTGTTTTTCATTTTGCTCTATTTCCTTTATTTTTGCTCTGATCTTTATTATTTCCTTTCTTCTGTTCACTTTGGGCTTTATTTGTTTTTCTTCTTTCTAGTTCCTTCAAGTGTAGAGTTAAATTATATATTTGAAGTTTTTCTTATTTCTTGAGGTAGGCTTGTAATTCCATGCATTTCCCTCTTAAGACAGCTTTCACAGTGTCCCATGGATTTTGGATTGTTGTGTTCACATTTCATTTGTCTCAACATATCTTTTGATTTTTTTATTGATATCATTATTAATTCATTCACTGTTTAGTAACATGTTATCTAGCCTCCACTTCTGAGAATTTTTCAGGTTTTTTTTATTTCTATTTTCATCCCATTATGACCAGAGAAAATGCTTGATATGATTTCAATCTTCTCAAATTTATTAAGACTTGCTTTGTGTCCTAACGTGGTGTATCCCAGAAAGCATCCCAGCGCACATGAAAAGAATGGATATTCTGCTGCTTTGGGGTAAAATGCTCTGAAGATATCAATTAAATCCACCTGATCTAGTGTGTCATTTAAGGCTGCTGTTTTCTTATTGATTTTCTGTCTGGAAGATCTATCCATTGATGTCAATTGGGTGCTAAAATCCCCTACTATAGCTGTATTGCTGTTAATTTCTCCCTTTGTGTTCATCAAGATTTGCTTTACATATTTAGTTTTTCCTATGTTGGGTGCATAAATATTTACAAGGGTTCTATCCTCATTGGATTGCTCCCTTAGTCATTATGTAGTCTCCTTCTCTGTGCCTTATGAGAGCCCTTGTTTTAAAGTCTATTTTGTCAGATATGAGTATTAATATCCCAGTTTTTTTCTTTCCATTTGTATAAAATACCTTTTTCCATCCCTTTATTTTAGTTTATATGTATCATTTGCTCTAAGGTAGGACTCTTGTAGACATTATACTATATATGGGTCATGTTTTTTTTTTTTTAATCCATTCAGCTACCTTATGTCTTTTGACTGGAACATTTAAGCCAGTGGTCAGCAAGCTCATTAGTCAACAGAGCCAAATATCAACAGTACAACGATTGAAATTTCTTTTGAGAGCCAACAACCGACTTCTGCACATGGACCAGGAAGTTGAAATTGCACTGTATGTACATGCCCGCACATGGTATTTTGTGGAAGAGCCACATTCAAGGGACCAAAGAGCTGCATGTGGCTCGAGAGCTGCAGTTTGCCGACCACTGATTTAAGCTATTTACGCTTAATTATTTTTTTAATATATTTTATTGATATTTTACAGAGAGGAAGGGAGAGAGATAGAGAGCTAGAAATATCGATGAGAGAGAAACATCGACCAGCTGCCTCTTGCACACCCCCTACCGGGGATTTGCCCGCAACCAATGTACATGCCCTTGACCAGAATCGAACTTGGGACCTTTCAGTCTGCAGACCGACGCTCTACCACTGAGCCAAACCGGTTTCGGCTAAAGTAATTATTGATAGCCCTAGCTGGTTTGGCTCTGTGGATAAAGCATCGGCCAGTGGACTAAAGTCTCCTGAGTTCAATTCCGTTCAAGGGCACAAACCTCGGTTGCAGGCTCCTCCCCAGCCCAGGTCCTGGTTGGGGCTTGTGCAGGAGGGAACCAGTTGATGTGTTTCTCTCACATGGATATTTCTCTCTGTCTTCCTTCTATCTTCCCTCTCTCTAAAAATCAATGGAAAAATATCCTCAGGTGAGGATTTAAAAAACAAGTGATTATTGATAGATATGTATTTATTGCCATTTTTTTTAATGTTCCTCTGTCTTTTTCTTTTTTTCTTCTTCGAGAAAGCCACTTAACATTTCTATTGTAGCAGGTCTCCTGTGGGTCTGCTGGTATAGTCTCCCTGACCACCTGAGCTTGGTGCCCCAGGAATGTCCCTTGTGTGGCTTATGTGGATCCTTTTGTTGCAGATGAGTCTTGATTGCTATTGGCTCATTCGTGCATGGGAACAAACCCCGGGCAGGCTGTTTCTGAGGTTCAAGCCCCTCACCGCCATATGCAGCGCAGGTGCTGACAGCACAAAGCTGAATTTACCTCATCTGGGTCTCACAGCTGCCAAGATCTCCCTTTGGCTATGTCTCTTGTAATGCTTATTGGATCCTGCTCTGATGTCGTCTAGAGCTGGCCAATTGGTACGTTGGTTCAGGGCCACTTTGGAGGGACTGTGGTAAAGGCCAGCACCACCTGTGACTGGTCCTGGGCGACTTGTTCGGAGCTACAAGAGAGCCAGTTTGTGGTGCCTCTGCTGGGCCTGGATGCACGTGAGAACGAGCAAGCTGCCTGCCAAAGTCAGTTTTCACCAGCAGGTTGGACCAGTCAGCTAAATTCCCAAGGCCTGGCGAGCTCCTCCTCCACCTGCCTTTGCCTGCCAATGCCCGATATGCTGTCACTGAAAAAGCCTCTGGCGGTACCTGAGTTGTAAGAGTAGATTCTCGGTGAGTCCCCATGTAGGGGTGAGTAGCGATCACTGGATTAATACAAGTTCCAAACTTGGTGCCAATGCTGGGTCTGAAGCCACTCAGCCAATATCCTCAGGTAGCCTACAGATGCAGGCTGACTAGAAGCTAATCTGACAGGCAGCAGTTTATGAAGAAGGCACTTAAGCCCCTTCCACAGAAACGCTGTAAGATGGCCATTGTTGCATGCTCTTTCTGCCCTGAGTTCTGGGAGAATAGTCAGGGGAAGTGCTTGCACATCCGTTAGGAATTGCTTCTCTGTGCTCTACACTGCTGTGGATCTTGCAGAGGCAAGCCCCGTTGTTATTTAGAAATAGGTGTTTGGGGGGCTTATACCTGGGATGGGAGCTTAAACGCTGGGGCACCAGATGTATAGTCTACACCCTCTGTTCAAGCTGGGAGCTGAGGGTCCCTCCTGGCTGTTGGCACTGTGCCAGGGTTGGAGTAAATAGGAAGAGTGTGTCACAGCCTCCGCTACCCATTTCAGTGTGGACATCTTCTCCTTCCCTCAGTGTGAAGGAGTCAGCTTATTTCTGAACATATTTCCGAGGAAACTGCTCTGTTTGTAGGTGAACATCCAGTGCACCTGTGGAAGGAGGCAACTTCAGGAGCTTCCTGGGTCACCCATCTTTTAAACCTGCTGTGGGTCGATGATAACCCCAGGTTTATGAGTCTGCTCCTCACCCAGAGTCTGACTTTTTTTTTTCTTTAATCAATTTAGATACTGTTCTTTGAAATGTGTTTTGCATGAGCAAGTATCATGAATATGATTCTTTATGTCAACAAATACATTGTAAAGCAAGATGTTGAAATATTAAAGTAAAAAAAAATTAAGAAACAAACAAAAATAGTTCTATCCCTCCATCAACTGCCCAGGTAGGGATATAAGGCTGTCAAGAAATAATTACAATATAAGAAGGCCCATTACTAGCATTTGCTCAACCTAAGCAAGAGTGCAAATGGAGGACCACATACCAGATGTCTAAATATGAAAAACTATACATGAATGAATGAAGTTACAAATCCTTGAATAAAATGTTTTGTTTTTCTACCTGGATAAACATATATTTTTAAACAACATGGATTTCCAGGCTCAAGTTTAGAATTCCTGGATGCCTCAGAGTTCCAGGCTGCAAATGAATGTCACAAAAAAGGCTGCCCTCCGGCCCCAGTGCTGTAACCCTTCTCCCTGTTTCATAACCCCACCCTCAACTCTGTCTTTTACCATAAGGGGTCTTGGACGCATGTGTGTGAACATTGTAGGCAACAAGTCTAAGTCCCAACCTCATTCCACATCCCTCAGACCTATTGGTGAGCATGCATGGGTTACTCTCAGATGCAAAAGCCCAGGGACATGAGCTTCAGCAGTTTATGGGATGGAATTGGGATCATTTGGGTGTAAAGTTTAACAGTACTAGGTGTACAAAGCATAGCTTAGAAAGGGGGAGCGTAGAACTTGGGGTAGCACATCCCTTTGACCACAGGGACCTCTCCCCGGATGGAGAAAGGCCAGAGCCTTGTAAATTGGGGCCCCTGCTGCCCAGGTCTGGGGTGATGCTAGCTACAGTCATCTTTAAAGAGGTATTCACAGAAGGCCGGTGGATCCATGAATGGCAGGCATGGGGAAGTTTTCAGAGAGGAGATGGCATTTGAGTTGGGTCTTACAGCATGAGTGGGAGTTTACCATGCAGAGAAAGGAAGGAAGGGCACTCCAAGAAAAGACATAACATATGGGAGAAACACAGTTTGAAAGAGTGGCATATTCAGAGAATGGTGAGAAGTTCCTTCTGTCTGCGTGTAGGGGCATGTGGGAGATGAGAAGAGATAAAGGTGGCAGGGTTTATGGAGGAAGTGGTGGGGGAGGCTTTGAGCATGATAAACACTGTTCTCCTAGAAAACACTGGAGATTATGTAATGGTAGCAAAGCACACTCCAGCACCGGCCTGTGATCCAGAGGGGACCTCTGGCAATGTGGACAAACTAGAAGCGGGGAGACCAACTGAAGGCAGTTACACCTAGAAAATAATAAAGGATAAGACCCCTGTCATCAAGCACTGAAAGCCTACACATGGACATTATTTCTCGCTTCTACCTGATAGTATTGGACAAGGAATCTAAAGAAAGAAAATTGAAGTCTCAATCCCGTTGTATTCCCAAAAAATAATGCAGTGGCAATGATGACAGAATCCCGAAATGAAGAGACACGTAAGAGGGAGAATCTGTAGGACTTGGCTACCTGGGTAAGGAAGGAAGGGTAAGAGCAAAGGAAGGTCTGAAGGTGATTCAGGAGGTTTCTAACTCCGGTCGACTGTGATGATAACCACTGAGATGAGACTATAAGAAAGGGGTCACCTTTTCTGGAGTTGACAAAATTCTCTTCATTTCTACAATATTGTCCGCTATGGGTGCACAGTGTCAGACGACAGAGCTCCTGTCCTACAGTGAAAGAGGCTAATCCCCCCCCCCCCTTTTGCAAGGAAACTACCTTTTTTGCAGTTTTCCTTTTTCTGCTTTTAACGCTTCTCTTCCTCCTCCTTGTTAAGAGGTTGTCACTCGTTATATCTTTTTATTCTCAAAGCCCCAACATGGACTGTCAATCAAATCACTGTAGCTGTTGTAATTGTAAGATTAAACTAGGACCAGAAGATGGACTCAGAGACTCATACAGATTAAAATATGGAAACTTCAGCCCCTCCCTGCTATAATTTCTTCTTTGGTTGTTTAAACGTTTTATCACATAGAGCTAAAATTATAAGACTTGGCCTCCAAATACGAGGTCTAATTACCAAAATCTGCAAAAAAAAAGGCAGGCCTAGAGGTAATCTGAAGAAGTGGAGGTTTTTGTTTGTTTTAAATCCTTCTGTCTATTGGTATTTTCTCTTCCATGCAATGCTGATTTTTTTTTTATTCTCCCAGATCACAGAAACATTGTTGGCAAATCTTGTCTACCTACTCCCTGCCTGTTTGAAAGATAAAGGCAAATTTTAACTCAACCGTTTCAATTTCTCCCACACCTTTGGAAAGTGTAAAGATTCCAAAGCTTCGCAGCTAGCTCGGTTCCTAAAAGAACAATGGAGCAGACTGACCTAGAAATAAGGTGGGCATGTTTGCCAAGGCATGGGAGAAACCCCCAGCCAGGCTCAGCCAGGCCCTCTGGAGCTGGCCTGTGGGGAGGGAAAGACACAGCTGGTTCCTGATGCATGGGGCTGGGAGGGTTTCTCTGACTCCACTGGGGCTGTCTGAATGCTTCTCACCCGCTCAACCCGTCAATCTGGAACCAGTCAGATTTAGTTGTCTGAAACCAGACTACTAAATACACAAACAACAACAACAACAAAAATTAAAATACATACCACAAAAACTAAATGCGCCAGGTAAGGAGGACGGCAATAAGTAGAAACATTATCACTGATTGCTTTCAGTTTGATAAAAATATCTTTGTTTTAGTAACTTATGTAGATATCTGTGATTGTGATTGCTATATACCAAAGCAATAATGAAGGCTTTTTCCCTCCCCAAAAAAAACATTCTTTCACGCATATAATCAAAACTAAAGAGTTTTAAGGGATTGTTTTAAAATGTAATTTATTTCCTCCAATTTAATAATCATATTAAGGATTTTCTCATAACTGTTTAAAAATATTTTCATTCCTCCATTTTTAGGTTTAAAAGTAATTCAAGAGTGATATTTTTCCCAATAAAAAATATATTTCTGAAATATCTCAATTATTTGCTCTTCCTAAATGTTTTCCATTGCAAGGATTAGAGGTGATAAATCACATTCAGTTTATCTCCTACGGTTTCTTCTAGCACATTGTCAACTCCCCTCTCACCCTCAATGTGCACACCACCTGCATAGTAACTGCATATGGGACAGTGTAAGGCTGTGGGATAAGTGACACTATTAGCACAGTGTGGCGGCTTTGATGTGTAGCTCTCGGCAGGGTTGCCAGAAGAGTGACAGACTCCTGCTCTAATGCAAAGACTATTTCTCATTTACTCGGTTCACTTCTAATAGTTTTACATTACCATTGGTGGCACAAAGCAGGCACCGGGCTGAAAAATCTCACAACCTTGGGTTTCGTTTCTTGCGTTGAGTGCCAGCTTTCTATATTCAATACGCCCTTTATTAAAAATAAAGAAAATATTTTTTAGAAAAATATTCAAATGTATGATAGGTATGAAAATGAGGCCAATCGTTTTTGAAAACAGTGTTTTAGCTCACACTGCCAGCACTAACCCACACACAGGGGTGGGGGGAGTCCAGAAACTCGATTTTTCTGTTCAATTTTCTAAGGCAAAACTGTCCTAGTCTCCCTGCATGTGCTCTGCTCCACACATTTAGCTTCACCAGTTACTAAGCCTTGAGCAAAAACACTTTTCCCAAACAGGGACAAAAAATTTAACGAATAATTTCGCATCTAAAAATAAACCATATTAACTGTTTAAAACTGGAGGGAGGGGTGAATCAAAGACATCGAAGAAAGACGAGTGGATTGCACTCTTGAATGAAGGAGAAGCTAGCCAATGAACAATTAACCAGTAGGTTTAAAACAGAAGCCAAGCTACCTATAAATGTTGGAACATTTTAAGTGTGAGAAAGCTGTTAAGGGGACTTAAAAGAACAAAAAGTACCATTTGTTCCCCTAATTAACTTTGAAGAGTCTAATTAAGGGCAACATAAAAGCCTAAGAAATGCTAGTTATTAGGCATGTACTTTAACTTGATCAGTGAGATGGTATTCTTGTAAACAATAATGCTAATTTCACCCAGCCCAAAATAAACCTCTCTGCAAATTTCTCACAACATAATCATGCAGCACCTTGGGAGCAGAATCCCCATCTAGTGGGGGATGCACTTGAGTTTCCTAATTCTAGGCACTAACGGCATTCCATTTAAAGATGCCGTCTCGGGGAAAGAGCGTTCTGAGAATTTGGTCAGACCAGGCCACTTCTCGTTATGTTGTATTATAACCTGCCTGAGAAGCTCTAGCCATTGGCCATTCCAATCATGACTGTAGAAGTTGATTTCTAAAGTGGAGAGGAACAGGATAAAGCTGAAGAACACGATTAAAACAATACATTGGTTATTATACGAGGTTAGATTAAAATTTAGCTATTGCTTCAAGAATATGCTTAGGTTTCAGTTTTAACACTCAAATAGCCTTAAGTAAAAGAGGCAGTATTTCTTTTGAGAAAAGGAAATATCAAAGTTATTATAACCCTATATTATAAAAGGCAAATGGGCCAAACGGCGGAATGACCGGTCGCTATGACATGCACTGACCACCAGGGGGAAGATGTTCAATGCAGGAGCTGCCCCCGGTGGTTGGTGCACTCCCACAGAGAGAGCACCACTCAGCCAGAAGCCAGGCTCGTGACTGGTGAGCCCAGCAGCGGTGGCAGGAGCCTCTCCTACCTCCACAGCAGTGCAAAGGGCTCCCAGACTGCGAGAGGGTGCAGGCTGGGCTGAAGGACCCCCTTCACCCTAAGTGCATGAATTTCATGCACCGGGCCTCTAGTATTAGAATAAAAGGATTATGCAATTATATTTTTACCTAGTTTTCCCTTAGTTGCTCTGAGAGGAATGACCCTAACCCAGAGTTAAAATTCAGGCTACGGGAATTTGTCTTCAGGTTTGGTCCTGTGAAGATCAGTGTTGTCAACTGGGGAAACTCACGCAGAGGTACGTTCTAGGAATGCCTCACAGAGACCTGTAATGAGATGATTTTAAAGATCTTTGCATTTCTGGTGAAAGAAGTATAGTGATTTTTATTATCCTCAATACCAATACTAAACACAGGAGTGTGTGAAACTAGACAATTGTGGCTTAATAGTATAATCACACCAAATGGGATCCCCAATGCTATTCAGTGTTTGGAATTAGCCATAGCCTAGAATAGCTAGTGCAGCTTTGCGGTTGGCATGACATTAAAACTACCCATAAAGCTTGCAGCTGGGGAACAGAGTGACTTCTGTGATGCTCTGAGACTTTGCTTTGAACATCAGCACTCAAAAGGACAGCCTTCGACACAAGGGCAGTGTCTAACAGCCCTGAGATGAAGGATTATAGATTATAAATAGAATAGGTTTTAAAAGTGTATTTTGTCATACAGATCCTTCTAGGATTGCTCCTTGCTAGAATCTCAGTAGCTGACTGCCTGTACTTAACCCGGCAGAACCAGAGGCATGTCTATGTCGCTAAGGGTCTCCTGCCCCCTGAGAACCAACCGAATGCAGACATTACAAATAGAAAAATGATACCTACTAGAGTCACACTGGAGAAGTACACAAAATGAAGCACCCTAGATTTGGTAACAGAGTGACCTAAAGTGTAAATCTGAAAACAACAGTTTTCCTCCCCCTTTTGCACCAATATAAGCCAATGTCTACAGAGTATCTTCTGTGTACACTTTCAGGAATGGCAAATAAGAAGGTGGAAAACAGATATAATAAGCAAGAGAACATCTGGAGGGAAAAAACCAATGAATCAATGTCTTTAAGCCAAGATTTTTAAATCCAGTCTTGAAATTAATATTCCGATTTTAATGGACTCATGAAAATTATGTTACACAGTCCCAAAGTATAATTATCTTAACCTGAGAACACACATCATGCATTCCGCTTCCCATCCACATATTTCAATCACTTCTTACTGCATTTCTTCTATCATTAGGTAAGAGAATGCTAGAAGGAAATGCAAATATTATCCACATCAAATTCCTTGGAAAAAAACAGACAAGAATGAATATCCATTACCAAAAATCTAAGAAGTACCTGAGATTTTATTACCCTTGATTTTATCATTCATAACTACTTTTATCTTCCTATCTCTCATCAATTAGTGACAATAATTATTTCCAACAAAAGCAATGAAAACAATTTTTCTTGTGAAAAGAGATTTGAATATAAAAATTCTATAGATCTTTGAGTAGACTATTCTTCTCTGATATGACCAATGCTGTCCCATGGTATTTTTCTGCTATACTGGACTGTGTGAATTTGATATGCTAATATAACTTTTTTTTAAATATATATTTTATTGACATTTTACAGAGAGGAAGGGAGAGAGATAGAGAGCTAGAAACGTCGATGAGAGAGAAACATCGACCAGCTGCTTCTTGCACACCCCCTACCGGGGATGTGCCCACAACCAATGTACATGCCCTTGACCGGAATCGAACCTGGGACCCTTCAGTCCTCAGACCGACGCTCCACCACTGAGCCAAACCGGTCTTGGCTACTAATATAACTTTGATGTGTCTTTACCTACAACAATAAACTAATTTAGTTTATTAGTTTATCATTCCAGATGTTCTTCAAGACAAAGCCATGTGGCAGGGCCGAGGCAGAGGCGGTTAGTGGCAATCAGGCTGGCAGGCAGAAGGATTGGGGGCAATCAGGCAGGCAGGCAGGTAAGTGGTTAGGAGCCAGCAGTCCCAGATTGTGAGAGGTATGTCCAACTGCCAGTTTAGGCCCAATCCCATCAGACATCCCCTAAGGAGACTGGGATTGGAGAAGGTGCAGGCTAGGCTGAGGAACCCTCCCCGCCCCACACCCTGTGCACAAATTTCATGCACTGGGCCTCTAGTGTAAGAATAACACTATAGACCCACTTTTTTATGTATAGTACACTTTTTTCACACAGAAAATGTATGTCTGTATTGATTAATCCTGATCTCCTGATGGATCCAGGATGAGTAACAGAGGGTTGGACTCTATAGTAGGCATGTGGTAGAGAGGAGGTAATTCAGTCTCAGGGATATAGACAAGAGTCATTGAGAAAATGCTCTATCTAATCCATTGAGCTAACAACCATTTGGACAAAGGAAAAAGTGGAACTAGAATAATGTGGGTGGACCAACATAAATTTTTTGTCAAAAAATGTATTTCAACTATTCAAATGGACACATCCTTGAAAAATGGGTTTCAAAAGCATGCTGCAGGTGAATCTAAATTGCACAACTGAAATAAAAGGTGCAAAAATAAAAGTGCAAATTTACAACCCATCTTCTCAAAAGTTACTCATTATTAGCATTGTGAAATACCTGAAAAACATTTTTGATTTCTTTATGACTTGTTATATTTTTTAACAAAAATTCTGCGTTGGTGTTAAACAGATTTTCAACCCTCAACAAACCAGATGGCTAATCCAAATTATTACATGAAATATGAATAGGAAACTGAGAACTGAACTCTGCAGAAGATAATGAGAATTTCTCAGCATTTAAATTTTTACCCCAAAAAATTATATTTCTATTTCATCAGTAACTACTTTGGAATTATAACAAATAGTTCCAGTGATAATTACCAAAAGTCTATATTTAGGGGAAATTAGCACACGTGTATCATAAATAATAGCACAAGTTAATATTTCTGAATTGCCTGTTTTTCTTGATATAGACATTTGGTAATTATCGCCAGAGTTGGCATGTAAAGAAGTGTTTAGACAATTTCAAAAGTGCATATTGCTTACTCAATAGACCATGTCTTAATGATATTCTGCAATAAAAATCCATATTCAGGTATGTCACAATAATGTGGGATCTTGACCCAGTAGATAATAAAGGAAAAGTATATACTTTGGTTTAGTGAGTACAACCTCTTCACTTTAAGACCCCATAAGGCAGCTAAGTCTGTGACTGATAAATCACTTGCAAATGGAATAGCGGTCCCAAGGTAGAATAACTTTGACCTTAATACAAAAAAATGTTTACTACCCAAATATTATTTTTGTACCTTGGCACGAAAAAGTTCATTAATTCTGCATCACTTTGTCTGTCTCCTGCAGCTTTTAGTTCTGACGTATTGCCTAATTGGCAAAGAGCAACTTCCAACAGAGAAAAGTTTAGCACAACCTTAGCCAAAAAGGGCTTGCTTTTGGCTCCTCACCTGGTGGAACTGATGTCTGGAAGTAAGTCTCTTTGTCTGCTCAGGTAATACGCAGAGTGAATACAAGACAGCACATGCAGGCAGCAGATGGAAGACTTGCCTGATTCTGTCCACTTTAGTGTCTGGCCAACCCTTGGCAAATATTATTTTCAGAGCACAGGCAGGCAGGTGAAACATCAGCAGCCATTAGCAGGTGACACTGACAGCAGTGATGGAAGCTGTGACTTGGGCAGAAGAGAGGACCAACTGATTGGTAGTAAATGTGAGTCGCTAAACGAAAGCTATCTTGCCCTGCCATTGCCACTGTGAGAAGACGATGCGGCTCAGTGGGCTGTTAATGAGAAGCAAGAGAGGAATACAAAGTCAATGCCAAGAGGCAAAAAAAAGGGGGAAGGAAGATAATTAAGAGAGAGCATGTAAACTTCAAGTAAAGTCTAAGTTCTGTAGCATTAAGATTAAAGGCACAGGCCAATCTGGGCTGACTAACAATAATTTAACAAATATGCATGAGATGCCTAGGTGACAACAATTGCACAGCTTAGCAAAATAGTTGGGAGTGGAAAAACAAGGACAACATGCATAAAATTGTACTTACTCTCATACTTAAAATATCAAAATAACCTCTACTGGGATAAATTAGTATGATGAGGTGTTTTGCTGGTTCTTGACAAGTCTCTAAGAATTGGGTAAAATTTTTCTGTGTTAAATGTCTCCAATATTTTTTTTTAATTCAGCCTCCATGTTGAAATGTAAATATTATATAATTGTAAGTGATGTTTCTCTTCCTTCTCACACATCAACTCATAGGGCCATTGATATGGTTATTCCTCACACAGCTCTTTTTGTTGTAGCTGTCAATGAATGATGCTTGAGACCAGGTTAATGATCTCATGTTCTGGCAGAGACCAGTAGAGCTCACCTATCACTCCGCAGGCTCCCTTGAAATGTGTGTGGGGTTTTTTTATGTGTCAACGTGGCTAGCAATAGTAATTCAATCTAAGACTAAGCCAGTCATTGCTGTGAAGGGAGTGTGCAGATATTATTAAAAGGCCATAACCAGTTGATTTTAAGTAAGGGAGATTATCCTGGAAACTCAGGTAGACCTGATCTTAAAAGCAGAGCTAAGCCTTCCCTGAGACAGAAAGAACATTTTCCTGAGGATAGCATTTCAGCCTCTGTCTGAGAGTCAGCTCCAGTCCACTCATGATTTCGCCTCCTTCAGGGGCCCCCTCCGGATTTCAGACTTGCCCATCCAGCGAGACAATTGTGCGAAACAATTCCTTGTAATAATTCTCTTAACATGTATATTTTCTACTGATTTTGCTTCTCTAGTAGACTCCGGACTGATAAAACCTGAAAATTTTCCTAACCTCTCTTTGCAATTAGGTTGAATCTATGTGACTAGTCTGGCAAATGGACTAAGAGGAGAATGGGTGTGTGTCACTGGAGGACTGAGACAGCTACAATCAAAACTTGTGTGCCTTCTTCATCTCTCCTTTTTCTGTGGCAACCTTGGAGACCACATGCTAAAGTAATAAAGCCATAGTCATAGACAGCCTGCATCCCTGAGTCATAGCATGCCGTTTCCCCTGAGCTGCATCAGACTTTGTGGGAATGAAACAAGCCTTCCTTCTATTAAGCCGCCGATTGCTTAACCTCATTTTCAGGGTTGATTAAATATGTAAGTGTGTCGGGGTTCTTTTCCCAGCCTTACAAAGGGTTCAGCATTCTGGAGAAAGGGGTTGTACATAGATTATTAAAAAGGAGTCCAAAGACAGAAAGATATTTTTGAAAGGCATTGGGGGTTAGAGGAGCTTCAGCTAAAAGGAATTGAAGACTTTCCCTTGACCAAGGACCCATGCTTTTATTCAACACGATTTATCCTAATGCAAGGTGGAAATATACATTTCAAAGAGTAAGGTATCAAGGGGTTTACAGAGATAGTCAGTTTGGGGAATAGGCTGCATCTGTTCAGGTATTTGGCCAACAGGAAGCAATAAAATGCCCTGAGCTGTCTGGCAGCTAACAATTCCATTCAGGTTTGGGGGAAGTGCTGTTTAGCCATTTTGAATAAGTAAATTACATGTGTGGCTCATCCTTGTTGAACCTCCCAAGTCCTATCAACCTTTTGACAGAACTCTTATAATTATTACATACTGGAATTGGTTCTCGGCATAAGTGAATGTAGCTTTCTTATCCCACTTAGTCAATATATTCCTGGCTTTTTTTTTCAGATCGCTATATACATACAGAGATTACTCAGAAACTCACTGGGCATATTTTTTTGCCATAAGCTATGTAGTACTAGTACTGATGATAGAAAACTTCATTCTTAAGCAATGATTTGTGCTAGAGAGAGAGAGAGAGAGAGAGAGAGAGAGAGAGAGACAAAGATGAAAAATAGTTACCTATTAGCAGGACCTTTGTTACTTTAGAAAATCAGTTTTGCACTAGTTTATTCTTAGCTCCATCCACTGCAGCCCATTCTTATTATAATCTCAAGAGTCTGCTATACTTAGACAATCAAAGAAGTAAGAGGGAAGAAGAACACCTTATTAATAGTGTGTGAAAATGACAAAATAATCCAACACAATAGAGTTTAGGCAGGTTGACCTAAAAATTAAACTTTTCAACTCTTCAGTTTTATAGGGTGCTGGTCTATGTGGTTAGTCTACTGAAGAATAATTTTATATTAACCACCTTAACTTTTTGCAGTGCTATAATTCCACCTAAATTTGTGCAAATTATTATTTCTAACTGTTCTTCTAAATTTTATTTACTAAGACAAGAAAATGTAAGAAATGTCTGAGAATGTATGCATGCATATAAGCACAACCAATGAACACAAGACACTGCGGGTAAGGGGGGAGATGAGGGCATGAGACAGGAGGGAGGGGAGGCTAGGGGAAAGTCAATGGAGGAAAAAGGAGATATATGTACTATTATATATTTACTTTAAACAATAAATAAATGTCTGAAACTGCTTTATAACTTAAAAGAATAGGTGTCATATGTGATATAGGGTGGACTATGTGTACACGCACACATATAAAGGAGAAGAATACTAAATGTTCTTAAGAAAGGTGATTATTCTAATGACGATATAACAGGTGACTTTTACATTATTTTCTCTGTCCTTTATTTTTCTAAAGTCAAAACATTTTTTTAAAAAATCAGGGGATATCCTATATAATAAAAGCCTAATATGCTGTGTCTAGCTGTCCAGTCGGCCATTCAACCAATCAAAGTGTAATATGCTAATTATATGCTAAGACTGCTCAACCACTCGCTGTGACATGCACTAACCCCCAAGGGGCAGACAGTCAACCAGTTGACCAGTCACTATGATGTGCACTGATCACATGCACTATGATGGGCAGATGCTGAGACTGGTAGGTTAGCTTGCTGCTGGGGTCCAGCTGATTGGGATTGAGACGGGCTGGACATGCCCTGGTCCATCCCTGGCTGGCCAACCTCCTGAGTCCCTCCCCAGCCCCAATCATACACCATTGGGGTCCTTTGGCATGGCCTGTTCCCTCTTGCAATCCGAGGCTGAGGGACTCCCCCAACCCCTAAGTGCACGAATTTTGCGCACCAGGCCTCTAGTGTTATAATATAAGCAATAAAAGATTGTTTAAATATGAAGTAGTAAGATACATAGAAAATAATAAATATAGCTCCTTGTGTTTCAGACAGCTTTACATATAACATTAACAGCATTTGGATTAAGAATTATCAAAATTATTATTTAAAAAACATCTAATCTTACCCTAGTGACTAAATGATTACTCTATGCAGCAAAATCAAAATCTTAAAGCGCATGTTTCTTGTTTTAACAAATACCTACTCAGCTCCCTTAGTGGATCTTTTTTTAAAAAATGGATGAGACTGTTATAATTAATGTCATCAAATGCTTTTTATGTTAAAAGATGTTACTGAATGCACAAGTATGCTCGACAACCTGTATTTCTAGTCAATATGAACATTTATCCACCTCCAAAATGTGTAAGTACTATTAGCTCCCACTGCCTCTGGCTAAGCAAGAGTGGAGATCATTTAGTTTCCATCCAACTGATCCCGATGTCCTGATTTGCAGGGACTTATTAATAGGTTTTAATTATTAACACCATCACAGTTATCTTATTGCCACATTTTTTTTTCACTTTTAGTTTCTTTTTCTTGGAAATGTCCTTAATTTTCCAGTTTTATTCTATTAGTTTTAATTAAGTCATGGAAATCACTATAGCCTACATATGCCTGTTATTGCCTTTAATGTGCCATATTTGTCAATAACTGATCTTTGGCCAAAACCGGTTTGGCTCAGTGGATAGAGGGTCAGCCTGTGGACTGAAAGGTCCCAGGTTTGATTCCAGTCAAGGGCATGTACAGGAGGGGTTGTGCAGGAGGCAGCATATCTATGTTTCTAACTCTCTCCTCTCTCTCTCCCTTCCTCTCTGTAAAAAAATCAATAAAATATATATTTTTTAAAAAAAATAACTGATCTTTGCTTCTCTATATTTTAAAATCCTTACCAATTATGAGGATGATAGTGATTTATCTTCATGGATGCAGAATTGTAATAATAAGTAAATAAATGAATAAATAAATAAAATACAAGCCAACTTCAGAGACCAACTGGCATATCCGTATGCAGTTTATGACTTGTAAAGATTTAGAAGTGTTCGGCCTTAGAAGCCAAGAAGCAAAAGATTAGGTAAGCTTTTTGGGGCCCATTTGAAGTTTTAATGTCTCTGCTAGTAGAAAGAAGGAAAAGGAACCCAGCAATTACTGTCTGAACTGTTTTCCTCTGGCTTCTGCCTAACTTTGGTGACTCTTTCCTTCTTTCCTTTAACCCTTTATTACACAACAACCTCAACATATTACAATGGTATTTTTTTCTATGTCACAGGATCAGCCTCAGCACCAAATATAGTTTTGTTTAACCTGTTTTACCAAGAGGGTCCATAATGTTTTTTGAGGTGTTTATAGACTAGCTTAACGGTTTTGTTTGTTTTAGCAAAGTCCTTTAATGTTTTTTCAAAAGATAAGTAAACAAGTCCAATGATACCCTTTTCTTAATGAGCAGAAGGGATCAAGGGTGTCCCAGGACTGTGGTGAATAAAAGAGCAGCTGAGGTGAGGGCGAAGGGGCTGTCTCCTTCTAAGGTATCATTGTGGTTTTTTTGGAGAAGTCCAGGAAAATAAAAGCTTTCTGTATCTTAATAAATGTAGTCATGTCACCTCTACCATAAATATGTGCACAGCCCTGACACCAGAGAAAAAGGACAGAACTGATGATTTTGGTAGTCTATCTACTCATCTAGATCCCAACACTCTGCCCATGGTACCCACACCCCCATAAGTGGTTTTTGAAATTAGAAAGCCACATATATTCCCAACCATATATACAATGTGTGTATAGAATACAGCAAAAACAGCCCCATGGCATTCTAAATAAACACTTTCCCAAAATATCAATTGACTATTTGCTGTTCCAAGGCCTGTTTAGAAAGAGACATAAATATAAAAATACAAATAAACAAACAAATAAAATACAGAAAGTAGCTTCTTAGCTCTGGGGAGACAGTAATAATGTTCACCATGTGCGGTTGACACAATATAGCCAACATTTACTTAAATTCTAAAATAATTAGGCATCAGGGAGTACAGAAGTTTCTTCACCCTTATTTTTATTTTTTGTCTCACAGTACTGAGTTAATGCAGGCATTATTGATGATTATGGGGGAAAATAAAGTGTCATATGATGGAGGAATTAAATAAAAATTATAAGAACTAGTATATGAATCAATCCAGTTATTGGCTTAAAGAGTGTCTCCTATACCAGGTTTTACAGAACAAGAGAGGAACTATTTCAGATGCCAAGATTAGCACAGATATGTCCATAAAGTATTCTGACTATTCATCTTGAAATATGTTCAAAATGTACAAAGAAAAAATAAGATTCATTATCATTAAGTTAACATGTAAAAAAAAACCCTCAATGACAGTTCTTTAACTATTCAACCTCAACCCTGCACATCACAACTGAAGTACCGAAGTTGTTACTGATTTTCTCCCTATTGTTCTAATGTAAAGACCAAGAAGTTTGTTTTCATTTTAGATTTTTAGTATTTGCTAGAAACTGCACCCTAATTTCTTCTATTACATGCTCTTCCACATGAGTAACATTGAAAAGTCGACATTTTCCTGGTGTTCCAATTCTGAGATGGGACCAAAAATGTATGCTGATAGGAAGCCAAGACTCAAAATAAAGGAGCATTGCCCTGGAGAAATTGGCACCTTTCTGGTTTCTATTCTCCCCAAATCAACATAATCCTGATTCTACTAGATTGCCTGGCTTTTAAAAAAAATGGTAAATCAAATGGCAAAATGGGCCACAAAACAGGATGTAAACAGGGGTATGTGTGTATATTTGATATAGCATATCAAGACCTAAAGGATTTAACAAAATGCAATAAAAAATGTGAAAAAGTATTTGTTACCTTTTCTTTATTTTCTATCAACTATGTCATCTAGCCTAAAGGATATCAACTATTCAGCAAATCTAGTGGCAAAACTAGAAATCTTAACTTTCTTTCTTCATTAACTGTGTCCCCTCACAAGTCCTTTTCCTGATGGAATAATAACAAAACTCATTTCCTTTATCATAACTATTACTAGATAACTTTTGTAATTAAAGCTTAGCTTCTGGCCTTGGGCAAATTACTTACCCTCAATCTACCACCTATAAAATGGAGATAAAAATAGGTCCTATGGCTGAAACCGGTTTGGCTCAGTGGATAAAGCATCAGCCTGCAGACTGAAAGGTCCCAGGTTCAATTCCGGTCAAGGGCATGTACCGTGGTTGCGGGCATATCCCAAGTACAGGGAGTGCAAGAGGCAGCTGATCCATGTTTCTCTCTCATCGATGTTTATAGCTTTCTATCCCTCTCCCTCTCTGTAAAAAACACAATAAAACATTTTTTTAAATAGGTCCTATGCTATAGAAATTGTTATAATAATTTTTAATAAATGCAAAACATTCTGAAGAGTGCTTGGAATGTATTAAGACTCAATAGGTGTTATTGTTTTATTTTATAATTGTCATTTTCTTTCATTATCATCAAATTTTACAACACCACAAAGGTTTTTTGTATTTTTTACAAATTGCCAATCATGATAGTCCTAAACTGATCACACATTTTCATGAACGTGGAGTCTGAAAAGATCTTGACAGTAATACCGGACCCCAGCATATGGCCATTCTCATGATGATCCTTAACATTCCATATTTGGTTTAAGTCATATTCTTCCATGACAAAAGAAATTTCTCCTTAATTTAATGAGTTATTCAAATCCTAACATGAGTTTTGCCCCCCATACACAAAAATTACAATGTGGGTAGAGATCATTTTTATTTGGAAACTTGAACTATTTAATTATGTTTCATGTATTTTTTAGGGAATAAAATATTAGTGGGAAAAATCAGTTTGATAGTTTGGAGTGGCTTCTGCTAGATCTGTTAAGCTGTTTGTGTGTAGTAGAACAGATGTAAAAGCACAGCCAATCTTGGGCCAAAAAAAAAATAAATCAGGTTTGGACTTTTATCATAACCTGTTGACTAACTACTAGCAATCTGTCATGTTCTGGGTCACTTTACTACAGAAAATGGAGCATCACCTCCCGGAGTGCCCCTCTGAGAACCTCGAGTTCATGGGAATGAGCAGTCGAAGGGACCTCTGAACTCTTTCCCACAGCCAAATGACAGCTGTGATTCTTTGGCCTTAGCTTGCCTCCTTAAGCTGATTCGGCATGAAATTTATGGTACTTCCTCCAGTGTCCCATGCCAGCTCTGGACATTTATTATTCTGGACAGTATTGAAGGATATATGCTTTTCCTATCACCCAATTTGATCAAAATTCCAGTGTCCAAGATAGAAGGAACAAGCTACAGCTAGAAATGAGGTAGGAGCATATTTGGATATGCTGCCAACGTTTGTTTTCTGCATCTTAAGGGCAAACTTAAGCACACTTTAATATGGCTTTTAAAAAGCCATGCTGAGGCTTCATTTTATCACATCATAAATATCTTCAGGGAAAAAGACAACAAAGGGACAGATGAAGAGCTCAAACATTTTCATGAGAATGTTGGGTTTCAATGTTTTCAAGTTTTTACCATTCATGTGCAAGCAACATCTTCGGTAGATTTCCTAATCTTTTTGAGTCTCAGTTTTCTCATCTGTGGAATGAAAATAATAGTGCAAATTCACAGCATTGTTATGAAATTCAAATGAAATAATAGTTGCTAAGCATCTGATACAGAAAGAATTCAAGGAATATTAGCTCTTACTAATATAATTAATGAACTTTGGGTTCACATACATGGCTTGGTCTTTGTTGACACTTGTAAATTATTGGCTTACCTCTTGAATACTTGGAGCTTAATAAACTTATGTACTAATTACATTTTTAAAGTAAAAGATAATTTTTCATTCTTAAATTCTAGAATAAAATAAGTGACTAAGTATAATGAGTACTTCTATTTTGCTTGTTTTTAGAGGCAAGTATTACTATATTTATACAGAGAGAATTATATTTATTTTTATTATTATATTTGTTTTCAGTTTTGCAGAGTGTTTTTCAAAGCTCCAAGAGAACAAATGTTTTCATGAATATCATTGCTACATCCCAAAATATGAAACTTTATTTATTATAAAACATTAATTCAACAAATAAGTATTGAGTGTCTGCCAGGTATTGTTCATGGTATTGGATATTCAATGGTGAAAAGTCAAAGCCTTTATTCTTACGAAGCTTCCATCATTGAGGGAGATCAACCACAATATATAGCAATAAATTGTAGAAGGGTGACAGAGAATAAAACAGTGAAGTGATAGAGACTGACACTGGGAGAAGGGTTAGAATGGAGTCCTTTGGCGGGGCTTTAGATAGGGGCATGAAATGAGCTCTAAGGTGTGGCATCTGAAGTGATTCCAAAAGATAAGAGAAAGAGCTGGTCACATGAAGAGGTGGAAAGGATTTTTCCAAGAAGAGAAGGTAATGCTCTCAAACACTGAAAGGACCTTGATGTGTTAGAGGAACATGAGTAGGAAAGACAGGACTGCGAGGCCACAGAGAAGAGTTGTTTTTTTCTTATAAGTAATGGCAGGCCATTGGATGGGAAACGGCCTGATTGGCCTTTGAAGAAAGTTAAATCAGAGAACTGCATAAAAAATCAGGGATACTCTTAGACAGCTTCTCCTTGTCCAACAGAGAGATGGCAGAGGCTTACACCAGGATAGTGGTAATGGAAACAATGAAAATGAAGAGAGGTGGTCATATGTAAATACCATTTTCTGATAGAATCAAAAGACATGCTAATGTGGTGTGTGTGTATATAAGAATATTGAGGAAAAGGCAAGAATCAAAGATGACAAACAGGGGGGCCTTTGCTGAGATAAGATAGATTGAATAAAACTGTTCAACTGAGGTATGAGAGTGGGGAATCGGTTCTCTTTGGGCATGTAATGTTTATGAAGATCATGAGACACACATGCCGATATAGTCAGGGCTTAGTTCATGTTAAGGCTGTCATCATACTGACACTTGAAGAGTCAATCTTAAGATAGCCAAAAATTATATGGTGACCTGACATAGTAGCAACAAGTCCCTTCTACATGAAACTCTCTAAATTAGAGTGTCAAGTATATTTCCTGGAGGAAAAGAAGTTTCCTGGAGGAAATGATAACTCTAATTGATTGAAATTTGTCTATAAGCACATAAACAAAATATCTTTGTCGCTTATCTAGGTCTGACCCATGAATTACAGAATCATTCAGGTGAACATCCTTTAATACAAGTCTAAGCTGCTGTGCGTAGAGTGTTACAATATATCTTGAACAATTTCTTACTTTCTTTTTTTCTTTTTAGAAGAAAATACTCCATTAGAAAGGTAAAAAGTGTGTGTGTGTGTGTGTGTGTGTGTGTGTGTGTGTGTGTGTGTGTAAGAGAAAAACAAGGGAAGGAGAGAAAGAAGCAGAGAGAGAGGAGACATTCTGTGAAAGATCCAAAATATTATTTAAATTATAGAATGGAATCCTAGCAATTGGTCTTTGGAACCCTTTTGACCTCTGAGGGTGGCATGAAAACTCTTAGTCTGAAGTCTTACACGGTGAGGGGTGCTGAGTGCTGTAGCCCTGCGGCTGAGCCAGCCCAATTACACACTTTTGGTCTTTCCATCTGAGAAGCTACACGGAGAGCAGGTTTTGGAGTAGGTTCTTACCGTGCGAAGCCATCATGACCGGAGCTTGATGCTAAAAACACAGAAGACACATTCTCACTTCCATAAATGTTTAAGTAAAATGAGAATGTGCCAAAGAAGGAAATTATTGTCTTTTTGCTTTCTTCCTTTTCTTTTCCTGCAAAAGCACACCTCATATGGTGTTTTGACTTACAGAAAATGAAAAACAGATTAATTCTGAAACTGCTAATTGTGTAAAAGCATAGATTTTCAAAGAAAGTAGAAGTTCTTTTATTAGAATGGAAAACTTTTGAAGAGAAGCTATCAACACTTTTTCTTAGAATCTTTCTTCCCAATAAAACAGATATTTGGACAAGAATCATCAAAATATATCGATCAAAAACACCTGCCACAGCAAGCTGATTTTTCAAGTTCCTGTAGAATCATATTTAAAGTCAGTATGATTTCTAATTCAAAAACATTTTTCTATGAAACATTTTTATTTAAGCAAAAGATACTGATTTCAGATCATGATCATCAGAATTAATGTAATTAATATTAAAGAAATATGATCTGCATTTATCCTAAGCCATGGATGAAAAAAAGTGGTAAGAAAATATAAATTGAAAATATTTCCTCATAGGTAACTATTGCCAGAAATCCAAGTTAAAATCTTGTATAGAGCTTCCTTGCCATAGCTCCTGAATCTAGCAATGAAAAATAAAACTCCTATTCTAAAATATTATTCGTGATAATTCTTTGGGGAGAAATCATCTATTTAAACAAAGTACATATTGGATAAACAGTTTTGCATCTACTCGATGCCATACTGTACCCCTCAATTTTTTGGTGTATACTTCTGTTGTTAGCAATTGGCCTTGAGGAATTCTGTGCACTAAGCACATTCTTTATTGCCCATTCCACAGGTGGGAGAGACAAAGTGTGTATGCACAGTTGTTTTCTGAAATGACAACCCCAGAAGGAACTTACCTGTAGTTGGAATCTTTGGGGAGTAACTAACATATTTTATGAAATATATATTGCATGTATGCCAACACTTTGATTGTTGTAACAAGGAGGGAAACAATGTGAGGCCTGGAGAGAGGATATTTAGTTTTAAAAGCTATAGTAATAAGACGTTGGCCGATTACCATTTTCTGACAAACGAAAGAATGACTTAAACTTCAAAACTGGTAACAGCATCTTGATGAAGAGTATAAATCAAAATGCTCTTATTTATTGGACAATCATAACTATCCCAAGGACTGTGGAATAAAACACTCATTTCTGCTTCCACCATTCAAATGCTGCCTCTGCTTTGTTAGCCCTTTGGAAAAATCAGTTCTCTGTAAGCTGCATTTCCCTCCTCATCCAAGTAAACTTATTATGCAACTACACTATTTAATCCAGTATAATTGTCCTAATGTGTACACCAGGGCCTACTCAGCGCCCCTCTTTGCAGGGAGGCAAAGGCCTGAGGAATCTGGACACTGCATTGCCAAGAAAGGGACTTCCACCACTCAGAATGGTGAAGTCATTCCACCAATGGCCAGAACTGGGAAAAATATGGGCTTCTTTTTCTTAACAGATGACAAGTAAATCATCCTAAGAAAATACTGAGGCAGGTTCCTGGACACACGCTAACAAGATTGATGTCTTCGTCAAGAAGCAAAGGGGCATAAAAAAAAATCTCAAGATGAGTGTGTTGTCTCCCACAAGCCTGTCTCTCGGCGGTCACAATATGTTTTCTCTTGCTCTTTTTGTCTGCTCTTCTCTGGCAAAGTGAGAGGTGAATCACTTTTGTTCTGCTGTGATTATTTTTACCCCTCAAAACACAGCTTACGGGCTCCATTTTAGGGCATAATTACACACAGAGCCAACTTGCTCAAAAGGTTAAAAAAAAATTCTCTAGTCCCAGTAAATATCAAGCAGCAAATGAGTCAGGTTCAAGTTAAAGCAGGGGAAACATTAACCATTTCTTACTAAAAACATACATTATATACTTCATTGCTCCCAATAAACCACACTCAGTTATTTGTACCTCATGTTTCCTCATGTACCTGTGTATTCTGGAATACACAGAATACAGTCTATCCCCATCTTGCAAATAGCTTGAAATCCAAAAACACATTTGTCAATCAGTTTTTAGCTCAGAATGTATCTTACCATAAAAGAAAATATCACATGTGAGGTTACATTTCTTAGCTATCCAAGGATAGTTAATTTTATTTTGATGTATATAAAACAGTGAACATACTTGTGGTAAAAGTATATACTTCAATATTCTTAAAACACTAATAATTATACCAGCTGAAAAACATTTTTCATTGCTTTGGTTGTTTCAAAGTGGAAAGCTAAAAATAAAATATTAAAAAATATTAGATTTGAGTACCCATGAATCATTGCCTTTATATTAAAAGGAACTAAAATTGAAGAGTTAGGTTTTGATAATGCAAAGTACCAAACTTTAACCACATCTTGATAAGTTGTAAATTGCTTCCACACATGTAGTTATTTTATATATGTCTTCTTCCTTCATCAAGAGGTTGGACCATATCTTGCAATTATTTCGTTTCAATTTACACACGTATTGTAGTTTTCAACTCTGCTCTTTGGGCATAGGATAAATGAAATTATCTCTCAGACAAAATAAATGAATCTTATGACCACTTTGAAGCTCACCCCTGAGGCTAAGCTTTCTTGAACCTTGCCACTGAAACTGACACCTAACCCACGAGAACTCTCTACATTGAGACTCTTTATATCAATTTTATTCAAGACCTGCAACACAGCCTTCTTCTTTTGGACTCTTTATGCTCCGCAGTGGAGGTAAAAGATGTTTATGGGGCATGTGAGGAACTATGTTGTCAAAATGTTTTCCTAGTTCTGCTATTTTTTCCAATAATCTATTTCTACCCAAACCATGCGGATTTCATAAAACATGTGTCATAACTCTGTTCAGCTCTCATGTATCCAGTGGGTTCTGATCATATTTGGGGTAAAACCCAAACTCAGTATCATCACCTACTTTGCAGGGCCCACTATCTGAACTCGGGGGCACCACTCTATACCTCATCCCCACTGAATGAGTCCCATTGGTCTGCAACATATGAAGTTCTTTCACCTCTGACCATTAATTACTCTACTCCTTTCTTCTGCCTGAAACCCTCTTCCTCAGATCTTAATATGGCTAGCTCCTTAACATAATTTTCTTTTCTATATAGTATTATTTTTATGTGACCACTCTTTTTTTTAGAAAAAAAAAAGCCTCTGAACTTCCTCCTTCTAATTTTTATCATCATATCCTGCTTTATTTTTTTTTAGGTTACTTATCACTATCTGACATCATATTGTTTATCTTATACTTATTTCTGTCTATTGTCTTCCCCCCCCACCACTAGAATGTAAACTTCATAAGGTTATGGACTATTTATGTCAGTTAACATTGTTTCCCAAGTACTTAGCCTGGCACATAGTAAAAAATCCATGTGTATTAAAGGAGTGAACAGCTATTAATGTTAAAGAGATATCCTTGAGTATATGTTAATATAATAATTGCATTATTGCTAAACATCGTTATTAAATAATATTATGGCCTAGAGAAAAGAAAATCATACCCTTTTCAACTGAAATACTAAATTCAAGATGTAAAAGTTCAAGTAGAGAGAAATATACAAATTCTGAAACCACTAACCACTTTAAGCTAATTCTTTCACAAATTGCTAAAAGAAAAGGTTAAAGAATGGAGGTTTTTAGTCTCTCAAATAGCAAATTAAGAGATTAGTTAATTATTGTCTTCACATATGTGAAGACATTTTATCATGAAAATGTCAAGCTTTTATCTATCTATGAAGAGAAAAGAAAGGAAACAGATTTAAATTAAAGCTGGAGATATTAGGATGAACATAAGACTCTCTTGCATGCAATGGAATGGGCCACTAAAAGTGATTTTGGGATTTAAGGGCCAAAACTCTGACAGAAGAATGTTGAAAACATCAATTTTGAATACATGGACAATATTGTATGAGAAGTGAACATAACTGGATTTCTCAGGTGGCCTCAGTTGACTAAGGAATGTTGAGCAATATAAGGTTAACACAAATTGGTAGATTTACATAAAATAGTTCCAACTAATACAAATGTATATAAATACCCTGTTTCCCCAAGAATGAGACAGTGTCTTATATTAATTTTTGCTCCCAAAGATGCACTAGGCCTTATTTTCAGGGGATGTATTATGTTTCCATGAAGTAGGTCTTATTTTCGAAGGATGTCTTATTTTCAGGGAAACACAGTACATGCTTCACTCTTTTCTAGCCTTCTGCATCCAGCTAATATTCTCTACTTGTCTCTCCAAATAGAAACTGAGCACATCATAATTGTGTCATAGCTTATTTCTCTTTCTCCCTCTTCTCCTCTTACATGGTTTACTCAGCAGAAGCCAAAGGAAGAATAGGAGAAGAAAAACATCCAGTTGAACTTAAAACCACTAGTTATTTAAGAGGTATTGCTCCTATGTACTTTGTAACACCAGACTGTTTTTCTGCTTTATCATTAACTAATGGTAGCACTAATTAATAGTTACTAAACATTTATTGTTTTCCATGCACTATCCAAAGGGCTTACATGAATTATCTCACTTAAACCTAATAATGAGCTGAAGAAACTGAGATCCAGAAAGATGATAGTCATTGTTCAAGTTGGTACAGACACCAAATGGCAGAACTAAGCTTAAAACCCAACCTCTCTGACTACACTGGCTCTATTCTGAACCACTCTGCTGCAACCTGCTGTAATAAACTAGAAACAGAAAATAATTCATTTCACCCGGGTAGCATTTTCATTTATCAGAGAGCAATAGCCTTTTCCTGAGTCCCATGAGAAAATGATTATTCCTTTTTTCCTCCCATAATCTCTCCTTTGAGAATCACTTCCCATCTAACATTATCCAAAACTGGCCACCAACCAACAAATATTTTTAAGTCATTCTACTTAAATATTGGAGAGACTACCATGCTAAGACACAGAGCAGTTCCAAGAGTGTGAACTGCAGAAATGCCCGCAGTCTCCAGCTCTGTTTTCAGCATCCCCAGGCAAAGCTTTCTCTGAGATACCCAACTGGGATTATTGCTAATGAAGTCTGTCCCCATGCACACACATGGACTAAAGAATATTCTTATTCTGTGTAGAGACATAAATGCCACTTTAGTTAGGGTTTCTTGAGTAAAATGGCAAGGTATAACAATTATTTTAATGTACATATTTGCTCTAAAAATTCTGCTAATGAGTTCCAAAGGACATAATTATAAATGCACAAAAATTGTTCATTTCAGTATTTTTTATAGTATTAAAAAGAAATGAAAAAAAACTACAAATCCCCATATACTTAATAGTTAAGTCAGTAACCATTATTGGCACATAAATATAAGGGCATAAATGTAATGTGTGAAAAGAAATTGTTAATTTCAAAAATTTATATAAGTAAAAAATAATAAGAAACAATATGTACAATTGGACTCATTTTTGCAAAACAATAATAAAATATGTTTAAGCACATATGAAAAAGAAAAAGTCTGCACCAAAAGATTGTAATAGTCATCACTATATGATGGAATTGTATATTAATTTCTTTTTTTCATATATGTGCTTTCTAAAAATGACATGCATTACTTTCATTATAAAAAAATTAGGGGGGGAGAAGCCACCATAATTTCCTTGCATAAAGCATATAATGTTCTTTGTTTAACAGGAATATTATCTGTTACAATTGCTTTTAATAAAAATGTATGTCATTTGTTCAGAAGAAAATTTACCTTTACCATGAGTTTAAAATTATGGAAATTTCTTTTTCTTTTCTCTTTATGAAATTTGAGGAGAAAATGCAATATTTAAAGGCAGTGGCACCTGAGCAATTCCTGTGATCTAGAAAATAGGGAGGAAAACAGCCAAGATGCCCAAGAAAAAAAACACTGAATATATGTTAGTGAAATGGCAAACAGTCAGAAATTAATAGAAAATGAAACATAATGAGCTGCATCAACCATGCAGAATATAATAATATTTAAAAAGCTGCAGAGTAGAAAATAGAAATTAATCCATATATATGCATATGGCTATTCAATATATGGGAAAATCAGCTTTAATAATTGGGTTCTTTAATAAATTTTGGGTTCTTTAATAAATTTAATACTGGGTTCAGGTAGTTGACCATTTACTTAGGAAAAAAAAGTTAGATCCCTATCTCATACCTTTCACAAAAATAAATTTGATGAAGATTAAAGATCCACATATATGAAACCAATTTGTAAAAGAATTAGAATAAAGTAGTAGAAAGTGAAAGAGCTTTTGAAGTCCTATCTGAAATCTCCAAGAAAATTAGTGATGAACTATTTCCCCTTGTTTCTAAATATAACCTAAAATTGCTGAGATATAAAATGTGCTTTAAACAATAAAAAAGATGTGGCATTTTGGAGAAAGTATTTGCAATGTTTAATGCATAAAAATCAGCTTACATTCTTAGCACATAAATAAGCTTTCACAAAACAGTAAGAAAAACAGAGAAAAAACATAGAAAAATAAGAAAAAGATATGAATAGGTAATCCAAGAAGTAATACAAATAGTTAATGAAAGAATTTTTTAAAAATGTTCAGGATCACTAGTTATTGAGTAAATAAAAATCAAACAATAATAACACCGTTTCTCTCCCAGTAGATTAACAGAATTTTTTTTTAATTTGACAATATTGATGTTTAGCAATACTTTGGTGAAGTGGAGAATTTCATTCACCAGATTATTGGGTTATCATTAGGAACATATATTTTGAAAGTCAGACTATTATCTATAAAAATTTTAACTATACTTTCAGGCATCCTATCCCCAAGGAAACCTCATAGTAATATATGTATACAACATTGTTGCTAGTAGCGAAACTATGCATTAACCAACATGGGAATGGTTAAAGAAAATCCACCCCTACAAACACACAAAAAGCCTACATATATGTGTATATGTTTTATAAATATATGTGTGCACATAAAAAAATACAAACATAAACCCCAAACCAAAGCCTAGGTCTTGGTGACGATAATCAATAATCTCTCTCCTATAAGTGAAAGAAATGATGAAACCCAGAGAAGGAATCCCATTGTTCGACAGAGACCAGGACAGCAAAGTGCATTACTGACATGCAAAGAACAACTCAGTCCTCAGTTTGTTTCTACATAATACAATCAGAAATGTCGTTCCCTCCCTAGAGCAAAATTTTACTTTTGGTAGAAAAAAAATATAGAAGAACAGAGTGACACAGTAAAATGGCCAAAGAACTCCTGGTAATTATGATAAGTAATTTTGTCTCAAATTGCTTATGATGCTGTGGTGTCAAGTTCTCCATTTTCTCCAACTTTCAGAAACATGTGCTTTACACAAAACTTTGCATGTGTCTGCGTGTACAAATTAAGTAGAATTCTGAGTTCCATTCTTGGGTTGGAGCCAGGCAGAGATAAAGAAACAGCTAAAAAATATAAAGACAAGAAGACAAAAATCAAAAGAAGCAAGGAAGCCAGAGCCATGAAAATGTACTCCTATCAGTAATTCTCAGAAATCTTAGGGATAACATGTCCTTCCTATAGACAAAATAACAGGGTTTCAGGAGTAGAAATCCTAGCTGGCATGCAGGTTACATACATTTGTGAATGTAATGGTATTGTGTTTATAATATTCATTATTTAAAAAATTACAAAAGGAATATTGATTGGTGTAAACAATTATAGAATAGCCTGACCGGCATTGCTTAGTAGTTGAGCATCGACCTATAGACCAGAAGGTCAAGGTTTGATTACTGGTCAGGGCACACACCCTGTTTGCAGGCTCGATACCGAGTGAGGGGCATGTCGGAGGCAGCGATTCTTTCCCATCATTGATGTTTCTCTCTCTCTTATAATTACTAGGAGTACTGCGTCTACGTTTGAAAATATTGTTTTGCAAAAAATAATAAAAGAAATCCAGATAATCAGAAGTATGTGATTATGAAATCTGAAAAGTAAGTAGAAAATCTGCTTTCTAAGGGAAACTTAAGACAAACTCAAGAGATAGAATCTGATAAAAAACCTGAGCAACTACAGACATCACAGATGATGAAAAGGCATTTGACTAAGAACCTGACAATCCCAGGAATGAAATTAAGACTCACTTTGCTGCCCACATCCATTGCTTAATCATATCAGACATTGCAAATTGATCTCAGCCCTATTGTGTCCAGCTAAGCCAGAAATAAATTCACAATCCTACTTTTTTAAATATTTTTATTGATATTTTACAGAGAAGGGAGAGAGATAGAGAGCTAGAAATGTCGATGAGAGAGAAACATTGACCAGCTGCCTCTTGCACACCCCCTACCGGGGATGTGCCCACAACCAAGGTACATGCCCTTGACCGGAATCGAACCTGGGACCTTTCAGTCCGAAGACCAACGCTCTACCACTGAGCCAAACCAGTTTTGGCCTCACAATCCTTCTTAAGAGAGCAGCTAAGCAGCAACTACCCATGGACAAGAGGGAACACAATAGGTAAAATATTTTTACCACCCAAGTGATGGGTCAGAAATATTCAGAAATACAAGTCCTCTCTGAGTAAAATACATCCAATATATCTCTTTGACAAAACAAAATTCAGTATTTATACTCCAACCAGGGTGAGGGTTACTTGTCTGTAAAGTTTACACTCTGAGTATAAAATAAGTTCATGTCAATCACTTTCTGCCACCAAGTATTACTGAACAAAGGTGAAAAATCTATGTCCCCAAAACTCTAACCAGGAAATAATCCACATAAGTCTTTAAATTTTAGCAACAAAGGAAAACAGCCTTTTTATGGTATAGAAATTCACAATCCTGGGAGGAATACAGAGGGTCTCATCCAGTTTTCAACTACCTCTCTACTGAGTCACAAGGACACACTCAAAGCAGGGATTACCAGCTCCCTGGCATAACCAACAGCCCACTCCACTGCTAATCATGCAAAGGACGGAACTCCCATGCCACAAAATATTCCGTGAGGGGAGAAAAGGGCCAGGAGTTCTGCTTAAGAGATCAGAGGAGAGAAGAATTGCCTTCTTCGTTGAGAAGGCCCTTGCAAAGTTTCTGCTGAATTAAGCTTTACATGAGGGTGGAAAACCTACTGTAAGGCATGTGGTTGCATTAATTATAAGATTTCAATTTGACAGTTTAATTAGGAAAAGGAGAGTTAGTGTAGGGCTTGCAGAATTCATGATGAATCACATACTCCAACAGACTTCATTTTCATATTTCAATTACACACATTTCTAACTGATGAAGAGCAACATAGCATTTTCTGTTTAATAAATGTGATATCTGTTGGAATTGATAACATTAGTTCAGTAATTACTGCACCATTATCAGGCTTTTAAAAAACATGGAAAGAAGCCTTAGTTATTAAAGTTTAGCAACAGCACAAAATTACATTTTAAGTGTTCCCTCAGACCACAATAGCTATCCCTTATAGGTAGAAGGGTAAAACTTCAATAGCAAGTATTTGTATGAGATTGATTTTTGTCAAATCACACCTTATTTGATTCCCTGACACACCATTGCAGGTATAATGCTCTTTCTAAATCCTTACTCACAATTCAGGCCAAAACAAAAAAAACAACAAAGTGGGAATTAACGTGTTTTTTTTAATATATTTTATTGATATTTTACAGAGAGGAAGGGAGAGAGATAGAGAGCTAGAAACGTCAATGAGAGAGAAACATCAACCAGCTGCCTCTTGCACACCCCCTACCGGGGATGTGCCGGCAACCAATGTACATGCCCTTGACCGGAATTGAACCTGGGACCTTTCAGTCCCCAGACCAACGCTCTATCCACTGAGCCAAACGGGTTTCGGCTAACGGGTTTTTTTAATAACATACTTTAATGCAAGACCATGCTAAAATTCTTATTTTTGCTTAAAATATAATAATAAATATAACAAAATATTTTATCAATTTAAATATAAATATAAATTGCCGAAACCAGTTTGGCTCAGTGGATAGAGCGTCAGCCTGCGGACTGAGGGGTCCCGGGTTCGATTCCAGTCAAGGGCATGTACATTGGTTGCAGGCACATCCCTGGTGTGGGGTGAGCAGGAGGCAGCTGGTCGATGTGTCTCTCATCAATGTTTCTAGCTTTCTATCTCTCTTCTCTCCCTTCCTCTCTGTAAAAAATCAATAAAATATATTTTTTAAAGATAAATATAAATTGAAAGGGGAACAAACTTTAAGTGGCTTGCTCTATGAAAACATGTAAAACTTAAGAGTTCTTTCCCAGAGTGCCTGCTTTGAGTTCTGGGAACCAAAGTTGAAAAGCTGGGTTTCCTCATAGATGCACTAGGATCTTTTCTTTTGCATGGGTTGGGGATAAACAGAAGTACATTAAATCAAATACAGATGTCAGTTTCCTCGGGGACTAAGAAAAACCATGCTCTACAATAAACACAACTACATTCACTGAAAGTGTAGCACACTTCTGTTTTTAAATTACTTCCAAATTTGTGAATAATGATCTTTGTGTGACCAATACCTTGACTTTTATCTACCTTGTACTACCCACTTACTACTGCTTATCTTGGAAAAGTCTTGACATTTTCTTAGATCAGTTGTCAGCAAACCGTGGCTCACGGGCCACATGCGGCTCTTTGGCCCCTTGGGTGTGGCTCTTCTACAAAATACCATGCACATACAGTGGGATTGAAACTTCACGGCCCATGTGCAAAAATCGTTTTTTGGCCTGGGCGAGTCTATTTTGAAGAAGTGGCGTTAGAACACTCAAGGGGCCACAGAGGAGCATGTGGCTTGCAATGTGCTGTTTGCCGACCACTGTCTTAGATAAAGCATATTTATGTGTTTGTGTTACATATATATTTATATGTGTATCACAAATAGTTTTAAACATCCAAGTCAGAAAAGACAGATAAAAATAATCTTGCAATATATCACCCATTGCATGTTAGAATTGTATATGTAAAGTGTGTTTTATAGTTATTTAAAAATAATTCCTATTTCTTCTCATTATTAGTAAATTGACTTTTATTAGTTTCAGGGAGAACCTTGTAGAATTACATATTTTATTGATTGCTTCAGAATATCCTATATAATAAAAGCCTAATATGCTAAGTGTCCAATCATCCAGTCGTCCATTCAGCCAACTTGTAATATGCTAATGATATGCTAAGGCCACTCAGCTGCTTGCTATGATGTGCACCAACCACCAGGGGACAGATGCTCCAACCAATAGGTTAGCTTGCTGCTGGGGTCCAGCAGATAGGGACTGAGTGAGATGGGCTGGACACATCCTGAAGCCCTCCTGTGTCCCTCCCTGGGCCCAATTGTGTACTGGCAGGGTCCCTCAGCCTGGCTGCTTCCTCTCACAATCCAGGACCCCTTGGGGGATGTAAGAGAGCCAGTTTTGGCAATATCCTGAAGGCCAAGCCAAAGTAACCCACTGGTGCATGAATTCATGTACTAGGCCTCTAATTAAGTAAAATAATGACCCTGTGGCCAGCTTAGGCAACAAATTGCAACAAATAATAATTATGATTACCAAGCCTGAGCTTCTTGTACAAAAATTAAAATTATATAAAATTATAAAATCATCCTATCTAATAAAAGAATAATATGCAAATTAATCAACACTATGCTCGAGCCACACCCACCAACCCATCAGAATGAGTATGCAAATTAGCCCAGCCAAAATGGCTGTAGCCACAGAGAGCAGTTGAGAGGCTTGGGTTTCCCTGGCAATGGAAGCCAAGCTTTCTGCTTACCCTAGCTGGCCTAGGCCTCCACTCAAGGATACAAAGTTTCAATTATAGAAGGTAAATCACAAGAAATATGGCAGCAGCCACAGAGCTGGAGAGAGCAGGCTAGGGTTGCCCTCAGCAATGGAGGAAGCAAAGCTTTCCACCTGCCCTGGCTGGCCTAGGCCTCCACTCCAGGCTACAAAGTTTTAATTATAGAAGATATATAAAGCCAAACAGAAATGGTGGCAGCCAGATTGAGCAGCGGGCTTGGCTCTGCTCCAGATTACAAAGTTTCAATTGTACAAGGTAAATAAATTCCAGATACCAGGGCCTCCGCTTAAGTCACTGGAGGGCATGGGTAGCTTGCAAACCACCACAGACCCCTCGCCCAGGCCACGCCACACCCCAATGGAACCCCCACTCTGATCTGGGACACACTTCAGAGCAAATCAGCTGGCTCCCACCCATGCACCAGGCCTCTATCCTATCTAATAAAAGAGAAATATGCAGATTGAGCATCACTCCAACACACAAGATGGCTGCCCCCATGTGGTCAAAGATCCTGCCCCCATGTGGACACAAGATGGCCACCACAAGATGGCCAGCAGGGGAGAGCAGTTGGGAGACACCAGGTCTGCAAGGGAGGGCAGTTAGAGGTGATCAACCCTGTAGGGGAGGGCAGTTAGGGATGACCAGGCCAGCAGAGGAGAAAAGTTGGGGGATAACAGGCTGGCAGGGGAACAGTTAGATATCAATCAGGCTGACATGGGAGTGGTTAGGGGGTGATCAGGCTGGCAGGCAGAAGTGGTTAGGGGCAATCAGGAAGGCAGGCAGGCAAGCAGTTGGGAACCAGCAGTCCTGAATTATGAGAGAGATGTCCAACTGTCTAAACATGCAGCTAAACATCCCTTAAGGCAGTGTTTCCCAAACTTTTGACATATGTGTACCCCTTCTATAATTTTCGTAATGCTGAGTACCCTTTGTCAAAAAAAAGTGGATGTATTTTAATAACAATCAAAATATATATATATTTTTTGGTACATACACAAAATAATAATAAATGAAAAATAAAATTATTCATAATAAAATATAAATGAAAGTTATATTATAAATAACATTTATTTGTACACAGGACCATCTCACGCCTCACAAGACTGTCTTGACTCATGAGAACGTAGAATTTAACTGAATCTAATGAAAAATCATGTTAACAACTTTTTTTTACAAATGCTAACACAAGGTAAATGGCCAATGGTTATTGTTCTAGAAAGCAAATGCCAAAAAAGAAGTCTTATGGTGGCAGAAAAATAGAGTAGACAAGTACATAGGTTGCATGATTTCAAGGGAACAGAAAAGACTCTTCCCATTACTTTTAATCTCATAATTAGTGCCGAAATTCATTTTTATAATGGGAAACATGGCCTTTTACAAGAAAATGTCAAAATATAAATATTCTAAGAAGAAGTAGCATATTTATTCAAGTTCATAATAAATTAAAAATGATTGATATCATCTAGGTTTAAAAATGACATAATCAAATAAAAATAATAGGGGAGTAGATCCCACATCAAAGATACTACAGAGATGATGAAATGAATGGTATTAAGTGGAAAAGTTGAAGACTCAACAGAAAACTTGTATTTATTTCATAATTTATATGAAGTCTGTCATTTGGGGGGAATTCCCTATAAAAACATTCTAATCTTATATTTTACAGCTCCTATAGAAATTGTAGCCTGCATAGAATAAATGTATACTAAATAGAAATCCCACAATCTAAATCTAGCCTACTGTATTCCTATGTGGCAGCTACCATTCTACCAAGTTACTGCACTGCATGTCCCACATGCAGACTTCAACAAGACTCCCCAGTTGCAGTGGGGAAAAAGAAGGCAGACTTTCAAGTAAGCAGTGATGGCTCAGCAAAATAGAAAGAGAAATGGAGTAGAGATAAGTAACTTGCCTTCTGCCCAACCCTGACTATCAATCATTAGTTCTGTGACTTTGGGCAAGTTTTTTATGCTCTCTGGGTCTCAGTTTTCCCTTAAGGGAAAGGATCTAATGATCTTTTTTAAAATATAAAATGCAATAGTTTTAAATTTAATTATTTAGATAGGAAATTAACATTTCTGTCACAGACATTATTTTTAGCATGTCTCATTGGAATTTTGTAAAACAATGTTTCCTTCAAGGAAAATCAGAATACAGAATATTAAAAGCATTTTAATGGGACATTATGTGGGGAGAAAAATCTATATTTAAGCAACTCTTCTGTTTATCTCACTTTTTCATTAACCAGTTAAGAACATATACTATTTTCACTCTGCTTTCTCTGGCAATGCCTAAAGGGCTACTACCTGAATAATAGGGGGTGGGGGGGAAGCTTATAAAGAGTTTAAATGGGAAATAGGTTTCTATCAAAATCCATCTCTGGCCATTTCCTAGGGAAATTATAGGAGTTCAAGATGCTAGAATCATGTGTTTTCCAAACCTTACAAAAATGCTATACTGTCCTGAATGAAAATCTACTCTTTTCTTCTTTTTGGTGACTCCAAAAATACTAGAAATAAAATTTTTGTGTGGTGTAGTATTTGTCATCTTAAGTCTATTGACAGATATGTTTAGCTGTGGTTCCTCCATACTGTTGAATATGATTCCAATCCTAGACTCACACAACAGTGGAAAAAGCAGTCTTTTTAATATAAGGGCTAGTGTCACACTGACAATTCTTGATGACTTTAAAAATGTCCCACTTTAACATGTGGTTATATATAAGTATATATATCTAATATTCTTTACCAATAACAACAAAACACTAGATTTCATTAGACCACCAAAACAGCCACCCAAATCTCCACCTGAGCTACGTGTATCAGTTACTATTCCTAATCCTCCCTCTTATTCTAGCTTCTCTTTTTTATTTCAAACTCTTTGACACATGTTGATATTTGTATGAATTTTCCCTAAGCTCTTTAAAAAAAAAAACACCTTAACAAATAAAATGTAATTAAATACTAGAAAACAGTGGAATGGCTGTCAAATTATGCTGTGATTACAATAGATTTATTGGAAGAGACTTTCCTTCATACTTGCCAAAGGCTGCATCACTGACAGAATTATTGACTTGGAGCATGAAATGAAGAACAGTTGTCAATATGGAGCATTTTTAACCCAGTTAATCAACAACGATTCCTATGTTGGTCTTCATACAGACTAGTTTACAGTAATAATATGTAAGACTATGAAGTTTGCTCTGTGTGCTATACTGCATATAAGCCATTGCCTCCGAGCCAAAATTCCATCGTTCACTTTGGGTTGTTTTTCAGTTTGTATAATCATTAGTATTTTAAGAATATTAAACTCTACACTTTGTTCTCAAAAATATGTTCACTAGTTTTCATAAATCAAAGTGATATTAACTACCCTTAGATTGTTAGGAAGATAAAGCCTGGAGCTGGGCTGGTCACTTTGTTAATTCAGATCCATAATTGAGATCATGGTCTCCAGTCTTAATTAGTTTATTTTTTTATGTTCCTTTTTTTAAACTAGAGTTCCTAAAATATTTTTAATATTCCAAAAAAAGCATTTGTAACAAATATAGAAATCCTCTAAAATTTTGCTGTCCTTTAAAATGCAAGTCAAGGATCAATTATCAAAACAAACTCATTCCGTTAATCAGTTTACAAAGGTGCAAATTGTTTGTCAGAATACAATGCCAGGGAGGCTTGCTTTGTTTAATGACAATCCTAGCAGCAAGAATCCCTGGGGCAGGAAGTAAGTAATCAAGAATCCATCTCTGAAACTTTGAGAATGCTGGCAACAGTCTATTATAATGCACGGTTGCAGAGAGACCTTGTATGGAGAACAATACACTGAAATAGACCAGACTTATGAAACAATAAACTTAAATATAGCTCTGGACCTGGCACAGCCTTCTGGTTTCTGCCTTCTAGGATTGAATTTAACACTCTAGGCTAAAACATTTTAAACAGATTTTTCTACCACTTTGTAAGTCTGAATACACATACCATGACCACATTTTGGTGCATCCACAGAAAGACACGATGTCATTAAAACCAACTCGAAATGTTAGGGAGCTGATGTAAAGATTGTTTGGTCAATTATACATATATTTGAGTGTTTCTAGCACATAACCTTCATTAGAAGAGATAAAGGGTACTAAAATATTTGTATAACACATTGTAGAGATGCAGCAGCAAAAAAATTGTATGCACTGGACATATAAAGTAAAAGATGTGATTTTTGAGGAAGGAAAAAATGAGGCTAAACTGAAGAACTGGGTTTGAACTTCGCACAATCAGAAAAGGTATAGAGGTACAAAATTGTGCATTATGTAGCCAGACAGCAAGTCCATAACCAGGCAGGACTGAAAGCAAGGGTTCCTGAGAACGCCTAGGAGAGGGAGGGCACATCCAGAAAGGCAAGTTGAGACCCAATTGTGCAGAATACAGAGCTGGCCTTCCCAACATGATTCCCTCTTTTTCACCACAGTATCTCATGACTTTGTGAGAATGCTATGAGGGTTACTTGACGAGCATCATTTTCCCCAACTGAGAGGTGGGGTTAGGAATGCTGGGAAGAGGTCAGGGTCACACAGAGAGTGACACAGGGAATGACAGAGAGTCCTTTTTCCCAGTCCAGCCATTCCTCAGCCAAGATACACTACAGTCTCCCCGCCTCTTTCCCAGGTTCCCAAACACTGAAATGGAATGGCCATGCTCAAATGAGCAAACATGCTGGAACTGCCCCTTATTTTTTCCTTTCTCTGTGACGAGAAAGAAAAGAGAGGAGGACTACTGAACTTTAAACTTCCTGATAAACTATAATGTGGGAAAGTGCCATTTTTAGGTTTACATGAAGGAGCTACCTCTGAGAATGGCCTTTTGGCCTGTGAAAAACTAGAAACATCCCAGGAAGTTACTAAAATGTTGTAGTACTGTGAGAATTTGTATAAAAATAAACACTGGATTATTTCAGGCCTTGTCCCTTGAGAAAATGAGCCAGAATTATTCAGAACTACTAGTCTAATCTTGACAGAACAGAGGAAACTGACAACTGAAGCCAGATTTTTTTTCCCCTTCTTAAAAAATAAGGCCTAATTTTGATGTTTCGGAAAATGAAAAAAGAATCAGGTTAACCATGTGATTCAAATGACCCTGAAACTAAGATGGCTGAGCTCCCTGATGAGAAAATGCAGTGCAGATCGTGCTTCGCAGAAGGTGTCAACTGGAAGCCACCGAGTCAGGAGAGCTTGAACTTGTGGATTCAAAGATGCACATAATTCAGTTGTCTGTAAACTATTCCCTGGAGCTTAATTGATTTTTTTAAAGCTTTGCTTGAGTTATTTTTTCTCAGAAGAAATATTTAAACACCAAAGGAAATACATACTATCACATGTCACTATGGGAGCTGCCCCCACACTTGACTAAAGTGCTTTCTTTCCACTGAAAAATAATTTCCCATTGAATCTCTGGTTCAAAAGAAATCTCATTGAACATGCTAAATCACTCCACGATTTAATTCATATTTGTAACAAGAATAACTAAACAATGGCTCAGAGTCATTTACTGAAATGTTGAAGGCAATCTCTGCTTGGCAACACCAACTGATCCAGTTTAGTTCAATACAGCAGATGTACGTTTGGTAGCTTCGATGTGGCCAGCACTGTTCTTTCCACCGAAGCAGTATAATCCTCAAGCCTTCTGCTCAAGGAATGGGGCTACTGTACACACAAGCAGAGCTGTTGAATCCACAGTTTCCTGATTTGCAACTTTCTGGGGCCAAAGAGACAACCCAGAGATATGACATGGAGCACAGAATGAAGATGAAGTCAGTCCTTACTGCTAACTACTGCCCCATAATTCCTAATGCAAGAAATTAGTTCATTGAAGAGACTTTTAAGACAAGAGAAGATAAAACTGGTGTTCAGACTAAATGATTAGCCAGGCAGTTTTATATTTATAATAATCCCACAAGAAAAAAAATGTAAACATACAAATGGGAATATGGGTAGCTTTTTTCTTGCAATGCTTGAATGCATCCCTGGAAATAGTATGTTCCATGTAAGGACCTGGATCTCTATCTTAGAGAGCCCAGAGTTGCAAGATCAAGAAGTAGGTAAATGTGAATGATGATAAACACCATGTCTGCTTTCTAATCTCACTAGAAACCAAATGCCTAGACCCATGAATTTCTCTATCATTGATAATGCCATACAGAAGCCTCTGATATACCTGATGCATAGCATTGTACACTTCCAGAGTATTTCCTCTGAGCAGGTGATTCAGCTCTATATTCACCAGGCCATTCTAGCACTCTATTCACCTGGTAGCTTTTGGGTATTGTAGTATTTGATACAACATATAGAACCCTGGACATGGTATTGCATCTCTTTGTGAGGTGGGTTCACTGGTGGGATTTTTCTGTACTACTAGAGGCCTGATGCATGGATTTGTGCACTGGTGGGGTCGCAGCCAGGTATGCACCCTCTCACAATCTGGGGCCCCTCAGGAGATGGTGGACTGCTGGTTTTGGCCTGATCTCCACAGGCCAGGCCAAAGGACCCCACCAGTGCATGAATCCATGCACCGGGCCTCTAGTCTACACTAATAAAAGAGGGAAAAAAATACTAATTGACCATACCTTTGCTATGCCTACAGTCAATCAAAAATATATACAAATTAACCAAAAAAAATGGCGATTAATTTGCATAGGCTGAGGAGAGGAGGAGTGAAGACTAAAGACAGCTTAGAAGGAAGAGGGAAGAAAAGCAGAAAGCAAGGTGGCTGCCAGAGGGAAAGCATGAGCAGCAGGGGCAGTGGCGGGCGGGCCAGGACAGGGCAGGCAGCAGTGACTGCTGCACCCAAGGCCCATGGCGCCTCTTGCAGGAATCTTCCTGAAAACAGGCTCCTAGTATGCATATAAGATCTTTGGTTAATCTCTTCCCACACCTCCCCCCTTCTCCCCTTCCCTCTGAGATTCATCAGTGTGTCCATGTTTCCATGCCTGTGTAATGAGCGTCTGCTCTCTGATGTTCAGTGAGCATCATAGCTACCATTCAAATGGTCAATCAGTGGCTTAGGCTTTTATATATAGACTAGAGCCCCAACGCACAAAATTTGTGCATGGTCCCTAGGCCTGGTCTGCAATCAAGGCCATCTTTCCCAGCTGCCTGCAGCCGGCCCTGCTCCCCTCATCATCCACCCCCCAGTTCCCTATTCACCATCAGGTGATTGGTTTCTGATGGCCGGGGGAAGGGACCAAGAGGTGGGCTGTTTCTGCCTGCTTGCTGACCCCCACCCCTGCTGCTAGTGGCCATCAGGGATCAGAGCCTGCCAGCTGAGGAAAGAGACCAAGAGGTGGTCAGTGTGCCTCATAGTGACTGGTCCAGTGGTTGTTCTGGTCATTCTGCTGTTAGGGTCAATTTCCATATTACCCTTTTATTGTATAGGATAGAGGCCTGGTGCACAGGTGGGAGCCAGCTTGCCTTCCCTAAAGGGAGCCCTGGGTCAGGGTGGCAGGTACCCACTGTAGGATGGGGCTGGACTGTGCTTGGGGTTGCTGGGGCTTTGCAGGCTGGCCATATCCCTGATTGGTGTGGGGGTCCCCACTGGGGGTGGGGCCAGCCTGGGCAAGGGGCCAGCAACCTTATGGGCAGTTTGAAGGCTGGCCATGCCCCTGGCTTTGTCAGGAAGGACTCCTCATCTATCTAGTCTAATTAGTATATTACCTTCTCATTAGTATAGATAGGATTTCACGGAGTTGGATGAGGCACCCTGAAAGTACCTGAATGGTGGTGACTAGGTGGGCAACAAAGATAAACTTATGTTTAGAACATTCATCTATTGCTGTGAGAACAAACCACTAGGCCTTCCAGAATAGAAGACACCCAATGAAGTCAACTTTTCAGTGGTTGGTTGGTCTCTTTAAGGAATAGAGACACATCAGAAATGTAGCCTTGGTCATAGCTAGGTTATCCTTGGTAAGTGAAAGTCACTCTGTTGTGAGCATAGAAAGCCTTCTTCTCTCCTGATGGGTCCTCTCTAGTCACGTGTCCATTATACCAGTTCTGTGGAGGTTGATGACAGAAGCAAATGAGTCATTCTCTCCTACTTTGTAGTTCCAAGATTCTTCCACATAATGCTTCACAAGCCACACAAAGGTCTTTATATTTTATGCCTACTCCCTTGTATCCATCCACAACTTCCAAAAATCAGGCATTTCTATCTGCAGTCAGGCCCCTAGGATGCCATTCAGGGTATTTGAATATTCTCGTCTCAGAATACTTCTTTCACATAAAGTCATAACCTGGTGAAACTGACATTAGAAAAGTTGTCTCTGACCACTGAGTATAGTTTGTAATGCAACCACACTAATTTTTGGTTTGACTCAAATAATAAACCAATGTACTGATTAGCACTCTATTGATTATTTGACCAATAGTAAACCAAGCTTTGGCTTTTTTCTCCTCCTTTAGCAGTTATAAAAGACATCCTCATATGGTCATGGACAAGAGTTGAGAAAGGGTATTCATACAACCACTGTGGTTGACGTAGAAAGTGGAGAGGTCTAAGCTCCCTGCTTACACAATTTTCTTGTGCTTTCTAATCTGCTTAGACTCAATGTAAATTTATAATTTCCTAGAGGCCCAGTGCATGAATTTATGCACCAGTGGAGTCCCTCAGCCTGGCCTGTGGGATCAGGCCAAAACCAGCTCTCCAATATCCCCCTGTACGGCCCCAGATTGTGAAAGGGTGGAGGCCAGGCTAAGGGACCCCACCAATGAACAATTGAGGCCAGGGAGGGACATGGGAGGTTGACCAGCCAAGGAGGAACTGCGGGAGGGCTCTAGGGCGTATCCAGTCTCTCTCGCTCAGACCCAATTGGCCAGACCCCAGCAGCAAGCTAACCTACAGGTTGGAGAGTCTGTCCCCTGGTGGTCAGTGCACATCATAGTAAGCAGTTGAACAGCCTTAGCATATCATTAACATATAATGCTTTGATTGGTTGAATGGACAACTAGATACTTAGCATATGAGGCTTTTACTATATAGGATTATGATGAACTGCTGCTCATACATAATTGAAATGCCTTGGAGTATCCCACAGACCCCAGCTAATATGGGTATCTACCAGGATCCAGTAACATGTCAGGAGCTGTTTCTCCACTGCAGATAGCATGGCCCCACCTTGCAAGTATATAACCAATAATATAATTTTCCCAATGAGTTTGACATGAACTGAACACTGCATCTTTTTCCACCACTTACACCTCCAATATCAGGGCATAGGCAGTATACCCCAAGTTTAGGAACCACTGTGTGGCTAGATAATTGAATAATTTAGGGATCTATTAAAATTTCCAAAATCCCAGGCCACACCCCAGACCAATTACTAGTGCATCACAATCTCTAGGGTGGAACAAAGGCATTAGTAGTTGTCAAAGCTTCATTGATTCCAAGGTGCAGACAAGTTTGGGAACCACTGCCCTAAGGGGATGTTTGCTACATAATACCTTTAATCTGCTACAAAGACCTTTCCTGCTCCAAATTCCACTCAGGCTATCACTATTATATATCTTTTAGCATATCCACTAGAACAATATTCTAAGTATGGAATATATTACTTCCAGAACACAAAGAGGCATACCAAATGTTATACCTTCTTTGTGGTAGGGGATGCAAGTAGCAATTTGTCTCTTATTTTAGATGAAATTCCCAGCATGTCTTTGACCAGTGGACCTTTAAAAACTATAGAAATATTAGGTCTCTAAATCTTCAATGTGTTCATCTTTCACCCTCTGGGGTACATGCATCTAACTAACATCTTCAGCATGCTAATTACCTCTTTCTCATTCTTCCTCATTAGCAAGATATCATCAATCAGCATGAAGCTCTGTGGGATGTCTGGATGGTCCAGATATCTTCTAGCTATATTATGGCAAAGAGTGTGAGAGTTAATATATAGGGGTGACAAAAGTAAGTTTATAATTGTGAGTATACAAACCACAGTTTATTCTTGTATTTTTATTTATTCATTATTGTATTACTTATTTGTATTACAACTGTAAACCTATCTTTTCTCACCCTTATATACCTGTAACAAAACTTTAAATGTACCAGTATATTCTGTTCTTTTCATGTAAATGCAAACTATTTTATATACTCTTTTCTGATTATAATATAAAAGGAAAAAGTACTACTTCAAACCTCATAACATACATCCAATAATTTACTAACTTACTCAAGCAAAGAAACCACATAAAGTATAGCAACTGCAATTGGGGCCATAACTTCCTTTCAGTCTATAGTCACTGTCAAAGATCCATTCAATTTCTAAAGACCAAAGTTATGAATTAAAAAGATATATGATAGAGAAAAACACCCCTACATCTTTAAGATTCACAAGGGTGATTCTAACCTTTGTCATCCCTCCTAAAGGCAATACTGTTTTTTATTCACTTTCTTGACTGGGGATAGGCAATTTCAAAGGCTTTTTCTTGTTCTCCATTCTAATAGCTCTTAGTCCACAGACCAAAGGTTCAATTCTTGTTATTCCAACTGCTGAGTATCTCAATTCTAAATTTTATATTTGTGGGCTTGGCAAACAACAACCATGTGGGGTCAAAAACCCAGTGGATCTTCTCTAAGCTGAACTTGGCCATGATTCCATTGATTATTTGACCCCTCTATTCCTCACATTGTAATGGGGACATGATAATACTTCAGGTCTCCAGGTATCCATGTCAATTCAGATGCTGATTAAAATTCCCCCATCTCCAGTGCATGAGCACCAAATAAATAACCATAAATCCTCAGGGGGGAAATCAGGGGAATTATTATTCTATCTAATAGAGAGAGAATATGCTAATTGACCCTTGACCCTCACACCATTGCAAAGATAGCAGCACCAACAGCCAATAAGGGGGAATATGCTAATTGACTGCCACATCCTCAAAGATGGAAGTGCCCATAGGCACAAGATGGCAGTGCCCAGGTCTCAGCCCCCTAGCCGCCAAGGGCCAGCCCGAGGTGCAGACAAAGCCTTGGATGGTGGCTTCCCAGCCACCCAGGGATGCCTTAGGCTCAAGTAACCAGGGATGCCGAGGCTTGTGCTACAGGCAGGGGCAGCAGTAGAGGTATGATGGGGTGTCACCTTCCCCTGATCACTGGGTCACCTCCTGCCCCTGAGGGCTCTGGACTGTGAGAGGGGGCAGGCCAGGCTGAAGAACCCCCCCACACACACTCCAGTGCATGAATTTTCATGCACTGGGCCTTTAGTAGTATATATGTGACATTGTGTTGCCATCGGTTCTGTGAGGGATCCAGCCAACCCATCATCACTGAATTCTATACCTAAAAACTTATTCTGGTCCCAAAATTGGGCAAGAAAATGTAACTTACTTTTCAGGCAATGACCCTTAGATATCTACTCATCTATTCTTATCTTCTTTTCATTGTGTATATAATGTACCTCATATGGTATCTCTCTATTATGACCAGGAAAGCCATTTCCTATTAACTACCACACTTCCCTGTGGATATCTCCTTCGCTGTTCCTCTGAACCTGCCAATTCTTAAAATAATTGTGACCTCCCTCCTCCCCCGCTTTAGTGGTTAAGCACTGCTACATCAGTGTCTTTGTCTCAGAGTCCCGTCATCCTCATGGGCTTGTGAAGATCCTAGCTCGGTGCCTTGGTGTTCAGATACTTTTAGAGCAGGAAGTAGAAATGCCCATGGTTATCCTTAGGTTTTTGTGTGTCCTAATCCCTAATTCCCTCACAGTCACAAATGGCTGCCAGTGGCAATTGGGCCTTGCTGTTGCTTTATTTATGTCTAGTGGGAAAAAGAAAAAGAATTATTTCCCACAAGCAGAGATATAACCCCTGCTCTCTGGTCTGACTGGAGCACTTGGCCCACAGGCCCACACTGGCACTGAACCATGAGTCACTGAGGGCTGCTGTTGCCTGATTGGCTCTACCTTCATTAATTCATTATCCCAATCAAATCATGGTCGGTAGGGATTTTTATCTTTTTACATATTGCTTTTGTTTATTTGTGATATTTTTGTCTGGTTTTATTTTGTTTCATTCTTGTTTCACAGCTACATTCGCAGTGCACAGACACAATAGTGCCTGGCCATATTGACACTCAGTAAATAATTTGTTGAGTGCATGAGTTGATTAGGCTGCCTTTCTAAAGTTTGAAATAGGTTGGATTTTGAAACAGAATTGAGGAACCTTTCAGGAAAGGGAAATGGACATAGAATAGACAACCAATATCGTCCTTCTTTTTTATTTTGAAGTGAACTTTAAGTAAGTACTTCTCAATCTGTGGGGAAAAACACTACTGGAAATGATGGGTAACACTAATAAAATAAGTGTTCTTTGTCCCTTAAGAGCTAGTTCTGCCACAGTGTGGAAATATTTAGTTTCCTTAGTATTGGTAAAAGTTAAGGCAGTTTTCTCTATTTTAAATAACTAGTTCTTTACAATGCTTTAAAGGAGATGTACTTTTAAAACCATCATACAATCATATGCCTGATACTCAAAATAATCACTCTCAATATAATATCTAAAGTGAGAATTCAATATCTTCTGCCATTAACAACATCATTAATAACAAATGTCTGTTTAATTACTCTTGCTAAGATTAAAAAGGCCATTATTCTTGTAACTTGAGAAATTCATTAGCTGGAAAAGGCTGTTTAATGCCAAATGTATTCCTTAAAGATGCAGTCCCTGATATTTGAAGGTATTTCTGACATTCATGCATTTGCATTACTTTAAAAAAGCACTACCCAACTGTGCTGAAGATCATGCTGTGACAATAAGCAAGCACTGTAACATTTCAAACTCAGAAATGAAGCTACAAGACATTTTACAATATCATACAGAGTCTGTTCTTTCGAATATTTAAACTCCACACACTGAGCCCATTATTCGTCATTCACCTCTCACTAATTCTGTGCTCAAATGAGTCTTGTACCAACACAGTGCATTTTAAGGTACAGTTAATATTCATAAGCACCCCCTCCAAAGAGATTCAGAGGCATAACTTCAGATTTCTACAAGTCAATTTTAAAGGCTGATACTTTAAGGAATTTAGACCCATTAAATGAAAAGTACAAGATAGGATTTAGAACAACATCTTTTTAATCCATTGTTCAGCTCAATGTATTTTTAGCATAGAAACTGATTAACATTTAGTGAAAATTAGATCAGTGACAGTGTACTCACAGAAAGCAATACAAATTGCTTCAGTGGTAATAGCTATATACCATGTGTTATATCATTCTTTCACTTTTTTGTCACTGTGAACAATAAAGCAGAGTCATAAAACAAGCTTCGTGATGCTTGTATCTTCTTATACCTAGTATCCATCTATTTATTGAGCTTGATTCCCATTTCATATCCTTATGTTCTGAGCTCTTAGAGAGAAGCTAGTTTTTAATCCCCACCCAAAATATATTTTTTATTTATTTTGAGAGAGAGAGAGAGAGAGAGAGAGAGAGAGAGAGAGATGAAAGATAAACATTGTTCAGTTGCTTCCCATATGCACCTGGCCAGGATAGAACCCACAATCTAGGTATGCGCTCTGATGAGGTATCAAATCCAAAACCTCTTGGTGTATGGGACTATGTTTCAACCAACCAAGCCACCTGGCCAGGGCAGATACTATTTCAATAATAGAAGAACAGAAATAACCGCAGAGTTCAAGCCAACCTAGGTGAATTATATCTGGGAACAAGTTGCTGCTCAGAAAGAATAATAAGTTACTTTCAATAAGAGAATGTTTCATGCACCCAAAATGCATGAAAAGTCATACAACACACCACCAAAAAATAGAAAGACCAAACAATCCAATTTAAAAATGGGAGACAACCTCTGTTCTCCAAAGAGGACAGACAAATGGCCAACAGATATGAAAAATGTTGAACATCACTAATTATCAGAGAAATGCAAGTTAAAACAGCAAAGAGATATCACTTCACACCTGTCAGAGTTGCTATCATCAATAAATCAGCAAATAACCATTGGCAAGAATGTGGGAATGCATACTGGTGCAGCCACTGTGGAAAACAGCATGGACAGACAGCATAATGGTATTATGCTAAGTGAAATAAATCAGAGAAAACCAAAGGCCATATAATTTCATTTATGTGGAATCTGAAGAACAATATAAACAAATAAACTAAACAGAAACAGACTCATAGATACAGAGAACAGACTGGTGGTTGCCAGAGGGGTGGTGAGTGAGAGGACTGGGTGAAAAGGTAAAGAGACTGAGAAGTACAGATCAGTAGTTGAAAAGCAGTCATGAGGCTGTAAAGCGCAGTATAGTAAGTAAATAAAGTCAGTAATATGGTAATAACTATGTATGGAGCAGGTGGGTACTGGAACTATGAGGCGGAATGCTTTGTAAAGAAATTATTATTGAACCACTATGTTGTACACCTGAAATTAATACCAAAAAAATTGAATGTAAACTGTAACTCAAAAATAATTTTTAAAAACATATTTAAAGTTAATATCCTTGGTGTTCAATGAGATTAAACTCTCAATCTTCTAGAACTTTCAATTTATATAAAACCCTTACTGTGGCAATCTTCATAGGCCAAAAAAAATGAACAATGGTACATCATGAACAAAAAATAAGATAATGTTCACTTTTCTCTCCTTCCTTCATATAATAAATATAAATTATCTCCTCGACGTCAGAAATGAGGCTACTACCTATCTAGAGTTGAATAAGATGTGTCTGCCATCAAGGAGCATTTACAATCGATTTGACATTGCTAAGCCTATTGGCCAGTAGATGCATTTGTGCAGGATAGAGTTAGACCCAAAAAGGGAGGGATAAGTTCTGCAGAGTAAACAAAAAGAAATATAAAAGGGCATAGAAGAATTAAATGTTGGTAAAACTTAAAGGAAAAAGAGAGTTTTCTTCATTTTCCTTTCTTGTTTATTATGTGATAGGGCAGAATCTGTCAAGGAAGTATGTACCAGTCTCAAGTTTTACTCAGTCAGTTTAGCTCCTATTCCTCCCTTACATGGAAGCACAATTGATCTTATTTTGTTTGTTTGTTTGTTTCCATCTGGAGAGGCAATGAATCCAATACGCTTATGGTTTCAGCACTATTTGCCACATTGCTTTTAGGGATGCTTACCTTTGAGAAAGGCAAGGTCATCTAAACTTTGTCTAGTCAATGTTTGTCTATTATTACTCTCTGTTCAGATGCATTGGTGCTCAAAGTATAAACCTGAAAGGATCTTAACGAAAAGAAAGAAGTGGGTTTTTCTTCATTTCTCTGCTTGGAAATTTAGTGCCTACATGATTTTAAGCACATGGGTGGATTAGATTCATCAGTGGTGTTGTAATACTTTGTGATAATAGCCAAGTGAAAATAACATATAACTGACTATGCAGAAAATAAGAATAGCTCACACTAAGGAGGACATTCTATTAAATGTAGGCATCCATACAACAGTCTGCTTTCTAACTTGGGTAGGATAGTCAAAGTTCATTGACCTTAATAAGGGAAGTTTATATGGATCCCCATTTTGAAAAGGTTATTTGGATTACAACTCTAGAAAATATATAGATTTATATTTCTATAACATATGATTTAAACAAAAGAATTCCTATAGCAATCACCTTTGTGGTCTTTAAAAATGTCCAGGTTGTACTATCTATTCTCTCAAATATAAAATGAAGGTATGGAGAACAAGCATGTTAGTCTTGAAATAATTTTCTTGCTTGAAAGTTTTTACAAACTTCATGCCTATGAATTTTAATGAATATAAGTAATGTAAAAACAAGATACTAAGTGGCAACCTCATCAGTATCAACATACACGGTGTTTTTACTTGATAACATGAATTGCTCTTTGAATGTGGCTGGAGTTTAAGGTCTAAATTTAGTCCTTCTACCCATCCCCAAAAAAGAAGTCAAAGAAATAACAGAGTTTTATCTGTGAAGTCTCGTTAGCTATCAGAGTTCTGGTAGGGCATCAGAATAGGATTCTATGGCTGTGGAAACTCTAAGGCCTTTAAAGACTGCAGACAATTACAGTGAGTCCCAGGGCTGGGACACCATCCTCCTGTGAGAGGTCTTGTGTTGGAGCAGTGACCATGGCTTGGCCTGAGTCTGTTTGAAGACCTACACTAGGTGTCTGCGTGGCTCTGCCTTCGTTGTACTTACATTTTTATTTTTGAGCTTTAATGAAGTAAATCATATATAACTTTTCAGAGTGAAAAGTTTAGAAAACACATTAAAAGAATTCAAATAAAACATATTTTCTGAAGAACCTTCCCTTTCCCTCCTTCACCTCCTTAGCCCCTTGAGCTTACTCCATAGAGGACAAAAGGGTCTTCTTGCCAAACTCACCTGAATTCATTATCAGAAACAGAATATTGGCCTGTATGACTAGGGGTTTTACTCATAGTGTTTTTCCTCATATACATATACAAATTTATGCACACGGATATTTTACACTTGAGTACATAAATTGGAACTAAAAGGACATTCGTAGTACAGACAAAAATGAAAGAAGAGATTTTTCTCCTATCAAAGAATCATTTTTATTCTCTGAAACTCTACTGGGAAAATTTAAAAGGTAAGAACTCAACTCCTTAAGTGGAAAAAAGCTTCAGTTTTTGCTGTGAACATTAAAATTCACACAAAAAATTGTCTGAAATTCTAGCCTAGGAGGAAAAAAAATAAGTGAATGTGCGTGTGCGTGTGCACATGTGTCTATGCCTATGCATACTTATTAGATATAGATATAAATATGTAATGTCCCAAGTTATTTAATAATTGTGCAGTTTTTACTTTAAAAAATCCATGAGTATAAGACACATCAGAATATTTTACATGGGAATTAATTTTCAGTGAAAATGAGCAAGCTTTCATTTCATGAAATAACTTCACAAATAGTAGAAGTAATTTTACATCTGATAAACCACTTTGAATTTGGTATGTGGGTTGGGAGACTTTGGAGAAATTTCTGACTCAGGGTCACACCTTTGTATTCAAGACAAAGTCATAGATAGAGGATAGAATGGAACATGTGATTCCTCATATAGTCCTAACAAAAACCCTTTTAGACTAGCTTTATGAAAAGAAGGCAACATTTAGTATAAGGATAAAGAAACTCAAGAACAGAGATACAGCTGAGCTTCAGGAAGAAACATGCTGAAACCAAGAACTAAGGGATCAAAATTTGGGAAGTCTTCCCTCCTCAACTCTTATCACATCTCTTTTTACTCATACATTTATTCTTGTCAAAATATCTGCCTAAACCAACTGCCTGCTTCTAAGTTGTTTGGAATTAAAATTATTTAGAAAACTTATGTAGAACATACATATATGTATAAGTCCTTATTTTCAGTTAAACACTGATTGCCTTCCTTAGGTAGGATATCTAACTTTGGACCATTCAACTGTGGAATGGCAAATGTACATTATATGAAAATGGTTGCCTCTATTGTTACTAGGCAGAACTGTAATCTTCAGAAAAGTGGAAGGCCGGAAATTCAACCACAGTCCTTGTGCACCAGGCAGATTTCAAAGTCTATGTGAATGAGACGTAAAGCAGGGGAGAAATCATAGTAAATGATGAGGGAATAATGTGACCAGTTCTTTTAGCTCTGAATTAAGCAGAAAGTCAGAAAGCTGTGCTGGAATCAGAGCACTGGGCAATAAATTAAGGTGGGAAAAATTGGGTGGTTTTACAATTTTTTTCTGTAACCTACTTAAGCAAATGATAAAATATACAATACACATTTTAAAATATATTGTGATGTCAGAATGTCACCTGGGAAAGTTTTCACAGGAAGCCCCAGGGTCATATACATCATCTTTGAGAATTTTCCTTAATCAAGGCCCTGCTCCTATACTTGCAGACTCAAATGCTTAACTTTTTCAGGGCCTGTAAAAAATTTCATCTCTCCAAAGGCTGGCTTATGTTAACTCCCTCAGTGAATCAGTCATAAGACTGCTATTTAAGCTCCATCAATATAACATCACACAGATATAGATATAGATATAGATACACAGTGCAATGTAAACCCCCATGCAAGATACCTAGGCATATAGCAGAATACTCACATAAAAATGATAGATGCATTCTTTCTTGAAACTAAGAAGCAGTAGATGCAACTTTTTAATTTATTTATAATTCACAAGGTATAAAAAAGAGGCTCTTGGGCATTGGTTGTATAGCAAAACACAGCAAGCAATTTAAATTAATGATATGTTTATTGAGGTATAGTAAAATGGAAAACCATAAAAGTGATTTAGAAATGAGTCTATATGTTCCAAATCAAAAGCCTTTTCTTCTTTTTTTTTTTTTTTTAACCATTTGCAGTATCACTATTTTAAAAGCACACAGGGGAAGCACAATCATAATCAGAACACTTCAAGTTATAAATTTACAGTGAGAAATACTTTTACTTCAGCAATAAGAATACTTATATCCAGATGACCAGCTAATTTTTCTCTAAATGCAGACCAATATGGGAAACCAAATAATAAACGAGAGCTTGCTCAATGAGCATGAAATTAGAATAAGTGGATTCAGTTAGCTAAATCAATGTTTAATGGCATCAGGATAAGAAAATCTTGTGTCTCCATTTGTAGGCAATGGAGATGATGTTTTCATGAGGCTGGGATACTTACAGGCTAGTGGCTACAACCTGCTGTATGTAGTCTTTTCCTCAGAAATGATTTGGTAAATGGGACCAAACAGCTGAAAACCCATTGAGCTAAGGAGGGTTTCCTCCCTTGGGAAAGATGCATGGATACAATACTTCGACAGTTTATCTCTGTAACTGTCCCTTCTCTAAACTTCAAGGCTGTCTATTCCTCTTACAAATGGACAACTTCCTTTTTTTAATATATTTTATTGATATTTTACAGAGAGGAAGGGAGAGAGAGCTAGAAACATCAATGAGAGAGAAACATCGACCAGTTGCCTCTTGCACACCCCCTACTGGGGATGTGCCCGCAACCAGTGTACATGCCCTTGACCAGAATCGAACCCGGGACCTTTCAGTCCACAGACCGACGCTCTACCACTGAGCCAAACCAGTTTCGGCGACAACTTCTTTTTTTTAATACCTTTATTCAGGATACACTTGCTAGGGTGCATCTTTTAAGCAACTTAACATTTCTCAGTGTTGATACAGGCATAAAAATTTCAGTTTAACTTCACTCTCTAGGGACATCTTATTTCCCTCATTTCCACATTATTCAGGGAAATTTTACCTGAATGTCTCATGTCATCACTATGCAGGTTCTCTTACGCATTATCCTTCAGTTCCTTAGGAACCTATTACAAATGAGAGAAAGTAGATATTGGTACAGAATGTTTAAAAGTCTTGTATCTTACCCTAGCTGACTCAACTACAAGCCATCCCGGATCCTTCACTGTGAGCCATAAGAAGAATCTATGACCAACCTAGGAAAAATCTAAATGTATGACCTTGAATGAAACAACCCAAAATTCACAAACCTTGTGGAATCGTGAAATCAGGAAAAGGCAATATTTAAAATCTTGTAGTTGGCAATATTCTGGCATTGAATAATATCAATTTCTCAGAGAGAGGGTATACAGTTATTTCACAGTAAATATTAAACAAAACAAAGCTATATCAATAGCAGACAAAGTGAAATTGAGTGCAAATAGCATTGATGGAGATAAAAAATGAACCTACATAATATTAAAATAATTCACCAGTAGGATATTATAATTGACCTTACATATACCTAAAAGATGACTTTAAGTAGATAAATTAATTACAAGGAAAATACTAATGAAATCTCAATCAAGAAGAGATATTTTAGTATTTCTCTTTCTTAAAATAATAATACAGACAAAAAATAAAAAGATATATAAATTTAAAAATTTTTAAATACCTCTCTTATCAGATACATTTAGAATACTATACTCCCCAAAATATAAAAAATACATTCTTTTTAAGCACATATAGAAACTTTACATACACTGACTTAGTGTTAGGTCACAAAGAAATCTCAACAAATATAAAAAGATCACTATCTCATAAATCATGTTCTCTAAACATAAGTAAGAAACAAATAATAAAAGTAGTGTATCTTTGGAAACTAAAAGTACATTTTTAAATAGCTTTTAGGTTAAAGAATAAATCTCTAAATAAAACATGTAATAAAGATCAAATAATTAAGTAATATATTGGTTAAAGAGTAAAGGGGAAATGATAAGATATTTATAATTGAATGGCAGTGAAAGAATTGCATTTTAAAATATTGTGAAATGCATCTAACACAATATTAAGTTTATAATCTGAAATATATTTGTTAAAAAACAAAAATTATTCTAAATAACTGGTGTAAACTCAGAAAACCAACAAAAGAGCAGAATAAAGGAAAAATAAGCAAAAATTAAATGTAATTAAATGGGAAAAGTTATACAAGTTATAAATGAGCCCACCTGGTGTGGCTCAAAGTTCATTGACCTTTAAACCAGGAGGTCATGGTTTGATCCCCAGTCAGGGCACATGCCCAGGTTGCAGGCTCGATCCCCGGTGTGGGATGTGCAAGAGGCAGCCAATCAATGATTCTTCCTGATCATTGGTGTTTCTATCTATCTCTCTCTCCCTCTCCCCTCCTCTCTGAAATCAATTTTTAAAAAAAGATTTATTTTTAAAAGTTATAAATAAAAGTTGGTAGAATAGAAATACCAGTATTAAAACATTTAGAAGACTGATCCAGAAAGCCAGAGAAAAGAGAGAACAAATGAACAGTAGAAGTATTTTTTTAAAGATGAGCACAATGACTGGAAGAGTAGATATTTTTAAAATAATAGTATTAAAATGTTAAGGACTATTTTACAAAATTTAAAGAACCTCTTTTAAAATATACATTATAAAAAATGATCAAGGGGTCAGAGGAAAATTGAAGGGGTCATCAATATACAAAAATATAAACCACCAATTCAAAACCAGTTCCTGTGAAAAAAATATTAAAGAAAATTTTAGAATGACTCTATAAACCTTCAATAAGCAGATAATTCCCATGTTATGAAATCAGTTTAAGAGACTTGAAAAGAGAAAAAGCTACCCAATTCATTTCATGAAGTTTCAGAAGTATGTCTTTAGCCAGACAAGACTATTCATGAAACTTGACAAATAGACACAAAACTTTATATCTAAGAGTAAAGAGCCAAAAATAACTATTATCAGTTTGAAGAAAAAGAAAGAGAAGAGGAGGTGGTGCTTACTGGACAATGGAACACAATGAAGAGCCCAGAAATGTACCTACCAAAAAATGGCAATTTTACATACAGCTAAATATTTATTTCATAGAAAGTGCTAGGTCACTTTGCAACCAATATGGAAAACAATTTCTTGTTTGTCTATAGATAAGAATAACAATATAAGAAAATTAGATTCCTCTCCATACCACTTACTAAATCAGTTCCATACAGCTTAAAAAACTCATCCACTTCACTCAGAAAAATTCAAATTAAAAATACAATAACATTTTACACCCCCTCCATATATCATCTCACATTATCATTCATTCGTCTCACAAATATATGTATGCATATTAAATTCACATGTGCATATGACAGAACACTACTACCGGGAATAGAGCATTCAATAAAATAAACTCTCTACTCTTGTGTAGTTTATATTCCAGTAGAAAGACACTGGAAATAGAAATATATATATATAAGTAAAACATATTCAAATGGGTGGCGCTATGGAAAAATAACAAAGAATAAAGGGAACAGAGAGTTGAGATGTTGGGGAAAAGGTTTCCATTTTACCAAAAGTGGAAAAGAAAGGTGTGTATATGACAAGAGAATATTTGAGCAAAGATCTAAGTAAAAATGAGGGATTAAGCAATGCTGACATATGGTATATGTGAATTTTCTCACACAGAGAACAGTAAGTGAAAGGCCCTGAGATGGAGCTCCTATATTTTCAGGAAAAGTTCATACACCAGACACAGAATGAGCAAGAGGAAAATTAGTAGGAGATGAGCTCAGAGAGGTACTTAGAGAGGAGTTTACATGGGCTTTATGGGATTTAAGAATTGGAGGTTGCATTTTGAGTTAATAGCAAGACTGTAATAAAACTGAAAAGGAGTACATCATTGTGATTACTAATTTTATGTGTCAACTTAATTGAACCACAGGGTGCCTAGATATGTGGTTAAATATTATTTCTAAATGTTTCCAATAGGATATTTCTGGAGGGAATTAACATTTGAATCTACTAAACTTAGTAAGGCAGATTTCCCTCCCCAATGTGGTTGTGGATCATCTAATCCATGGAGGGCCTGAGGAGAAAAAAAGGAAAAGATGGGAGAATTCAATCTCTCATCCTAACTATTGATCTTGGACATGGGTCTCCTGCCCTAAGATTAGGACTTATACCATCAGTTCTGGTTCTCGGGGCTTTGGATTAGGTCTGGAACCACATCACCAGCTTCCCTGTGTTTATAGTTTGCAGATGGCAGATGGTGTGACCAGTTCACCAATTATAATAAACTAGAGGACCAATGCATGAAATTCGTGCATCGGGGAGGGAGGCGCGTATGGCCCTCTGCCCAGCCTGCACCCTCTCCAATCTAGGAATCCTGGAGGGATGTATGACTGTGTGTTTAGGCCCAATCAATCCTACATGGGTGAGGAGGCCAGTTTTGTTTTTTTATACTACATAGATAGGGCCTAAACTGGCAGTCAGACATCCCTCTCATAATCCAGGACTGCTGGCTCCCAACTGCTCATCTGCCTGCCAGCCTGATTGATGCCTAACTACCCTCCCCTATAGGCCTGGTAACCCCTAAATACCTTCCCCTACAGGCCTGGTCCCCCCCCCAACTTCTCTCCCCTGCAGGCCTGGGTCCCACCCAACTGCCCTTTCCTGCAGGCTGGGTTGTCCCCAACTTCCCTCCTCTGCTGACCTCGTTACCCCTAACTGCCTTCCCCTGCAGGCTTGGGTCCCCCGCCCCCCAACTGTCCTCCCCTGCAGGCTTGATCACCCCCAACTGCCATCCCTTGCAGGCCTAGTCCCTCCCTACTATCCTCCCCTGTTGGTCTGGTCACCCACAACTGCTCTCCCTTGCAGACTTGATACATCCCAATTGCCCTCCCCTGCTGGCCATCTTGTGTCCACTTGGGGGCAGTCATCTTTGGGCACATGGGGGCAGCCATCTTGTGTATTGGAGAGATGGCCAATTTGCATATTATTATTTTATTAGAAAGGATCTGTTTCCTAACATTGTCCCCTAACTCCAATTTACTGAATGGATCTACTAAAATGATGACTTGTTTTAGTTCTTTAACTTCACAAGCTAACTGAGTAAACTGCTCCTAAGATTTAATATCTACAATGAACTAAAAACAAACACTGGATCTACAGCTAAGCAAGAAACTTTTTTCATTTTCTCCTTCTCCATTTAAGCCCAAGTCAGATATTATTTTGGAAGTAATATTTGGATAAAATCGGAAAACCAGCCTAAATAAAGTCCTTCTTCATGTTATTCTTCTGAAACTTCCATTGCTATTTTTGTATGCGTTTTTCTTTCCCTCTTCCTAACAATCCTCATACCTTTATCCTCACTGGGGTTCCCCTGTGTTAAAGCAGATAAGCAAAAGTGAATCCTTAGATTAGCCGGAAGGCAGCAGGCACACGATGAAAAAAGAAGCCCTGGTCACAATAGAAGGACATGCTTTTCAATAGTAGTTCAGACACTTCAGGAAAGCTTACTCATCTCCTTTCATTTCTGCTAGTGTGACCACCTTCTTCTTCTTTTTTACATGCCTTCGGGGTTATCTGCTGTTTGATTGTCATTACAAAAGTCAAGCCTGTTCAGGATCATGTCAGTTTATCCTGTGTCCTTATTCTAACTCCCTATTGCTTCTTCCCAGCCTTATGCTCTGAGTCCTAACCAAACATCAGGTAACGGTAGCTGGGTGCCACTTTGCATCACTTTCTTTTTTTATTATGAATATCAGTGTTATGCAAGCCCCAGAAGAGTGTCTCAAGTTATATGGTTTTGATATGACATCTAAACAGATACCGGGCCCGTAGTGGGAGTAAAATAGGGCATCCTTAGAACGTGTTATCTCTACAGTTTATTGCTTTGGGATTGCTATTCACTTAACAAAACATAATTTCAAAAAAAATGAATTCTGTTCTAAAGCTATCTTACAAATTAATCCATATTTTTAATAACATGCTGCTTTAACTTTGTCTGGAATCTTATCTACTACCCCCAAATTTAACAGCTTAGCTTTCCATTGTCTAAGTATTTGCCTTACATTTGAATAGTACAGTTTAATCAGATTTTCAAAAGCTTTTATTAGGTTATTTTAAAGTGGCATAAATAATATAAAGTAAGCCTAATTTCATATTAGATACCTTCTATGGTGGCTCATGCAGCTTAAGTTTTTCTTTCTTTTTTTTTTCTTTTTTCAATTAAGGCAATTCTAGCAGTCGTTTCTGACTTCTGTGGCATCATTCTGCACATCCTACCCACTTTCCTGCTATACCGAGGTTCATTTGTGTCATTCAAATCTTTGCTCTTTAAATATCCACTTATAAATTTATTATGGCAATACATTCATATCTTTACATTTAATCTGAAACTTCGATAACAAGCAGAGATGGAATAAATGAGTAGCAGGCACACTTGGCAAAATTAAAATGCTCTCCTGACAGTGCCCATGTGAACTATTACGATGACAGAATAGCATTTTAATTTCGTCCGCTTCTTGCTCCTTTTCACTCTTCATTTCTCCTTCCCTGGCTTCCTGTGGAACCTTTGATAAAAGATCCAGAATTTAAGTGCACAACATCTTCACACAAATGTCGGAGGATGTTTCAGAATCACGGATTTTGAATGACAGAGATGAACTTCACTGCAGCAGTGCTGCAGTGGGGAATTTATCATTTCGTTAATTAAGAAGAGTTTTCCAATCGTCACTCCAGAAATTGCCTCTGGAATATTATTAATTAACAACCCCAGTTCCACCACAGGAAGGAGGAGGCAGACCAAGCAGCAAAACTGACAAAAGGAGTAACTATTCAAATACACATGCATACAAATCTGAAAAGCACCAAATTTGGAAAGGAAAAGAATTATTTAAAGTTGGTATTATAGAATCAACAGAGTTAACAAAAATTCAAATTCGTGGCATTAAAGTTATCTTGGTTCACAGGCCTTGAACAAGTCTCTAAATAAAGTCAACAGTTTAGAAACTCTATCTGAATTAAATACTTTACTATATTGTTGGGAATTTGAGGGTTTTTCTTTTTCTGTTGTTGTTTTTTTTCACAATCACTGTTTCCTTTCTAGGGAAGAGGAAAACAAGTCTTTTTTCTTCAGTTTTCTTATTTGTTGAGTATCCAGGTAACAAACTACTTAAAACCAACCAAACAAAACTTGATAATTGGCCCCTATCCCCCATCTGAGCCACAGAATAATGTAACCATGGCAACCTGTCGCTTAGAGCAGACCATCTCATGTACCTTTCAGAATTTAAGTATGTGAGAATCTATCCATTCCTAAGTAGAATTATCGTGCCGGGAGCATTTTGTTCTTTATTGGGAAGTAAGTATGAAGCCAGGTTTCTAAATAGTTCTCAATAAGGTGTTCAGGTGAAAAAGAGGTTCAGTAGCTGTAAGAGATGCAGATTCATACTCTCACCTAAAGTGCCTGCTTTCTGTTAAGAAATAAACAAGAAGTGGACTTTCTGAAAGGGCAATAATTAAAGCCATGAAGACAGTAGCAGGGAAGTAAGAAACTTTCATGGTGAGAAAGTAGCAGCAGCCTGATGCAGAGACATACCTTCTCATTTTTTATTTTATTTTTTTTATTTTTTACATTCCTAGATTTGATGATTTTTAAAAGGATGTTTTACATCTATGCTCATGAAAGATACTAGTTTGTAATTTTTTTCTCTCTTATAAAGTCGATGGTGTTTATAGCAGGACGAGAAACCCAGTGCACAAATTCGTGCATAAGAGGTCTCTTGGACTGGCCAGTGATTGGGGCTGAACAGGACCATCTCTCCCAATCCTGATCGGCAGCCAGGGGAAGGGACTGCAGGAGGCTGGCCAGATGTGGGAAGTTGACTGTGGGAGTGAACTGACCACCAGGGTGCAGCTCCTGCATTGAGTGCCTTCCGCCTGGTGGTCAGCGTGCATGACAGGTCACTTAGGCATATATATACTAGAGACCCAGTGCATGAAATTCATGCATGGGGTTGTCCCTCAGCCCAGCCTTCACCCTCTCCAATCTGGGACCCCTTGAGGGATGGCCAATAGGTTAGGCCTAAACAAGCAGTCGGACATCCCTCTCACAATCCAGGACTGCTGGCTCCCAACTGCTCGCCTGCCTGCCTGCCTGCCTGCCTGCCTTCCCCTAACCACTTCTGCCTGTCAGCCTGATCACCCTCTAACAACTCCCCTGCCATCCTGATGGATGTCTAGCTGCTTCCCTGCCATCCTGATTGCCTCTAACTGCCCTCCCCTGCTGGCCTGGTTCCTCCCAACTGCCCTCCCCTGCAGGCCTTGCCCCCCCCAACTACCTTCCCCTGCTGGCCTGGTCGCCCACAACTGCCCTCCCCTGCAGGTCTGGTTCCACTCAACTGCCCTCCCCTACAGGACTGGTGCCCCCACAACTGCCTTCCCCTGCAGGCCTGGTCCCCCCAACTACCCTCCTTTGCAGGCCTAGTTCCCCCCAACTGCCCTTCCCTGCAGGCCCAGCCATCCCTAATTGCCCTCCCCTGCATGCCTGATCCTCCTCCCCCCCCCAACTGCCCTACCCTGCAGGCCTGGTTGCTCCTAACTGCTCTCCTTTGCAGGCCTGGTCCCACAACTGCCCACCCTTTCAGGTTCAATCCCTCCCAACTGCCCTCCCCTGCTGGCCTGATCACCCACAACTACACTGCCCTGCTGGCCATCTTGTGATGCCCATTTTGACCACATTCCAAATCACAAGTGGCCATCTTGTGATTTGGAATGATGGTCAATTTGCATATTACTTCTTTATTATATAGAATATTCTTTCAGTAGCTATTAAAACAAATAATAATATTTAAAATTCAATCTATATAATAATAATAATGTGGAATGTGAGGCAAATTTAGGTTAAATGACATGGAGCCAGTAAAATTTTGTTTAAAGCAGAAACTGGTTTGGCTCAGTGGATAGAGCATAGACCTGCGGACTGAAAGGTCCCAGGTTCGATTCCAGTCAAGGGCATGTACTTTGGTTGCGGGCACATCCCCAGTGGGGGGTGTACAGAAGGCAGCTGATTGATGATTCTCTCTCATCAATGTTTCTAACTCTCTATCCCTCTCTCTTCCTCTCTGTAAAAAATCAATGAAATATATACCGTATTTTTCGGACCATAAGACGCACTTTTTCTTCACCAAATAGTGGGAGGAAAAGTGACTGCGTCTTATGGTCCGAGTTGCAGAGCGGCAGCAGGTCCCCCGGGACCTTCCGTGTCCCTGGGGACTGCATCATCCCTCCCCCGCCCCGTATCCAGGCTTCTCAGTAGTTCACTGAGATACTGGCAGAGTGGCAGCGGGTCCTCCCTCACCTTCCTTACGGAAGCCGATGTGTGCAGGAAGGCACGATGCTGCTGTACTGTGTCACCGCCATATGCTTCAAGGAAGTAAAGACCCATCTAGCTGTCATTCCCGGAGGTCTTACCAGCCAGTTGCAACCTCTTGATGTCTCCATAAACAAGCCATTTAAGGTCTTTATGAGAGAAGAGTGGAACAAGTGGATGGCTGCTGGTAACCATGATTTGACACCCACTGGACGAATGAAGAGGCCCACCATCACTCAAGTTTGCGAATGGGTGAAAAGATCATGGGACTCAGTGAAGGAAGAGATTGTTGTACAGTCGTTCAAAAAATGTGGCATTAGCAATGCCTTAGATGGAAGTGAAGACTGTATTTTATACGAAGACAGCGAAGAAAGTGATGTCAGTGATTGTGACCAAATGAGCTTCATGAATTCTGACTCTAGCGAAGAAGAGTTCTTGGGGTTTTCAGAAGACTAGAGTACTCAAACCTTTGTCTTTATGTGTTAATGACAGTGATAATGGTTCTCAATGCCACTGTTGACTGCTGTTCAGTTTATATGGTTCAAATATTATTCTGTTATATTTTATTAAATATTTTATTACACTATTTGGTTCAGAATATTTTTTTCCTATTTTTCTCCTCTAAAAACCAGGTGCGTCTTATGGTCGGGTGAGTCTTATGGTGCGAAAAATACGTGTTTTTTTTAAATTTGTTTAAAGTTTCACCTAACATTATGATATAAAAATATTATACACTTAAGATGCATTTTTAAAAAGATTAGAGTACTCCAAATTGTAATAGTTGTCTGAGATTATGGCCATCCAGGGAGTTAAGGATCTACATGCAATTATGGTATGAGATAAAACTGGATGAGAAGACATTTTTGAAGCTCCCAAGGAGACTCATCAAAATAATAATGAAAATGAAAGTAAACATGACAATGCTAGATTGAAATTTGGGTGTATTCTTTTTTTCAATGTTTTTGAAGCTTTATTATTTTGAGTTTACAATATTTTTGCAATAAAATATTTTAAATGCAATGGTTTATTAAAAACTACAGATGTGAAAGAATTTTCAGAAGCAGGGAGACTTAACTTGGATCTTAAAATATCAATGATATTTATATGAGGAAAGGGGCAAAGGCAATCCAGGGCCAGTCCTAAGAGTGAAAGCTTGAGTAGAGAATGTATGTGCAGGCTGCATCTGTGAAGAAATGTCTTAACGTGATGAGATACACGCAGGATTCACCTTGGAAAGATAGAAAATAGATGTTCAGCTATCAGTGTGGTACCAGATTATTGTGCAATTTGATACCATTTAAAAGGAGGCTAAATATTATACAATAAGAAATTGTTGATCAGTATAGGCTACTGAGCCAAAGACCAGCGTGTAAATCCAACCCTGTAGGAAGATGAGAGCAGTGTTAGGGCGAGATGACACAGGAGCTCTGGAAGACTGAAAGCATGGGGTTCTGCTATATATTATTCAAAGCACAGGGGTGATTAGTACTGAAACTAGTTTATTCATAATGGTGAGAAATGTACAGGCCTCAGAGAAGGTTCAGACTCTAATCTTTAGAGGAAGAATAAACAGCGATTGATAAAAATGAATGTAGGATATAAAATTAATGGGAGAATATAAGCATTTCAGAGACTCAGTTCCACTGATTTTAATGGTATCTTTTAATAAAAAAATAAAGAGAGAGAGAGAGAGAGAGAGAGAGAGAGAGAGAGAGAGAAACACATAGCTTGTTTGCAAAGAAAATGATCTGAAATTTTAATCTATTTCGTTTGAGGAGGTAATCCAACAAGGCAGCAAGTCCCAAAAGCAGTTGAGAAGCAGACCTCTAGAGCTGGGGTAAACAAAAAGTTTCTCTTATGACTCAAACAAAGCTATGAGCCAGAGCAGAAGAAAAACTTAATCAACTCTGCCTAGTACCATCAGAGGGTGTTAGCAGTTACTCATTCTACGTGTCACTTTGCACATAGACTCAAACCAACTTTTTGGAACCTACCCAAATTATAAATGGGAGAAGTTCCTTCAAAAGAAGGGCCATCAATATGGAAGTGAAATTCAAAATCATGAGTCATAGTTGATCCAGGGAAAGCATACAAAAAAGAAAGAGAAATGGCCAAGAATTAAACTCTGGGAATGTTCACAGATAAAGAAAAAGAAAGAATTGCAAAACGCCATGCCTTTATTTAAATCTCTGAGATGTGAAGTCAATTAAGTACTTCAAGTCAGATGTAAATAATACATAATGAAACTCTAAAAAAAGAAAGTCAGGAAAACAACAACAAAATAAAACTTTTTGGCTAGAATTCAGAGTACATTGCTTACTGGAAAAACAGGAAGAAAAAAAAACTCTCAAAATGAACCAGTATGACTCTGTTTCACAAGAAATCTATTACTGAAAAAAAAAAGTCCAAAGAAAATAAGAAGATAAAATTTTATTTCAAACTAAATGATCAATAGATTAAGACTAAGGAATATATTTATACTTGGGAAAAAGACCAATTAGCTGAATTAACCTGCAATATTAAAATTGAAGTGGTTATATTTTCCTTCTAAAAACACACATATAAATCAAAGGGCATTTTGATGGGGAATGCACTAAATCTGTATATTGCTTTAGTAATATGGCCATTTTAATTATGTTGATTATTCCAATCCATGAACATAGAGTATCTTCCAATTTTTTTGTCTTCTTCAACTTTTTAAAATATATTTAGTGTTGAAAACATTGCATATGTTCCCCCTTTTTCTCCCATTGACTCCTTCAGCCCATTCCCACCCACACTCCCCCACCCTCACCCTGCCCCAGGCCTTCAGCATCCTATTGTCTGTGTACATGGGTTATGCATTCAAGATATTTGGTTGATTACCTCCCACCCACTCACCCTCCCCCACCTTCTCTCTGAGATTCTGCACTCTGTTCCATGTCTCTGGGTCCATTCCGTTCATTAATTTATTTTGTTACTTAGATTCCACACATAAGTGCAATCATGTGATGCTTGTCTTTCTCTGACTCACTTATTTCACTTAGCATGATACTCCAGGTCCCTCCATGCTGTCTCAAATGGTAAGAAATTCGTTTTTCAGTGTGCATAGTATTCCATGGTGTAAATGTACCACAGTTTTTTTTTATCCACTCACCTACTGATGGGCACTTGGGCTGTTTCCAGATCTTTGCTATTATAAATTGTGCTGCTATGAACATAGGGGTGCATACATTCTTTCTGACTGGTGCTTCAGGTTTCTTAGGATATATTCCTAAAAGTAGGATCCCTGTGTCACATGGCAGATCCCTCTTTATTTTTTGAGGAAACTCCATATTGTTTTCCATGATGGTTGCATCAATCTGCATTCCCACCAGCAGTGTACTAGAGTTCCCCTGGTTCCACATCCTCGCCAGCACTTGTCATTTGTTGACTTGTTGATGATAGCCATTCTGACAGGTGTGAGATGGTAACTCATTGTAATTTTGATTTGCAACTCTCAGATGATGAGTGGCTTTGAGCCTTTTTCCATATGTTTCTTGGCCATCTGTATGTCTATTTAGGTCCTTTGCCCATTTTTTTAATTGGATTGTTTAAAATATATTTTAATTGATTTCAGAGAGGAAGGGAGAGGGAGAGAGAGAGCTAGAAACATTAATGATGAAACAGAATCATTGATTGGCTGCCTCCTGCACACCCCTCACTGGGGATGGAGCCCACAACCTGGGTATGAGCCCCAAATGGAAATCAAACCGTGACCTCCAGGTTCATAGGTCAAAGCTCAACCACTGAGCCATGTCGGCCAGGCTTCTTCAACTTCTTTTAATAATGTTTTCTAGTTTTCAGTGTATAGGTCCTTCATATTCTTTGTTCAATTTATTTTTAGGTATTTTATTTTTCTGTTGCAATTGCAAATGGAGGTGCTTTTTAAATTATTATTTCTGAAAGAGATTTTTATACATTGATTTTGTATCCTGCACCTCTACTATATTTGTTTATTATTTACTCTGGACATATAGATGAACCATACTCCTAAATCCACTTGTCTTTGGGTAAGCTAGTTCTGGCCAATGGTTGGGAGACAGAAATAATGATGTCACATGTTGCTGGATATATAAGTGCCAACATAAGAACCTGGGGCTTCTATGTGCCTTGCCAAGATGATCATGGAAGTATATACAAATGTTTAGGCAACCTAGAAAGTGCAAAGCCAAACACAGGACAAAAGGCTTCCCTAACCAAAACCGGTTTGGCTCAGTGGTAGAGCGTCGGTCTGTCGACTGAAAGGTCCTGGGTTCGATTCTGGTCAAGGGCATGTACATTGGTTGTGGGCACATCCCCGGTGGGGGGTGTGCAGGAGGCAGCTGGTCGATGTTTCTCTCTCATCGATGTTCTAGCTCTCTCTCTCTCTCCCTTCCTCTCTGTAAAATATCAATAAAATATTTTTTTTAAAAGCTTCCCTAGAGTTGTCTCCTGAATCTATAACAAATTTTATTTGAGCAAGAAACAAATTATTTTTGTGATGAACCACTGAGATTTGGAGCTAGCTTCTTGTAGTAGCACAAATAGCTTACCATAATATATAAATATATACATCAGACAGAAATTCTCATATGTATATCATACCTAATAATAGTCAAACATGTAAATTGACTGTACCTCCACTATGCTCACAGCCAATCAGAGTATGCAAATTAACCCAACAAAGATGGAGGTTGATTCGCATATGTAAGAATCCTGGGAAATTTCTCAGCACTCAGGTCACTCCAAGATAGACCTGTGTGGGTCCTGAACAATCTGGGAAGGGGCTGAGCTAGGGGGCTCCTGGGCAGGGGTAGAGCCAGCGATTGGCGGGAGCAGGGTCCTGATTAGATTCTGATCAAGGGCATGTCCCTAGGTTGCAGTATCCTTCCTGGCTGGGGCCCAGGTCAGGGCTCATACAGGAGGCAACCAAAGTGTTCCTCTCACTTTGATATTTCTTTCTGTCTTTCCCTTTCTCTACCACATTCTCTGAAAATCAATGGAAACATGTCCTCAGGAGAGGATAAAAATAAAAAAGAAAAGAGAAATGTCATATCCTATGAAAGACACATCTTGAAAATGCCAAAAGAAATCTGTCATTTTTCATGTGAAGGGACTAGAGTCTGTGTTGATGAAAACACCTTAGTGGCTGTGGTGACTGGCAGTAGCTGCAGCAGCAGGGTGATGGGGCTCGTGCCTTTCCCTGATTAGCCCAGATACTTCCCACAAAAAGAGGCCAGACTGCAGCTTAGGCCCAGTCCCCATGGGGAGAGGGCCTAAGCCATCAGCAGGACAACCCCTGAGGGATCCCATTATGTGAGAGGGGTCAGGCTAGGCTGAGGGACCCTTCCACCCTAGTGCACAAATTCGTGCACCAAACCCCTAATGTGTGTGTGTGTGTGTGTGTGTGTGTGTGTGTGTGTGTGTGTGTAAATATATTCATAGGTGCATCCCTTGCAATAATATAAAATTGGTAAATATCTCAATTTATATGAGTGGGGAGATCAATTGGTGGTTTTATATTTATACAATGGTATACTAACTAAAAAAAATAAAATAATTTAATTTCTATATGTATGGGTTAATTTCCAAAATACTATTTTGAGAGAAGCAAAGTGCTGAATGTTATGTTTGATATGATAATTCTAGCATATAAATTCAATTAGGGCAGTCAATCTACTATCTTATTCCCAGTGCTTAGAGGGTAGGTGAAAATAATGACTCAATAAATATTTGTTAAATAAATATATATTTTGGAAAATATATAAATATATTACATATTACATAATATATATATATATATATATATATATATATGAATTCATATACTGGAAAAATCATTTGTTAACTCATTTTCAGCTCAATAAAGTAGCAATAAGATTAATTTCTTTGTAACCCCCAAATTAATCTTTCTCTCTATTAGTACTTTCTGTTTTGACATTTACTTTTGACATTAGGCAACCTACTTCATTCTTCAGTGTCATGGTATCCTCACTAGTAACATAAGATTAAAACAGTACCTACTTAATATTTTTGTGATGATGAAATCAGATTATACAAAGTGCTTAGAATAGGGTGTATTATAATGTTAGCAATCAACAACTACTAGCTGCTATTATTATTATCATTATTCCATTATTATATTATAACTAGAGACCTGGTGCATGAAAATTTGTGCACTGGGGGTCCCTTAGCCCACCCTGCCCCCTCTCACAGTCCAGGAGCCCTCAGGGGATATCCTACTGACTGGCCTCCCTCTGTGGGAGGCAACCAGGCCCATCAGGGGAAGGCACCATCCCCATCACCCCACTGCTGCTGCCACTGCTGGCCCTCACAGCCGCCACGGCTTTGTCCAGAAGGACATCTGGAAGGATGTCCAGTCTATCAGGTTTAATAAGCATATTACCCTTTTATTAGTATAGATTATTGCCATTATCTTTATCTAGCTTTCAAAAAGTAGATAAGTCTATTTTCCAAAATTTTTGCATATGAACTATACTGTATATTAATAAATAAATAAAATTTATAAATAAAATTTCCTCTAATATTTGCTGGATTCTTGGTAATATATTAGGTTTGTAAGTAAATTGTTTCAATAGCTATAGATTTATAACAAAGATTTTGATAGTATGCCTAAACTTGTGAAACTAGGATGCAAGGAAAATGAAGCTATGCTAAGGAGAGGTTTTGAGACTAACTTCTATTACCTTTCTTCTTAATAGTGACTCAAATTGTTCTATTTCACACTACAAAGCTGGATAAAAAATATAATTTTTTGTGTATGTTTGTTAAACCAAATAAAATATTGCCATTAGCCAGCTGAAATTTAGAGGTTAAATCTAAATGAATATATGTAGAAGTACAAAATCCGAAGCTATTTTCTCCACTGATGAGAATGAACTCTAGTTTGGGATTACAGTGTTAGAGTGACTCCTTCACAAGTCAATGCCCCTCAATGGTAGTCATAACAAACTTCCCGATCTAAATGGAATATCTTTCATTAACCCTTCTCAGTTATATATTTCCTTTCTGTTTCTCATTAACAACTACTTAGAATTCTAATATGCAGGTAAATTAAATCAGCCAGATTTAATCTTTTGTAATTTGTAATAATAAGATTGAATATTAATTCCCACCTTGCTTTGTTCTATCTCAAGTAATGTTAAACTTACATTCAATGGGAGATCACCTACTTACCTGATATTTTACTTTCCTTTAGAGAGAGAGTGCTTTGGGGAACATGCATGATAATAACAAAAAAGTCAAAGTGGATATCCAAAACAAATATCAGCTTATAATGTCCTACTTTAAATGCACATGGTGTTTTTACCATCTTATAGCTTTTTTGGCTATCCTGCTTGTGCTTTAAACTAGAGTGGGATATATAAATTATTTTAAAATTTTAGAGACTCCTCAAAGTCAGTTAAAAGAAGCTTATCTTATAGTCAAAGTTCAGTGTATAAACTAGTAATTTATTCTATGTCTATTGTACAGTTTTGTTTGTGTTCTTTGAACACATCTCTTTCCTTGTGGTAATACTTAATAATAATTAATAAGTATGTTTGTTGAAGAGAGAACAGATAAATATTAGGGATTTTAATTTTCAGAATGCAAACACTGCTTTGCCACTAAACTTTATCCTTGGAGAGTTTTATGTCTTGTAGACTTTGATAGAAATAAAAGCTCATTAACAGCACATTTTTTTTACTCAAACCATTATAACTTCATCATCTTGAATCAAAGCTCATTAAAACAATTATAATCAAATGTTTCATTTCTTTTTTCCTTATGAGAAACAACTGAAAAGGTTATGTTTGTTTTTCTTTATCTAAATCTCTGGGGTGATATAAACAGGCTATGTAGATTTTTTTCACTTATGCTTTAGTGTGTCTCGGATGCTAGTTTGAGTTATTTCATATTTATCTTAATATTATTTCGACAGAATTTCAGAACTTGGCATTATGAGTATAGTTAAATTAAGATATTTAATATCATCCTCTCAAAATTCAAATATTGGCAGGTGATTGCTTAATGGAATTCAGCTACATTCCCCTAAAGGTGTATTTTATTTTGAATCTTTCTGAAGTTGAAAGAGAACAAATCCTTAAAGGCTAGTTTTAAATCTTCTTTTATACTTGGAAGTACAGTAAACATACCAGGTAACCTGAACAAATCTGGAAAATAAATAAAAAAGACAGTCAGAGAAAGACAATACCATATGATTTCACTAATATGTGAAATCTAATAAACAAAATCAATTGATGAACAACATGGAAGCAGAAGCATGGATACATGGAACAGACAGGTGGGTGCAAGAGGGGAGGGCAATGGAGTGACTGGATAAAAAAGGTATATGCTTACCCCATAGACACCGACAATAGTGTGGTGAAGGCCAAGGGAAGGAGAGGCAGAGGTGGATGGAGCCGGGCAAAGGTGGGGAGTATGAGGGACATCTGCAATAGTGTCAAGATTTAAAACTTTTAATTAAAAAAAGGGGTATCTTTCAGGGAAAACCACTTCAGAAGGCCTTCCTTAAGAATGGAGAGTTTGCATTGACCCTGGATTTTAAAAATACCCAAGTTTAATAAACAAAGAATTAGTTATCATCAAATTCTTCTCACCAATTTTAGCTTTCTGGAGTACTGTTAATGAAATGAATAGAAGCATTTATTGAAAATAATAATAAAATTTTGACATATTCAAAATGGAGCCCTCTAATCTACTGGACATTGAATTCATTTCAAAAATGAATGATTTTATTGATCAATTTCAAACTGCCAATCAAGTTGTCACCATTCATCTTTCTAGGATTGTCAAGTTTGATAAGAAAAACAACTGCTAAAGAGAGGAAAATGAATAAGAACCACGGGGGGCAACTACTGACTTGGCCTGCTGAAAATGAACTCCTTAAGAAATGCTCAACAGGGCACTTCTGATATCTATTTGTATTTCCTTTCCTGGAACTTAAATGTGAAAATCTTACTTTTGAATGTGACGCTGTGAGCTCAGGACTTCTTGGGCTCAAGTCTTGGTCTTTCCTTATAAAGTTGTATTTGAAGAAATGTGACAATTGTGGCAATCGCAAACCCATCATTATAGCCTATAATGAAAAACTGCATCTACAACTATCCCGACATGTAACTGCTCTGCTCTTTGTCAAAATCCATATCACACTTTCTCTCCCAGCTATGATTTAATTAAAAACAGAACTATTATTGTGTGTCTATTCAAGTATTACTGTTTTATGAAACAATGTAAGTAATTTGGCCATGTTAATATATTTTATATTATATATTAATATATCTTACATGTTATATATTTTATAATAAATTAATATATTTTAATATATAACATATAATACTTCTCTTAATTTATAATGAATGCTCCATCATTATTGAGATTTAACTGAAGAAATAATTTTCATGGGAGAACAGAACCGCCAAAGTACACATAAAATTAAGAGGTATGCGTGGCTTCTATTATTTTTACAGTAGAGCTAATTAATGCCAGCATGAGCTGTTAGCAAAAGGTATCCTGACTATATGTTTCTCATGATATGCTGATTCTAATATTAACCTTGTCCTCTGTCACCACTAGAAATGTGCTTGCTCCAAAATTCAAAGGGATTGTTAGAGTTTTAAAAACCAAGAAAGCAAACAAACCGATAAAAATCGTCACACGTTCCTTCATCTTTCCAGGTAATACTAGATTAGTTATTTTTTTTGCCTTTTATGTAAAAGCTTTAATAATGCATTATATGACTAACCTTTAAAAACAATAGTTGAACTCTTTTCCTAACTTCAGCTGCATTTATAACTTCAGCTCATCAATTAGTAATGCATCATCCAAATACATTTTAGAAATTAGACCTTGCATTCCATTATGCATTTAGACATTTATAGCTGGATGATGAACCTGACTGCACCTCTGGGGTTGAATTAATAAATCAATGCTTCCTGTAAAAATATTACACTTCTATTTGAAATTATTGGGGTTCTATATCTTGTTCTCCTGGCTCCTCCAAAGATAAAACAAATTCCCATGAGGGGAAAAGATACAAATAGTTTACTTAAGGGGGAAATGTACTTTCTCCTTTACTAAAGAATACTGAGTCAGATGGGTTTCCTTTTCGAACTCTATATTATTTACTGAATTCTCCACTATTAAAGATTCAGAAAAATAGTTTCTCCCAGAGGTAGAATTCTTACTGACAGGTGGCTTCCTTAATTACAATTAAGGAAGTAGTTGAATACCATCATAGGGAAATGGCCTGTTCACCTATCATTATGTGCTATAAACTTGCTTGGGAAAGGGTTAAGTTATCAGACTTGAGCTTTTCAAGCCCTGCACATTCCAAAAAAAATCCTGACATCCAGACTGGCCCTGGGCCTGGCTCCTGGGAGATGACCCCTGAGCCCTGAGTATATTCTGCGTGATAAGGAAACTTTTGTATTCACGAGGTTTTGAGTCACTCTGTGTCACTGTGAGCTGCGGGATGCTGGAGTCTGAGTAGCTGAGGTCGGGCGTGGGGCTGCCTCTATGACATATCCCCACAAAAATCCCTGGTCATCGAGGCCGGGTGAGCTTTCCTGGTTGGCAACGCTTCACATATTTTGTCACACATCATTTCGGGAGAATTAAGCACCTCTCCAGGCGTCTCCCCTGGGAGAGAACACCTAGACGCTGCCAGTGGTTTCCCCCGGAATTTTGCCCCATGAGCTTTATCCACCTTGCTGGTTTCAATCTGTAGCCTTTCACTGTAATAAACCATAACCGTGACTGTAACAGCTTTTCTGAGTCCTAAGAGTCCTGCAATCCTCAAGCCTGAGGGTGGTCTTGGGGACCCATGATACAAAACCTACTGCCAGTTTTCTAAGGAAATAAACGTCTGACTTCAGTCAGGTCCCCGTTACTCTGCACTGGGATCCCTAATCAGGATATGGAGACCACCCAGCCATTTTGCAAGCTTCTCTGAGCGCTCTCCCAGCCTGCTGACCCAGCTCTCTTCCACACTTTGTAGTGTGCCTGCATTCCAAAACGCGCTAGTATGAGGGATGGTCTATCATCAAAACTGAATGGGAATCAGTTTGTGTCTTCAGAAAGTGATTCAGGAGTAATTACAAATAAGATAATATGAAATTACAGAGACTAGTATGAATGGGGGGATGAGGATAATTATGTGATAATATAATCAATTTTAAAAAATTTAAATAAATAAATATCAATCTAAAAAATATATTTATAAATCCCACCAAAAATCTTGTTTAGCTAGAATTAAAGAATTTGCCCCTATCGTTGACTTAAAAACATTCTTCTCTCCCTTGAAAATTGATAGTCAGCCATCATTTCATCATGCTATTTAGGAAATATTGGGATTTTTCTGAGTGAATTTATTTCAATTTGATACATGCTTCTTAGAATCAATATAATCCATTTGCTCTTTTAATTTTACTCTTAAATGTTAGGAATTCGTGTATTACTTCATTTAGAATCAACTAATTAATCACACTAAAAGCTGATCCTAATTCTCATTGAAAATAATCAAATACTAATAATTTCTTCTAAGTAGATGATGTTTTTAAAATTACAGGTAGCTAGCTAGCCTTCAGTGATTCTAAATGGTATCAATTTCTATTTTTACTAAGTTCTTAATGTTATGTTTATTGATTTTTCTAACTTGATTAAAAGCTTACAATATTTCTCCAAAGATCCTAAAAGGATTTGTTTTGTTTTTTTAAATATATTTTATTGATATTTTACAGAGAGAGATAGAGATCTAGAGACGTCGACGAGAGAGAAACATCGACTAGCTGCCTCTTGCACAGTCCCCCACCGGGGATGTGCCCACAACCAATGTACATGCCCTTGACCAGAATCGAACCTGGGACCTTTCAGTCCGCAGACCGACGCTCTACCACTGAGCCAAACCGGTTTCGGCCCTAAAAGGATTTGTAAGGCCAAACTAAGTTTTAGAACCAGTAAAATGTGTTAGAAATTGACTATTATAATACCATAGCTTTTTTTTAAAGTCTGGGTCCAAGAGTAAATAGAACAACAAAAAAGTAAAATCATCTCTTTGCCAAAAAAAAAAAAATCATGTAGGGGTTGTTATTTAAAATATAAGCATTAATAAATAAAAGCATCACAATTATTGCATAGTATGGGTGATTATGACTGATTTTTCTTCACCAACTCCGTCTTTCAGACATTTGTATAAACTCAAGCCTTTTAGCTATAAAGAAACATACAATTATATCTACAAGATTCTGGAAAACGATGAGGGTTTTTCCATTAGTATAGAGAAAGAGAAAAGTCTCACAATTCGGGGACAGGAAGCTATGATTTCCATAATGAACATGGCAAAGAGACCTATAAAGAAGCAAGACTTAGATGGCAGAAAAATCACATTGGCTTTCCTCCAAGACACCAGGCACATCCCTGGAAAATTCTGATGTGCCGGAATATAACAGTATGTACTTTTCCCAGAGCCAGAATAAGTGCAATATTTGGCTTTCCTACTTGCACTTGGAACACGGGCTTCTTTTCCTCAGATCCTATCAGGGTTCCGTTTATGTTTAGCACCTGCATGCAGCCCAGGGGCTCAGAGAAGGACTTTTTATATATAGGTATGAACTGCTTAACCATATAGTCATTTTGTAATTTAAATACATTTATTTTTATAATCACCGTATTTTTTTAATATTTGGCCATCATGAGAGTCAAAGTGTTACCTTTACATAATTGTAACAATCCCCTTTAAATGAGTTTCTACACATTCTTCCCCATCATAAGTAGGGAGAAATTGCTCAGCTATGTCACATACAATGATAAAAATATATCAGTCATCAAAGCGAGAATGGAAACCACCAGCTCACTCACTCACTCTTTACCCTCCAGCCCAGAATGTTCCCACCACTCCCAGAGGCTGAAACGGGGATATCTCAAACATATTTGGGGCATCTACTATCTACAAACACATTCTTAGAACTGATGGGAAGAAGACTCTATCAAGAACAAACCCGGACGTACATACTGGCTAACCACGCAACAACAAATGCTTAGCAATGTATCAGTTTTACCTGAATACAAAACTAAGATTTTTGTCATGCTCCCAAGCAGGTGGACCACGATTCTGACCAATTGGCTCACTCTAATGGGACTCTAAGGCACTGTCTCTAACACGCACTGAAACAACCAGAGCCTCTGAAGAATTATGCAAGTTATGAAATTGTGACCTTGGAAAAACCCAGTACCTGAAACACCTCTAAATCTAGACACATCATTATGAGGTCCATAATTGACTTCCCTGTTTTAGTCACCTAACGGTGGGATACCTTCTGAAATTATACAAGTTTTGGAATCTTAGGGGGAGAACATGTATTACTTTTCCCCTATTTATTTCTAATGAATTAAGTTGAAAATAACTTCATATTTTAAAAAACTCAAAGCCAGCGCACCATATATCACCAGGGTTAGGAACCCACGCTCTGAAGTGTGAATTCCAGCTCTTCCATTTATAGTGCTGTGACATTTAGTTAATAACATAATCTCTTTGAACACCAGTTTTCTCATCTGTAAATAGGAATAACAATGTTAGCCAACATAAAACAAAGGTGAAAATGAAAAGAAGATGATAGTTGTAAAAGACTTTTTCACAGCGAGTGGTTCAGAGGAAGTGTTGGATAAAAGTTAATGTGGTGGGGTAGAGGCTATAAGCAGGAAAGGGTCCACGCCCTTCCCCCTCTCTCTTTGCTAGTCAGGTGGGAAACTTTAAGGGGAAAAGAAAACTAAGTTAGTAGATGCAAATTCTCCTAAGAGAACCATGGAATCAAACAAAGGAGTTCTCTTCCAGGGCCCCCACTTTTTGAGAAAGAATGGCACATAGGGAATAAAATAGCAGGGACTAGTGGACGATGTCAAGGTGCTATGACAGCATAAAAATGTGAGAGATCCCCAAGAATTGGGAATGTTTAAAGATAGGAAAGGACAGGAGATAAGGTTTAGTGTTGAAAAAAATCATCAGATGCATATCAATTGAGAAAAGTATGAACACAGAATTACCTTTTTGCCCTGGCTCAATGGTTGGAGCATAATCCAAGCACAGGAAGGTGGTGTGTTCAATTTCCAGTCAGGGCACATAGCTTAGGGTGCAGGTTTTTTGATTCCTGGTTGGGTCATGTACAGGAGGCAATTGATCGATGTTTCTCTCTCATGATTCTCTCTCTCTCTCTCTCTCTCTCTCTCTCTCTCTCTCTCTCTCAAATCAATTTTTTAAGAATGTTGTTTTTACTAGAGCATTTTGTTAATGCAACACATTCCAGGAATGGATTTCTGGAGCCACAGATTACAGAAGTGCTATGGGCTAAATAATGTCCTTCCAAATTTCCTATGTTGAAACCCTGAATCCCAATACTCAGAATGTGACTGTACTATATTTATAGATAGGGCCTTTAAGTTATAATAAAGCTTTAAAATGAAACCTAATCTAATCTGACTGTTGTCCTCGCAAGAAGAGGCAATTTGAATATAGAGAATACACCCAGGATGCACCAGCAGAGGAAAGACCATGGGAACACATAGCAGGAAGGTGGGCATCGGCAAGTCAAAGAGGCCTCAAGAGAAACCAAACTTGCCAACTCCTTCAACTCCGAGCCTCTGGAACTGAACAAAAATGGATGTTTGTTGTTTAAGTCTGTGGTATTTTATTGCAGCTAAAGAAAACTAATACAAGAGGTTAACTATTTATATCAGCTATAAAGGAACAATATGCTTAGTGGTTAAAGTGGTGGGGAAGGGGTTGCCTGAAATCAGACTGATTGAGTTTGACTTCTCAGTTCTAATTTGCTTCCATTACTTTCTGAGTATATGACCATAAACAATATATTTACTCTCTCTGCACCTCAGTGTCCAGATACTAGACAGTAAGGGACTGAACTTATTTTTATGTAAAAATAAATAAAAAATGAAAAATAAACAGTGAAAGTATTGCAAAAGAAAAGTCAGATTTGATCCTTCACCTGATGGAATTAAAAAGGAAAGACATGGTAAGGTACAAAGAAGCCTGAGGTTCCCTGAATCTGGATTCATTGGCTCATTCAAGCACTAATCAAAAGAAAGCAAGAGGAATAGAAGATTCCAGTTTGTTTGTTTTTTAATATATAGTTTGATTTTATGAAATAAAACTGCAGTTTGACTTCCACCCATGTACATTTCTGTTCTTTCAATGATAGGAGAGTAAAATTCAGTAATTTAAGAAAACAGAAACCAAAGAGAAAAATACTTACACCTTTGAATTAAAGATATATAAATTCAACATTATTTGATTTTAAGGGAGCACATAAAGAAATCGTTCCTTTAGGCAAATCACTTGCTATTCACACAAATTAGCACTTGACAAAGGATTAGGGGGAAAAAATAGTCAGAACTAAGAAATAAAATGTAAGCAGGGCTTTAATCCTCTTCCGTTCTGCTTTTTTTCTAGGCATTTTACAAATTGTGAGTAAACTCCATTTTCAAAGTTCTAAAACAATTGCAATGATATTAACTGTTTCTAGAGGCACACTGCACTAGGGCCTAATTTCTAACTTTTATATTTGTACAGATAATGTAATTTAGGTGACTAAATGCTAATTCAAATTAGAACTGGTTTTTTAAATGCCAATATTAACTTAATGAGATTTTACTGAGTATTTAGAAACTTCAAAACAAGGAGATTTTTACAGCGGCAATGAAGATTATTTGCAAAAACTTAAGCAGAATCTCCAGAGTGTGTTGTTGTTTTTTAATAACTCATTATGCTTCTACAGAAGCCAGCATATTCTCTGGAGCTTTTAACAGATGACATTCTTCCCTTTGCCAGCAAAGTACTCCAGGATGTATAACAGACCAATGAATGACTCCAGCACAGCATTAAACAGAGGACTGAAAGTTAATGCACCTAACTAAATGCCAGATTTTTACAAAGTGGCTTGTTTAAGAACCCAGAGCATTATACACATTAGAATATTTAATAACACATATTACTTAACAATATAAAAGTAACAAAGAAATGTAAATATACTTTTGGGGGGAGAGGTTCTGATTTCTCTGACTTCTCAGAAAAAAATAAAAGTTTGATAACCCATTACAACTTTCCACCAACCCTCTCAAATATAATTAAATACAGATGAATGCTAATAATTTCTGCATTTTTTTGGTATTTAAATTTAGCCAAGTGCATAAGAACAAAGACTAACTTACTAGTTTTTAATTGCTACAATAATATAAGCAGCTGAGTAGACATGTACATAAACATATTTATATACATGTATACACATATGCATATAAACCTATAGTTGCTTATATGATTTTATAGTTGTACTAGAGGCCCAGTGCACGAAATTCGTGCATGAGTGGGGTTCCTAGGCCTGGCCAGTGATCAGGGCCGATTGGGTCCAAGCAGATCAGGGCCAGGCCAGAGAGGAGGTAGCATGTGCTGGAACAAATATGGAAGGAACAGATGCCAGATGCCAACACCACCATTGTTGGCACCCCACCACTATGTTGTTCCCCTCCTCTCCCCCATCCTCCTTCCCTCATTGCCACACCACCACCACCACCACCACCACCACAGTGGGCAGGCCATGGGGCAATCGGGGCCTGCTGGCTGGGGGGAGGGACAGGGCACAGGAGGTTGGCCACTGGCCCCAAGGAGGGAGCCGGCCTCAGCCCACCTGGGAAAGGGGCCACATCCACTGCCACTCACCCCTGGTTCCCAGATCCCCGTCCCAGCCTGGGAACCAGCTCCAGTAGAGTGATCGAGGCCTAATGGTCAGGGACCACAAAAGGTTGGCCAGCCAGGGAGGAGACACCGTGGAAGATTGGCCAGCCAGAGGAGGTTGGCTGTGGGAGCACACTGACCACCAGGGGACAGCTCCTACATTGAGCATCTGCCCCCTAGTGGTCAGTGCGCATCAAAGGGTCCGGTCATTCTGGTTGTTCTGGTCACTTAGGCTTTTATATATATAGATTCCTTGTATTATTGTTTGTGTTAATGTATCACCATAATAAACTATAGATTTCTTCTAAGTATGTAATTTTGTGTTTTCAGGTAAAAATGGTATATAAGCTTGCAGGTCATCAGCTCTGAGTTCAAGTATTGGCTTTACTACTTTCTAACTTTGCAACTTTTAGCAAGTTAGCCTCTCTAAGCCCCACTCTTCATCTGTAAAATAAATACAAAAATAATTTTCCTATAAAGTTGCAATGAATATGAAGTAATTACTCTATGAAATTACTCATCATTTTGCCTAGATATGGTATATCCTCAATAAAGTCTGGCCTGGATAATTGTAACTTTATTGTTTCTTTTACTCTTCTCATTAAATAAGTATCTTTATGGCGATGATTATGCCATACTAGTTTTTGGAGTTCTATATGCCATCTAACACAGCACTGATCATTCCCAGACTTGATTAATTGCTTTTCAAAGATTCCCTCTCCCTCATCCTCTGCATGAGTTATTTACATAGTCTACCATTCCCTAGATTTGAATGGGTATGGAATTTTTAAGATAAGTCAACCTGATACACGAGTGTCACCAAAATTCCCTTTGAAATTTAAATACAGAGACACTGAGACAGAAGCAGAAAACATCTTTTGTCGAAATAATAGGAAAGCTTTTCCCAAGTTAGTCTTCAACCCTCTAAGGTTCTTGCATACCAAAACCATAATACTAGAAGCATGCATGGCCATGGTCAGTGCTTTCATTCATCCCATAAACTACCATGCACCTCTACTGTTTTGGATGGACAGATATCTATCCATATTCAATGTTCATCTTCTTTCCATTAGTAATGGAAAGAATTTGCCTTTTTGAGTGGCACACATAAGACAATTTACCAGTCCTCTTGAAGGGGAGGTTCAATATCCTTGACATAATAACTTTAATCAATTTAGAGTTTAATCACTTTGGAAGATAATTATATTTGTGACAGTGGAAGTCTGGCCCCTCATCTTGCTGCTAGTCTTTTCCTCTGTTTGTAGAATCCTTTCATTCCCTTTCAAAGGACTCAGTCATTTTTCAAAACCAATTTCACAGATAACTTCTATAGGAAAGACCTTTGGACAAACTTAGATTGAATCAGATTGTATTCATTCAATCATTAATTCAACAAATAGTATCTGAGAACCTACTAAGCACCAACTACTACTATTCTACACATGAAAATACATCAGTGATCACAATCCCTCTAAGCTAAGCAATCATTACCTTACCTCCTAATGAAGGGAGAAAGATAACAGATAAAATGCACAATATGCCACAGGGAATAGTAAAACAAATAAGTAAAAGTGAAACACAGAGAGCAAAAAAATAAACCATGCATATATGATACCTTTCAAAAAAAACAACCTATAAATTTTAATAATTTTTTAAGATTTATAAATTTACATATTGTTTTGATCAATGATGTACTGATCCTCTCTAATAAAAGGGAAACATGCAAATTAACAGTACCTTCACTACACCTACCAGCCATGCCCACCAGCCAATCATATCCAGACCAGAGCAAAGACTGAAGACAGAGTAGAAAGAAGCCAAGTGCTGCAGAAGGGAGCAAGGCTGCGGAGAAGCAAGCGGGGCAGGCAGTGGAGAAGACAGGGAAGCAGGCGGAGTGGGGAGAAGGGAGAGAAGCCGGCGGGGCTGCAGAGACTGCAGCAGGAAGCCCTATTGCAGGAATCTTCCAGCAAGGGGCATCTAATCTATATATATATATATAAAAGCCTAAAATGCAAAGTGTCCCCTCAGGAGTTTGACCATGAGACCAGTTCAACCACTCGTTATGACATCCGCTGACCACCAGGGGGAAGCATGGAATGAAGGAAAGCCCTAGCTAGCAGCCAGGGAAGGGAGGCTCTGGCCCGCAACCAGCAGGCCCTGATTGGCCCTGATCGCCAGGCCAGGCCTAGAAATCCTGCCTGTGCATTAATTTCGTGCACTGGGCCTCTGGTAATAATTATAATGATAATCCTTTCTAGTCATTAGCACTCCCTCCATGCACCAAAGGTAAACTGAATAAAAGTTTAATACGTATAGCTTTATGGCCAGAGAAAATAGAGGTTTTAATTTCACTTAAGGTAAATATTTTCATTGCCACAAATTAAGATAAGGTATACAATAAAAGATTTTTAAGCATAAGGTATAAATCTTCTTAAAGACTTATACCTTGAGGATCTGGTTAAATCCTTTGGGAAGAATGGGATGGCAATATGATTTCAAGGAGGAAAATTACCAACAGTTTATTTTTTTTAAATGGATGATATTGGTGTGATATTACTGTAGTATTTAGATTCTCTCAGATACTTTTAAAAAGTGATGGTGTAGTTTCAATTTACAATATTAACATTTATAATAAACTGGAAATGATATCCTTTGCAACTCTTTAAAATTAGAATGAAAATTTTTTGACAGCAGTTTAATATTGTATGAGGGTATATATAGGGGTCACTTTACAACTTTATGCATCTTCTTCCAAATAAATAAAAGGGCAGTCACCCAGAAAAGAAATCTAACCAGACCTTCCATTTAGGCAAAGAGTTCTATAGATTGCTGTAGTAAAAGCTAAAGAACATTTCCATTTGGGACCACAAGTTGGCTGTAATAAATACCAGAGAGTTTTAAACCCAATTTTAAATAAGAGGAAAATAAAAAAAAAATTTCCCTGCAGAGTGCTAACTGGAAGTAGTTTAACGACTGAAAATTTGCTTATACCACATGATTTATGATTTGCCTCCAGAGACCACATGAACCAGAAAGCAAGCACAGTCCTTTGGCTGATGTGATCCCTTCAACCAACTATTTAGATATCTCCATGTGGTAAATTTGACCAGTTGAGAGATAACAATGGTTAATATCCCTAAATTATCCCCAAAGGGCGGTTAATTTGGAGCCACCCTTATGCCAGGGTATTACATAGAGAGTTCTTGTGAAATATCCAAGTGTACATGGGCTGATCGGAATTATACTGACAAAAGGCAGAATTATACTTTTTCCCCTCATTTTAATGACTTGATTTTCCCTCCTTTGATGACAACTAAAGTAGATGTTGCTTTAAAATGCTTTTTAATGCATTACTTTTTTTACTTTTAGTTTTTAATGAGTTACAACATAAAGTGCACAAAATTTAAGTGTACAGCTTTATTAATTTTGGAAAGCGTATGCCTATGTCACCTCCATCCAGATCAAAATGTAGAATAGCCCTACACCACAGAAGCCTCTGATTGCACCTTTCCAGTCATTAGCACCCCCTCCATGCACCAAAAGTAAGCACCATTCAGATTTCTATTACAATAGTAAATTTTGCCTACTTTGTAACTTCAGAAAGCAGAATCATACAATTTATACATCTTTATGTCTGGATATTAAAAAAGAAGACAAGGTAAGTGATTTTATTGGCAATACATATATCTATAAAGGACTTGTCCTGGGATACGTAAATATAAATCAATGAAAAAACATAGAAAATTCAATTAAAAATGGGCAAAAGACTTGAACAGGTGTGTTATTACAGAGAACACCTAAATGATGTCTCATACATTTTGAGAATCTTCCTTTTAAGTATAGAATCTTCTGAGATCTTAGTCACAAAAGCTTAAAGTTCCCTTATTTAAATTAACTAATCTCTTCTTTCACATATTCATAGGGCATTTGTTAAATATCTTTCCTGTTCAAGGTACCCATGTCATCAAATGGGGAAGATAAATAAATCTCCTAGCCTCAAGGAATAGAGTCCAGTAGTTTAAGTAAGTCATGTAGAAAAATGGGTATGCTTCTATGTAAATAGTAATGCTGACCACAATAAAAATAAAATGATTGACTACTCCTATTTCCATGTTGAGAAAGAAGAAGTGATTAAAAAAGAAAAAAAATGATATTTGGCTGATTTATAATCTTATGTGATTTGTGTTATACACCTGAAACAAAACTTAGACAAATATCCCAAGAGAATGTCTTTCTTAATGATATTCTTTCCCATACTTCTCTAACCATGGAAGTCAGAGTTTGGTCCTAAGAGAAGAGGCTATAAAAAAGTTTTATAGCAGTAATTTGCTGGATCAGAACTGAGAACCATTCTTCTAATTCTACTCTGACCTTGGTGTTCCGCAACTGGATAGCTCTTTCCAAACTGTACCGCATTCCACAAATTATTGGATTTTCTGACCCTGATTCCTAAAATCCCACTAACTGCACTGCTGATATTTACCTGTAAACCTTCCTCATCAAACATTTTTAATGCTTAGATAGCCACTGTCACCTATTCTTTCCCTCTTGCTTCTGTATGCCACATCTGGAACTGTGTTTAGTCCTTAGTTAATAGTTCCTTCATCCATATAAGTCTGAGTCCTTGTCTTTTCATTTTTGAAATGTTTCCTGGTTTTATAATCCATAGCCATTTCCCCAAAATAAGAAGCAGAGCTCTTGCTTTGCTCTTGAGTTTTGACTCTCAGTTTTGACTCTACTCTGAACCACTTCCTCTCTCTCTCTAGATCCAGGGTTTTCCAGGCTAGCCTATCTTACAGCTAATAACACAACAACAGAGAAGGGAAAAAATCTTACTTTTAATAAAAGATTTCAATGAACACTGCATATCTTTTTAAGTCAGGTCATTAATTTTTAAATCTTACCCTGTTTCCCCGAAAATAAGACAGTGTCTTAAATTAATTTTTGCTCCCAAAGATGCACTAAGTCTTATTTTCAGGGGATGTATTATGTTTCCATGAAGTAGATCTTATTTTAGGAGGATGTTTTATTTTTGGGGAAAACACGGTAGTATCTATCATCCATATGTATTTTATAAATTTCCCTTATCTTACATAATAAAAGGCTAATATGCAAATAGACCAAACAGCGGAACAACTGGAATAATGGGTTGTTATGAGCTAACCACCAGGGGGTGGGTGTGGAACATAGCAGGTGTTGGCCATGGTGGGATGATGGAGCAGGTGAGTGGGGGCGCCAGACCAAGGTGGGGCACTGGTCGCTGTAATCAGGGAGAGTCTCTGGAGGTTACTAAAAATTCTTTGCTCCCATGTACCCTGTTCTTGCCTGGTGCTTACACCTGCTGCTGGTTCTGGAGCCACAGCTTATACCCACTGCCATTGCTAGCCCTGTTCACACTCACAGCCAGCAACAGAGCTGCTGCTCTCACCCACTGCCAATCCCAATCACTTGGCCCCATCAACAGGTGCCAGTGGAGTCTGCTGGCCCTGATCATCCCTGAGGGCTTCTCCCCCTCTCCCTGCTCCTGAGGGGTGATCAGGGCAGTCAGCTGCTGCTCACACCTGCTGTTGGCACCAGCCTCAATCACTCTGCACTGTCAGCAGGCATGAGTTGGTTCAGTGCAGCTGGGAGTGGAGCTGCCAGCAGTTGGGGGGCCAGGGGCAGCAGCAGGAGGGTCTTGATGGGGGTGCAGAGGATGGGCTGAGACCTGGCCTTTGGCCTTCTGCAACCTCAGCGCCCACAGTTCCTTTCAAGGTGCACTAATTCATGCACTGAGCCCCTAGAATTTTATAACACACAGCCATAACCTGACATAGTTTTCTCACAATCTGGCCTGTCTGCATCAGAATATCTCAAAGGTACTTATTTTGAATAATATTCTTAGTCCCCAGCACAACCTACTGAGTCAGACCCTCTGGACTTAAAGCTCTGATATCAGAATTTTTCCTAAGAGGCTCCAAAGGTGATTCTTATGCATCCCAAAGCCTTGGAAAAACCAGAATGGCACAATTGCATGAACAGACTCACCACCAACTAATTTAAGTATTTCTTTTTGCCTACTCTTTGAAAAGCGCTATGGGAGAAATTTAAAAGGATTCTCATAAACAGTCCTGGAACCCTCTAATATCACATAGATAAGTCCAGATATCTTCACTGAGAGATAAGAGACCATATGCAGAGAGACTTCAGCTGTCCCTTTGAAAGCACCAGCTGTGTGACAGAGGCCATCCTGGATCATGCAGTCCAAGCCCAAGTTAGCCCAGAGGAGAACTGCCCCACCAATGTACAGAATTCTGAGATTTTTTTTAAATGTGATGTTTTAAATTACTAAATGTTGAGGTATTTTGTTATACAGCAAAAACAACCTATGAAAGGAGGGGGGGTAGGGAGAAGAAGATAAGAGAGAGATTAACCAAAGGTCTTGTATGCATGCATTACTATATCCTCTTAGAGTAAGACACACAGATGGGGGGGGGCGGTGTAGGGGAAAATGAGGGCATGTACTGGGAGTAGGAGCGAATGGAGAGAGGTCAAGGGGAAAAAGAGACATATATAATACTTTAAACAATAAAGAATTTACATTTTTAAAGCAAGTTCCATATAGAGTCTATGTTTGGGGGAGGGGTTACAACTAAGTTTAGAGAAAAAACAAAGTTTGATAATAAAATAAGAAAAAGTAATTAAAAAAAAAAACTAATTGACCCAATAAAATTCCTTTTGCAGAAACTTTGTGGTAAGGGTCAACACTTCTCCTCTCAGCACAGAAAACTTTACCATATTTCATCTGGCATATTTGGTGTGAATTTGTGCTTTTTAATTTCCTCATTTTTTTTCCATTTATCCACAAAATTCCCAGTCTTGTTGCTTAACTTCTCCTGAAGGGTTCCTAATCAACTTTTTAATTTTATTTATAAATTTAATTTTAATAACCTTTAATTCACCATCAACTATGTATAAACTTTTATAACAAGGACAAGGCACAAAATTAGGACCCCCCTGACTGCCCAAGAACAGGAAAATATCTAAATAAATCACGGAATTTGATGGGATAATATTTAGCCACTGAAAGCACTTGAAGAATATATAGTACTTAAAGACTATTTAGCGAGAAGTAAAATGCTTATAATGTAATAAAAGGGGGGAAAATCAGAATAAAAAACTATCCATATAGCTATTCATATAGCCACATATGAAAGTGAAGGACATACATTGAAATTTTAATAGTGGTTATCTCTAATGACATAATAATTTTACTAGCTTCTATAATATCTTTATCAACCTTATACATTGAGCATTTATTACTTTCACAGTCAGAAAAAAAGCATATTAACATAAATACATAAATTGAATTATTGCTTTCTTCCATAGTTTTTCAAATAAATCTTTAAAACATCTTTCATAAATTATAATAATCAAAATAAAAAATAATAAAATATTCTTTTTGCCATTGAGGACTAGAGAACATTTGTCAAAACAACATCTAATATAGATACTACATTAGGTGAAAAATTTAAAACCTAATAAAAATTTTTTTAAATATTGGATATTGCAATAGCCTAAACTTCTCGGGCACTTACTCTGTTTCTACATATAAATGATGACCAGTCATACTTTGCTTTTCTTTCTTAATTTTTCTTTAAAAATGCATTTTTTTCTATTTGATATGAAAAAATATATAAAATATATTCGAGTTGGGATAACTAACCTAATTATTCATGGAAAATAATATTTTTATTATATCCTGTTAGAGTAAGACACAAATATTATACTCTAATAAATTTGTTTTTCTTAGTGGTATAAATTAATAATTATGAAACTATTTATGTGTACTCTAGGAAATAATTAAATATAAATTAAGTATTAGCAAATAAATATGTTGTGAGTAAGAGAGCCAGCTACCTCATTGTCAGAGAAATTATTATAAATAAGGGATGAGAGAGGGCTAGATCTGGTGGGTTTGGATTAGAATTGAATGTATCACTATAAACTTTGTTGTGGTGGTTGTCTTAAGTAACAAAAATGTAGGTATATATATCCCACTTCTGTCTACTATGAGTGCCCACAAGATTACCCAGTAGTGATAAAAATGCCTAACAGTAAGATTTTGGTTTTTAAATACCATTCTCCAAGAAAAGTAACCAGAGCCGGGCTAGGAAATACACAAGACTGAGAAAATTGTATGGTGTCAGAAGTTAGAGTATTTTCTGACACGATGCACTGAGAAGAACAAAAAATGCTTCTCTTCTGTTTTTGACAAAATACATAAACTTGAACATGAGAGAACATCAGACAAACTCAAATGGAAACAGATTTGTTCTACAAAACAAATACTAGGAGTTGGCTAGTATTCTAAAATTTCAAGAACGTGAATCAAAATTTAAGACAGAGGAAATGCCCCAATTAGAAGAGACAGAGGAGACATGAAAACTAAATGCAGTTTGAGAATTCAGGATTGGATCTTAGACCAGATTAAAAAAAACAAAACAATAGTAGGAAATTTTAAGAAATTTGAATAAAGTCTATAGATTGGTTAGTAGTAATAGATCAATGTTAATTCCCAGACTTTGATCTTTATACTATGGTTATGTAAGATCTCAATATAGGGTATAGATGGATGAAGAAACTCTTTTTTGTTGAATTCGTTGGGGTGACATTAGTTAAGAACTCTAACACATCATCTGCATAATGCATCTTGTTCTCACCACCCAAAGTCAAGTCTCTTTCTGCCACTATTTATCTCCCCTTCGCCCCCTTCCACGTCTTCACAACTCCCTTTAAGTCACCATACTGTTGTCTATGGGGTGTTATTTGGTGTGTTTTTTTTTTGTTTTTCATTGCTTACTCCCTTCATCTCTCTCACTCAGCCCCCCAACCCTCTCCACCTTGACAGCTGACAATCTGTTCTCCATATCTATCAGTCTGTTTCTATTTTGTTTGTTAATTTATTTTGTTCACTAGATGTATAAGTGAAATCATATGGTATTTGTCTTTCTCTGACTAGCTTATTTTACTTAATATAATGCTCTCCAGGTCCATCCATGCTGATGCAAAAGGTGAGATTTCCTTTTTTTATGGCTGAGTAGTATTCCATTGTGTAAATGTACCACAGCATTCTTATCCACTCATCCACTGATGAGCACTTGGGCTATTTCTAAATCTTAGCTATTGAACATAGGGGTGTATATATTTTAAAATTAAGGATTTGGGTTTCTTCATATATTTTCCCAGAAGTCAAATCACTGGGTCATAAGGTAGTTCCATTTTTAATTTTTTGAGGTAACTTCATGCTTCTTTCCACAGTGGCTGCAACAATCTATATTCCCATCAATAGTGCAAGAGGGTTCCCTTTTCTCCATATCCTCATCAACCTTTGTTGATTTATTGATGACAGCCATTCTGACAGGCGTGAGATGATATCTCATTGGGATTTTAATTTGTATTTCTGTGATGACTAGTGAACATTGAGTATCTTTTCATATGCTTATGGGTCATTTCTATGTCCTCTTTGGAGAAGTGTCTATTCAAGTCCTTTGCCCATTTTTTAACTTGAGTTGTTTGTTTTTAATCAACTCACAAAACTTCCCCAGAATTTTCATGATAATAGCTTATTAGACATTTCAACAAGCATACCAGCATCATACTAACTGCTATGTATACAATCCATTAGTTTTGGTCTAGCCTTTCTCCTCAAACCTTATGTCTACTCTAAGTATATCCAATACAAAAAATTTCAGAACCTGGGCCCTCTGTATTCTTGGAATGTTGAAAGTTTAAATATAAATTACTGTTTTTTTTTTCTTTTTTCTTTATGAAACTTATCTTGAGAATGTACTCTTACCAGCTACTCCACTAGACCTTGGAAATAGAGTGGTGAGGAAACAAACATAATCTTCTCTCATGGATCATATACTCTGGATGAAAGACAGGCCAACATTAACAAAATAAGGAAAACTGTAAAAAGCATTAGAAGAAAATATGGGGCCTAAATAAGAATAACAGAAGGGGCAGGGGAGGTGAAGCTGGGTAGATTTAATCGGGAAAGACTTCCCAAAGAGAAGCATTTAGGCTAATTTGAAGAGTGAAGCAACGCTTAGAATTTAAAGAGGTTGGGAAGATGATCCTTTCAAGCTTACCATGTCCAGGAGTTGAAACAAGACCAGGTGGGCTGAGTCCTAGAAAAAGAGGCCATAACAAAGAGATGGGTTTTTCCCCTAAGAGTAATGAGAAGTCATTGAAGAGAAGGGGGTTAGAGAGAGGATTTATATGACCTACTCATATATTTTTTCTTAGTTCATAAACTAAACAAAATAAATACTGCCAACTTAAATCTGATTGGCTCTGAAATTGTCCACGATGCATTTGAAATAAAGGTTTTACTCAACCTTTATTGTTTGAACCTGTTAATGCTAAAATGAAACTGTTTTAATGGCTAGTTTCCAAAGATCACTCCTTACTGAACCATCATACAACGCACAACCACTATGTCCTTAAACATCGTAACTGGGAGCCCTGTCCTCCCTCTGTGCTGGCCATGACCACGGAGATCTACAGTCCCCACCATCATATGACAAAGTGCATTCACCGTCTGCATCAAGGGCTCTTTTTGTTGTGTTGGCAGTTTGGGGTATTTCTTCTACCTCCCTAATGAGGCCCAGTGGCGCTCACTGATGTCCTATAGCAGTCAGGCAAACCACCATCTCAAACTCTGCCAGGAATCAAAAATAACATTAATTGCATTTTATATTCTGTATCTATATTTAATGATAATGGATAATATCTCTGATGACATTATTTGAAAAATTTGTTCCTTCCTTCCCCTTCATCTAGAAATACACCGTTCTAAGTGTCTGTCTGCATAACTTGTTATAAGAATGTAAATGCTCATTCTCTCTGTAGCTTATATATTATCATCAGCACACAGAAGTGCTATGGAAAATTCCTGAGTTTACCACCAAGTAGAGTGGGCCTCACAATTTTTCAGGAAAGTTCTCTGTAAATCACCCAACTGGGAACACGTGAAGTCCATGTGATTCAGAAAATGGGTTCATAGGTCTCCTGGCACTTCCTTAAGGAAATGAGACTCCTTTTCCAGGGCACAGGACATTTTTAAAAAGGCATTGAGGGAGACACATTCTTCCTCAACATTCATAAGGCTGCATAATTTATATTTTCCAGTATCTAATAATCCTCAGCTGAGGTAGTCATGATTTCTCTAGACTTTATGATTCTACATTTTTTTACAAAATCATATGGAAAGGTACCATATCAAAATATAGGACATCTCCTTACAACATTTTATGATCCTGCATATCCTAGCAAGACAAAATATCTGTCAGAACTTTCTGAGAGCATAGAATGGGAGAATCTATGCAAAACTACCCTGCGAGATACAAAGGGGTATGCAAACTTTGGGCACTAAGTCTATGGCTTGTTTTTGTTTGCTTTCCAATGGCTAACACACTACTTGGTATGCATGCACTGGAGGAAGGGAGGGACGTAGGGGGGAGAGAGGAAGGAAGAGAATCTAGTAATTGCATTTGAGCCTTGACAGATTTAGCTATCCTTTATTCTAACTTATTTTATTATCATTACAAAAGTATTTAGTATTTCTTTAAATCTCATCTCACCTTTTCTATGATTCTCTCATGTTACCTCAACTTTCCCCATTACACACACATATGTGCCCACGGCCTTCCTGGTTGGCATATAGTACCCCATGCGTCTTTAGCACCTCAGCTCTTATCTCCAACCATTACCCTCCCACTTTCCCATCAGCTATTAAATGCAAGAGCAGAAATTCAAGTAAAGGGCTGTCTGTCTCCAAAGCTCTTTTTACTAATCTCTGTTCCTTCCCAAGGAATTCCTACTTCTGATGACTCAGTGTTGATAGGCGGGCCTCCTGGTGTCCCTTATGTCCCTTGTCATGCTGCACTGCCTCTCTCTCCCTCTCTCTCTCTCTCTCTCTCTCTCTCTCTCTCTCTCTCTCTCTCTCTCTCTCTCTCTCTCTCCAGCAGTACTACTTAAAAGTCATCTTCATGCATCAGGAAGCAAGTGGGTCAAACGTTTATAAAACTTGAAGCTTGGGTGTCTAATTGAAATAAAGCAATGAAAGCTCAAATGAGGACAAAAATCCTCTCCTGAAATCATCCTCTGTTGTTCGTTACTGCATTCTTAAAGACGGTGAGTGTGAGTGTCAGAGTCGAAGAATCTTTTAGCGATACAGCCAGTTGTCTTATCACTAGCGAACTCAAGAGCAGCCCCTGAGGAGTCGCACATTGCTTCTGTCACAGGTCAGCCAGGAGTCAAGAGTCACCACGCACAGGGATAGCTGTGCTATCAGTAAGGGGCAGCAGCTTTTCCCTGTTTCTTCTGAGGATCAGAAAGGACTCAATTGGAGTGTAGAGAATTTAGAATGGATTTGTGTAAGTACATATACAGTGTAAAAGTTGTGAGAAAGTAAAATTGAGCCAGTGGTAACATAAAGCAGGGTTCCTCCCAATTTTTAATTAATTTATTTATTTTTTTAGTTTAAAAGAGGAAAACTTCTAATTTCCCTAAAGTTTTAGCAAGTTAGCCTGGGAAAGGTATTACCAAAAATGCAACAGACTGAAAGCAAGAAAAAGACCATTTCTCCCAAACAAACTCCCGGGTCCCCTCCAAAATTTCTGCTTACAATCTAAGGAATTGTAATGGCAGCTAGCTATTGCATGTGTGGAACCTATTACCAAGATAACTTGATGTCTTGGTTAGAAACTACTCAGTTTATTTCTAGGAAGAATTTTTTAAAAGGTAGTTTTCCCAAATGACTAAAATACTGTCTTATTTACTTCAATAGGTAAATTTTGATATTCTTTGAAAATCTAAAATTCTGCAATTCTTTACTTTTCTTAAAAGTAAATAGATGGCCCAGGCAGCATGGCTCAGTGGTTGAGTATTGACCTAGGAACCAGGAGATCACAGTTTGATTCCCAGTCATGGCACATGCCCAGGTTGTAGGCTTGATTCCTGGTGTGGGATGTGCAGAAAGCAGCCAACAATGATTCTCTCATTATGGATGTATCTCTCTCTCTCTCCCTCTTCCTTCATCTCTGAAATCAATAAAAATATATATTTTTTAAAAACTAAGTAAATGTATAATAGAAATCTCTTATATAAGACAGTAGCTCTAAATATTTCTAATATTAATAGTTGTATTCTGTGAAGCTAAAACAAAAGATATGCTACAACAGGAGATGTCTTGAGATCTTGAGTTCTCCAACAACTATTTGAAATAGCCATATAGACTCACAATTTCAAGCCAAAAGTATTTTAAAAACATAACTGCATGTAGTCAAGTGTTTGCCTTCCTACACCTCAAACATTGTCTAATGGAAATAATACAATCCAATTGTTTAAAAGTTCTTTAGATATTTATGTGATAGAAATTAATTTCAAATTAATCTAGCATTTTTAATGCTAGCTACTACTTGAGTTTTTCAAATGTCTTCTATTTTTAGTACAGCATAACTTTTTAGTAGCTGGTATTAGGTCCTCAAAATGCACTGCAGTGGTGGGGGAAGGAAGGGGAGGAACAACCAACTCCTAAAGAGAGTAATACAATAGACATACATTTTTTATGGGATTTGTTTATCTATTCTCCCTGGAAGACAGGATTGCAAAGAGATTTTATTTCTTACTCTCATCCAGGGCTAGAGCTTTATCAGGTCCCTGCCAGAGCTGAGTTCTGCTAGTTCCAGAAAGAAATCCTATAAGTGGTTTAGTAAATGCTAAATGAAAACGCTAGGATATCTGACTACACAAAATTCAGAAGTAATAACTTAGTAATTCAAAACAGAACCTTGCTGTTTCTCCTAAGGGTCTGTTAGCTAAGTAGATCTCTATAGTTTTAGCAGCTCAAATCCTGCCCTGCTTGCCCCAGTCCAGAGTAATGTTTTCTCACAAACATTAATAATGCATACTATTTGCCTATTTCTTCATGGAAGGGCTCAAATATCATGCTTTTGATATGTGTTTGTTTCTTTGGGCTCTGATCAAAACAGTTTTAATAAGTGTCCAGTCATATCATTATACATAAGAATTGTTGTTGTTGTTTTTGGCTGCAGACATTGTGTCTTCAACACCTCAAAACCTTCAACTATACATTCTTTGCTCTTTCCAGTAATAATGGTTCCATTCAGTTAATCACAAATTTGGCTCAAAAATGGCAATTCAATTTGGCTTTAGCTACACAAATTAGACCAAAAACCAAAATCTCCATAACAAGGAAAGTATTCTGTAGAATAAAATGGAAAAAAATACAGCTTTTTTCTCTAATAAAAAACTATGAACCTCTTAAATGGAACTTAATACAAGTGATCTGAATTAGGTTTTAGCTTTGACCTCAGGTATTTTTCCTATTTCTAAATCTAAGAATTAATAGTTATTTTCCTGAAATATCAATGAAAATTATTTGGTTTAAGCTTTCTTGGAAAGTCTGCAACTCATTCTCTAACTCCAAATTTTACATGAGTAGGTAAACAAAGTTAACTTTATTTAAAACTCATTCCTTCTATAGACTTTTAAATTAAGCTCAAGTCTCTAAATTTTAAAGTGTCATTTACTCTCTTAAAATAATTAGAATAACACGTTATATATCTAACACTCAACTATAGAGGAACCTTATGTATCAAGGATACAAAACAAGAGTTCCCAGAAATCTCCAAGTACACAAAATAGATGTTACAAATTGACACACACAAAAACAACAACAACAAAAAACAAACAAACATATGTTTAATACATCAGGGTTTAGGAAGGGTTTGTACTCATTTCCTCTAGTTTTTCTGGCAAACAAACTATGCATGAGAGGAGCAATAGCTAAGTAAAAAATGAATACTTTACCAGTTTCGAAAGGTTTCCCTATTCTCTCTTCATCAACTATGTACAAAACTTTTTGAATTAAAAGCAAAGTTTTGACATGAGGACTAAACAAAGATTTGTGCTCTTCTTTCCAAAAAGAAAACTAAAATGTGAAAAAATACCAAACATGGTCTACCTACCCAGTCATAGAGGCAGAAAGGCTAAAACAGAAAGAGAAAATGCATATCAGGTGAGCTAGGTCTCTTTAGGAAGTAGGCCCTATTTGATCAGTTCAATATAAGAAAATCAAAAGTGCTAGAGACAGGATATGAAAATGGATGGGTCATAGCATTAGAGGTATAATAACACTCCCTACTTGTAAATGTGACCCAATAAATGGCATATGTTTTAATAAATTATATTATCAATCCTCCATTAGATATAAAAGTGCAACAATAACATTGCTTCATCAATTCTCTCAACACAGTTTCTTAAATTATAATCATGGAATGGTCCTGAGGAATTTTCTTGGATCCTTGTTAAATAAATATTTAGAGAAAATGTCCTGACAATATCAATTAATTTGTATTTGTATTTGTATTTATATAAAAGATATATGATTGGCAATATTGATAGACTCTTGTGAGTAGGCAATTTCAAGACCTATTCAGTCATTCTCAGAAACTAAAACAAACTATAAAGAAAAATAAAGTGTTAAAAACTTGAGTTTCTTACATCTGTCTTCATTTGCTACATTCCTTATACATAAATGTTTCTGGAAGGCACAGTGTTTCTTCTCTTACTAGAGGCCCAGTGCATAATTTGTGTGCATGGGTAAGGTCCACAGAGGCTGCTGGATGCTAGCTGCCAGCTGCTGGCCAGGGCCTTCCTTCCCTAGCTGCCAGCTGGGGCCTTCCTTCTTTCAGCGCTGCCCCCTGGTTGTCAGCACGTGTCATAGCAAGGGATTGAACTCCAGGTCAAACTCCCAAGGGGACATTTTGCATATTAGGCATTTATCCTACCTAATAAAAGAGAGACATGCAAATTGACTGCACCTTCACTATGCCCACAAACCCCACCCACAAGCCAATCAGGGCACGTATGCAAATTAACCCAAACAAGATGTCGGTTAATTTGCATACCCATGCCAGGGAGAAGACTGAAGACAGCATAGAAATAAGCCAAGTGCTGCAGAAGGGAGCAAAACTGAAGAAGCAAGCAAGCGGGGCTGCATGGAAGGAAGGGAAGCAGGCGGGCTGAGGGGGAAGGGAGAGAAGCTGGTGGGACTGTGGAGAAGGAAGGGAAGCAGGTGGGACAGGCCAGAAGGGAGAGAAGCCGGAGGGGCTACAGAAAAGGGAGGGAAGCAGGCGGGGCAATGGAGATCACAGCAGGAGGCCCTATTGCAGGAATTTTCCTACAAGGGGCATCTAGTATATATATATAATCTGCGTCCGTGGACTCTAATAAAATGTCAGTCTAACATCTGATAAAATGTCAATCTAAGATCTGACAAAATTTTCCCTATATGTTGCATGTCAAACTCACACAAGAAATTACTTTCCCATGGATTTCCCATATACAAGCCGGTTTATCTTGTGGTTTCTACATGGCCAAATTTTTATCTTGCCATGTTATTGCTTTTTACCTGGCAATCATATATTAAATAAATTTTATAAATAGATTATAGATAGATAATCTATATAGATAGATACAGGTATCCCCAAAAAGTTTATATACACTGTAAGAGCTCATAGCTCAATTTTGAAAATTAAATTTATTTTGAATAAATACTGCCTTTATGATTATTCAATGTGTATGCATATATTTGGGGGGGGGGCACTAGATAGATAGATAGATAATAGAAATCCACATGGTGCTTCCCAAATCATACTGAAACTATATTTTGCAAACTTGTATTCTATATTATCTTATTCTATATTGTCTTTACTGGCAAAAATATGGATAATTAAGAGTTAATTTAACTTTTTTTAAAATAAAGTTAACTAACACAAAAACAACCATCAAAATTATGAAATTCCAAAGTATTTCTAATACAGTTCTCTTAGACATTATTTACTAGTAACTAGTTAAATGATGCTAATCATTGATAAAATGTTTAAAACTTGTTTACATTAACTTGAATTAATGGGCAATAATATAGCCTTCAGACACAAAAATTGAGTATACCACATGTGCTCTGTTTTGATCCAAGTATTCTAAGATTCATAATTTGAACTTCTATTTAAAAGATGATACCCAGAGGATGGTAAACAAAAATGGTTTTCATTTCTTGAAAATTATCTACAGTTGAGGTGGCAAAAATTTATAAGTTGTTAAAAGGAAAAAGATATTTTTCAAACCCAAATCTAAATATTAATGGGCCAAAGCTAGAATACCAACAATAATAAAGATGACTCACCATAAGACAAAATTTTATGTTCAATTGTGATTTATTGAGTTAATTCATTATTTTTATCTTTAGAGAGAGAATTATTGAAATACATTAAAGATCACCCAAAAAATTTAAGTGATTTGTTTATTTCTCTAACTTTTCCTCTGTTGATAACATAATATTTATCATATCTATCTTGATTACTTAACTTTTAAAACTCACAATCTTGACATGAAAGTTGGCCAGAAATATACTTTTATTTTCTTATGGATCTGTTCAGCACTAGATATATTCAGCTTTTTCAGCCTCATTAGGCTCAAATTATTTTAAAACACACCTGTTTGTTGTAAAAAAAAATATGGGAATATCTTAGTACTCTTGTATCACACCATATATGCTAACTTAATTTCATGTAAATATAGAATTTAAACAGTAAAGTTAACTGAAATAAGATTGATAATTCAAATCTTAGGCATTAAACAGAATGCTTTCTTTCCAAGGATCACTTGAAAACAAACCTCATTTACCCTGTCTGGACAGAACTGGTCAATAACTGGAAGGAGTTTCTCAACCCTAATATTAGTATCTCAGAGCAGTGGAAAATCTTAACCCGACCCAAAATATGACAAAAATCAGGAAATCTGAGGTTTGGAAAATAGACAAGTTGACAGCATCAGAGGCAAAATCTATACTTGCCAATTATTGAAAGTTAAATGAATTGCAGGCATTGTTAAAATAGAGCTAGAGTACAATCACACAATATAGAGAAAAGTTGCAATTGAAATGTACTTGGCCACTGTGTCACAACTTGTCCTCTTCCCCATGTCTAATGATACTTACAAGAACCATACAATTCAGTGGCAAAACTATTTTTTAAAAGGTAAAAGAAAAGAGAAAATCAGGAAAATAAACCAATAGTACTGACATCTTATTTTCACTGAAATAACATTCAAAAAAGTATTTTTAAAGCTTGAGAATTAAATCATACTTTTAAATACCTTTTTTATAAAAAAGAAAATATGATAATAGCTTCATTGATATTATATTGCAATTCTTAAATATGAATTTGAACTTTCTAGGATTCTACTAAACAAGTAGTATTAATAACCTGAGCAATTACGTAATACTTGGGGATATTCATAAATAAATACAACTCTTTTTTATTACAATACTAGAGGCCTGATGCATGAAATTTGTGCACAGGGCAGGCAGTGTCCCTCAGCCCAGCCTGTATCCTCTCCAATCTAGAACCCCTCAAAGGATGCCTGACTGCCCTTTTAGGCCTGATTCTGGTGGGATCAGGCCTAAATAGGCAGTCAGACATCCCTCTCACAATTCAGGACTGCTGGCTCTCAATTGCTCCCCTGCCTGCCTGCCTGTCTGCCTGATTTCCCCTAACCACTTCTGCCTGCCAACCTGATCACCCGCTAGCTACTCCCCTGCCAGCCTGATTGACCTAACTGCTCCCATGCTGGCCCAATTGCCCCTAACTTCCCTCACCAGGCAACTCAGTCACCGCTAACTGCCCTCCTTGCCAGCCTAGTCCCCCCCAACTGCCCTCCCCTGCTGGCCCTGTCACCCCTAATTGCCCTTCCCTGCCGGCCTGGTCACTCCCAACTGCCCTCCCTTGCAGGCCTGGTCACACTTAACTGTCCTCCCCTGCTGGCCTGGTCCTCCCAACTGCCCTCTCCTGCAGGCCTAATTGCCCATAACTACCCCCCCCCACACTTGCAGGCCTGGTCCCTCCCAACTGCCTTCCCCTGCCGACCATCTTGTGGTGGCCATCTTTGACCATATGGGGGCAGCCATCTTGTGTGTTGATGTGATGGTCAATTTGCATATTACCTCTTTATTATATAGGATAGGTTATAGATGCACAAGCTATAACATGTTTTTATATAAAGGGCATCATTCTCAATAAGACATAATATAAAATTCTAAGCACCCTTGTTTTATCTAGTCTTACCTTCTTTTAATTAAGAGTATTCCTGGATAAAATTTAAAAGACACTAGAAGTAACTATAATATCACAAATCACAAATTCTACAAAATGTTCTAACCACAACTCTCAGCTGTAAATTACACAGCAATGACTGGTCACTAGAATCTGTGACTGAATCTGTAATTACTGAATCTGTGATTTCTCTCAACCTTCTCAAAATCATATCATAATACAGTTGAGTGCGAGTGATATCATTATAGGAGTAGCCTTAAGTCTTTTTGGACAGATGAAAACTTAATATTTTCCCCAAACTTTAAATCTTTGACTATTGTTAGCAGTCGAATACTTACAACACACCTCAAATAAAACAAAAATATTCTAGTATCTACCTTCAATTGAAAGCATCCTCATGGGACTTGTTAGCTCCTTGAGTTTTCAACATTGGTACCTATTTAAGTCCCCAGCATATGGCACAAGGAGGCTACACTGACAATGTTCAATAATTGTGGGAAAAACTCAACTCAGCATCCATTAGGACAGTGGTCCTATCACTGAGGAATGGTCTCCCCTTGCCAATTGCAAATGGGAACTGCCAAACACAGTTTGTTCCTACAGACTGGCTGTCAGCACTTTTAATCCATATTAAGGTAGACATGCTTACAAAGGAAAAATTAGCTTACTTTTTTATAAAGTTTAGAATGATTTATAAATTTTTTATAAATACATATTTTAGCCTTCCTTATTTTGTCTCCCCTTTATTGAGATCACATCAGTGCAGAGGAAGTGGGGCGGTTGTCTACATTTGAAAGTTTTATGTTTATAAATGTGTGTGTGTGTGTGTGTGTGTGTGTGTGTGTGTGTGTGTGTATTAGACTAAGGTAATATTATCTAAAAAGATCTCTGGAAGAAGTCCAGAACAAGAAAAACGTTAATTCTATATGGTGGATGATATAATCGGTAATCTCAAATCTTGGGATTCACAATTTAAATTTTGAGATTTAAGAAAAGAGATTTGTTTCCAATGAGGCTGTCTGGACTTCTCACAATTCAGATTCCCAAATAAGTTTCTAAGAAGAGGGAATGATTATAGAAGGGTCCTAGTTCTCTAATCCTTTTCTCCATTCAAGAAACAAAACTTGCAATTCTCATCTCTATCTCAGTGTAATGCTTAAAATAATCAATACATAACATGATACATAATACCGTTTCCCCGAAAATAAGACAGTGTCTTATATTAATTTTTGCTCCCAAAGATGCACTAGGTCTTATTTTCAGGGGATATCTTCTTTTTCCATGAAGAATACGGTACACATTTATTGTTAAATGAAAATAAAGGAAATTTATTACCTGTATATGGTATGGTAGTATGGTAGTTGTCAACACAAATCAGACAAACTGTGAGTCCTGGGGGCCTTATTTTCAGGGGGATACTTTATATTTCTCTCAGAAGGAAACCTGTAAGTAGGTCTTATTTTCGGAGGATGTCTTATTTTCAGGGAAACACGGTATCGGTTTTCCAAAAACTCAAAAATGTTTACAGAGCTTTGTACAATTAATAAAACTGCATTTTTCTTTCTTTTAAAAACCTTTTATATCAATGAAGTTATATAAAAGTAACCTAATGGAAGTAATAGCTGTAAATCAAGTTGAGCAGGTCTCTTTTATATCTGTAGATAATTATGTCCTAGAATAATGTAGCAATGTTTTCCTTCATTTTTGATACATCCAATCTGGAATGCCTACTTAAATTGGGTCAGAATGCCAGTAGCATTTCATAAAACTCTCAATTTTGTACAATGCAGTAATTTCCTACAATTCTACAATGTCCTCAGCAAATTAAATTTGTATGTCAATGCCATGTTAATCTTCCAAAACACATTTTGAAAAGAGGTTTATTTAATGTTTCTCATGAGTGTGGCACTATAGTAAGCAATTTTTAGGCATTGTCTCATTCATTGTCATACCTATAAGGTAGATACCATTAAAATCCTCATTTTACAGGTGGGAAAATGAGGCTTGGAGAGATGAAAGCATTTGCACAAGGTTACAACAATTATAACACAGTAGAACTATGGTTTGGACATGGGTCATTTTAACTTCAAAAGCCAAGCTAAGTACCATTGTTCAATCTTATGCATAAAAAATCTTCAATTTGGGCTCCTTGTTACATATTAGACAAGAAATACCTTGTAGAGCTTATAGAATATCACTTTAGGAAAACTTTGGTGGTCTTCTGTTCTTCTATGAGTTTCCTCTCTGTTCTCTCATGACTCTAAGGCTAGTGTAAACACTAAGTGTTATGAGTTGAAGATAGTGTCTTACTGCTGTCTGTAATATGTCAGCACATAGAGCTTTGCCTTTAATAGAATAAAAGGTCAATTTAATCTTTGGTGCAGACTCATTTTTCTACCTTTCAAAGCAAAATTTCTCACAATGTGGTCCAGATCTGGGTTATTTAAGGTTTAGTCATTCAAGAAATGCATTTTTATTGATCATCTACTCTACCTCTTTATTTTTCTCATTCAATAAATTTTTGAATAAATAGAGTATGCATATATTCCCTTTATAGCAAGTAAAAGATACCCAAAATTCAACTAGAAGTGTAGGGAGTTCAATTATAACCCATGTCCTTTAATAATTTAAATGGTATAATAATAATAATAATAATAATAATAATAATAATTTAAATGATAAAAGAAAGTTATACAACTTAATAGTTCCTTAGTTTCAGAGGCATCCAGTTTTTCAGGCCATATCGAGTAAAATAAAAACATATAGTGGAATATTTGTTTTGCAACAATCCTAGACTAGGCTAACCCTAATTTAAATGTAAACTTAAGAAAATTAGGAAAAGCATTTACTACTACTTTAAGCAGCATCATGTCCAATGTTTTATTTCATATTATAGAAATATATTTTCTTAGAATCAGTCACATTTTAAAAGGAGTTTCATATATATATATATATATATATATATATATATATATATATAATCTTTTTTCTAATGATTTCACCATTCCAGACCTGCTTACATTATGTTACCCTCTGTCAGGGTCTACAGAGAGTGAAACCTCATAACCTCTTGACAAATCTTCCTCTCTCTTAACTGGAAATGAAAGGCTGAAAATTTGTGCTGAATGAGATCCAACCTGAGGATCTGTCTACAAAAGAGAAATAGGTATTTCAAACCCTTCCTCCTCTCTTCCTCGGGAAATACAAAGAGGACAGTTCTCCATGGGGACTTCTCCTTTCATGGTAACAATACTTGAAAGTTGAAGATTCAGCCCCTTTCACCACCTGTTTAAAACGCCCGAGCCTTCCTTGGCCTATTGCAGCAAGTGGTCTGTAAATTTCAGCAAACTCGGATTTCTTACCTTCCTCCCACCTGCCACATTTTCTTAACTGAAATCAAAAGTGTCGGAATTGCATGTATTCCCATGAGCCCGCAGAGATTCACAGAGTTCTAACAGACATTGCTTTACGTTTTTAAGATAGGAAGAAGCAGTCTGAAAATAGTGAGGTTTGGGGGTAGATCTGCTTTTTTTTAAAGGACTTAAATATGGTAAAATCAATCTAAAAACTGTTCAAGGCAGCTGAGAGGCAGGGGATAACATGAGCAAAGGGAATAAAGAGCTCAGAAGAGCCAGTACCAGTTGCTAATACTTAATCTCTTTAAATAATGAATTAGCTGCTCATATCTACTGTGGCTGCAAAGAGAAAGCACTTTCTTTGTAAAGTAGAGCTTGAATACCCATGAATTATTCAATATAAAGTGTGCCGGTTAAAATGCCTTGATATTGGAAGTCAAGTGTAAGATTATCTCTTGTCTGTCAAAAAGCATCTCTACCGTGTTACTGAGCCCTGGGGGAGGGGTCCGAGTGGGGAGAAAAGAAAAGAGGGAAACCACTCAGAAACATCATCATCAAGCAATTTTTAAATCACCACGCATTCAAAATGAACTTGGGGAAGCTTCCTCACTATGAGGACACCTTTACAGACATGCAATCTTTGAGCAAGGCTTACCTCTTACTGTTTACAGCCGCTACCCGCCTCTGTCCTCCAGGATTCTAACATGGAAAAGTTGGCTAATGCCTTTCAACTGAAGACAATAAATACTAATTCACTAGCCATTGCTGACTTAAAGAAATAGTTTTCCTCCTAATGTGTCTACTGAGATTTTAGTGATGATCTTTTAGAATTTTTAAATCAAAAGTTATTTTTAAATCAAAAGAACACAGAGTTATATTGGAAGTTAGGACATGGCAGCCTTTTTATGTGCAGTATTTCATTATATATTATTCTATGAAGTCATTTTATATTCAGCTGGATATTTTTTTTCTTTCCTTGATGTTTTAAGATTTGCCTTTTGGAGGATAACTTGGAGAAATAATTTGGTACATAGAGAAATCAAAATCCTAAAATCACTGTGCTCTTTTTAAAAAATGACATACATGGAAATTGTATTGCTATGACTTGTAAAAGCATGCACAGAGCACAGCTATTGTAGGAACTCTTCTTGGTCCTGGGAATAAAACATGAGTAAAGTTAGTCCTTGCCCTCAAGGTATTTCCTCCTTCAAAGGGGAAAAAGATGCATACACATTAAATCCATGAAGTGACATAGATGATACGATAGCATATCTCAAAGGAAAGGGCAATTTGTGTGGGAGATTGGGAAAATCAGAGAAAGTTCATAGAAAATATAATGCTAGAGGTTAGATTTGAGAGAACATAAAGGATGTTCGTCAAGGTAGAATGAAGGAGGCGGCTTAATTAATGGCATGAGGATGAGAAAACAGGGTGCTAGGAAAACCATCTGGCTGATTGGGAGAAATGCAGCCACCTGAGCGTGGGTAAAGCATCTATTCTAGACTAGATGCTGGCAGGGGAAAACAGGCTATAGGCAAAAGGCTGATTGAGGATACCGTGTTAAAGAGTTTGAAATTTATTCTCTAAGCCGTAAAATATAACTCAAGGGATCATGCAGACTTATACCCAAACGTTCTTGTTAGGGAAGTTCCCTCCGAAGGTGAAGAGGAGAGTAGACTGGAAAGGTACAAAACTGGGAAGGGGATAAGGGTGGAAGGGGGAGGGGAGCTTTATCTCCCAGGAACCAATGCCACTGCAGTGGAAATGAAAGGAATAAAAAGGATTGGTGACTAAATAACTGTGAGAGCAGAAACTGGTTTGGCTCAATGGATAGAGCTTTGGCCTTCGGACTGAAAGTTCCCAGGTTCAATTCAGGTCAAGGGCATGTACCTTGGTTGTGGGCACATACCTAGTAGGGAGTGTGCAAGAGGCAGCTGATCGATGTTTGTAACTCTCTACCTTTCTCTCTTCCTCTCTGTAAAAAATCGTTAAAATATATTTTTTTAAAAAAATAAAGCTTTGCTGCTAAAAAATAAATAAGAATAAATAAATAAATAAATAAATAAATAGATGAATGTGAGAAAATGAGAGTGGCAGAAGGATCTAATTAAACTTTCAGGTATCTGATTAGATTAATGGGTAAAAGGCAATGCTAAAGAATAGGGTAAGCTGAAACCGGTTTGGCTCAGTGGATAGAGCGTAGGCCTGTGGACTGAAGGGTCCCAGGTTCGATTTCTGGTCAAGGGCATGCACCTTGGTTGTGGGCACATCCCCAGGAGGGGGCGTGCAGGAGGCAGCTGATCGATGATTCTCTCTCATCGATGTTTCTAACTCTCTATCCCTCTCTCTTCATCTCTGTAAAAAATCAATAAAATATATTTTTTTTTAAAAGAATAGGGTAAGTGTAAGAGATCAGATGGTAAGTTCAGGTTGGGATATGTTAAACAGAGATTTCAACACTCATTTCAACATTGTAATCTGAAGCTCAAGTTGGACTTGGTTAAAGGTGAAAATTTGAGAGTTGTCATCTTGCACTTTAGTGAGTAAAGACATAAGGATGGATGAATGAACTAAAAAAGTGCATAGGGCTCTCAGGAAACCTGTGCTTAAGAGAACAGGCAGAGGAAAAGAATAACACAAAGAAAATGAAAAACTTAGAGAAGTATAAGAAAATTATAAATGTGGGTTTAAACCTAAGGGTTGAGTTATCTTTAAGATAAAAGTTGTAGGTTTGATTTCCAGTCAGGGCTGGTCCAGGTGCGTAGGGGAGGCAACCAATCACTGTTTCTCACATCAATGTTTCTCTCTCTCTCTCACTGTTTCCCTTCCTCTCTCTCTAAAATGAATTTAAAAAATATATATATATAAGTGGACAACACATTAAAAGGTCAACATATACTTGATTTTAGAGGTCAAATGTGATGAGAATTAAAAATTATGGGCACATAATGCAATATACAGATCAAGTATCATAGACATCTATACTTGAAACCTATACAATCTTATTAGCCAATGTCACCCCAATACATTTAATTTTTAAAAATATTAAAAAGTATGTAAAGAATTTTTCAATTACCCTGTGTCTCAGTAATTAGAGCGTCAGCCTGAACACTCAAGTACTGCAGGTTCAATTACAATCAAGGGCACCAGGGTTACAGGTTTGATCCCCAGCCCCTGTCAGGTCATGTGCAGGAGGCAACCAGTCAATGTCAATGTCTGTCTCTCTGCCCCGCCCCCTTCTATTCTCTCCAAAATTCAGTAGGAAAAAAAAAATCTCAGATGAGGATAAAATTATTTTTTAAAAAAAATTTTTGTCAATTAGAGCATCATTGGTGACTTTTGTTATGGCAGCTAATTTATAGTGGTGGGAACCAATTCTATTCAGGATTATATAGAATGGTAAAGAAATCCAAAACCATGAGTATTGATCATTCTTTAGAGAATAGGAACAGTAGATATTATAGTGGGTGGAATGTTTCCCCCCTAAAAGGATATGTTCAAGTCCCAATAAATGGTACCTGTGCATATGACCTTATTTGGAAACAGTGTTTGCAGATGTAATTAGTTAAAATGGCAAGCCGTGAGACTCCTTGGTCTGTAGCTCCATCATCCTAATTTCTGACTCTTCCTTTAAATGGCTGTCTTTTCTCTCTATGCCATTTAAGGACATTGCCAATATTGGATTAAGGGCCCACCCTACTCTAATAGATGACCTAATCTTAATTATTTAAACCTACAATTACCTTATTTTCAAACAAGATCACATTGTGAGGTACCGTGAGTTAATGACTTTAGCATATCTTTTGGGGGAATATAATTGAATCTATTACAGTATTTTGGAGAAAAAGTATTCTAGCAAATATATGTGGAAGCCCAGAGGTGGGTTTTATTTTTCCACTTATTCAAGTCACACTGCTAACTCTAGTTGCTCCAGGATTTCTTTTTTTTTTTTTTTTTACTACCATAATTTGTCCTGTACCTTTAAATATAATGTGTAAGCATTGCAGTGGTGCTCATTATTATGGTTTTATTACATTTATGAAATGTCCACAAAATCCTGAAAACTCTCTTTACTTTATGTACAAAATACTAGGTAGATGCAGGTTTTAAGCAAATGAGTGAAAAATTCAGAAAATATTACATGTTAAGCGATTTAAGTTGTCAGGAAAGATCAGAGATTAGTTACTGTATTTCATGTTTAGTTTCCTTTTTTTGTCAAATAATATTGGAAAACAGAGGTTAGCTATTACGCTTACTTGAATACTTTTCTTCTTGATTGAAATTGACATTTTTATGTGAGCCACAAAGCATGTAATATGGTTGTATTCTTTCTCTGAAAAAAAAATTACATCAAATAAAATTCAGATCATGCACAGGTTTTCTTTTTTCCCATTGTTATGGTAGCAATGAATGATCTGTACTGATTTATTACAGAAGATAGTTTTATGAGTTGTTTATAATTCTATGAGTTCTTCATATGTTTTGGATATTAACCCTTGTCAGAGCTGTTGTTTTAAAATATCTTCTCCCATTTGGTTGACTGCCTTTTTGATTTGTTGCAGGTTTCTTTTGCTATGCAGAAGATTTTATTTTTTTAAATATATATTTTATTGATTTTTTATAGAGAGGAAGAGAGAAGGATAGAATTAGAAACATCGATGAGAGAGAATCACCGATCAGTTGCCTCTTACACACCCCCTACTGGGGATGTGCCCGCAACCAATATACATGCCCTTGACCGGAATGGAACTGGGACCCTTCAGTCCGCAGACCGACGCTTTACCACTGAGCCAAACCGGTTTTGGCCAGAAGCTTTTTAGTTTGATATAGTCCCACTCATTTATCTTTGCCTTTATTTTGCTTGCCTTGGGTGTCAAATTAATAAAATACTCTCTAAGACCAATCAATGTCCACAAGTGTAGTACCTATGGATTTTTTTCTATGTAATTTATTGTTTTAGGTCTTATATTTAGGTGTTTGGTCCATTTGAGTTAATTTTTGTACATGGGGACAAACTGTAGTCTACTTTCATCCTTATAACTCAACACCAAACAAACAACCCAATTAAGAAACAGGCAGACGACCTGAAAAGATGCCACTACACTTAAACTAACAGCAAAAGTGAGACCCTCAGTCTCTAAATAGTGTACCCCACCCCCAGTCCTGGAGACTTGACCTTTTTATGGTAGCTCCACTCTTCTCTCCCCCCACAGCCACAACTTGGTTGGGGGCCTCACTGCCTCTATCTAACCTACCTACACTACCACTGCTTTCCACAGACCTAAATAGTTTGTGGCCACAGACTAAGCTTCTAATTCTTACAGGGCATCTCACAAAAAAACTAACACTCTATGTGCTATAGATCCAGGTGGACAACAGCTATAGGAGGTTTGGTTCCAATATACCACCATTACTGAAATAAATGCACTAATCTAAACTACTCCCAAAAATATCAGGGGCTGCTGAGTAGTCCAATGTTCACTGCCCAAAACAGAATTTTGACCTACTCTCTGCAGTTAGACAGAGTTCTAACCCAAAACAGATTTCTATGGAAAATAAACTAAACTGTGAAAAGTCAGTCAAAGTACCTAACACGTTTTAGACTTAGTCTAATTTCTTGAGTTATTTGGCAGCCCGAGGACCTTCCTAAAACACAATTCTAGTTGTGTCCTGATCCCCATCCCCACCCTACTTAAAATCATCCAAGGGTTTCCACTGCTTTCAGAAGAAAGTCTGAATACCTTCACGTGGCACAAGATGGGATTTTATGATGTTTGTAGATTCTGTAACTTCCTTTTCCCCATCCAAACCCTATGATTCAACTAAAACCCATTGGTACCTAGTTCTAAAATGCCCCATGTCCCGCCATACTTCTATTTTAAAGCTTTACTATTTAAAAAAAAAAAAAATTCTTATTTTCCTTGGAAATGAACAGTTCCTGAGGAGAAGTTTGATAAAAGATAGAGGAAAGGAGAATCTTCACTGGTGTCACAATTGTCTTAGGCCAGCAATTCTTCAAAGTAATTACCTATATAGTTTAATTAAAGGTGAAGGGCCCAGGTGAGAGTGCAGAAGTACAGGGGAAAGTTGACTGGCCTCACCAATGTGGAAGCTATTTATACAACTATACTAGCTATAAAATTATATTTTTAAAATGCACTGAATTCAGTTTTTATTCTCAATGTACTTTTTCTCAATAACTCTTTCAGAAATCGTCAAGGTTAAAGACTCAGGTTTTTGGTATGAATAAACTATAGAAAGTCACAGTGTGTCAACTTGACCGAGCAGCTGAGGCATGGATGGAAACATTACCCACCTCTGCCCCAGAGCAGAGCAATATTTGACCAAGAATTGATGGTGCTTTTATCCAAAAGAATGTCTGCAGTTGTTTTTCATGTATTTTACTTTTTTGTAAGTGTACAATATGCTTTTAGTATTTCATTTTTCATTCATTAATAGAAAAAATGGTATCAAATGTTTTGACAAATATTGAATTATAAAACTCATGAATGTTTCAATAATATGATAGATGTTTTACTACTTTTAATATTAGGGGGAGAGGAGAGGGGAGGGTTCCAGATGGGAAAAACAGAGCAGTAAATGAGAGAAAAAGAAGGGAATGAAGGGAGAGAAGGGAAAAGGGAAGCAATGAAAAAAAAGAAATCTTTGTCAAAGGAACTATCCTGCTATGAAACTTGAGTATTTCACCTAGCTTTAAAATTAGGCCAATGTTTGAGGATAACAGGCTTTTCTTTTAGGTTAGAAATTATCAAGGAAGAAGTTGGGTTACCACAGAAAGAAACTGCCCAAAAGAAACAAAAAAGGATTGAAAAAATGTGTAAGATGCCCCAAAGGTTAGTTGTACATGTATGTATAACTGGCATTTTTCCCAGTTCAACCCATGGGGCTGCTGTATTTCTTACTTGGTAATAGGAAATAAGCCTAAGTTACCATGATGAAAAGGAATTCCCTTTGACTAAATATTAAGACATACTAGGTTTCAACATCTCCCTCATTGCTGACACTCAGTAAATATTTATTTTTGCTATTAGACCTTGACATTATGCTTGTTCAGGAACATAGCAAATTTTAAAGGCATCTTACAAGTAAAAGTTATGCAGCCAATATATACCTTCCTCTGGGATTCAATTTCAAAAGGAAACTCTGAGTTTGAAGCCTGATCATTCATTTTGGGCATTATGTTGTCTTTGCATCTTTCATGATGCTTCCAAAATTAAGTGCAGCTCTTTTTCTGCTCAGAAATACCCATCTTTGGAATAGGCCTTCACGCCATTTGACACAAATCCCCTACATCTTACCTAATAATAGAGAAACATGTAAAATGACCATACCTCTGCAATGCCCACAGCCAATCAGAGTGAGTATGCAAATTAACCCAACAAAGATGGCAGTTAATTTGCATGCATACCTGGGTCCTGGGAACCTCCTCAACACCCAGGTCACTCCCAGCTGGCCATCTGGGGGAAGAAAGGGTCCCTTCCCAAGGCTAAAGCCTCTGCCAAGGCTTGGGGGAAGGGGCTGAGCCTGCAATCAGAGTGGGGAAGGGCTGCTTCCCAAGCCTAAAGCCTGGGGCAGAGGCTTTAGGCTTGGGAAGGGCCAAGCCTATGATCAGAAGGGCAGGGGGGTGCCCATTTCCAAAACCTAAAGCCTGGGGCGGAGGCTTGGGAAGGGGAGGAGACTGAGACCAAATGCAGACCAGCTGCAGCCTGGTGACCCAGCACTGACACCCAGAAAGTGAGTCAGGGTCTGATCTGCAGCCTCAGTGAAAGCGGTTGATCAGTTACTTAACTCTCTCTTTCTCTCCCTCTTTATTTCTGATTTTCACTAGCATACAAGCTTTTCTTTCTTTTTAGACCCCTACCTGGGCTGCTATTAAGCCCCGCCTCTTTGATCAGGCCCAGAGATAGGCCTGGAGATGCTGACTGGCATAGGAACCAACCAATCAGGACCAAGACTGGGTGTTGTAGGGAGCCAACGGCTGTCTAGGAGAGGAAGCTTTTGATGTTCCCATAGGAACCTACCAATCAGAACCAAATTGGCCAGCAGAGGAGGGCAGTTGGGGCCAACATCAGATCTGCAGGAGAGGGCATTTAGGGGTGAACAGTCTGGCAGGCAGAGGCAGTTAGGGGCAATCAGGCAGGCAGGCAGGTGAGCATTTAGGAGCCAGCGGTCCCAGATTGTGAGAGGGATGTCTGACTACCAGTTTAGGCCCAATACCTGGGATCTGGCCTGAAAAGGCAGTCGGACATCCAACAAAGGGTCCCCAATTGGAGAGGATGCAAAATGAGTTGAGGGAACCTCCTCCCCCTACCCCCCATGCACGAATTTCATACACCTGGCCTCTAGTTAAATATTATACAAAATTGGTACAAATTCAAATGGCTATATGTATGAAATATCAAGCCTGACATCCACAACTGTGACTTCTTTCATTTTTTTAAACAATAGAATATATGTATTAATATTTGCAAAATGCATCTTGGTTATTGTTTATTTTTTATCTTCTAACAATATCACTAGATACAATTCTAAAATTAATGCACATATTAATGGCTTAATTTCAAAGGCATAACAATGAGTATAATCAGTCTTAGAGAATTTTCATTTTTAATACTATTTTTATACATTGAAAATAAGTCTACTCAGAAGCATTCTGTGGGTTTTATAACATATATTTTAAAAAATATTTTCCCTAGACTATTTCTTTTAACAAATGTATACTCTTCAAAGATTTGTGGAAGCAGACATTAACAGTAATATATATATGGTATGATGATCTATATGATATATATCATATAGATCATCATACCAATCTATCTGTAGCTATCTTTGTCTTTGATTTCTACTTCTCTATAACACAAACTAAACTGATTTTTATCTGTAAAAGGTTAGGCAAAATCTTTTGCTTTGGGAATTAAGAGTCTCTAAAAGCTAGTATTACAGAAATCAGCTAAGTACAATGTTTCTTTGTGGCTAATCTTTATTTTGGCTAACCTCCAAATTGGAACTTATTAAGGGAAAAAGTATGGGGAAGACCCTTTGAAGACAGAAAATATAATGTCTTACCAAAATATATAAAGTTGATCTACTTCATTTATTTCAGAAAGGAGGCAAAATAGACACTTATGAGCTTGAATTGCTTTATTGTACCAGCTTTTCTAAAGTGTATGTACATATGTGAGTATGTTTTTCTGCTATAGGTATTTTATATGTGCATATATGTATGTATTTTATGAATACACATGAATTAAATACATATATATAGTTATAGTGTTATTAAATATAAGTAAATATACTTTATGGATATATATATATATATACATATATGACACACACACACACATATATATATGACACATATTAGATCTCATCAAATTTTTTATAATGTATTAACCATTAACTCATTTATGAAACTAACAATGTGTTACAATTATCAGACTGTGTGTTCTAGAACTCTACAATATCTTCTAATGTTCAGCAGGGAATATATGGGGTTAAATTTGTATATGAATTTTTTAAATTGCTACCTCCTTATTAATAAAAATTAATTATAAATGCAAATAAATAAGAAAAATCATGAAGATATAATCTTGGACAAATTAAAATATGAATTTATAGGGAGAGGAAAAAGAGAATCTTGTCATTGAGGTTAATCCCTTGAATTCTATTCCCTGAGCTTACTCAAGTGCTAGTAAGTAATCATATTTCACCACCAGAACTGTTTCCTCCCAGAGCATTTATACACACACACACACACACACACACACACACACGTATTTCAATTTTCACAGCAATTGTATAACATATAGAGAACAATTATTATTCTGTTTTAGAGAAGGATAAAATATAATTAATTATGTCCAGTTAATTAAAATTGCTAAAGTCATAGAATCATGCTTAAAACCCCTGGGTCCAACTACAAGATTGTGCTATTCCTATGGACATACCAATGACAATCGTTTCCAACAATATGTGGATTCCTCAACAAAATGCTTATCTTTTTAAATACAACACAAATAACAAGTACACCTGGGAATTGGGTGTTAAATTGTGTGAAGAAAAAGAAGAAGTAAATAAAAGGCAGAAGGAGTCTCTTACGTCTTGACTTCAGCACTCTAGGTACGAGTGCAGAAGAGGGGAAGTTTGTTAGGTTTGCGGGGGGGGGGGGGGGTGCGGGGAGGATGCTAAAAGCAAAAACATTTTGTCATAAGTTCTCCTTTGGGAATGTAGGAAGAAGCAGTTTTGCAGCAATTCTACCACCAATGTCAACTTAGGAATTAGCAAAGCAAAATAATGGCAGTGGGCAGAGGAAGACCTGAGTGGAGCTGCCCTGTCCTGTGGAGTCTAGAAGGGACTTTGGAAGTGCCCTTGTTTCCTGAGATGGAAGCAGGAAGTAGCTGAGAGTGTGCTGAAGAAGCTGTTCACATGGAAAAGGCAGCTAGCCAGCCTCAGCCTAGGCATGCTCCAGAGTCAGTAGATGCTGAGAAGGGATCCACATAAAGGGGTGAGGGCCGCTCAAGAGTAAGAAAACCAGGCCAGCCGAAACCGATTTGACTCAGTGGTAGAGCATCGGTCTGCGGACTGAAAGGTCCCGGGTTCGATTCAGGTCAAGGGCATGTACCTTGGTTGCAGGCACATCCCCGGTAGGAGATGTGCAAGAGGCAGCTGATTGATGTTTTTCTCTCATCGACATTTCTAGCTCTCTATCTCTCTCCCTTCCTCTCTGTAAAATATCAATAAAAATATATATATTAAAAAAAAGAAAGAAAACCAGGCCATGAAAGAAAGGAAAAACAGGAGAACACCAGTTTTGAACTACAGCAGCAGGAAACTGGGACACCCAGCTCACTACCAATCACACCAAAGCGGAGACCAGCCAATCCTCATCCAGAGGCAACACAGCTACCCGGCAGCCAAGACCAACACAAGATCAAGGGTCCCCTCTCACACCCCAGGGCCCTGAGATGGTCAATATTTCTCCTGAACCCAAATGCTATCTTGGGGAAAAGAGACAAGGTCTGTGGACTAATCAAAAGATCAGTTAAACTGGAAAACCTACAAATTTGAAGTTATAGGTTAGGACTTTTTCTCCTCCACCACACAGTGCAGTTGGGGTCGATTGGGGGAGATACCAGTAAGCAAGGTTATACGAGTTGTAAAATAAAGCAGTGTTATCTTTGGACAGCTCATAGAATATGAATACATTTTAAACCACTACAGAATCAACACACATTTGAGATTCAAAAAGATGAAAAGCATATAAATAATCCTCTCCTTTTTTAACCTTTCCTACTTGGTCACTCTACTATTTTTTCATTTCCATTCTCCCTGCCTCTTGGTTTTATTTCCTTTGAAATAAGATAACATGGAAACTGAAAAAAACAGAATGGCCCTTGCAAGTATATGAGTATTTGTTCTGGCCTGCTGTTAACTCATTTAGGTACCGAAGCAAAGAAATTACATCTTTCTGCATCTTACCAAGCTCTACAAAACGGGGATAACATACCAATTTACTTCAAAGAGAGCTGAGAGCAAGAACGTAGAAAAATTATTGCAAAGCACTTTGCAAATGTTATATAACGTAAATAATTCTATGTTTCCCCAACTGTTCCCAAAAGAGATGCAGGCCTTGTCCTACTCTCCAGAGGTCAAGACAAAGTTAGGAGACGAACTCCCTCCTGACCTGTTACATTTCCTGGTACCTACTGACTGAGCCAGATGTTAGCAGGTCTAAAATCTCAGACAGTTGCTGATCCAACCCCTCAGGGCCAAATGCTCCCAAAAAAATCACTTTTTTTTTTTTTGCAGCACACATCCTGATTCAGAATCTCTAAGCTAATTATCAAGGTTGTGCTTCTCAACCTAATCATTTCTACTATGCCTCCAGAGTAAGAATAAATCTCAAAATTAACACTTTGTGTGCAGATTTGTACATAGACATATACAGATGGCCCATACAAGTTTACATCATGAAGACCGTTTTCATTTCTATTTATGCTTATCTTAGGATTATATCATCATCAAAAACTATTTTCTGAGCTCCTGGTGCATTCAACGTACTTCAGGGACACACCAAGAGGTAACCTGTTTCCTACCCCTCGTTGAACTCAGGATTTATAAAAATTGTAATGCAGACCAAAAGCAACTACAGCACCTGACATCAGACAGAAAATAGGCCATAAACACAAACAGGCAGGCTTAAATTCATGAATTTGGGGAAAGGGCAACTGTTAACAAGACTTAGGGTCACACCATTCTTTTTCTGGTCTGTCCAGAAAGACTATCTGGAGTCAAGATTCACATTGTGCAGGGGAAAAATGAAAGAGTTGTGGTTGGCAAATAAGATTTTGGAATTACACTCACCATAGAAGACAGTGATTATAAAAGTACAGAAAGAAAAGAAACAGAAAAAAAAGTACTTTTCTTTCAATTATTTAACTGCTGCTCAATGCTAAAAATATATAAAACCCATATGCACTTCATTATATATATATATATATATATATATATATGTATATATATATATATATATATATATATACATATATATATATATATATATATCCATATATCACACATACTGGGCAGCTGGGCATTGGGGCAGCATTAGTGATAAGGGGGCAAAACCTGGCTCTCCCATACACCAGCTTTATAAACTTTGGCGAGGTATTTACCCTCAGTTTCTTCTGATATAAAATGGGAACAATAGTAATACCTACTTCGTGGGGTTGGCATAAAAATTAAGAGATAATACATGGAAAGTTTAAAATACAAAGCATGCCACAAGTTCCGAGTAAAGTTAATTGTTGATACTGTAGTTACTGTTACTTAGAAATGGAGTTAGAAAATCTTAGAAAAATGTGAATTCCAATCCTATTTCCAGGCTTCGTTGTTTTGTAGTAGCTGATACTGATAGATTACTCATAAAGAGTACAAAGTGATTGCTTGTTTACTCCTCTAAATATAAGATTCATTTATAAAATAAGTATATTAATATTTTATCAAGATTCTTTGAAAATTAATATCATGCAGGTTAAGTTGCTGGCACATAATAAATGCTCAAAATTGACATGTTGATATCATCATTTGTGTTACCTAATATCATCATCATCAATTGGGAAAGAAAAAATTGGCACTCAGATAAAGAATCTGATACCAAGGAGGCAAACAAACAAACAAAAAAAGTGTGTTGGATATATTGTTCCCTGTCTCTGCTGCAAACTGGAGATGTGGAGTTGATTCTTACTGGAAAGCAGAGGAAGACTGATGAAGCTGAGCTAGCAGGAGCCTTTCTCATAATCCCAGAAGGAATCACTAGTATGCTTTTACATTAGGGTGCCCCCCAAAAATGTACATACACTTTGAATAATTGTGAATTCTAATGTTCCTCTCTTTTCACATTTAACCCATTGGAATTCATAATTATTCAAAGTGTATACACATTTTTGGGGGGAACACTCCATATGTGCACCATGCTTTGTGGTATTTTACAAACATTTGCTCTTGTAATCCCCACAACCTGTATGCAAAGGACGAACTACAGTATTCATCCTTGTAGTATCCAGGTACATCTAGTTAGACTCTGATAGGAGTCTGCTGACTAGTAGGGGACAGTGAGGACCTGCACATACGTCTAACTCAGGGGTGGGCAAACTTTTTGAGTCGAGGGCCACAATGGGTTCTTAAACTGGACAGGAGGGCCGGAACAAAAGCACTCTCATCTTGGGCTGCTGGTGAAGGAGCGGAGGAGAGAGCAAGAGAACCCTCCGCTCTTTCGGCTCCAAGGGCCAGATAGAACAGTCGAAGAGGCCGGATCCAGCCCGTGGGCCATAGTTTGCCCACGGCTGGTCTAACTGGTGCTAGGTCAGGTTCTTACTCGGGAGCTGTGCAGAAGAAATAAGAGAGAAAAGATGTCTGTAAAACAGCATTTTTAACTTAAAAGCTACAACGGTTCAAGCATTTCCCCATTACAGAAAGACCCATTCCTCCAGAAATGTGTTCATTTTTTACCATTAAGACTAAGCGCTGTTGTAGAGTATCTTTATGGGAAGTTCAGTGGTGGAAAAGATTCTACTCAGGAATCTATTAGTCTTTTTACAGAGCCTGCTCTAAACAATTCCCAGGTGAAAAGGGAACTTGGTTAACTTTGAAAAATGTTTAAAATTACACAACTACTTGTAATCATAAAATACTTTGTCATCTTCCAGAGACACTTTCAATTTCTTCAATAAATGTCAAAGGATAACCCAGCCAGTGTGGCTCACTGGTTGTGTGTCAACCCATGAACCAGGAAATCAGGGTTCAATTTCTAGACCAGGTTGTGGGCTCTATCTCCAGAAGGGAGCTTGCAGGAGGCAGCCAATCAATGATTATCTTTCATCATTGATGTTTCTATCTCTCTCTCTCTCTCCCTTTATCTCTCTGAAATCAATTAAAAGAACAAACAAACATATTTTTTTCAAAAATAAATGTCAAATGTTAAAAACACATCTGAGAAACCAATTGCATCTAAATACTAAATAGGAATATATTAGTCAAGAGGACACACAATCAATTAAATAATAAATTGTGAGAATATTTATCTTTAGATACTATTAAATCAACAATAACTACCTTAAATAAATTAAATTTCTCATCTTCAAACTTCCTGTCCATGTAAATATAAAAGTATGAACCATGTAGTAAAGTTCTCATTTTTCTTTTTTTTTTAATACCAAGTAAAAACTGTAACTTATTTTACTAAGTACCAATAACTTCAAGACACATGCTAAAGATTTTTCAGCTAAATTAAAAGTTGAGAACACACAATTATATCTCTCCACTGTCCTCACTAAATTTCAGCTCAACTGAGAACGCTGTCATTTTTTCCATAAATTTTCTAATTATTCTCATACTAAAGGCCCAGTGCACAGATTTGTGCACTGGTGGGGTCCCTTGGCCTGGCCTGCTGGGATTGGCCAAAACCAGCAGTCCTACATCCCCGAGGGATGTAGTAATGCACAAAGCATCAGGCATCCAAGGAGGAGCCCAAGCTCGGGCCAGGCAGGCCCCAACTGTGCCTGCCACGTGCCACACCTCAGTAGGCTCGCAGCTGCTCTGCTGTGGTCTTGTGCACCCTGTCCTGGGGTGATACCAGTGCGCCCATGACCAAGAAGCAGCCACAGGTGTGCACTCCTGATTCCAGTTGGGGTACAGATGGGGGAGTATCCGAGGGAGAGGCTCATGCCACTGCAGCTGCTCTAGCAAGCCATGAGCATGGCATCTGGCGCCCATTGGTCAAGTGAGCAGCACTCCCACTGTGGGAGTGCACTGACCAACAGGGGGCAGCTCCTGCATTGAGCGTCTGCCCCCTGGTGGTCAGTGCACATCATAGCTACCAGTGTCAACCGTTCCAGTGGTCACTTAGGCATATATATATATATATATATATATATATATATATATATATATATTAGAGGCACAGTGCACAAAATTTGTGCACAGGGGTGTGTGTCCCTCAGCCTAGCCTGCACCCTCTCCAATTTGGGACCTCTCTCACAATCCAGGACTGTTGGCTCCCAACTACTTGCCTGCCTGGCTTCCTGATTGCCCCTAACCACTCCCCTGACAGCCTGATTGATGCCTAACTGCTCCCCTGCCAACCTGTTTACCCCTAATTGCCCTCCCCTGCAGGCCTCATCATCCCTAACTGCCTTCCCATGCAGTCCTGGGTCCCCCCCAATTGCCCTTCCCTGCAGGCCCAGTCGTCCCCAACTTCCCTCCTCTGCCGGCCTGATCCCTCTCAATTGCCCTCCCCTGCTGGCCATCTTGTGGCAGTCATCTTGTGTCCACATGGGGTCAGGATCTTTGACCACAAGGGGGAAGCCATCTTGTGTATTGGAGTGATGGTCAATCTGCATATTACTCTTTTATTAGATAGGATAGAGTCCAGGTGCATGTGTGGAGTCCAGCTTGTTTGCCTGAAGGATGTCCTAGATCATGGTGGGGAGTCCCTTAGAGCATGGGACAGCCTGGGTGAGGGATCTGTGGAGGTTTGCAGGCCGGCCATGCTCCCCAGTGACCCAAACAGAGGCCCTGGGATCTGGCATTTATTTATCTTCTATAATTGAAACTTTGTAGCGAAGGCCAAGACAGGCCAGGGTTATGGTAGCTTGGTTTCCTCCATCACCAGGGGAAACTCAAGCCTCCTGCTCTCTCAAACTCCATGGCTACCGCCATTTTTGTTGGTATTTATTTATCTTCTATAATTGAAACTTTGTAGCCTTGAGTGGAGGCCTGAGCCCACCAGGGAGTGCAGAAAGCTTGGCTTCCTCCATTGCCAGGGCCCAAGCCTCCTGCTCACTCAGTGGCCCTAGCCATCTTGGTTGGGTTAATTTTCATACTTGCTCCTGATTGGCTGGTGGGTGTGGCTTGTGGGTGTAGAGGAGTGATGGTTAATTTGCATATTACTTTTATTATATAGGATAGAATAGCTTTTAAGCCAGTATCACATTACTCTGCAGCAAGTATTTGCAGATTTGAAGCATATAGCATTATATTACCAAGAAGCAGAGTATTTGTTTCTAATTTTTCTATAAATTATTGCTTTAGTGTGAATGATCACAGATGGTTTTAAAACAGATCCCAGGTGACTACTTGACAAAAACCCAACAGGAAAAGCTGAGGTTCAAAGTTTTCTCTTGGGCATCTCTATAGTAAACTGTGTTCCTTACAGCAACTTCAGTTATCTAATTTTTCAAATCTTGCTGGAATAACAAGTGGCAAATTAGTTGATCTGTCACATGGATGCTATTTGCAATTTACTTATAGTACACCCTCACTTCACATTCAAGTTTTGTCTTGATGTAATTGATTTAACAAACAAGTATCTATCATGCTTACTGCTGGAAAACATTAATTGCCTTTAATCCTATTGAACCTCACATCCACTTCTTCTTTTTTTTTTAAAGATTTGACCAGGTTAAAAAGTTACTTGTATAATTATAATTCATCTTCTATTAGCAATTCGTTAGTATAGAATGTTAGAATGTTGCATCACATTCAGAAACTTGAGGTAAACTATAACCATTATTTAACAGTAAATTATAATATTCTAGAAGAAACTGAGCTATTTAATGAAAATAAATTCAATAGTTATACATTCATACAATTTATGAAGTTGACATATTTTAGACTACAGTATAATATGCCTATATTAGTGTAGCCAGGGTCCTGAAGGGTGATGTGACACATCCCTCTTTATTTAAAAATATGATAATAAAGACCATATGATCTTTAACTTCTGAAATAATCTAAATTTGATGTCTCATCTTCAAGACTCATTGCTAATGATGAAAAGTTAAAAGCTGTTTCAGTAGTTTCAAGAGTTCTGAACACAAATCAAGCAGATAATAGCATTTAATACTTCATTTAAAAATTATAAGGAGTGTTTGGCCAGTGTAGCTCAGTGATTGAGCATTGACAGATGAACCAAGAAGTCACTAGTTTCATTCCTGATCAGGGCACATGCCTGGATTGTGGGCTCCATCCCCAGTAAGGGTATGTAGGAGGCAGCTGGCCAATGCTTATCTAGCACATCAGTGTTTCTATCTCTCTATCCCTCTCCCTTCCTCTCTCTCTAAAAGTCAATAAAAAAATATCCTCCTATATAATAAAAGGCTAATATGCAAATTGACCAAAAGGCAGAATGGAAGGTTGCTATGATGCACACTGACCACCAAGGGCAATCGTTCAACCCATGAGCTGCCCCCTGGTGGTCAGTGTGCTCCCACAGGGGGAGTGTTGCTCATCCAGAAACTAGGCTCACAACAGCGCTAAGGATGTCTGACTGTCAGCTTAGGAGACTCAGGTGTCCTGGAGTGCGAGAGGGTACAGGCCAGGCTGAGTGACCCCCAGGAGTGCATGAATTTCATGTACAGGGCCTCTAGTTTAGAATAATTATCAACATTTCCAAAATCTAGTCTATGCATAAATGATTGGATGTTTTATGTGTTGCAGCCCAAGCTCATTCAACTTATTTTTAAAAAATTAATTATATGCATTCAACAATTTGAAAAGTAAAGAGGGCCAGTGATCTCCTCCACTTTTCCATTCAGTGAGCACACATGGTAGATGAGAATGCTAGTAGAAATGAGAGATGGTGCTCCAGGCCCCCTCACTTGTCATACTTCATGCATGCTTTTAGGCATCTAAGCATCCCATCCTGCTGAGGGTGATTCTGGGGTTTAACAATATGCATTTTTATTTTAATGTATCCTGTAAAAAAAAAAGTTAGCTAGTCATCTGTTCCCCTATTCCCCCCCCCCAAAAAAAAGAAAACACTGGGAGGAAAATACAGATATTTTGGACTCAATGAGGCAATAGGTTATGTCCCTTTCTCATAAATAACTTCTTAAGAGAATTTTAGTTTTATTTTAATTCAATGCAATTTTTTGCCCCATTTGTTCATTTAAAAACCTGACCCACATGTAAAAGAATCTGCTGTACCTACACTCACTTCAGTCACCTAGTATCAGAAGGTTACAAGAAACATTTTAACCCCAGTACAAAGTAGATTATATTTGCATATTTCACAAGGAAGCATCACATACCCATAATGCATTGTGTAATTCTCATAATGTAAGTTGATTTAAATATGTAAATACTGATAAATATGAATATTTATATCTTAAAAGAAGATTTCATATAGAAGTAGGGCATATTCATAATGCAATTTGATATATGCTTAATATTACAACACAATCCAAAAAGTTGGTGCTATCAACTAAAGGTATCCAATAAGCAAGCCTTTCCCCACCACACTGAAAAAGCCTGAAGTCAGGCCTGAATAGCATTCTATTTCAAGGAAGAGAGAGGAAAACTCAATCAAAATTCTTCTTGGAAAGAACCAGCTTGCTTCAAGGCCATTCTTAACTTACTAGTAAAAGAAACCCAACTGTATTTTTTTAAATTGGAGATTCTGATCAAGATTCAAGGTAAATGAATCTTCCTACAACCACATCAAAATTACGCTAAACAATAGAACACTCATCATTCAGAACCATCTGAAATCTAGCTGAACAGAAGTACTACAATTAAAGATATATAGAAATCACATCAAGACTGGTAGAAGGGCTGCTGAAACTGGTTTAGCTCAGTGGTAGAGCGTCGGTCTGCGGACTGAAAGGTCCCAGGTTCGATTCCGGTCAAGGGCATGTACATTGGTTGCGGGCACATCCCCAGTAGGGGGTGTGCAAGAGGCAACTGGTCGATAGTTCTCTCTCATCGATGTTTCTAGCTCTCTATCTCTCTCCCTTCCTCTCTGTAAAATATCAATAAAATATATTTTTTTTAAAAAAGACTGGTAGAAGGGGCAGAGATTCAGAGCAAGTGGGTCTCACACTCAAACGTGGCAGATAAGAATTGGAGGGAGGACTGTTTTCGCTGCAGAGGAAGGAATGAGGGGTCCCAATCCCACATCAGGCTCCCCCAGCCCAGGGTTTCAGTGCCAGGAAGAGAAGTCCCATAACTTCTGGCTATAAACAGGAGCATGGATTATGGCTGAGGTTTGCAAAGGGCTATTGGAGTCCCAGGTATTCCTCTTAAAATGCACTCACATGGACTTACCCAGACTTACTCACTCTGGGCTCCAGCACTGGGGCAGCAGCTCAAAAGGCACCAGGGAAATACAGAGATGAAATGAGTTGTCTGGCATCAGGGTGAGAGCTGGCAGAATCCATGGTTCCTTTTCCAGGTCTTCTCCTTACACAGCTGGCAGGTGGGTGGCATATCTGAGTTTCCATCAACCTGGCTCATGTTGTTTGCCCCACTTCAGTGATTCCCTGAGACCCCACCCCACCCAATTTTAGAGCCCACTCAAGCCATTTCCAGTGGCTTCACCATACAAATGGCCAGACTTGGCTCATGCTCTGTATTTTCTAAAAACTCTCAAACAAGCAGCATATGTCCTTGGCATGCCCTGTAACTCTGATTCAGTGGTCCCAGTCCTGGTACTAGTAAAAGACTGAAAGTAAATGGATGGGAAAAAATCATTTCATGAACATGAAAGCAAACAAACAGAGAACATGAAATAGCAATACTTACACCAGACAAAATAGACTTTAAACAAGAGACAAAGAAGAATCCAATAATTCCACTTCTGGATATTTATCTAAAGAGACCCAAAACACTAACTCAAAAAGACATATACATCCATAAGTTCATTACAGCATTATTTACAATAGCCAAAATATGGAAGCAACCTAAGTGTCCATCAACATATGAATGGATAAAAAAAAGGAGCATATATACAATAGAATATTATTCAGCTATGAAAAGGAATAAAATCTTTCCAACTGCAACATGGATGGACCCTAGATAGTATTTTGCTCAGTGAAATAAGTCAGACAGAGGAAGACAAAAGCCATATGCTTTTACTTACATGTGGAATCTAAAATATCAAAATAAGCAAACAAGCAGAACAGAAACAGATTCATAGATACAAAGGACAATTTTGTTACAGTTGCCAGAGGGAGAGATTGAGGGGAGTTTGATGGAAAAGGTGAAGGGATTAGAAGTGCAAATTGGTGGTTACAGAATAGTCACAGGGATGTAAAGTACAGCATAGGGAATATAGTCAGTAATATTGTAATACCTATGTATGGTGTCAGGTGGGTACTACATTAATCAGGGTGATCACTGAGTAAGTTATATAACCACTGGGTTGTACACCTAAAACTAATACAATATCATACATCAACTACAATTAAAAATTAAAAATATTATTTTTAAAAATTCACAAATATTTACTAGGTTCCTACCATGCATAAGGAACTGTCCTGGTTACTACAATAAATATATGTTTACAATAGTTCTAGAACCTTGGAGACAAAGTCATAGTCACATGAAAAGTTACAAGCAAATTATAGGAAAGTTAGAATGTTGTTGCAATTGTCTAAGGGAAAAGTAATAACTCCAGGATAGTAAACTGGAAATGATGGCAGGAGCTTTGAGAGACACTTAAAAGTTAGATTAGTTTTAGCAAATAACTGCATTTGGAGTATGAGAAAGGAGTCAAAGTTGTCTCATTGGGGTAGATGGTTGCAGTATTAACAATCTAGAAAATATAAGAAAAGGCTTAGGATAGAACAGACAACACATTTTTTATTACTTAGCTGTTTTCAGTTTTATTTTTAATATGGGAATTTGAGACCTTCTTAAATTTGAGTATTTTGGGAAAAGTAGTAGATCATCTATCTGAGGTGGTATTGTGCTGAGTGAAATAATTCAAACAGAGGATGACAAAGCTGGTTCTTTCCAGGAAGAAATTTGTTATATGGATAATTATGCAATGAGTAGATATAAAGAAATATCCAATGAAAGTACAGACAATAGAGAGAACTGGGTCTAGTGGTTCCATATTTAAGTTATAGCAAGAATATGATTGGTGAGGTGAAGAAAAGAAAAAAAACCTTTTGGGATATGGAATTTGTGAGTAGAAAGGATAGTGTTAAGAAAGAGGGCTTAATAATTTCTGTCTGCTACTATGTCGAGGTCAAAGAAAATGACAACAGAAAAAAATTGGCATTTATTTTAGCAATTAGGTCATTTGTACCTTTGAGAATGTAAGACATGAGCAAGGGGGAGCCATTTTTTTATGCTAACAAGAAGGAATTGAGAGTTTAAAAATGGAGTTAAAACTATAGACCCTTATCCAAAGGAGAAAGAAGAAAAATCAGATGGTCACAGCAACAAAGCAACAAGGTAAAGAAATATTTGTTTTTCAAGATAGGGGAGAACCTTCCAATAAGGATCAAGTATCATACAGTATATCTTAAGACCAGTCTACACCACAGATTTCAACCTCTCCGCCTCCTTTCAAACTCTCTCACACACACACTCTCAGCCCCCACAGAACCACACTTAGCTTACTTACCAGGTGAAGTATATCCTTACTTCCTAGTCATCCATAGATGTCACAGGCTATAAAGATGGCCACACTGCCATCCAGGCTTCCTTAGGATTCATCTTCATTGGCGTATGAGAAGAGTCATCCCTGTTCATCTAAGAGCAGCAACTGTATAGGATGCAAGTCCTTCTTGCTTTAGTAGAAAACACACACCACCAATTCTAGCATGAGAGTTAGTTCCATCTTGGAATGCTGTCAGAGGCAGATGAGGCTAAATTATGTATCCAGACCACACTACCCAGGCCAGTCTCTGAAAATAAATATTGGTGGCAAAACTAGTGAACAGGACAAATGTCAAGGTTGAGTTTCTATCTAACTTTGTGTACCTAACACAATACCTAGTATGGAACTTCAATTTAGTTAATTAGCTTTTGTCTAGTCTAAAATCACTCACTCTATCAAACAACATTTTACAATGACAAGAGTGCAAGACGAGGCACAGAAAGTTAGGGTTTCAGATCTGTCTGCTCTGGAACTTTTTGATAAGTCTTTTATCTCTCTGATAGTTCTCTCATCTGCATCCCCATTCTGCCAAACTTCACAGTTATTTTAAAAAATGAAAAAAAAATGCATGTGAAAGTGATTGTTATGTTTTGAAATATTATACATGTATTAAGGTACTTTTTATTATTATAATTTTAGGTGATAGATGTTGACATAAAATGTGCATTTTCTTCCCTCTAAGTTGGCTTCACTAGCAGTGTTATTTTATTCTTATTTACTCCTGTTTATCCAGTCCATCTTTGAAATCTGCTAACCTGTTTGCGTATTTATCAGGGTGGCCCTAATTTGGAATACAGAGACTGATGGCACTGGGAGCCTGCTCTGAAAAGAGTCACCCATGGACTCTGATGGGTCATAAATATGGATGACTAGAAAGTAAGATGCTTCGCTTACGATGCAAATTAGCAGAGAAGGAGACGCAAAGAGTTGTGCACCAGAGATTCAAATCCTGATGGAGAAGCCCCTGTAGGGTCACCAGACAAAAAGCAGTTTCCTGCTGCCCCTCCCCAGGCAGACTGTAGACACTCCCTCGGTCTGCCATGCAGCTCTAACTGCACAGGAAAGATACTGATAGTAGAGAAAGGGTGCCTGCCACATCCCCAGTAAGGAGATGCCCAGTCATCCTGGGAGCTGCTGCTGGGAAGTAGCAGAGAGGCACAGAACCACAACCCAGAAATCCGCAGCCAGGCCAGGCCTACGAGAAGAGTGGCTGAGAAAAAAATGAGAAAGGCAGAAAGAGAGAAACGGAAGCTTCTCAGGGAATGCAAACAGTCATGACGAGGATACTAGTAAATAGTTCTCAGGGGAACTACTGTGCTCTGCAATCCAAGCTCTCCTCCCTGGCCTCCCAGAACTTACTAAGTGTATTCCCCTAAGTCCCCTTTCCTGCCCACCCCCCCTCCATGCCCCAGATAAGATTCAGATGATCAGATTACTAGTGTAATATATCAGATAGCAGAGGCACATGTATTCATACAGACATGGTAATAGTGTATGAATACATAATACTGAGTATGGCCAATAATAAAGAGGGAGAATTTAAAAGTCAAAGAGAAAGGAGATCACTGTAAAATAAAACTACATAGTATCTGCTGCAGTTTTATCAATAGAACCAGAGTATCAATAGAGGTAAAAATAAGCAGAAGCATAGTTTTAAATTCATATGCCCTTGAATTGCCTTCTTTTTTATTGTTCTGTTCGTCTGTATACCTTCTCTCCACTGCCTGCATTATGAGTCTCTTCTCAGAACTAATGTTACAATCCAAACGGGCCAACCTTTTTGAAATGTAGCAGGAAGTGGAAGAAGCAAAGGCCAAGAGAAAGAAAAAATATGAGAAAATAAAACTGAGAACAGAAAATAAGGAGGAATGAAGGTGAACAAAAGAACCAAGTCACCTATATACCTTTCACACATTCTAAAGCACATGCAGCGCTGCACTAATCAGGACTGCAGGCCAGAGAACACCAGGCTAAGGAACAGGCATCTCTCAAGTCTCATAGCCGACTCTCCCTGGAGCATCACGTTAAATCGAACTGCAAGTTCCTCAAAAGCAAGCCCCTGAGACTCTCTGCTTCTGGTCAAAAGATGAAGTCCCCAAAGGAACTGCCTCTCTCTAAACATAGGAGTTTGGGGTTTTAAAAGGCAAGAAAAGAAGAATAACAAGACCTTCTAGTCATTTGGTGAATCAGATTTCACAAACATCTTGAATAGCACTTCAGTAAAGAGGACATTTAAGATAAAGAAAATTTGTAATTTGTCCAAATCTTTTCTTAATATTTTCTTTTCATTGATTTCAGAGAAGATGGTAGGGGAGAGAACTATAGAAACATCAATGATGAGAGAGAATCCTTGATCTGCTGCCTCCTGCACACCCCCTACTGGGGATTGAGCTGGCAACCCGGGCATGTGCCCTGACCAGGAATTGAACTGTGACCTCCTGGTTCAAGGGTAGAAGCTCAACCACTGAGCCATATACCAGGTAGGCAATCCAAATCATTTTTAACACAAATAGACTCAAAGTACTTCAAATCCAACAGCTAAATCATCCTTTTAAATATGTGAATGGATACAACAAGTGATATTTATCCATTAAGAGATGTTTTTGAGCCTCAAATGTAATGAGCTTCAATAAGTCAGAATATTTCCATCAAAAATAGTGTCATTACTAACTTTAATCCTGGAGGTAGGGTTACATCATTACTAACTTTAATCCCATGGAGAGGGTCCATGTTAAATCAAGATGTAAGGTGATGCTAACATGCAACATAAATCAGAGTCCATAACCAGCACAGGGAGCAGATTCCAGGTCACAGAGCAAAAATAACCTGAGCATGACCCCCATGTAAGGAGCTATCAACAGCAGCTACAGATCCTATGTCAACGGGAGACAAGTGGTTCATAAAAGTTCTTATGAACAGCTAACACTTATTAAGCTCATAGTATTTGTCAGGCACAAAGTATTAAAGTAATATCATGAGAGAAGCATTACAATTGGGAAATGGGGCTCAGAAAGATGAAGTCATTTGCTCAAGGTCACGCAGTGAACTGGTGAGACTGGGCAGGTTTCAAACCCAGGCACTTGACAACAGAGCTTCTACTAACCCCGGTCCAAGACAGCCTCAGGCTCATCCTTCAACCTCCGCACTCATTGAATGATCCTCCACGAGCCTCCATCATCTGCCCTCTAACATGGGTTTCTCCGCTCTCCTGAGTGTCGTTCCTTCACTGAGACCATTCTTGTCTCCATTTATTTCTCCAACTTTATCGAAATTTCTCTTTTCTCTCACTCTTCTCCTCCTCCTTCTTTAGTTCAAACTAAAGATGACTATTTTATATTTCCTTTTTTTTTTACTTGAAGTGCATTGGCAGTATGAGCAAAGAAGGTACACACCCCCCACACATGAAAACATCAAAACTAAGTAGCTTTTTACTTCTATGTGGCCCTTGAACAATCTGTTTCTGCTTACTTCCGTTGAAAGGTTTCACACTGCCCACAATTGGTGTTGTGACCTGAATTGTGTCCTTCCCAAAATGCATGTGGAAGCACTAAGCCCATGTGACTATATTGGAAACAGGGACTTTTAAAGAGCTGATTAAGGTTAAAGGAGGCATAATGGTGAAGCCCTGATTCCATAGAACTGGTATCTTATAAAAGTAGATACACCAAAGATCTCTCTCTCTCTCTCTCTCTCTCTCTCTCTCTCTCTTCAACCACCCCCCCCCCCATATGAGGACATGGGGAGAAGCTGGCTGTCTTCAAGCCAAGAAGAGAGCTCTCATCAGTAACTGGGCCAGCTGGCACCTTGATCATAAATGCCTCACCTCCAGAACTGTGAGAAATGTTGTTTAAGCCTTCCTATCTATGGTATTATAGCAGCCACAGCTGACTAATACAATTGGTCTTGGAAATATGGCCTTAATTTATGTGAAAATTTCATACTTTAAAGTAATAACTGTGTGGTTTTTGTAGGGATTAATGAGGCTCCATAAAATGTGCCACTCTAACACATAGTCTATTTTGAAGTGAAGATAATTGAGGCTCAAAGCTCTCAAGCAGCACATTTTACCCCCGCCTTAACTACCTAAAACATTTCAGATAAAGGGCCAGGTCCAGGAAGAGCTCTAGAGATAACTGCAAAGGGGGGTATGGACTACATGTTGTAGGAGGCACACCTCAGGGCTTAGAGACCAAAGTCTTCTTTCTGTGTGTTCCATTGTCTCTTGGTTTTTTCCATCTCCTGTGAATTGCCTTTCTCCACTTTGATATCCCAGACTTCTATTCCTCCTTAATTCAGAATGGCACATAAGTGCCAATTACCTGCCTTCCTGTGAGCCCCCATATTCTTATGGAGCCCCCATCTATATGAAATTAAGTTTGTTTCTTACTCCCACTAATCTGTCTTCTATTAAGTTTATTATTAGACCATCCAAAGAACTTACCAGGGTAGGAGAAATATTTCCTCCCCAAGAATTTTAAGATGGCATCTACCTCATTACTGAACATTTCAATTTATTTAACCTTGGTTCAGATGGTCACTGAACAAAGAAGAAACATGTTCCTAAAATGCTTATGTCTAAAGCATCCATTGTTCAAATCACATCCAAGTTTTATATTTAAAACATTCATTGTTCAAATCTCCTGGCCATTTAGGATACAAAAGCTGAAAAGCTATGAGACTTTGACAGATGTAACCTGGATCCTTCCAATGAAAAACAAGAAAAAAGTAGAGAGAGGCCTCTAGATTTATTTACGTGCGGGTTTGCAATTTGGTGACTTCTTTTCTGGGCTCTTTCATTTAATATCCAGTAGATGACATGCTACCAATTCCATCCCCATCTGATAAAAGAAAAATAAACCACTCACCCAGCTATCAGGTCAAAACTGGGAACAGCCAACACAAGAAAAATATTCTTTTTCAAAGTCCCTTTATTTTCCAAGCTAACAGCGGTATGAGTTCTACTGCTGTGCAGCCACTCACTGGAGCTGTTGAAACATGAAACAGCTTTAGGAAAATACCAGTGGCTTTAATTATTTCTCCACTGGGAATCTTTAGCTTCATTGAAAAGGGTATATGAGTTGTTTAATGGCCAAATGGTAGAGTAAAAAGAATACAGAGAACACCTCCACCAAGATCTCCTTCTAGGTTTCATCAAAATATGGTTTGGTGGCCAGTTGGATGACCTCTGGAAGGTTGAGAGTCTCTGTGAATCCCTACCCTTTCTTCCTGTGATATACGCTGAGAAACTCAAGAACAGGAAGCCTTATATCTGAATCTGACTCAGACATGCTTTTTCTGATTCATCCATAGCTTTGCTTGGAAACCTGTACGTCATGGCCTTGGCGGGCCCCCAAGCTTCCTCCTATGCAGTCTGCTATTTTTCCGCTAGCTTACCCAAAATAGCTGGGCAGAGATTTAGTACAGTTGGTATGCTGGTGTTTATAGGCCAAAGTGTTGTCAAGTTTCCTTCTGTGGGCAAGCAGAGGTTCTTGCAGACTGGCAAGAACAAGAAGAAAGATGGTTCTGGCTTGTTTCCTGGAAGAGTTAGAGACCCACTTTCCCTCCTCCAAACAACCCCCTTATTAGAAAACCTATACCATGTTCAGTCTCCCTCTCTATCCTCCTTAACTCTCTCAGAAATCCTTCATCCCATTCTGAAACCCAAGTGATTGGAATTACAGTATCATTAGAAATATATTTAAACATACCTATTATCTAGGTTTCTGCACAAGCAAGACAGAAATTTCCTTCTGGAAAATTTTCTGCTATATTATTTCTAGCTATTCTACTTTAAAATGCAAAGTCCAATATTTGGGAGGGAAAAAAAAGCAAAGGGTTAAGAAAACAGTTCCTACGCTTAGGTGAGAAGAAGAAATAGATTGCCAACTTTTACTATTCTGTCCAAAAGCCCTGCCTCACCCCCAATAAAATATTTTCACCTTACTTCCTAGTTTATAGAAATGGACACCTCCATTCTTCCCTTTAATCTCCTCTTCCCTACTAACTGTAACCCAATAAAATAAGAAAATGGTCCAGGTCTTTCCAATCAGTTATATTCTCCCTGGAAAGATGCTACTTTCTTTGCAATCCCCCAATCGCACCCCTGCTGTTCCCTCAGGCCATGCTGCAGAATAAGATATAAGTTGGTGATTTGATCCAGATTTCCCTCTTTGATTACCCAAGTACAGATCAAGCATACATCTCTGACATGGAAAAAAACCCCACAAAACACAATTACAGATTAGACTCAGGAAATCTTCCCCACTTGGGGTCACTGACCCCTTCTGCAGCCACAGGAGTGAGCCAATGATGGCTCTCCTGCTGTTCTTTTCTCCTGGCCAGGGCAGGATGGGTCATGACCCTTAGGTGCCCCAGGTACTCTATAAACCCCCTATTCCTATTGCCAATGCATCATTAGAAACAAAACCAATATCAAGCCATATGACTATTTTACAGTTTTCAAAATTGCACCAAATACATATGTACGCATATGTGAAATTAGGTCTATCTAAATCTAATAATGTGTGCATGTATGTGTATGTATATGCTTTGCTGGGCTCTTTGGCACTGGGGTCTTGAGCATCAGTGTGTAACCCAGCCCTGACCGAGGCTTCCAGATTGGATGCTTGTCCTCCTGACTTTACACCTATAAGACCCAACCTGACGTGGCTCATCCTGTGGAGAATGTCCTAGGGAAACTGTGAGAAAAACATCAGAAAGGATCAAATATCAATATTTTGTCCAGCTGCCAATGTGGTAGCTTCTTAATAATAGGATGAAGGCACCGGGAACATTAGGTGTTTATATTTATTTTAAGAACACCACCTCTGAAAGAGAGCTCCTCTTGGCAGAGTACATAAACATTTATATTGAACGTTCCAGCCCCAGCACTTTTTAAGCATTACCTCATTAATCTTCAAAGCAGCTACATAAGGCAGGTATAGAATTATCTGCTTGCAATTTTAAATGCCCCACTTAATACGTGAGGTAGAGTGTGTGGTGACAGCACTTCCAAGTCTGGCTCCTGACAGTCAGGTCCCAGGCCAGGGAGGAGGAGCCTCTCTGTGAGCTCCAGTAGTCCCCGCCTTTCCCATCTCCCCAGTACCCTCAGTTGTCTCTTTTAGGTCTACATCCATCTACAGGAGCTTCCCCATCATCCCAAGACCCATCCAAACTTGTTCATCTTTCTAGAATCCTATGTCTTTGCCTATATGCTGAGCAACACTCAGTTAATTCAAGAAATGCCCTGTGTTACAGTCAGTATGCCCTACATGTCACCATTCTATTTATATATTTTTAAATATATATTTTTATTGATTTCAGAGAAGAAGGGGAAGGGAGAGAGAAATAGAAACGTCAATGATGAGAGAGAATCACTGATGGGCTGCCACCCCCACACCAGGGACCAAGCCCACTTCCTGGGCATGTGCCCGGACTGGGTATTGAACCATGACCTCCCGGTCCATAGGTTGACGTTCAACCACTAAGCCACCCCAGCCGGACCTATTTATATTTTGACAGAGGCTTTATGAAGATGACATACAAATGTAATGAAAGGAATAATATTTTAAGCAGAAGGATCTGGGGAATGTCCCCTAAACAACATTAGAGCACCGTAGGCTTTGCCTAATCATTGGGTATGTCCAATGCAAGGTAAACAGGGTAGACTGGAATGCAGCTTCACCACCTCTCAGTCTTCTTTTTCATCTAAAACCTTTTCTGTGTGCATGTGTATGCTCATGTATGTGTGTGCATCCTTTCATTTAAGGTATACTTCCTATGTCTCTATCTTTCTACTCTAACCTTCAATATATAGGTCCTCTATGTTTTCCTTTAATTTTAGATTTTAGATGTTAGTATGCATTTCAGGGGTCCTATTTTGTATTTTGTGGAGGGACACTCGATATTCTGTACTTCCATTTTTTCAGAAAACTAATGCACAGCACAACTGGAATTATTAACGGCACCAGAACTATTATTATATATTCACCAAAACAATCTTGAAATACTAGCTTCAAAAAGTAAGAGTTACCCAATACTTTTTATTCAGCATCATTAAATCTTTTTCATACTTATTGAAATATTTCCTCAATGGCACAAATCAATTTTTTAAAAAAAATATATTGCATTGATTTTTTTACAGAGAGGAATTGAGAGGGATAGAGAGTTAGAAACATTGATGAGAGAGAAACATCGATCAGCTGCCTCCTGCACACCCTCCACTGGGGATATGCCTGCAATCAAGGTACATACCCTTGAATGGAATCAAACCTGGGGCCCTTGAGTCTTCAGACTGATGCTCTATCCACTGAACCAAACCGGTTTCGGCAGTACAAATCAATTTTAATCCCCAGACCAGACAATATGGTTTCTGAAAGGCAGAACCTACCTCCTAGTGTAGTGGGAATCCTTGTTCCATCTAAATCCTTATTTAGAGTATATCTCGGGAATTACACTAACAGCTAACATTTAAACTATAATAGCAGCTCTGCTGACATTTCAAGTCTCTCTATGCAATTTTTATACAAAGGTACTAGCTAATCCAGGAGAATTCCTCCAGGGACAGATTGAGAGAAAGCAAATCTTACATTAAAATAAGAAAAAGAAAGAAAAAAAAAGCAAGTCCCTACCAAGAGCAGACATCTGGGATAAGTAAAATGGCGTCTCAACTATTTTTAATTAATTGTACCTCTAACAGTTTATCTAAGATAAAATTATAAATAGACTTCCATTCATATTAACGCAGATGTGTCTCCAGTGCCTAGCACAGTGCCTGCTACACAAAGATGCTCAACTAAGTATTACTGAAAAGAGTGAGAAGAAAAACAATCTAATGTCAAATATTAATATTTTTTTTTACTTTCTTTCATTGTATATTATCCCAGTGTCAGCTTTCTTCCATTAGAAGGAAATCACTAGTAGTTTTCAATTGTTTAATTATATTTTAGGAGACACACAAAATTTTAAATCTCTGCTCACAAAACACGAGCCAAAAACCATCTAACTGCCTAAGTATAGCCATTCTCAACTACCCTCTATTTCCTTCTTAAGCACCACTTAAATGTTCCCTTATCGCCAATCCCATATATATGTCTTAAATAAGTAATAAGATAATTAGCCCTGAAGTATACACACTCAACAGGCCAACTATTAAAATAATACAAGATCTTTGGAAAATATATTGCATTATAAAATGAAATCATGAAAACTCGGTAGAAAGTGAAACTAGCTGGTTGCAGGGCAAGACTGAATGAGACAAGTTTGTATTGTGGTCTCCATCATTCCAGCATGAAAATAACTTGGCAGAACGGGGATTGTCGTGGAGATCAGGAGATCAGGGATCTAGCTGAAATGTAAAAACTAAGTAGCTATGGGAGCCTGGACATGTGATGGTCTCCAATATGAGTTTTTTGTTTTCTTTTGTTTTGTTCTGTTTTGTGTTCCTGCACATTGTAGACACAGAATAAATATTTGACCCAACTTTCCTCATCTGTAAAAATTATCAGCTCAAGAGTTTCTTTTAGGACTAGCATGCAGTAATTCTAGGATTTTAGGTTTCATTAGCATACAATCAGAGCCCAATTACAAAGTGGGGATATATAAGGAAACTTCTGCTTTCTAAAATTTATAATCAACCACCTCACTAGATCCATCCCAGAATCAAAAGGAATACTTCCTGTTTTCTCTAATGTTTAAATATCTAGAATGTGTTCTTTCACACTGAAAATTAGTATTTTTTTTAATTTTAAGAAATCGTATTTTTATTTCATATCTTTACTTGAGGTGAATCCTTATGTGAGAACAGGGTTGGAATCCCTGACATACTCTAGCCATCAACATAGGCTGGGTTAGATTGTGAACTATGGATAGGCTGAGTTAGATTGTGTCATTAACCTCAGTTCTCTCACAACCAAGACACATGTCTAAGCCAGCATCACTAAAGCAATCCAAATTGAGAGCTTTGAATAGTCCAGTTAACTCAGCTGAACAAGATTGACTAGTAATAGTCACAACCTTGAACCATTTAAACCTGACCACTCAATAGTTATCTCTTATTGTCCTCCTCTGTGCTGTTGCTAGGCATTGTGGATTCAGAGGATAACATGACATAACCCTCCACTCAGAGTTTGTAGTTTAGCAACTCACATATGACAGGATATACAATAGTACATATAAGGAACCTAACAGTCTTCAGACACAAAAGGAGGAAACAACTAAGATAACACTTGGAGGAAAAACGGAAGTAGGATAAAGTGATAAAACCTTAGGGATGGATGACCCCTCTGGTAGAATAGGAACTGCAATGTTGGCCAGTGTTTCTCTACCCAGATCTGGTCTTCCACCCACCTACTGAGTCATAATTAGGAGAGCTGCTAAGTATGTAGATTTCAAAAATCTAAGTTTCTTGGGAGTGTAACTTGAGTTCAATATCCAGGAGCTAAAGTTGGTCACAGTATGCACAGGAAGATGCACAGTATGCTCAGCAACAGATAATCTTGATGGGTTCCTAGTCACAAGATTGGAGTTTTGAAGATTTTGAGTTGTGCAGAAAATGCAACTATGGTTCTGGACGAATTACTAACCTAGGACTCCACCACACAAGAAAGTGTCAGCATTCATGGACTAGAGCTAGAAAACAGAGCAAGACACAGTCACAAGAATGAGAAAAACATTTTAAATAATAACTAGATTTTAAGGTCAGAGATAAACTGGCAGAAAACGTGACCTCATGCTGAATTCCAGAATGTTGGGCCAGGCCTGTGTTTAGCAGCCAGTTGGACTCTGAGGATGAAAGAAGATAGTTTATGAGGTTGATAAATCAAGCAGGGCCATATATATCCTGGGAGTACATAATATGGTGTGGTGTGTTAATTTATGTTATAACTTAGTATTCTGATGAAGTCATTAAAACCCTTTTGCCCTATTATCATTCTCAGTGATTATAGATATATGGTTACCAATATTTCAATAGTCATCTCCTTTATAGTTAGGTAGAATCTGTTCATATTCATAACCAGACCTAAACCTCAAATTGAGGTGTCCTCTAGAAAAATTAGAGACCCACTTCAGATCAAATTTGTGACTGTAATTTGAAATCACTGATCAATGCTGGCCTTTCAAGTGCAAAACAATAAAAATCCTTAGAAAATTATTTTCACTGCTCCTAAATGGCAAATCATAAGATCAGCTGAAGGAGCTATGAGCAATATCAAGCAAAAACCCCCACTGTGTCCTCTTATGTTAATGAGTCCAACCCTGGTATTCATGTTCTTGTCATACTAGCCTGCTTGACATTCAGCCACTTCCAACACTCATGGCAGTTCTAATCAAAATGTGCACAACACTCTCTTCGGCTAGCTTTTTTTGTAAGGAAAGAAAGGGCAATACCTGATACAGGCTCTGGATTCAGAAAGGTGTGATTTAACTTGTGTGAATTGAGCAATTTATTTATCTCCAAGATGCTTATCTGTAAAATGGAGGTGTTAATATTACCCAGCTCTCTAGTTCATTGAACTGCTCTGGAGATTGAGTTAATGATACGTATAATATTTAGAAAAGCAATGGAGAGCTGTTATTCTTGTTATTCTATTATTGTGCAGGTCACCTCAGCCCACAGGTATTGTGAGGTCACAGCCACAAAAAATGCCTTTGTCTTACTTAGGTATATCTTCCTTAATAATGCAGAGTGCCTCACATGTGTCCTCTTGGAATTCCCAAGAGAATGTTGCCTGTACTCATGATCAAGTTAATCATCATGTTCTTCCTCTCCTGTGTGGTGCCCTGAGTTATAACCAAAGTCCATGGCTGAGGAGACTGTTGGTAAGAATGCTCTTGTTTGAACCTACAATATTGCCATCTGATGTTTCTAAAGCCCCAGTGCACTAAAGTCCCAATGCTGTCACCTTCTATCACCTGGAGCAGGGTGACCGAGTACCCGCCATTCACGGTTTCTGTGAGAATAGTTTTTTCAGCTAGTTTGTGGAGCCTTACCCTCCACATAGTTCAACTCTGTGTCCATGCTCTAAGCCAAGTAACCATTTCTGAAAGAAACTATAGGTTATCTTTCATTCCCACTCACCCCCTTCCAAGTTGCTTTCAGCAAATCAACCTGGCAATAAACCTTTCTAACAGCGATTAATAGAAGACAGTCTAGATCAGTGGTTATAAGCAAGGGGTCTGAGTTCCACTACTTGGGTTTAATGGGGAAATGATAGTAGCCATGTGCCTCAGTCTTGTCTTTTCCAGCAATAAAATTAATATAATAATAGAACCGAATTCACACAGAAATTTTTGGAAGCCTAAGTGAGAAGTTTGGAAACACTTAGCATGGGCTCAGCGCATAGAATTGGCTCAATAAATGGTGGTAATGGACATTACCTTTCACTCTGTTTCTGGTAGCCACATGTTATGCATTGCGCGTTGTGTGCTCCCAAAGTTAACATGGTTAATAACCCCCAATGTGATCGTAGTTAGAGGTAGGCCCTTTAGGAGGTAATTAGGTCACCAGGATGTAGCCCTCGTGAGTGGAATTAGTTCCCAGAGAGCTAGCTCACCCACTTCCCACTACGTACAGACACAAGTTGGCAAATCTGGGAGAAGACTATTGCTAGAATCAACCACACAGACACCCCAATCTCAAACTTCCCAGTCTCCAGAACTGTGCGAAATCAATGTGTGTTTTTAGCCACCCAGTGTGTGATCATTTGTTATAGAAGCCCAAAGTGGCTGAGGCACTACTACTTAAGTTTAAAACAAAACTAAGACTTCTTCCACAACCTAACAGAACTACAAATGTGTCTCTCCCTACAGTTTCGGTTTTCTTTGTAATGGTCACTATGGGCTCAATGGCTATTGGGATAAAAACCGCTAAATTATGAGAAAATTATATGGAACTTTGTTTTACAGAACCAACCATCGATTATATACTATGTAAGATTTAAAGGATCGGGTTTACAAAGATACAGTCTTCATTTTACATAAACTTGGCACCCAAGCAAATTAGTTGAAGACTATGACACATTGATTTAATTATAGTTTTATAATCATTGTTCCCCAGAATTACTCCCTTACTGAAAAAGTGAACCATGAAATGTGTTCACATAAATATCCCAGTATATTAAAGCAGCTCAACCCATAGTAATAACATGGGTATATCACCTAGTAATATAAAATGTTATTTAACTTTTGTAATTGAATCCTCATCACAACAATATAAGGAAATTATACCAGATATTGTTTCTATGTTATGGTTAAGAAAACTCAAGCTCAAAGAGGGTAGGTATAAGTTGTGCACGTCACTCAGCAGATAATGGTAAAACCAGAACTCTAATCAGAGCCTTTCTAATTCCTATACCAATGCATGCCTGCTCTGACAGTACTGGTAAAAAATTAAGTGTGTGCTTTGATTAATTTTACTGTGTAGACATTTTGGTTTGCCAGTTCATACCTTTCAATACTGCCCAATTCACTTACTGAGCATGTGTCACAATATATGGTGCCAAGTATCACTGACATTCCTTGTCCTCCCATGACCTCTTTTGAGTTTCCCTCCAGGGAGAGATCATGGGCACAGAGAATCCAGAAAGCAATTTGGGAAAGAGTCAGAAAACACGAGTCCCCATCACTGGGCTCACCTAAGCTGGCTTCCCGGGGTTTTCTGAGGCTCGGAAGGACCTGTGAGAACACATAACATCAAGGATGAGAACAAAGGCAGGTCTTCACAGATTGTGCTCTCTTTCTTCTCCCAAATGTTACTAGACAGGTGTGGATCTCTATACTTATTTTTTCCTTAGAAATATCTGATGATATTTATGAAAATTCCACATAGGCCACTTAAGGTGGAATCCCTAGAAGAGGGCCAAAGATATGGGTACTAGTTTATATGGGTACTAGGTGCTTCCATTGTGCAGGCACCATTTGAGAACCATTGCAGTGGGCTAATTGCCACATCTCAAGGTCAAGGGTAAGAGAAAGAAATGTGTAATACCAGGTCCAGTAGAAAAACTGGAATCTGGGTCAAGAGACAGCCGGATCCATACTCCTCATATCATCTCTGGCAGCAAGTGCTAAAATGGAATAATACAGGGAGCATCACTTCTCACAGGTTCAGCTCTCCATTCATTTACGTTCCCCAAGTTGTTTCTAGACAGGAAAGATAACTCTATTCCCAATTTTTATTGTGTCTTCTGTGATTATGGTGTTAATGTTGTTGAGGCTTTGTTGAGCCCTAACTAGTCTGGCTCAGTGGATAGAGCTTGGGCCCGCAGACTGAAGGGCCCCAAGTTCGATTTCAGTCAAGGGCATGTACCTCAATTGCAGGCACATCCCCAGTAGTGGGTATACAGGAGACAGCTTATTGATGTTTCTAACTTTCTATCCCTCTCCCTTCCTCTCTGAAAAATATCAATAAAAAATATTTTTTTAAAAAAAGGCTTTATTGTTTTGTTAGTGTAATAGCTTCATCACAAAAAAAAAAAAAGGGGGCGGGGAGAGGAAATCATTCAAATTTCATCCTTCAGAAAAGAATCTGGAAATGTAAAGCCTATCAATTTTATCCCTATTGTATCTACTCTCTAAAATTTCTTAGACCTGATTATTTTGCGAGTTAAAACAAAATATCAGTTTCAAAGTAAATGTAACCAAAAAGTAAACTATATGAGAAAATAAATTCATATATGAGAAAAATCCTAACTTTGCCTTTGCTTTATACTGTTTGACTAAAAAGATTTTTTCAAAGTCAAATAATTATTTATGTGTTTTCAGTCAGTATTCTAGTATTTCATATAAAGATGTAGTCATTTTGCCATTATTCTGAACTTGTCCGATCTGCCCTAATAAAAATACAAGTTATAGATTTAAGAAATTCCATAGGAATTCTTTAACTCTATAAACAGACAAAAAAATCATTCTTGAAATACATTTGATGGCATGTTAGACTGGTAAGTCAAATCTCTCCAGAAGCAAAAATTAACTATGATTACTTGATGTAAGACATCACTCAAACCAATCAAATGTTATTTTGGGAAATCATAAATTTATATCCAGCATCAGTTTGTCACTCATTACGTTCTTATAAGAATGATTAGGAAATTATCTTAATAAGTAAACGTTAGTCTTAATTTCTTCTTAGTTTGATGGCTTAAAAATATAAGTTTATATCAACCAACTGAGTCTTGCTAAAAGTCACAGCCTGCTTGAAGAGTTATTTATTCTAGTATTAAATTTTATTCAGGGTTGATGAGAAAATTCTTGCATTGTTCCATTCTGTAACATTTCTAGCTACTACATGATAGCAAAACTTTCAAAATATGGTTTGATAATTAATATTAAGAAATATTTACTAGTTACCTCCCAGGTCCCAGGGCACTGTGTGAGGTGCTAGAAATGTATGAAAATCTCATTTTCGACAAGTGTCCCAATATACAAAAACTCCGGAGCAGACTGAATTCTTGCCTATGTGTTGTTGTAGTGACTGACATGAATCACTACCTCCAGCCGTCAACTTAACAGCAGGCAAAGCTACTTAACAGGAAGTCACTGATCCTACAGCTGTACTTTGCTTGTCTCATCTTTGAAAGATGCTTACTTTGAAGATCTCCATGGTGTGAAAGAGAAGAAGCAAGATGTAACTTAAAAATTGACTTACAAATTGATGAAGACAGAGATTTTAGCGCCACAAGGAAATCATTTTGTCAGTAACTCAGATCACAGAGGAAGTAAACATAGTGAAGAAAATACAAAAAAAAAAAAGAGATCCCATGAATTTGATGATAAATCAATTTCTTTTCCAATAAATGTGTTTTAAGTACTGCAGCAAGAATAGAAATGAAGAGGTTCCCTTTTCACTCCTTTCCCAAAGGAAAAAGACCTTGTCAGAGGAGTCTTTCAAGGATTCTTAAGGTGCCACAATGAACAGTTTTAGTAATGTCTATCTGTCAGTGAAAAGCATGCACTCCTTAGATTTGCTTCCAAATTACACCCAACATAAATGCCAATACTTCCTTCCATACTTATTGAAACTGAAGAAGAAAAAAGAATATCTAAGATATCATTCATTGATCATTTATCAGTTCCAAGAACTGATCTCTAATATCATATTTCTTTCTTTTTTCAGTCTTATTGACAAATAAGAAATGCACATATTTAAGGTGCACAAAATGTTGTTTTCATATACATATTCATTGTGAAGTGATTACATTTTGAAATGATTAATGAGGCTAATTAAATATCCATTGTCTCACATAGTTACCTTTTTTCTTCTTTTGTGTATGTTGAGAACACTTAAGATCTATTCTTTTAGCAAGTTTCATCTATACAATACATTATTGTTAACTATAGTCACTAAGCTATATATGAGGGTCTCTAGAACTTATATATGAAAGTTGTACCCTTTGACCAAATCTTCCCATTTCCTCCACCCTACAGCTCCTAGTAGCCACAATTCTGCTCTGTTCCTGTGTTTTATTTTTTGTATTCCAAATATGAATGAGATCTTGCAATATATGCCTTTCTGTGTCTGGCTTATTTCATTTAGACGAATGTTCTCCAGGGTCATCCATATTGCCACAAATGGCAGGATTTCCCTCTTTATCATATTTGCGTGTGTGTGTGTGTGTGTGTGTGTGTGTGTGTGTGTATGTGTGTGAGACTATGGGTGTGCATCCATGTGTGTATACTAAATATCCTCCGACAGATGACGAATAAAGAAAATGTAGGCATATACATTTATATATTAGAAGACCAGTGCACAAAATCCATGCATGGAGGAGGGTGTTCCCTCAGCCCAGCCTGAGGCCTCTCCAATCCGGGACCCCATGGGAGATGTCCAACTGAAGGTTTAGGCCCAATCCCTGAAACATCCCTCTCACAATCTTGAACCACTGGCTCCTAACTGTTCACCTGCCTGCCTACCTGCCTGCATGCCTGATCGCCCTAATTGCCCCTCCTGCCAGCCTGATCACCCTCAACTGACCCCCCTGCTGACCTGGTCACGCAGAATTGCCCCCCTCTGCTGGCCTTGTCAGCCCAAATTGCCCCATCCACTAGCCTGGTTGCCCTTACTGCCCCTTCTGCCAGCCTGGTCACCCCACGCAGCCTACTGTTCAGTCATTTGGTCATCCTTCGCTAACCCCCCTGCTGGCCTGGTCACCCCATGCAGCCTGCTACTTGGTTGTTACTGTTACTGTGATGGCATCCTGGATAACTTGCATATTTCTCTATTATATGTGTGTGTGTCTGTGTGTGTGTGTGTGTGTGTGTGTGAGAGAGAGAGAGAGAGAGATAAAGAGAGAGAGAGAGAGCTTCATTTGAGATATAAGAATATCCTAATTATAATATCTTGCCCTTAAGAACTGGTTAATTATAGAATAGCTGGTACAAAATTCTACTAATTCAGAATTTTGTCTATGGCTGCCTTCAGGTCAAACAGTACAGAAATTTTTATAAACTTAAAAATCACTAAAGCTAGGTTATTTTAAAATATGGCCTCAAATTCTTTGACATTCCTCACATGGTGGAGGCAGAGTGCCTAACTGTACTCCACTTAAATCTGGGCAAGTTGTGACTTGTATAGACTTCCCAGATTAGGTCTGAAAAGGTTGTGCCCCTTCCTTCTCATTCTCTGAGGATGCTCACTGTGGGGTAAGCCAAGCATCATGTAAAAAGTTTGACTATTCTGAGACCTCCATGGAGAAGAGGACATGTGTAAGTGCTCTAATCAGCAGTCCCAGCTAAATTCCTATCTGATGACCAGCATCAACTGCCAGCCATCTTGGATGCCCAGCCCAGTCAGGCCCGGGCCCTCCCTGGCTGACATCTAACTATAACCACATGAAAAACCCCAAGTGAAAACTGTCCTGTCAAGCCCACTTTGAATTTCTAACTTAAAAAACTAAAAGTGAGATCAAATAGTTGTGTTACACTTCCAGGTTTGGAATAAACTTATTACAATGCAATAGAAATTCATATGCCAGGAAATGTAAATTTTTTCTTATCACATGCCCCTTCACCTGTATTGTTATAACTCTCCTTTCCATGTGATAAGAAAATAACCCATCTAAAATTCAGTCAAATGTAAACAAACATTGGCTTCGATTTACATAACAAGATAGAAAAATATTAAAGCTAGGAGATGTTGTTGACTTCAGTCTCCTGAAAATGCAGCCCACGGAGGTTGGGCTCAGCAGGAGCACTGAGTTAGAGCGGGGTTGGTCAAACTACAGGGCTACACACCAGTCCAGCTCAGCACTTGTTTTGTGTGAAATAAAATAATTCCCACACAGCCTAAAGTATTTACTCTCTTACCCTTCACCAAAAATGTTTACAAATTCTGAGTTAGAGAATGGCAAAACTGAGACAGGCATAGAAGTCTTCTGATTCATATTCAAGTATACTTTTCTCATGTGCTATTTGACAAGAATACAATTTTTCACTAACTTCAGTATATTTTAATGAACACATGCATGATCATATGAATTTAATTGATATCAGTACTTCTTAAAATTTTTAAGGACTTATTTCTTTTGGTTGGGGGGTATTTTGGGGGGAGATTGGGTCTTTTTTATATTTCTTTGTGTTTTGCTTTAAAAAAGTGGGGTGTTAGTCGCAGGAGGGTAATTTTCATGATTTAGTTTTCTGTGATACCATCAGTAAAGGAAGAAAAAAAAGAGAAAATTGATATCTTAGGAGTCAGCAAACTTTTTCTCTAGGGCCAGAATATTGTTCATTTTGCAAAAGCCATACAGTGTGTATCACAAGCACTGAACTGTACTGTGTGACCTGAAAGCAGCCATAGACAAAACTTAAATAAGTGGGCATGACTGTGTCCAGTAGATTTTTTTATTAAGTAGAGACTGTCAAACAAGAGGCTCATGTAATGCCAATATTTGTCTGTATACAATATATTTTATCTGTACTCTAAAATAATACTTAATTTCCAAATAAAATAATTGAGAATAGTTGGGGTCACTGAAGCATGAGGCTGAAAGTGGTAAAGAATTATACATTTATTAGGTCATCAAGAGACCCAATGGGTTGAGCCCTAAAATGGTGCCAATACCCAGGGATGGAGAGTCGGAGACTTTAAAGGACTCTAGGCAGACTTTTCCAGTGGGGAACTCTCCGGGCAAGTCCAGATCCTGAGAAAGTCCGGAGGGGAAAGATAATGGTCTTAGCAAGTGGAATGTGGTCTAATTGAAAGGGAATGTTGGTTGTGAAGTGGTCTAAAGGTCAGTGCCCATGGGTTATTTCATAGACACAGCTATCAAGCGCAGGAGGGTGGAGGGTATGACCTTTCCCCCTTGCACTGTCTCCTCCACGCATCACCTCATCCCCTCCAGGCTGAAGTCTGCCTGCCCAGCATAGCTGTGTAAGAGCAATTTTTAAAAAAGAAAGTGGCCTTTAATATATTGAGCAGGATAATTTCTTGATAGGATATAGTGTAATAGAACTTACTATTAAATATTAAATAGTAAGCATCTCACTGTCATATTAACCTTAAGAAGTTTTTGCCAGCAAATAATAATAATAATAGCATATAAGGAATTTTTTTTCCAGGATGTGTATCCTTTACTTACACCAAAGGTAAGCTGTGTTTCTAAAGCTGTGTTTCTATAGCTTTCTGGGCCTATGCAGAGTGAGCTGCCAGTTCTTGACTCAGTGGCCATGGCCCAGGCAGCTAGTACATTCTATGCCCAAGCTCAGTAAATGCTAGGGATTTGGCCCTCGCCTCCACCAGGCCCAGACCCCACCTTCCCCACCAGAGGCTGCGGATAGCAATAACCACCCTGCTCAGCCACCATGGCTGGTCCACAGCCAAGATGGCTAAAATTTCCCGGCACCACACTCAATATGGCTGACAAGGACCTTTGTTTCCAGTGCATCAAACTAGCATTGCATTTCCCCCCTGAGAGAAATGCAATTTTGTCTCCATGTCAAGTGGTTTGATGTGTGGTAATCAGAGGGAGACACACATGTTAAACTTGAGCTTTATGTTGTGACTAACACTAATTTAAATACCCTGCATCAAAGAACTGGGCTGTTCTTCCAAACTGCTTTAAAACCCACCACAATTTTTCGTTGTTTCAGAAACCCACAGTACAATCTGTAATGCATTACAAATGCTGAACAGGGAGTCTTATCTCTATTTTCTCGTGCATTCCCAAAAACCCCCCAAAATACTGATCAGATTCAGTGCCTACATTCCAAGACTAGTGCCACAGTCTGCTGCAAGCTGAGGGAGAAGAGATTGGAAGTAGCAGATGTTTGGGTTGCCCAGTCTTGTTATATTCAGGACTTCATCAACAATGCAAAGTTTTCAATTAGAAATGTACTGTAGTTCTATTGTTCCCTATGGAAATTTCTAACTAAAACCAGAGTCTAAGAATTCATTTTCAAACAGAAATTCTAACTGTAGTTTTCAGAACAACATATATATATATATATATATATATATATATATATATATATATATATATATGTATATATATATAATCTTCTTAGAAGGGAAGAAAATTCGGTCTGATGAGCCCGCCCCCAGCCAGCACCGCAGCAGCAGGAGCAGGATTTAATGGGTGGTAAGTGTTCTCCCACTGCTCTTGCAGACTTGGTGACTCCGTGGGATGTGCTCCCCAGACTCCTGCTGTCCAACAGGGAAGCCATAGCGGATGCTCACAGCCTCGCTATAGGGAGAATGTTTTGTGGGTCTGGTCCCACCACGCTTGGGATAGCTCCACATGAGGCATCCTGACTCGCTTCAAAGACACCAGAGCTTCTGAAGCCCCCCCAGCAGGCGCGCTGACATCCCCTCTGCCCACCACACTGCTCAGCTCCTGCTAGGTTTTGCAGGCCAGGAGAGAAGGTGATTAGTTCCCTCCTGGATTCAAAGGGAAGAGTGAGCAGAGTCCGTTGTTTGCGCTCGAGATCTGCATCCCTAGCGGCTGTTGGTTCACATATTAGCCAACTTCAAAGGGACAGCACCACAGCTTGCATGATACAGGATTTCAGAAGAGCTCAGATCCAGGGCTTTTTTGGCTGAGGATGGACCAACAAATTAAACTGGTAAAGCAAAGCCAGTTTTATTTGAATGTAAATGTAGAGAAGGAAGTCAATATATTTTTGATGTTGTTGTTGTTCCTAAACCTTTTATCCTAACTCTTCCATGAAACCATTCCTAATTAGTCCATATGTATACAAAGTTATCTCTCCATTCTCTGGACCCTTAAAAATACATATAGTATCTGCTGACAAGTGAACACTTCATTATCTACCACCTGTGTTTGTCTCTGTATTATATTTTTAATACTGTTCCCAAATTGATTTTTAGTGTCTTATGGGCAGACAGAATGTCTTATGCCTACTCTTAGGAGCTATAATGGGTATATTGGGAATGGGGCATAAGCTTCATATTCAAAACAAAAATTGAATTTAAATTTTTTATGATATCTAAAAAAAAAAAAAAGAAGAAGAAGATTATACCTAGACTTCCATAGCTGTACTGGCAAGAGTGTTAAAAAGAAACAGTTTACCTAACAATTTTAATACTTCCCAGTTTCTATAATTCTCTCTTGGCATTACTTTATTTTTTATATTCCAAGAATCTCAATAAAAAAATAAATAAGGAAATGTCTCAGTTTACCTCAGATTTTCCGTAGTGCCTGGCACCATGTTACAAGGACATGTTCAGAAAATGTTCCCTGAGGGTCAACAGACATTCGCAGATGGAAGAAGGAAGTGCAAAACCGGGATGGCACTGGACCATAACCTAACCAGAAATCAGACACAGAGGAACTAAAAAGGCCCCTTGGTTGAATGGTTAGAGACCACCTCCAAAGTGCTGTGTCCTCCCCCATTCCGTGTGGAGCAAAACATGCGTATTAAAAGAAGGGGGATATTTCTCCTTTTAATAATGAGGTATCCTCTAAGAACTTGGAAGTAAGGTAGCCCTTTACACTAGTAAAATCTAGAGTCAGTGCCTATGCCTAACCCGTTAGGAGAGAAAGCCACACAGCAAACTGTCATATATAATCAAAGAGATCTAAAAATCCCAGAACTCTGCCGAAACCGGTTTGGCTCAGTGGTACAGCGTCAGTCTGCGGACTGAAAGGTTCCGGGTTCAATTCCAGTCAAGGGCATGTACATTGGTTGCGGGCACATCCCCAGTATGGGGTGTGCAGGAGGCAGCTGGTTGATGTTTCTCTCTCATCAAAGTTTCTAGCTCTCTATCTCTCTCCCTTCCTCTCTGTAAAATATCAATAAAATATTTTTTTTTAAATCCCAGAACTCCAAACAAGGTAGTTTCTAAAAGTAATCTCAGAAAAGCTGGACTAGATTGTAGTGTTCAAGATCTCACATAGTCTTCAGAGAAAGATAGTGCGAAGCAGTTTGTGAATAGGAAAGGGAAACCAAATATAAGTTACTCATGAGTTCACTGTGTGAGTTCATTTTATGAAGAGACTCAGGGCAGCTGGTAATCCTCCGGTGACACCTCCAAACTACCCTTCTCTCCTAGGCACCTCTTTCTGCGGCCCTCTTGATTTTAGCTGATGTGGTGATCATTCATTCAGTTAACCAAATCTTCCTGGCTCTCTACCTTCTGGTTCTATGTGGAATGGCATTTTATCATTCTTCTTTTCAGTTAGGGATGAACCTGTGGCTTGTTCTGACCAATGAATGAGAGTCATTTGAAAGCCAGTGAACAATTCACACACATCTTCACTGTACTGCCTTTCCCATTGTGGATCGTGAAAGCACAGATGGAGCCTCCCTCTCTTTGGGCCTTGAGAGAGAATGAGCAGAGCTTCTCGACTAACCAATGGGGCTACATGCCATAAGCAAGAAATAAGCCTTTATTATTTTAAGTCTTTATTATTTACCCTACCCTGCCACCAAACTAAAATACCATTAGGGTTACACTGTTCAATGCCAAGGGATTGTAGAAGATGCAGGATGAGAGAGGCCCATGTTGTCACAGCAACCATTGGATTCATTAATCTCAAATATTATTTTTATACTTGAAAGTTGCCAAGAGAGTAAATCTTAAATATTCTCACTACAAAAAAGAAATGATAATTAAATGACATGTTAGTTGTTAACTAATATCATGGTGGTAATCATTTTGCAATATATAAGTACATCAATCAATATGGTGTATACCTTAAGCTTATGCAGTGTTATACCATAAAGTTGGGAAGCATGAAGTGAGTCTCTTAAGGAAATAAAATATTTTATAAAGACAAAAGTACACAGATGTCATAAATAGTTAAGATAAAATAGGAAACAACAAAACAAATTTGGAAGCATAATTTTACAAAGTGAAACAAGGAAATAGAGCAGAAAAGGGAGCTATGAGAGCACCAGCTTCAATGAACAGAAGAGGAAACTGTGGTGCAGAGAATCCCCATGACCTATCCGATGTCCCCAGCTACTGACTGCAATCCAGGTTGGCTGGTACCAGTGTCAGTACTCATTCTGCCACACCTGGCATTTGTAGGATAATGATTTTCCTGGTCTCCTCAACAAAACAGGGAAGAGAGAGATCTTCATGCAAGAAGGCATCTTGTCTTCAGCATTCACTTGGAATGATTCCTCCGGTTTGTGGCAGTGAGGTGGACTGACTTCACTATGTAACCTTGCTCGTTCATAAAGAGAGTTATCTAACGTTCCGTTTCCCTCTTTCCCATGTCTTCACCTGACTTAGGTGGAAAAATAAAAAAATAGACAAAAAATGCCTGACCCCCACATGCCTCCAAAATTTTCCAACTTTTGACCTTTATAATCTAAATAATTGTCTTCACTGTGAAGTCCTTAAATATAATGACCTATTTAAAAAAAATAAGCTTCAGAGAAGTTTCCCCAGTGCTAAACAACCTCTTTTAATAACTGTTTTTGGAATAAGGCAGTGTTTGAATAAATAGCCTTTTGCCGTCAGTTTAGGATCAGATCATTCTTAAAGCATTATCTTAGGTAAGGTTTTGAATGAACTTGTGACTTGTTCTGGCCAATGGAATGAAAGTGATATGAGAGCCAGTGAACAATTCACACATCTCTTATGTTTTCTTTCAAGTTGGAACTTAGTTTTTTCACTCTGCTGTAATTTTGTGAACCCAAATTTTCAAGTGGAAAAAATTCAAAGCAACCAGATTTAAAAAGTAAAGAAAATAAAGAAAAATATTAAAAATATTAAAAATATAAAAAATCCACCATCACTCCTAGTTCTTCAGTGCTAATAATACATATTTAAGATAACTTGATCTAAAATTCTAGAAGCAATTTTACTAACATTCATGGTCTCCTTAAATCAGTCTCTATAAATCAGACCAAGAGTTTATAAAAGTCAAGTTCTATCTCTTGTAAGAGGGCCCATTTCTACTGTAGATATTATTGAATAATTGGCATTGTGAGTTGCTCAGAGCCTTACCCCCAAGGTCCATGAGCATTGACCTAGGTTCTTGCTCACCTGTTGTTGTTGTTAATGCAACACCCCACACACAAGCGCACACACACACAAAAGAGAAATTCCTTATACTTTTGCACATGCCCCTGTCATTTTTAGAGTACAAAGCCTTAATAAATCAACATACGTTTCCTTCTCAGTAAAACAAAATTTTCCTGTGATGCTCTTTAGATGAAACTGGTTTTTAAGACTGCTTTATAGACTGCCACATCCAGCTTCAAATATGGTTCTTAGCACAAGAGCTCATTTTTTTCACAGACCTAAGATGACTCACTCTTAACAGGAAGCTGAGTAACTTTGTTCCCAGCCATGGACTAGATTTACAGCTAAAATACTGTGCAGTCAGCTTGAAAAAAAACCAAGATGCTCCCTGTGATGTGCATGGCAGGTGGCAGGTAGAATTGGTGAAATTTGAAGCAGTGGTAAGTTTCCCTATTTCACATGGTTCTTCTCTTATGGTACCCCCAAGTTTTACAGAGCACCACAGCCTAGTTCTGTTGTGTTTAGAGCATAAAAATCATCCAACTGAGGGTTTCACTAAGGCAAGTACAGGTACTAGTGGGGGGAGAGCAGGGAGAGACTGGTGGAGTAGTGAGGTCCATGTGCAACCACACCCTGAGTGAGGCAAAGAGGGAAAGAAGCTCCTAGATGAGCCCACAGCCTAAGGGAAGGTCCTCAAGGCCATGGGGAACTCCACCAGCCCAGTTGGCTGTTAGGGGAGTTTGTGTATCTCCCAGGAATGAACTTGCCTTAGCATCTCTGCCTGTCTTGATTACTGGCCGGGAAGCGTAGCCTTAATGCAAATATGGCAATCAATTACAAAGTGCATCAGCTAAGGAAACTTGCTCAGCCACAGTATCTGTATTTGGAGGTCTGCTAGGTCCATTCTTAATACCAATTCACAAATATGAGCTTAACCAGCTATTCAACCACTAAGAATGCCTATGTACAACAACATTCAACACTACCATCCTTCAAATGTCTCCTTTTAGCCATTTGTAATTGCTGTTTTAATTTTGATAAACATCTTTTTTTTAATATATTTTTATTGATATTTTACAGAGAGGAAGGGAGAGAGATAGAGAGCTGGAAACGTTGATGAGGGAGAAACATCGACCAGCCGCCTCCTGCACACTCCCTACTGGTAATGTGCCCACAACCAATGTACATGCCCTTGACCGGAATCGAACCTGGGACCTTTCAGTCCGCAGACCGACGCTCTACCACTGAGCCAAACTGGTTTCAGCATTGATAAACATCTTGATAGTAATAGTTTCCAACCAAGAATTGAAGAAAAGGGAAGTCAAATCTTCTAGGATCACCAGAGCAGTACAAGGAAACTAACAGACCAGAGAGTGCCCAACTCAAGAAACCCCTTCACCGTTATGATAGCTTCACCTGACACTGGCCCAGGCTCTGCTGCTCAGAGTTGCAGCTCAGGGCACCTCATCAGGTCACCAAGCTCTGTCATACAATGACTTCCAGCTCCCTTTGCAATCCTGAAAGTGTTCCATCAGAGACCCATCATTACCCACTATAGAACTTCTAAGAGAAAATTGAATCAAATAAATTATTAGCAATTTCATAATAAACTTCAACTCATCTCCCATACATTTTCCTCAAACTGCCAGAGTAATTTATATATTAAACATTTAGATAGTGTCATTCTTCCTTGTCAAGTGCCCGTGTGAGAGATTTAATACAGAAGAGACCATTATATTTCAGGAGAGTTTAAGTTACGAAAGGCCTCAGTAGATACTGTGAGTTAGAAGACTTCTCAAAGTCCTGCCAGCTCTGTGACTTTAGGATTGCAGAGGAGTAACCTGAGAGCACATTGAGGAACTTTTGCCAACTAGAAAAGGAAGTCAGTGTAAAAGCCAGCCTTGGGGAATGCCTCCTTTCCTGGGCTACCTCCTACAACATGGAGTATATTTTTGAACCATAGATAAGCATGTTGTCCCTTTATTCATAACTTCTTTTGGAAGAAGTGGTCATTAGAGGACAGTACATGTTTGTACTTGTAAACATTCCAAAAACAGCATACAGAAGGACAAGTGAGCCTTAAAAGACAATCACGTGATTTTTTGGTCTTGATCCTGCATAAAATTTCAAGCATGGCAAGCAGTTATGTTTCCAGTAACAATGTAGACCAAAGTTCATGTCTCCCTTGTATTTTACTCAGTGCTATCATACTTGTCAGCCCAAAACAGAAGAAATACTGACACAGTGATTTCAGACAAAGTTACAGTCAAGTTGGCCTAAAACATTGGGGACTTCAAGAATGTGTTCTTCACTCAAATCCATATGAGTTTTTTATTGCTTGACATCAAAACTACTATACATACTCTTTCCATCTTTTTCTGTTTGCCCAATGTAGAATACAGAAATGTTATTAAGTTCATAAAGTGCATGTGCACACACACACGCACGCGCACACACGCACACATGCATACACCAAAAAGCTCAGCTTGTCAACAGCTTTGGCAAAGTAAAATACGAATGATAATTAGAAACATGTGTCCCCAGCAAAGAGGCACAGAAATGAAAAGGTCATCTTTTTCCAAATGACCTAATTAGAAAAGCCTGGAGTGCTGGCTACAGTATAATGGTTTTACACAGCTTTTAACTCAGACTTCCTGTTTTAAAACAGTGCAATTTACTGCTCCTGTAGCAAATATGAGTAGTCACTTAATGCCAACAGAATTAGGCCTCACAACACCACCTGCCTCCAGCAATCTCCTCGTTGTTAGACCCATCAGCTGAGGATAGCTGATTTACCATCCCAGAATGACCATTTAGAACCTGGTGCCAGGATCGTTGCCAAGTTGAGAACAAGGATTTCATGTCGACGAGAGCCCATAAGGTACTTTACATTAATGCCAATTGAAATATGCATGAATAGACAGACCAAAGGGGGAAGCACTTGCTCTGAATCAGACTATCAGCCAGCCAGTGCTTCTTTGATTTTTTTTTTTTCTGGTCCCAGAGCTAAGATTCTGATGCTGAATAATTTTAATTGCCCAAAGACAACAGATACACACTGGCTGAAAATGCTGCACGGTAGAAATTCCAACAGGCACCCAAATACAATTGTCATTTTAAATAGAAGCCTCTGTAAATTTGTATTTAATCTCTCTCATATTTATTCATTGTGTTGTGATGTTTCATTAAGTATTCATTTTGGTTGTCTTGTTTCATTGCCTCAGTTCTCCCATCTAAAACACCTAACTGATGCTATGATGAGAATGTTTACCCAAGACTCTGAAGAATTTAAAATGCAATAATAGCAGGCCCTGACTGGGTAGTTCAGTTGGTTATGAGTTCAATTCCTGGTCTGGGCACATAAGAGAATCAACCAATGAATGTACAAATATATGGAACAAACTGATTTTTCTCTCTCTCCCTCATTCTCTCTCTCTTCCTTCTCTCTCTAAAGTAAATGAAAATATAGAATAAAATGAGGGGGGGGGAAAGAATCGTTTATTACAAATAAAAAAATATAGTAACCAAAATGAGTGCCCAGCTTCTGACTGCATTTCTTAGACTCTCTTGTAGCTAAGTGTGGTCATATGACTAAATTTAGGCCTGTAGGAGGTTAATAGAAGAGATTGTTACAACATTTGAGTCATCATACAGATGGCTGGCCTTGAATTAATTCTCTTCGTCCCCATCACTGGCTGTGAAATGGTGACTAGAGTAACCTTGGGTGACAGCCCTGTGCCATTCATCTATATACTTTTCCATGAAAGAGAAATAAACCTCTATCACTCTTAAAACAAAGTGGATTAGGTCCACTTTGTTTAAGTAGATTAGCATGCACTTCAAATTATACAAACAAAGGGAGCATCAAGAAGTTATATCTACTGATTATGCCTTGATCTTATGTGCATATTTTGAGTTGTTCAGTGCATTAACAAACCAAAAAGAAAGCGACCTTGGACTAATCCTAGTTCATGCCTCTTCTTTAATTTGTATCAGTCTTCAAGATTAAATAGTTCTGGGATCTTTCTATAAAAAGAAGAGGATAAGTACTGTTGGAGTTTCAAATCCTATGCTCTAAGGTGCTACACTGTACTATGACTTGATGCAAACGAGAACTGAATTCTTCTTATGGCATTATATCAAAAGAGATACATCTGTACATTCTGTTTATATACTTTCCTATATATTTCCAAATTTCAATACATGTATTTCCTTCATTTAATACTTCCTCCACAATATGTTTAATTCCTCTGTTTCTACTAGTTTTTTCCCCTGTGGCCTTGTTCTCTATTGCTTTTTTATATCACACAAAGGTCTATTCCAATTTATAAAATACCTCCCTTCATTAGATTATGCTGCCACTCTGATAACTATCTTATTTTATATATTACATTTCTCAAATATGTGATTTATAGATCAACTGCCTCTAAGCCTTCATTTTCATTCTGTCCTTAAATGCCTAAAACCTGTATCCGCCCCATCCCAATCTACTAAAAATTTAAAAGAGAACCACTCTATGTTCCCAATTCTTATATCCTGGGACTATTTATTTATACATACAACATACATCTAGAACATAGTGCCAGGATCACTGCCAAGTTGAGGACAAGGATTTCATGTCGAAGAGAGCCCATGAGATACTGTACATTAATGCCAATTGAAATATGCATGAATAGACCAAAGGGGAAAGCACTTGTTCTGAATCAGACTATCAGGGAATGCTTCTCAGATTATTTTTCTGGTCCCAGAGCTAAGGTTTTGATGCTCAATAATTTTAATTGCCCAGAGACAATGGGTACATATTGACTGAAAATGCTGCACGGTAGCAACAGGCACCCAAATAGAATTGTCATTTTAAATACTAGTAGATGCAGAGAAAACAAATACTGGAAACATTTTAAACCCTCTTACTAATTATATTGTGTCTATAACATATAGACAAGGTGCTATAAAAAAAGCAATAGAGAACAAGAAAAAGTTATTGCAAATTAAAAATATTAATGAATTAAACACTCAAATGATGGGTTCAAAGATATGTACATATGGATAAAGGAAAAAAGTGGACAGTCCAACAGAAACTATGCAAAATGTGTGACAATAGTAAAAACAGAACATATGGAACAAAGAAAATTATCCAAAAAAAGTATAAAATAAAATGTTGAAAGTTTATGAAATTGGATTCCAGCTTCAAATACCCTACTAAAAGAACAGATATTTTGTAAATAAATGAAAATTATCATACCAAAAAATGTCCTAGTGATATTTCAGAACACTATGAAAAAGAGGAGATTCTAAATATTCCTGAAAAAAGAAATGAATAGTTCTTTTACAGAAAATTTTGAATTTAGAATGCCACTTCTAAGTAACTCTGAACATAGGGGAAAGAAAGGGGTGGGAATGGAGCAATGCCTTCAAATTTCTGATGGAAAATAATTTTCAAAATTTATATCTATAGAATTTTGCCAAACTATCAATAAAATGTCTAAGTATAAAGACATTATCAGACATGCAAGAACTCATACAATTGTCCTCTCACACACTCTTTCTTGTGAAGTTATTTAGGAATGTGTTCCAATAAAAGGAAGGAGTAAACCAAAATATATGAGCCAAAAAAATAAACTCAAAAAGGAAAAGTTAATTCAAACCAGCAAGTATGAGGGGAAGTCTTAATGTTACTACTTTATAGCAGCTTTGTGATAACTATCTTACATAAAAACAAAAAGATAAAGACTGAGTAATGAGAACATTTTAAAAACTTAAAAAATGCCTAATATGATAAAAAAAAAGTTTAAAAAATAATTGAAGAGTTATTAGAAGGAAGCCATGGCAAGAAAAAAAGGAAAGCATTCAAAACTTTGGAGAAAATAAAATCTGTGCAAGAAAATAAAATGAGAATGATGATTTACTTAGCCCTTGAGAGAACACTATTCATACTGTCATAATAATGAAAACTGAAAACTATTTAATAAAATAATATAATAAAAATTATTGAATCAAATCAGATTAAATAGGTTACTACCGAGAGAGAGAGTAGGGAGGGGAAATGTAAGAGGCCTATATCCTATGTTATCAGCAGGAAGTGGTTTCCATAATTGCTCATCACAAATTAGCAATATAGTGAGTTAAATGGCTACAAGGGTTCCAGATTCTTTCCCCTGAGGAGTAGGATTGGGGATTTAGGGAGCAGGGGAGAGTTAAGTTTTCTTTATCGACCTTTACTTGCTATTGGTTTTTATACCATGTGAATGTTAATTCTGTATTTTAAGTTTTATTTTATTTTTATATTTAGACAAAGGTGAGAGCACACATCAAAATCATCCAGGGGAACTGAAGAAGCACAAGCACAGTGTTAGTCTTGAAGAGTTCCTAGAACGCACGCCTTGAAATGAAGGACCAGGTTACTGAGACCAGCAGTGTGTTAGTGGCTTTTGTAAATACCTGAATAATACCTGGATGAAAGCAATGTTTTAGGAAGATCTGCTTGACCCTAGTGCACAAAATGAAGAGAGGATGGAATGATTCAATTTTCAGTGTCTACCTGAGTCTAATACCTCTGATCTGGTATGTCTGCCAATTCATTTTCTCCTCATAACCATGACATATAGCCAACGTCGCACATTTTTCACTTGTAAACTGGTACCACCATAAATTCAAATTAGCATTCAGTGCCCTTCACAATCAAGATCAATGATTCTCACTACTACTGGTAGTTCCTCCTTAGCATCAGTAGTGACACTTTGAAAAAATACATGATTTCTGGACATCATCTCAAACCAGACGTTCTGGGTAATAAATAGTTCTCAAAATGTGGCCCCCCTGACTAGCAGCATCATTGTCACCAGGGGAATTCTTAGAAAGTAAATTCCTGGGTCCCATCCCATAATACTGTAGCAGTCTGGGCTCTCCAGGTGATTGTGATGCAACTGAAACTAAGAACTACAGGTGTGTGGTGCACTAGTTCTAGTCAAGGCTTTGGAATCAGGTCATTGATATGTGACCTTGAACAAGTTACTAATTCATAAGAACACCTGGCCAGTTACACATAATCCCTTTCAGGACATTTAACATTCTGCACTGGCAGTCTCTTCCCTCTCTTTTTTTCTCCACCACCTGATCTTAAGCTATCCTTCATTTCCATCATGGAATTCATGACAAGGAGTCAGAGGGCATGCTTTGAACTTCAGGTGAACATTATGGCCTTTCTTCCTGTGTGCTCTCTCCACTTTTCATCCAGCTCCTTTCCACTTCCACCATCCTGCTTGCACCCACATAAACTCTGGGCCTCTGAGTTCCATTACTCCAAACCAAGAATGCTCTTCTCCTCATGTCTCTTAAAAATCCTATTTTACTTTTAGGTCAAAATTGAAATGAGGTATCTCCTATTTTAAAATTTTAAGATAGTCCCAAACATAAATAAATACAGTACTCCTAAGTTATCTGAGAGCACTTCTGAATTTCTATTATAACCTTAATTAGAGGCCTGGCACATGAAAATTGTGCAGGTATGGGGTATCCCTCAGCCCAGCCTGCACCCTTTCCAATCTGGGACCCCTTGAGGGATGTGTGAAAAGCCACATTATTACCCAGTACACCTGGTATCCTATCTAATAAAAGAGTAATATTGAAGAAAATTATAGAATCAGGCCTAAATGGGCAGTCAGACATCCCTCACACAATCTAGGATTGCTGGCTCCCAACTGCTCACCTGCCTGCCTTCCTGATTGCCCCTAACTGCTTCTGCCTGCCAGCCTGATCACTCCCTTAACCACTCCTCTAACAGCCTGATTGATGCCAGCCTGTTTGCCCCTAACTGCTCTCCCCTACAAGCCTGGTCATCCCTAACTGCCCTCCCCTGCAGGTCTGGTCACCCCCAAATGCTTTCCCTTGTAGGCCTGGTCCCTCCCCTGCTGGCCATCTTGTGGTGGACATCTTATATCTACATGGGGGCAGCCATCTTTGACCACATGGGGGCAGCTATCTTGTGTGTTGGAGTGATGGTCAATTTGCATATTACTCTTTTATTAGATAATATTCCAGGTGTACTGGCTAATAATGTGGCTTTTCTTCAATAGATGGAGTTACACGTATATTGATGTACACTGAGTGGCCAGATTATTATGATCTCTGAATGAATAATAATGTGGCCATATGAGGCCTGGTGCATGAATGCTTGAATTTGTGCATGGGTGGGGTCTAGCCAGTCTGGCCAGTGGGAGGGGACATGGGCAGTTGGCCAGTCTGCCTGCTAATCGAATGCCTGGTGGAGAAGACAATTTGCATATTAGCCTTTTATTATATAGGATATATACTGAGTGGCCAGATTATTATGCATTCAGAGATCATAATAATCTGGCCATTCAGTGTATATGAGATTTGATATGTATGGTATTTTGTTGTATTGACAACAAGCTTCAAAACTTCATATGTCAAATTTTCTGAAGGTGTTAACATCATAGATATTTTTATGCTTAAAAATGTCGAATTTTATGCCAAAAAAGAGCATTTGGGGAAATTTTAATTCATTACTTTATTTTTAAGAAAAGTGCTGCTGAAAGTTATTGTGTACTTTGGGAAGCTTATGGTGAACATACTCCATCTCAAGATACTTGTGAACATTAATTTGAAAGCTTTAAAAGTGATGATTTTGATGTGAAAGACAAAGAATGTCCAAGTCAACCAAAAAAGTATGAAGACCAACAATTATAGGTATTATTGGATGGATGTGTGTGCCAAACTCAAAAACAATTTGCAGAAACATTAAACACTGCTCAGCAAATAATTTCTGATCATTTACAAGCAATAGGAAAGATGTTAAAGAAAGGAAAATAGGTGCCACATCAACTGAATGAAAAACAAATGGAAAACTGAAAAGTCATCAGTAAAATATTGCTTCAACAGCACAAAAGAAAGCATTTTTTGCATTGAATTGTGACTGGTGATGAAAGCTGGATTATTTTGAGAATGCCAAATACACAAAATCATGGGTTGATCCAGGTCACCCATCACCTCAACTGCAAGGCCAAGAAGGTGTGGTGTATTATGAGCTTCTAAAACCAGTGAAACCATTAATAATTATCACTACTGACAATAAATAATCGATTTAAACTATGCTTTGATAATGAAACGACCAGAATGTTCCAGAAGACACAGTAAAGTAAATTTGTTTCATGATAATACACCAGCACACACTTCAAAACCAGCTAAAGATGCTTTAAAATATCTTGCCTGGGAAGTATTAACCCACCTTCTGTATTCATCAAACCTTGCTCCTCAGATTGATGTTCTGATAGCTGGCACACGTAGTTTCTGAGCAGCACTTCAAAACCTACGAAGAAGTGGAAAATTGGGTCTCTGAATAGTTTGCCTTAAAACAAAAAAGTTCTAGTAGGACAGTATCCACAAATTACTTGAAAGATGGGGAAATGTGTAGCTAGTAATGGACATTACTTTGAATAAAGCACTCTTGATCTTTCTCTTGAAATTCTCATGTTTTCATTGATTACAAAATCCAAATTAGTAAACAGTTCACTTGGTATGTTTATGCTTTAATACATCTTTCATTATACCTCCTACTACACATATGAAATTTTAAAGAGCAGAGATCAAATTTAGTGCATCTTGACACATCCCGTTTACAGATCCTGGCACATAAGCTTCCAGTTTTCATTACCTGAATTAAATTGAATTGAACTGTCTCACTTGGAAATCGCCAGATGTATTCAGGTGTCTATACTATCAGTCTGACATCAGAATCTTGCCATTTTTTTGGCTGCGTCATGCCCACCAAATTTTATTTCTAATTGAGCCCAACACCAATACAGTAAGACAGCTTTATCAATTACTCTTAGCACCAGCTCAGAACATTATAATCACACTCAGAACATTTAAGAAATACCGCTGTCCAACTCTTTCCACCTTAGATTTTAAAAATCAGTCAAGGTGGGGGCTAGAAATATGTATTTTAAAAAAATATTCTACCTAATTCTAATGTGCTTCCATGATTGAAAATGTTTAGCTAGTATACTGCCACATTTTTTCCTAATAGTAATTCATTCACTTTTAGAAATATTTTCATGTTCTTCTACCAATATATTTTGGTAACTTCCAAACACCTCTATATTTGTATAAGATTTGGTTAAAAGTCTCACCTCGAGAGACAAAATAGCAGTGGAATAGAGGGATATGTCCCAAGCATTGTCCCAGAGCAGAGAACTAGTAACTAAATAGAATAATATCCACCCTGAATTGGTGAAGTGGACACAGCTGGTGAGACAATTCCCAGCCGGGAAAGGCAGAGGACACCTGGAGAACGGTAAAATCAGGGATCTGGGCTGGGGAGAACTTCAAGACCTCCAAGCACAAAGGTCAGAGGGAAACCACATGGCACTGAGAATGCATCCCTTGGGTCAGACACAGCATCTGACTATGGAAAAGAGGTCTGGAGGACTATTGGTGGCAGGGGATTCTAGATCTGGGTCCAAAGCCCCAACAGACTGAGCCCAGAGGGGGCATTCAGGACAGCTGCTCAGACCACATGGTGCAAAAAAACACCCAACCAGAAAAGCAAAAAGAAAAAAAGAATTCAAAAATATGAAGATAGTGTAAGGAGCCTCTGGACAACTTCAAACGTACCAACATCAGAATTATAGGGGTGCCAGAAGACAGAGTGCAAGATACTGAAAACATACTTGAAGAAATAATGTCAGAAAACTTCACCCACCTGGTGAAAGAAATAGACTTGAAGGACAGGAAGCACTCAGAGCTCCAAACAAGAGGAATCCAAAGAGGATCACACCAAGACACATCATAATTAAAATGCCAATGGCAAAAGACAAAGAGAGAATCTTACAAGCAGCAAGAGAAAAGCAGTTGGTTACCTATAAGGGAGCACCCATACAACTATCAGCTGATTTCTTAACAGAAACTATGCAGGCCAGAAGGGAGTGGCAAGAAATATTCAAAGTGATGAATAGCAAGAACCTACAACCAAGATTACTGTATCCAGCAAAGTTATCATTCAGAATTGAAGGGCAGATAAAGAGCTTCACAGATAAGAAAAAGCTAAAGGAGTTCATCACCACCAAACCAGTATTATATTAAATGCTAAAAGGTATTATTTAAGAAGAAGAAGAAGAAGAAGAAGAAGAAGAAGAAGAAGAAGAAGAAGAAGAAGAAGAAAGATAAAAATTATGATCAACAAATACATATATATCAACAAGTGAATCTAAAAATCAAGTGAATTAAAAATCTGAGGAACATAATAAACTGGTAAATATAATAGAATCAGGTGCAAAGAAAGAGAATGGATTGATAACTATCAGGGGGAAATTGATGTGGGGATACAGAAAAGACTGGATTAAAATCATACACCTATGGAAGAGGACAATGGTGGGGGGAGGTAGGGGCAGAGGGTGTGGTGGGAACCAGGTAGAAGGGAGCTATGGGGGGAAAGGGGAAAACAATTGTAATAATCTGAGCAATAAACATTTATTTTAAAAAATAAGAACATACAATGGAAGTCAAGACAGTCTCTTCAATAAATGGTGTTAGGAAAATTGGACAGATATATGCACACAAAAAAAATGAATCTAGACCACCAACTTATACCAAACACAAAAATAGATAAAGGACTTAAACATAAGATGGGAAAACATAAAAATACTAGAGGCAGAAAAATCTAAGATATATGCCAAAGCAATGTCTTCACTGATACAGCTCCCAGAGCAATGGAAACTAAAGAGAAAATAAACAAATGGGACTACATCAAAATAAAAAGCTTTTGCGCAACAACAACAACAACAACAAATCAACAAAATAAGAAAACCCACTGCATGGGAGAACATATCTGCCAATGTTATCACCAATAAGGGTTTAATTTCCTACATTTACAGGGAACTCATACAACTTAACAAAAGAAAGATAAACAACCCAATCAAAAAATGGGCAATGGACCTAAAATTTTACTTTTTGAAAGAGGACATAAGGAAGGCCAAGAAACATATGAAAACATGCTCAAAGTCACTAAACATCCAAGAGATTCAAATCAAAATGACAATCAGGTACTATCTCAAACCTGTCAGAATGGCTATCATCAACAAATCAACAAAGGACAAGTGCTGGTGAGGATGCAGAGAAAAAGGAACCCTTGTGCACTGCTGATGAGAATGCAGACTGGTGCAGTCACTGTGAAGAACAGTGTGGAGTTTCCTCAAAAAAACTAAAAATGGAACTATTTACCCAGTGATCCCACTTCTAGGAATATATCCCAAAAAACTAGACACACCAATCAGAAAGAATATACGCACCCCTATCTATGTTCATAGAAGCACAATGTATAATAACTAAGATTTGGAAACAGCCTAAGTGCCCATCAGCAGATGAGTGGATTAAAAAACTGTGCTATATCTACACAATGGAATTCTATGCTGCAGTAAAAGAGAAGGAATTCTTACCATTTGCAACAGCATGGATGGAACTGGAGAGCATTATGCTAAGCAAAATAAGCTAGTCAGCAAAAGTTAATTATCACATGATCTCACTCATTTGTGGAATATAATGAACAACATAAACTGATGAACAGAAACAGATCCAGAGACAAAGAAGCATCAATCAGACTGCCAAACCTCAGAGGGAAGATAGGGGAGGGTGTGGGGAAAGGGGAATGATCAATCAAAGGACTTGCATGCATATTAGCCTAACCAATGGACACAGAAAGGGCATCAGTGGGGGTCGGGGGGGCCAATGGGGCTATAAGGACACATATGTAATACCTTAATCAATAAAGAAAAAAAAAGTCTCACCTCTTTCAGAAAGCCTTCTCCAACTACCCCTACCTGCACTAGTCTTTCATAATCCACATTATATTGACTTACTATTTCAAAGTTTCATGTGTTAATGCTTGACCTTCAAGGGCAAGAAGCCCAACAAACATAATATGCCACACTTCCAATTACCTCTCTGATTTGATTACATTTTAAGATAAGCACTTCATCCAAAATACAAAAAATAATAAAAATATGTAAGTATATTGTTATTATATTTATATAACCCAGTATTCAGAGCCCAAAGTCTAGAGTAAGGCATACCTGAATTTGAATCCTAGCTCAAAAGCTACAGTAATTGTTCGACCCTGGGCAAGTTACTTAACCTTTCTGAGTCTCAATTTTTTGATATGCAAAAAGTGAGTAATAGCAGTATGTACCTCATTAAATTGTTGTGAATATTCAATGAAATAAGGTTTGTAAATGCTTAGCAAAACATCTGGCACATATTAAGCAATCAGTTCATAAATATAATTAATTATTATTGGAATGAAAAATTTGACACCTAACTCCTTCTAAATCAGCACTTTCTTGAGAAAAAGCATCTACCTTTTATATCTTTTCTTCAGAAATAAAGGCCAGTTATCCTTCATGCTTTATTGCTAACTATTAACCACCAATTTTTAACTGTTGTTATGTTAGAACGTTCATTACATGGAATACTCTGAGTAATTTCAATTCTTATGGATATGTCATTGCATTATATGCAATTGCCTACAATTTACAGGTTCTAATTTAGTTACTTAATAATAGGAAATTCTGATTAAGAACTCTCGCCACGGGGGAGAAGCCAAATTGAAGGGGAGTGAAGTCGCATGGACCATTTAGCTGAATTAAACCCAGCTTCCATGGGATGGTATAGAGAATGATTAGAATGCTACATCTCCGGTTACTTAGAAACAATGAGTTGATTGCCAACCAATCTACATCTCTACATTTTCACACTCACCACCCATGACTTCAGAGCATTTCTATAATGAAACTCTACAGGGAGAAAAACTGTTTGAGTGTTTTTCCTTCACCTTGTGTAATTTCACTCAGCTCTATACTAATGTTGCTGCCAAATGATGCCACTGAGAAAGATGGGGGGAAATAGCATGAAGGAAGTAAGAGAGGGAAGGAGGCACAGGAAAAGATCACAAATCATATGACTATAAAAATCAATAAAACTGGAGTCCTGGTGCATGAAATTCATGCAAGGGGCATGGGGAGAGTCCCTCAGGCAGGCCTGTACCCTCTCGCAATCTGGGACCTCTTGGGGGATGTCTGACTGCTGGTTTAGGTCCAACCCACAAGGCTCCCTGCAGAATCAGGCCTTAAACTGGCAGTTGGACACCTCTCTCACAATCTGAGACTGCTGGCTCCTAACTGCTGGCTGGCTGCCTGCCTAATCACCCCTAACTTCTCTGCCTGCCTGCCTGCCTGATCACTCCTAACTGCTCTCCTGTCTGCCTGATCACCCCTAACCATCTCTGTCTTGGCCCTTGCTGCCACAGCTTCATCCAGAAGGTCATCTGGCTATCTGGTCTAATTACCATATTATGCTTTTATTGTTCTATCTAATAAAAACCTAATTTGCAAATTGACCATCACTTCAACACATAAGATGGCTGCCCCCATGTGGCCACAAGACGGCCAGCAGGGGAGGGCAGTGGGGAACCAGGTCTGCAAGGGAGGGGAGTTGTGGGCAATCAGGCCAGCAGGGCAGAGTAGTTGGGAGGGATCAGGCCTGCAAGGGAGAGCAGTTGGGGGCAATCAAGCCTGCAGGGGAGGGCAGTTAGGGGTAACCAGGCCTGCAGGGGAGGGCAATTAGGGACAAACAGGCTGGCAGGGGAGCAGTTAGGCATTAATCAGGCTAGTAGGGGAGTGGTTAGGGGGTGATCAGGCTAGCAGGAAGAAGCTGTTAGGGGCAATCAGGAAGCAATTGGAAGCCAGCAGTCCTGGATTGTAAGAGGGGTCCCAAATGGAGAGGGTGTAGGCTGGGCTGAGGGACACACCCACTCCCTGTGCACAGATTTTGTGCACCAGGCCTCTAGTTATAGATAATACAGAAAAAAAATTAGATTTACTTACTTTGCTATGAATCCCACTCTTCAAGATGCTTTATTGTTTTGCTATTTAGAAAGTGCTAAGAAATTTCTACAACAGAACTTCACTGTTTTATTAAAGAATATTTTTAAATGAGCACTGAGCAATTTATAGAAAAATCCATGTTCACTTTGGCTCATGTGATTCCACCCTACCTGTTAAAGGCTCAATAAGCTGTTATTGCTTCATATTATTGAATAGTTGCAACTATGGAAACAAAAATATAACAGCTTCCCATTCCCACTCATTCTTCACATTTCCCTGAGCCTACTCTCTTATCTCCTTATGTTTTGTTTTTTTTCTTTCACTGTGTATCAGAATACACATCCACATTCTTTGAACAGTGTTTTCAGATCAAAGCACAAGTTTTCATCTGAAGTGTATTGGTTTCTGCTGTGTTTAACAATTAAGAAAGAAAAAAGCAGTGCTGACAGATTTCCCCTGTTCAGTTTCACATATGTGGCACAACTGATGAAACTGCGGATGCAAAAGCAGTATAATGTGCAAACACTCTTTTATTTTTTTCATCAGCACACACATTGAAATGGTTGGCTTATTGCCTAAGAATCAATTATCAGATATTTTTAATTTTAAGAACCTCATTTTTTTAATATAGAAATTGCAATCATTTTTCTTTTCTAAGTTTTTCATTTTTGCTTAACAAACTTATGTCAAAAACAAAAGTAGTAGCGTCTGTTGTTTCTGCCTAATAATTAGTACAGGCAGCACCGTTACAGAGGTTAGCACAAGGAAATCATTTGTTTCTGCCTACACATAGGATGTGAAAACACTTTTCAATATAAACATTCTCGAGATGATGGGTTGCAATGTGAAGACTTAAACTGCGGTTCTTGTGTAAATTCACGTGTTTGTCTGATAAACAAGAGCATGTTCCAAATGTTATCTATGTCTGGAAGTTTATACCAGGCCGAGACATCCACTTCTCCCCCGTTTGTTTGTTATACTGTGGACTTGGGACACTGCGGTGATAATAACATGCATTATGAATGAAGTACAGAAATAAGAAAGAGTGAAGGAAAAAAATAATAATCTTTTTTTCTCTAGTTACACAAATTGGTTGCTCCCCCAAAGGCCAAAATCCATTAACTACTGGGAAAGTCATTGAAATTCTTTTGCAGTCTTGTGAGTTGGTGTGGCAGAATAGGTCTTCTTTATTTAAAAACTTCCTTTGCAGTCAAAATAATCCCATCAGGCCTTCAGTATTTGGTGGCAGTGTTTTGATCTTTGAGAAGAAATAAACAAACTTGGAATTATTTTGGGACCCACTCACCACAAAGTGACCAGTTCATTTGTATAGAGCCCATATTAGTGCTAGCATAGCAACACCTACTGGCACTTTTATGAAGTAAAGTTGAAACCAACGAGGCCAAAAATCGGTTCTTCCATTTTATTGAGAAAAATTGCTACCTGGTTTTTACCTGTGATTTCTAAACATAAGAATGACTTCTTCCAAAGATCAAATGGGAAGGAAAACAACAGTTGTCTTTGTGTGTTGGGGGGTTGGGGCGGGGGAGGGGGGAGAGGACAGACCCTTTACATTTAGAGTGCTACTAAGACTACTGCTACCCTTCTCTGTAAACTGAGGTTGCCATTCAACCTGCTTCTAAAACGTATGTCATATAGTTTACGGTTGAGACTGATCCTCCCCTCTCCCCCTCCTCCTACTTCGTATTCTTTAAAAAGAGTCACACAGTTACAGGAAGCCATTCACAAGAGTACTGAATGGATTGAAATAAGCTAAGAGCCATCATGTTTATTTTTACCACAGATATGAAGTCTAGTCACCAAACAATGAATAATACAGCATGTAATATCAGAGTCTGCCAGATCTACCAACTCCTAAACAACATCTTCACTTAAGGAGACATTCAGGAATAACAAAGACCACACAAAAAAATAGAGCTGCAGAAGGTATAAGTACTGAAAAGAAAAGACACCCATATTGCTAGTAATCCCAAAGTTCAGATTCCACCAATATTTAGAAAAATCATAGCTCCTGCTTAGTTAAACTCGGCTATAATAATTTTGGGGGGAACAAAACAGCCCCAGAGCCCTGACCAGGTGGCTCAATTGGTTGGAGCTGTCCTGTACACCAAGAGGTTGCAGATTGTCAAGGCACATTCCTAGGTTATAGGTTCCATCCCTGGTCAGAGGTGTGAACTGGAAGCAACCAATCAATGTTTTCTCTTGTCTTCTCTTGTCTTCTCTTGTCTTCTCTTGTCTTCTCTTGTCTTCTCTTGTCTTCTCTTCTCTTCTCTTCTCTTGTCTTCTCTTCTCTTCTCTCCTCTCCTCTCCTCTCCTCCCCTTTCTTCCTCTCCCCTTCCCTCCCCTCACTTCCCCTCCCATTCTCTCTCTCTCTCTCTCTCTCTCTCTCTCTCTCTCTCTCTCCCCCCCCCCGCCCTTCCTCTCTAAAAAATCACTGGAAACATATGTCCATTAAAAAAAATAGTCTGAGAAAAATAAACAAGAAGCCATGTGCTGCCAATTAAGGAAGTTGTAAACTAGCACACTGATTGGCTGCTCCCCCCCCCCCCCACAGCTTTCTCAAGAAAGGTAACATGAAGTCTTTATTCATTGACAAGAAATCCACTGAAGGAATTCAGGGAGTGGGCAATACAGACTGTATAGTGAGCCAAGGCCTGAGGGAAAGTAAAGAGCACCCAATCGAGGGAAATTTGGTCAGTCTCCAAAAACCCATTCCCTCCTGGATAAGGTAGTAATTTTTACTGACAGTCTCCAAGGATTATATAAACTGAATGCCTGCTATTCCTAGTCCGTGCAATCCTATACATTTCAGTTAAATTGGCCTCCATAACATCACATTTATTGAGTTAACAATGTAGATACATTCATAATCCCTACAACAAATTGTTGTATCCCATTTGGTTTAAAGCTATTGAGATTGATGGACTCTTGGGGAACATTAGGGAATTTTGTGTTTCCAAAGCACAGAAATATGTGGGTTTTGCTCATGGCTGGAATAAGTCTAGACCTTTATCACCTGGTGGCTGGCTTCCTAGGGCCAGCTCCAAAATGCTCTCTCCGAATACTAGTCTTAAACCCTTTCTGAACACGCCTGCCAGATTTATTCATCTAAAATACTTTTTTTTTACCAAGTCATGTCCCTCCTCAGAAACCTTAGTTGCTCATCTTGACAAAGTATTTTCAAACTCCATAGCTTAATGTTTTGTTTTCCAGGGATGGGTCCCAACCTTCTTTGCAGCCACAGTTCTCAATAGCTCCTCACCACAAACCTTCCTCTTCTGTCAAGCTAACCAGCAGGTTAATAAACCTCTGTCTCTCAAGCACACACTCATTACTATTGACTCCATGTCTTCAGTGTTGGTGTTCGCTTCCTCCTTTATGCTACTCTCACTTCTGCTCCCCAACACACCCCTCCTTCAGTGCTTTCTCCATTCCCTCTGTCAAAATCTCCTGAAAACTTCTATGTGGACCTCAATAGTTATTCCAGTGCCACATGAAGAGTTCCCCTGATGTTCTTACTAAGTTTTTCCTGCTCCAGACATATACTATCTTATCATTTAGCTTTCTGTGTATATTTGCTCCTTCTACCTAATGTGGCAAGAAACTCCTCCAGAATACGGAGCACCTTTACACTTCTGTGTAGCCTCGATAGCTCCAAACACAGTACACAAACTGAGAGGTGGAAAAAGGGAGGAATGTAAAAAGCTTCAAAATTACTAGAATTATACTCTGAAAATGGCATGAAGTAACATCTAGAACAAAAAAAATAACATTTCACGTGCATTTTCATATTAGGTAATGTATTCGTATCTCAAAGTAGAGTCAAGAAATTCAGGAAACTCTCACAGTTTCTAAAGGAGAAGAAAATAAAAAAGATAATGGAATCAGAATGTGGGGTAAATATGACACCTTTCCAATGACTCAGTAACCCTTACTCATTCAAGGAGGATATTCACCCGAAATATCGCCATGGTATATTTTCGGCTCCTTGAAGTCAAATCACTGCATTTTTCTTTAAATTTTTTAATTGGAGAAAATTTATATACAAATCACTGCATGGGTTTTAATTGGAGCAAACTTATATACAAATCACAACATCCTTTGTAATTCATAATGTCAAGTTTCTTCTCACTGGATAGTACTTTTTTCACTTTAAAAAAGTAATAATTGTTTGGTCTTTTGTACCTACTGATTGGGGACACATCTTGGGGAATGCATTTTTACACTGCGTTAAAGGTTCAGGAAATCACAGGTGTAAAAATATGCTCTGAAACATAAGTAACTCTACAAATTCCATTTCTTTTTCTTATGACTACAGTTATGAAATATTCTTCAAAGGCAAAATTTCTTCATAATAAAAATGCACTTAACATCTCAGCAATTAAATCATTTTACATAAAATCCTCTTTTAAAGAATCATTGAAGGTCCTATGCATTCTTGCTGTTTGTTTTCCTACCCTGACAATCTCAAATTGCTTTTATATTGAAGTCAAATGTTATGATAAACCGGGCCTGCGATAAAATTGCTTTGGGGTATTTTTTTCAATGTAGTATTTCCTTCCAGTCATCAGCTTGAAGCTAGAATCACTCAAGGTTCTCAAAGGGCAAAAGATAATAAGTAATCTTCAGAGCCCTAGAGATCAACAGGCAAGCTGTCCTCCCCACAAATGTTATTAGTAAGAGAACTTCTGAGGAGTTGAAAGGAGAGAGGGAGGTGGAAAGGAAGAGAAAATAGTGCATTCATACCATGTAATTTCCCTATAAACCACTACATGAACCAAAGTAATATACCTAAAAGCTAAACAAAGTCTGGGCAAACGCTGTTAAAATAATTGGCCTTGAAGAAGATAAATAAGCCACTGCCTATTGATCCGAATCCTTTCTGCCTTTTAAATCTCACTTGACACACACAATGTTATTTCTCTTCATGACCCCAGTGTCTTGATCCGAAAACCTGAGCAGTCATTTCTCACTGAGAGGGAGAGAATTGTTTGGTTAACATCTGTTTTTTAGGCTCTTTTATTTTTAAGTTCTTGTCGAAACCTCTTTGATTTGCCTACCGGGGAATTGGAGCACATGCCATGTGCTTGCCGCCTAAATCTCTTTCCTCTTTATTTGTTCTACAGAATATTGATTTAGATTTTGGCCTATTCACATTGCTTTAAACTTTTAAACACTGTCTCTTATAGCTAGAGGAAACACTTTGCTGTAGCTAAAATGATCACCCAAGAGAACTTACTGGGAAAACACATAGACCAAAATTAGCCCTTGGCTCTGAATGTACAGCTCCCGATGAAACCAGTGGAAGCTGAACTCTTAGGATTTGAAGACACATTTTCCTTTACATTGAATATAAAGGCTTTTTTGAAAGGGTTGGGCTTGGGTTTCTGTTAAAGAAGCTGAATTAGCTCTTTGTCATATAATAAAAAGAGACAGCATTGCTTCTCCAATTTGTCTTCTAAGGGTTCTTTTGATATCTAACAAAATGGCAAAGACACCTTTTTTGTTTCTCTACACTGATTGTTTAATATTACAAGAACCAAACATTACATCAAGTATTTTTGGACTTGTATAGTTCCCACATTTTACTATAACATTTCCTAATCAGTTACAACAAAAATAACAACAACAACAACAGCAGAATAATGCTTAGAATCAAGATGGGAGGAAGGGGGGGCGGGGAGATGATGGTAGAAAGCCAGCAGTGTGACTCTCGGATGACGGGACATTTTTAAGTTCTGACTTTACCAGCTGCCATAAATCCTTCTCACTCTTTAGAAAGCTCTTTTTATTATACTGTGGACAGTGCTATGGAGGAAGTTCAGATTTCCTCAAATGTCTCACTGCAGTGAATCTTATGCTAAAATCCTCAGGATGGACTAATAGGCCCAAACTGACTCTAAAAGTCTGTGGCTCCATACGTTTAGCGAGATGCAAGTGGAATGCATCTGCTGACCACAGAAAACCTCTGCCCCATCAGGACCCCTCTCACAGCACAACTCAGCAAAACACCACTCATCCAGGGCACATCTGAATGCTAGCACAGTGCTACTAGTATCAGGTTGCTAATTTACTTAGGCGAACATGGTCCTGTTTTCCCCATCTGACCACAGATATAAAATGCATGTCACATAATTTTGAGGTAAGTAAGGGCAACAGCCATGCCTCACTTCTTTTTGCATCTCGTGTCCCTAACATAATTTCTGTGCAGAAGCAATTAACTAATGTTTATTGCATTTGATGAACAATGAATGAGAGACACCAGATGACACAAGAGGGTTACTAGAAAAACAAACCTGGAGATAATTTAATCCAATTCTCTACTTTTACTATAGGCACAGTCTAAATGATAAAGCAATTTGGGGAGCACAGAGATGGGAACCTGACCTAGCCTGAGAGGATGGGAGGTTTCCTAGATGGCTTAAATCTTTAATTGAGTCTCAAAAATTGCAAGAGGATGTGTATATGTGTGTATAAGTACTCCAAGCAATGACAATTATTCAAGCCAGGAACATGACAAGGGCATGGAGATGTGAATCTGTGTAACATGGATCAGGCTAGTTCAGTAAAGAAATAGTGGTTGTCTTTATTTGTTTAACCATCTATCACCTGTCTGTCTATCTATCTACCTATCTATGTTATATAAATCTATCAATCTCGCTCTCCATGTTTCTTCAAGGTTTCTATACATCCACCAGCTAGATAACCACAGTATTTAGCTCCTCTATAATTGAAAGCATTTGGAGGAAAGAAATGTAAAATGGCATCATAATCTTTAAATATTTAAGTTGACTCTTTCTCCTATGGGCATTTTCCAGTTTTTCCAGAATCTTTCCATCCAGGCTTCTGTGAATGCCACTCTCCTGTCAAAGAAAGTATCTCCTCTTTGGCCAGGAGCTGAGGATCACCCCTCAACTGCAGATTCCAGGGAGTATACTCCATAGCCTCTTGCTATAAGTTCCCCTTATTTACAAGTTCTGCGCAAACATTCCTACTGAGAGTTCCACATCTGTTTCCTTAAAATTTAAGTTTTGGGGTTTTGTTGTTGTTTTCTTTTCACTATAATGGAGGAAAGAGAAGTACTGTGTCAAGATCTCTAAATGTGGCTTCTATTTAGCTGCCAAAGGCTTTTATATTTTTTCTCAGGTATAAGTAAGTCTAGTCTACTGTATCCCTTCACTTTAGGAAGCACTTACAAAGTGTATGTATACACAGGATACACATTAGGCATTCAAATTGTGAATTGTTGAATTGAGTTACACAGAAATACTGTTGTTTAACCAAAGCTCAAGTAGCATATAATGAATTAGCTGGCATACAGTAATCATGTATTATTGAAATTGGTCATAATTTACTTATTATCTGCAATGGATTTCTGAAAAAATATTTCTCTTTCCATTAGAATTTCATTTTCAGTATTTGCTTGTCAGTTAAATCCGCACATCACTAATGTAACTTCTCATCATAGGCATAATTGAATATTCATGCCTAGCTCAAATCACTGTTATTCTGGCCTGTTGCTTTTCTTTTTTTCTTTTTTTCTTTCTTTTTTTTTGTCCCAGATAGTTAACTCATCATTTTGTATGGCAAATTTATTAGAGTTTGTCATTTATAGACTCTCTTTAAGTCTGTCTATTTTATGAACTGTAAATTTGGTAAGAAATTATATTGAATTGTTATGGAGAGTGAGGACATAAAAATTAGACACATGACTAATAATCTCATATTTGTTCCAGTCATAGAGAAATTTTATATTCTTCTTACTTTTGCTGAACATTCCAAGTAATGTAACAGAATTCTTCTACTACTTAAGTGTTCTTTTAGAGTATTACAGTCATACAAATGAAGAACCTTATTAAAGACCAAAGAAAATTAATCACTGAAAGTACTTTCTATGCATACAGACAGAATTAACTGCTATGATGTCATATCACAAAAAAGTACACGGTTCTTTCTACCTGATAAATAGACTTGCATTTTAATTTTTTATTAGATTATTTGGTAGTAGACCAATAAATGTACTCTAGCATCTTTTGTAGAAGTAATGAATTCTTTGTAATATGAGATTCCATGACAGCGCTCTGCTATTAATAAACTTTAGTGAGAGGAGAGAGAGACAGCTGAAGTTGGTTTGAGAATTATTGGATCTGCAGATTAGTGATATGAATGAGTCAAGTTCTACTATATCAAAAATATTATCCATAATAATTTGTATGCTAAACAGTGTATAATGACTCTGACCATTAGCACAAAATTCATACTGATAACCCAAGGCTGGCATGTTCCTTTACCAGACAACTTATGAAAACAAGCCCAAATTAATGTTGATTTTAATTTAATTAGGCTTTCTCTTGCCCTGTGGCTTCCCCAAATAACTCTCTGATAGCAAGTCAACCATTAATGGCTAAATATGACCTGAAACAATATATGTGCCATCAGGAAGTATGCAAAGGGAGAACTGGATTAACTTGAGTCTCCTATTGCATATTCTGTAGGATGTTCACTTTTTAAAAGCTTACATTCTGATGCTTAACATTCATTATCAATACCATATATGTTTAGCACAAAACATATCTCCTCCTATTTAATACCTCCTATATGAATATAAGTTGCATATTAACAATGTTACCCCTTATTATGCCCTGATAGAAAGCCAAAACTTCATGATCCATTATCAAAATAATATATTATTATTAATGAAGCAATAACAAATATAAAATCACTAAGCATATTCAAGCTCAAGTCACATAAGGTAATCTACACAGAATCCGCTCCGAGGTGTGCATCCTCTCTGTCTTTTTATTTCCCTGTTCCCCACTCCACAACATATAAGGTCTTGCAGTTCCTGAACACCCATCTGCTTCCCAACAATATCCCCCCTGTCCCTTAGACTGCCTTCATATCTCCTCCTATTCAACTTTGCCCTCGTTGCCAATGTTTTATCCAGTTTAATAATGTTTTACTGTAACCAATGGACACAGACACTAGGAGGGGGGAGGGCATGTGCCAGGGTGTGGGCGAGGCTGGAGGGAGGTCCAAGGAGGGAAAAAAGACATATGTACTACTATTTGTAATACTTTTTAAAAAATATATTTTTTATTGATATTTTACAGAGAGAGGAAGGAAGAGAGATACAGAGCTAGAAACGTCAATGAGAGAGAAACATCAACCAGCTGCCTCTTTGCACACCCCCTACCGGGGAATGTGCCCGCAACCAATGTACAACCAATGTACAACCTGGGGCCTTTCAGTCGGCAGACCAACGCTCTACCACTGAGCCAAACCGGTTTTGGCTATTTGTAATACTTTAAACAATAAGGATAAGGATACATGTGTAATAACTTAATCAATAAGAAATTTTTTTAATAAATTAAAAAACAAACAACAACAAAAAAGAATATTTTGCTCATTTGTTTTTCCCTTAGGATTATCTTCTGAAGAAGAAAAGCATCATTCAATGGTTACTAGTATTACTTAGAATTAAGCAACTACAAGACAGACTTTTAAAATGCCAAGGGTCATCAGTCCTCAGATCATCATTCCTGTGAGTTATTATGCAAAGAGAATCCTTATCTCTTCTTTCCCCTTGTGTTGTGTTACTAAAAGCCTCTTACTATTATCTTAGCTCTATTTGAACCTGGCCTCAGAAGGCAGATGGCTATGAACCAGTAATGGGGGGAGGGGACACACAAACTCTATCTCGCCACAATACAGATTAGAAAAATGTAGTCCTTGACCTCAAAAAATGTATTTGAAGGCTAGCCTCATCATTGTTGATTCTAAAGTGAAATAAATCAACAAATAGAATCCTAGAATCTTATGATTGTCAGGAGCTTAAGAGATCACTGAGGCTAACCATCGGAAAACACCCTCCGAGTGTCTTTCAGCTAAGAAAATTAATCCTCTGTGATGGTTAGACATTTGAGGCTGATCACCATTAAAGGGTTATATTTTCTGTGCACACTCGCAGACAAGGCACAGTATAAAGGGTTAAAACAGCATGGCTCTGAGACCTGGGACATTAACCAAGAGTTAATAAAATACCCAGCAAAAGGCTAAATGGCCTGAACTCTGTCAAGGTTAAAAGCAGAAATTACTACCCATGGAAAAATGACTAAAACTTCAAGTTATATAGACACACTGAAGCAGTCTCAGGAAATTTAACAATCTTAGCTGTAAAATGATGGGTTAACAATCTACACTTTCAGGGAGGAAAAAAAAAAGTAAGAGGCCAAAATAACAGTGATTTGAGCTAGGCATGAATATTCAATTTTCCCTATGATGAGAAGTTACATTAATGATGTGAGGATTTAACTGACAAGCAAATGCTAAAAATGAAATCCTTAATGGAAAGAAAAATATTTTTCAGAAACCCATTGCAGATAATAAGTAAATTATTACCAACTTCAATAAAGTATGATGATGAACACGCAAACCTTTAATGTCTAACATTAGGCATTACTGAACAATAGAGGTTTCAGAAAGATGAGCACCTTTTCATGTTGCTCCTTTTATTTTTAAAGTATCCACCTCTCCTTGAGATTTCTTTCAACTACTAATAAAAGAAAAGCTGTTAGAGGGTTTAAAAGGTATTCTTTACTTTTTAAAGGAATAAGAGAAAGTGGAATGTTCCTTCCCCACCCACCCCCACTGGTAAATGTGATTTTTTAAAATAGTATGTGATTGTTTTCTTGGACACGTCAATAAACACATGCTTATAATTTTTAGATTAATTTTTTTACCAGTAAACAATATTTAGACCTCCCCTAAATTAGGCATAACACAGAATTTATTTTTACCATATTTTAAATACAAAACTCTCCAACTGTATTCGATCAGTAGGTATTACTTTGTTGTTATCAAGGGCGAGGAAGAAAAGCTAAACCTTTCAAGCACTTCTTATTAACAGTGTTACTTCAGAGAGCAAAATGCATGTAGCATTCACAGTGGTTTGGCCCTTCTGGAGAAAATGCCCAAGCAGAGAATTATTTGTCAGGCAACTAGCAGTGCCAAGTGTGGAGAAAGTGATTCTTTCTGCTTTAGTGTCTATCTCTTCCTGGGTTAGAAAACCACTTCCCTCATCAGGATACAAATCAAAACCCCTTTCGGAAGCAGGATGGAAAAGATGGTCTGCAACTGAGGAAAGGTGCTAATTTCCAGTACCTCCAGTGACTGACCAAAATAAAAGAAAATAAGCTGGCCCAAGAAGGCGGGACTCGAGCCATCTGAGGAGTCAGAATTTCCAAGAACTTTCTGGCTGAAATAGCCTTTGAAGCTCTGCAGATGTCCAATCAGAAGAGAATACTCTCTCCTCCTCATAGTGAACTGGGATGAGTATTACACTCCAATAGAAGTCAGATGATTTACCACTGAACATTTGGAATTATCCTCCTGATGCTGTCTTCTGGACATAAATTTCTGGAATGGGGGGTGGGGGATTACTTGGAAAAAATAATTGCTTATCTTCTCTTGATCACATATTGAATTAACATGATTCAAATACTTATGTTAAACTTCAAGATGAGAGTGACCTCAAGAAATATTTTTTTCCAGTATTGAACATGATAGTACTCACCATAATAATAGTTCTAAGGACTTCTGAGTTAAAGAACTCTATATATTCTCAATGAGTACTTTTTATTGTATACAAGTATTCTTCTAGACCAGTGGTTTTCAACCTTTCTAATGTCGCGACCCACATGTTGAGAACTGCTGCTATAGAGCTTAAAACCATAGGAAAACACAGATATTTACATTACAATTCATTAACAGTAGCAAAATTACAGTTATGAAGTAGCAACAAAAATAATTTTATGGTTGGGGGTCACCACAACATGAGGAACTGTTTTAAAGGGTCTCAGCATTAGAAAGGTTGAGAACCACTGTTCTAGACAAACTTGGGAAATACCACACTAAACAATCAAAGTTGACATGAATATTCCTTTATGAAATACTAGAGGCCCGGTGCACAAAATTCATGCATGGGGGGGTCCCCTCCTCAGCCCAGACTGTACTATCTCCAATCTGGGACCCCTCAAGGGATGTCTGACTGTGCTCACACAATCCAGGACTTCTGGGCTCCCAACCACTCACCTACCTGCCTTCCTGATTGCCCCTAACCACTTCTGCCTGCCAGCCTGATCACCCCCTAACCACTCCCCTGCCAGCCTGGCTGATGCCTACCTGCTCCCCTGACAACCTGTTTGCCCTTTACTGCCCTCCCCTGCAGGCCTGGTCATCCCTAACTGCCCCCCCTGCAGGCCTGGTCACCTCTAACTGCCCTCCCCTGCAGGCCTGGTCTGCCCCTAACTGCCCTCCCCTGCAGGCCTGGTCTGCCCCAACTGCCCTTCCCTGCAGGCCTGGTCGCCCCCAACTTATCTCTTCTGCCAGCCTGGCCACCCCTAACTTCCCTTCCCTGCAGGCTTGATCGCCCACAACTGCCCTCCCTTGTAAGCCAGGTTCCCTCCCAACTGCCCTCCCCTGCTGGCCATCTTGTGGCAGCCATCTTGTATCCACATGGGGACAGACATCTTGAATGTTGGAGTGATGGGAGTGATGGTCAATTTTCATATTACTCTTTAATTAGATAGGATAAAGTCCTGCTGCATGGGTGGGGGCCAGCTGGTTTGCCCTGAAGGGTGTCCTGGATCAGGGTAGGGGTTCCCTTGGGGCATGAGGGGTGTGCAGGAGGCAGCTGGTCGATGTTTCTCTCTCATTGATGTTTCTAGCTCTCTATCCCTCTCCCTTCCTCTCTGTAAAAAAATCAATAAAATATATTTTTTTAAAGAAATTGTAAAAAGGTTTAGTAGTCTGATTTTTAGAGATGAAAACTTAATTGAAATGACAAATTTTTGTGAAAAGGGAAATATGGACAAAAACACACAGGACATAAGACCAATGATAGCATGTATCATCCCTTCTTATGACCCATTATATTAACTTAGCACACTGGTCCAAGCAACAGACATACTTTGTCTCTCCATCATTCTCCAAGCCTGCCTCCCACTCATCCACTCCACTTTTCTGCACTCTCAGAACTCCTCATTTCCCAATCCACTCCCTCTTCCCCTACCTACCTTGCCTTCCTGGGTAGATTCCCTGGTTCTGGAGAACATCTTTCCCTTAGACTTCAGCCATTACCATGACCTACTCTATTCCTACATACAAACCCTGCCTCTGACCTCCAGATCCACACAACTGCCCAGTTCCCTGGATCCACCAGAAATCATCAAACAGAACCCAGATCTCCTCACTACTAATTCACACATACGTAATTCTTCATATTGGATTCACTGACTCACTGTTTCTTCAATAAATGCTCTAATTTACCTTATTGAAAAAGGATAATCAAGATGATAAGTTCCCAGTTAGGGCAGATGATCATATAAGAGTTTAACATAGAAAAATATATTATTTCCCTATATATAGTCTTTTAATTAACCAAATATAGTACTGTTTTATTTTACTTTTTTAATTAAAGACTACAGAATTAGTGGCCAATATATCCTAACTTGAGTTTCACATTGGCCAGACTGAGCATATAGAGCTATTTAACACAAATAAGCAATAATTTTTGTGTGTAATAGAAATCTAAGTTTCCTAGGTAGACATTGTAGAAGAAAAAAATAATTTTCCTCTACCTTCTTAGGTTTAATATCAAGGCCTACAAATTACAGTTTACTTACATAATGCCTGGCCTGAGTCGCTCACTAGTTAAGCATCGGCCTATGAACCAGGAGGTCAAGGTTTGATTCCAGGTCAGGTCATCTGCCCTGGTTGCAAGCTCGGTCCCCAGTATAGTGTGCAGGAGGCAGCTGATGAATGATTCTCTCTCATCATTGATGTTTCTGTCTCTCTCTCTCATTCTCCCTTCCTCTCTGAAATCAATAAAATATATTTTAAAATAAAAAATATCTACTCCTTGCCCTAACCAGTTTGACTCAGTGGATAGAGCGTCAGCCTGTGGACTGAAGGGTCCCAGGTTCGATTCTGGTCAAGGGCATGTACCTTGGTTGTGGGCACATTCCCAGTAAGGGGGTGTGCAAGAGGCAGCTGATTGATGTTCCTCTGTCATCAATGTTTCTAACTCTCTACGCTTCTCCCTTCTCTTTAAAAAATCAAATAAAATACATATTTTTTAAAAAATATCTACTCCCATAATACATATTAATAGGAGGGAAAATGATTTTATTTATAAGTATAATGAGTACACACAGGCACACTCAGTGATGAGTAATTCAAAGGAGTGGTTAGAATCGGGTATATGCTATCTTAACAAAAGGCGATGAATTGTAGAAAAGTAATAAGAAAAAGGAAAAAGAATCTAGGCATTAAGGGAAGTAAATTGTTAGAAGATAAACTATATGAGGGGAAACTAATGGGAGAGTTATGTTAGTAAAGTACTGACTTTAGGCCTCCTTTGATAAGGTGGGCCAGGAGAGGACAGGGGGACACTCCTTCACAAAGGGAAGTTTATGTCCTGCTTGTAGGTAGAAAGGGGAAACACAGAGAGCTCCTCCTGTGCCTGTTGTTTCTTAATTGCCTTCAACACAATACAATCTTTATGCCAAGTGCCATGCTTTGAGGTAGTATATTTCAATCGCCTTTAGCATAAACTGAAATGAGAAGAACAGTGCATTTGAAACTGTAGGAATGTGAAAACATCCAGCCTTGGACCCAGGGAAAATTTATTTTAAAGTGATGGCTCTTTTATTTCATTTTGTGAAACTGATGCTCGATTCACAACATATGAATTATATTTGATCTGTAGAAAATAAGAAGACTTGAAACTAAGTCAACAGATTTAAAAATATGGATAATTCCTACATTGTCTATCCAGAGCACGATTGACCAACTTACTATGCTTATCTCCCTATCTTACTAGGGAGTCACACAAATAAATATTTGGAACCCGAGACCTTCAAACAAAAAAATGCTTATGCTCTATAAGTAAATACCCTATTACTGGCAGGGCAGTCTCTCATTTATTATAGCTTTTAATGTATCTTGGGAAAAAATAAATGGATAGTTTTATTCCTAATTATGACAAACAAGAATCTCTAATTCAAGAAAGGAAAAAAAAGCATGTTTTGGGGGGATCTATTAGAGCAGAGCTTGTGTGGTTTCTCTCTTCAAGCCAGTGGAAGGAGTACTGTGCTTCTGGTGATGAGTACGGAGAGGAAGTATGGAATAACAGAACTCAAAAATACCATTCAACTGAGAGGAAGATCATTTTGAAGAACCTCACAAAAGTCCACATCAAGCACTAAAACCTCCATCGTTTCCTCTCCGTCCACCCCTCCATCCCCCCACCCCCCGCCCCAACGCCCACCTCTCTCACTTACTGCAATCGGTCTTTATTTTTTTTTCTATCTAAGGAACTAAGATTTCGGTAACATGAATATTTTTTATTTTAGTCTCAGGACCTTTTATGTATATGATGCTTCCTGCCAAATAGTTGAGCCATTAGAATTATAGATCTAGCCTGTAATATTGTGTGTTGTCCTTTAGTTGACCGTCTGCACCAATGAAAGGCACTGTTGTGAAGACATGTCCCTTTGCCCTTGTGGTTACCATTTTATTCCACAGGATTTCCAAGGGTGAAGCTATTATATTGCTCCAGCTACTGTATTCACCCTATTGAGTCACATTTTGGCTTAAAGCCTAATAGAAGGCAGAGTCAATACTGAATTCAGATGAATTTATTCTTCAATATTTTTTAAAAGACTCTTTTATAACTGGCCTGACTGGCAATTAACAGCAGCATATTGACAGTTATAAAATCACAATAACATAGACATATGTGTCATTTAAGAAATGCATTTAAAGAAAGAATTCATATGTACAGTGAATTTCTTTTAACCTGTTATTGATTTTAACCTAAATTCAGAAACACTTTTTGCTGGCAAAAATTTGACCTCTGCATGTAATATTAGTTATAACTAAGAATGTGGTTATTCATATAAAATCAAATATTTTAAAGAAAAGTAACATTGTTCTGACAAAACACTAACAAATTCTTCAAAATTTTAATATAAATTTTTAATGTTTTTATAAAAACATTATAAAACAGAAATAAATAATAAAACTACTATACTAAGAGAAACTCTGAAAGCCATTATGCCTCATTTGATACTATTTGTATGGAGAAAACAAATTCTAAATCTAAAATATTCTACCTTCCACAAGCCTCAAAATACTTCAACACTTGAGGCAATTGTCTTAATTTTTATTTTTACTTTAAACACAGATTGAGAAAATGGGTCTCTCTCTAAGTAGTTGGGTTGAACAATCCTTGGAGTCATTCTGTTGCTAACTTGCTGTGTTATCCTAAAGAATTTGCTTTAAATCTCTAGATTTTGGTTTCCTCATTTATAAAATTAGGAGTAACAGGAAGTATGTACTTCACTGGTTTTCACTTTAAGGTTCCTTAGAGATGCTTCAGAGACAGCATGAGAGAAGCTCACGTTGGTCTCTGTTATGTACTGAGGTCCCACAAAATGAAATCATGAAAAAGTGGGTTGGAGAGGATTCAGCTAATTCCCAAAAAACTCTCAAATAAACCTATGGCCTAAGTAAAAATAGGACGCTGGCTACCTAAACACAGACCAGGACACGCCTCCATCCACACCATACCTGCAAACTGGCTGTTGCCGCAAACCTCTTCCATACAGAACTTCTCAACACACCACTGGACCCACTTACTATACTATTTTTAAAGGGTTATTTTGGATTTCTTTCCTCAATTTTTTAAATAACTAGTATAATAAAATGAGTATGGGTCTTAAGGTTGGAAAATTGGGACTCAAATTTCTAATCTGATTTCTGTGAAACCCTGGGCAGGTTCTTCAATATCTCAGAGCCTCAGTTTCCTCATTTTAAAACCGAGGATAGTAATACCCAGTCCACAAAGTTGCTGGGGTTATTAACAAAATACTGCATGTAATTGGAATATTTAAAAACTGGGTGGCTTTCCCTGCGCTGTGAGGACTCCCAATCCTTTGAGCTGGTACCTCTAAGGTGTCTGATAATCCTGGAGATAACTTACATACATAGGCATCCTTTGCCTTTCAAATTATGGTGTCCTCAAACTTTACCTCTGCCTCTCTCCACATGAAAATCATCCTCACTTCAGGTTTCACCATCATTCACAAGTAAAAGTGTGGTCATCTGAGGTGGTCTATATAATTCTCTCTCTTCCTGGCTTCCTCTTCCACCTCTATCTCCACCTTTCCATTCCATGACTCCCCAGGATTAGCCTGGGGGCTCTTAACTGTCCTCTATTATGATAAGCATGCAGCTTACTGTAAAATCTTGGCAATAGCTATTTCTAGCTCACACATTGTGCATGCATTATTTTCAACAGTTACAGAAAATATAATTCTAAAAATGTCTAGACATTGTAATTACCTTCCCAACATTTATCCTATCAATTCCTCATTATTTAATAGTTACAATGTTTAAGATATATTGTGTTATTCAAAGTCTGGTCCATGGATCAAAAACTGTCAACATAGCCTAGAAACGTATTAAAAATGCAAAAATCTAAGGACCCATTTCATACCAATGAGTTGGAGCCACAGAGAACCTCATCTTGCTTACCACACAAACCTTGAGGGTTCATGCAGTGCATGCCTAAACCAATCAATGCCATGCATTCCTGGTCTCTAGAATTAATTTAGGATATGGAAAATGCTGAGATTGTCCGATCAGCATGATGCTCAGGATGTATGCCTGTATTTGTGCTCACAGCCCTCTCTTCCCCCCAACACCATTCCTCAAATATGAATAAGAAAGCACGAAACTCTTTTTGTTTTGCACAGGCATCTTATAACAATGAAGGAAGACGAAGCCTGGTGACAAACACAGTACAAAGAAGGTCTCAGTGAGTCTCAGTGCGATGGAACCAAAACTCTGAAGAAGTGTCTGTCCCCTGAAGCTCATCCTAACTTTTTGACATATAAGCAAGCAAATTCAGCTTACTTTTTGAGGGTGAGTGGTAAAATCATTACCTAAGAGCCAAATCTGGTTTCTACTGTTCCCAACTAAGAATGATATTTATAACTAAAAAGGTATAGGAAAAGAAGAAAGGGGAAAAAGTGAAGGGAGAAAAGGAAAAAGAGACATATGGGGTCCACAAAACTTAAAATTCTTACTATCTAGCCCCTTACCGCAAAGGTTTGCTGACCTCTTTTACCAATGGAAACGTCTAGATGCTCTCTCTACCTTTCCACACATGCAAATGGCCTGGTCCCTAGCAGCTACTCAATTAATATTATTTCTCAATACCACTCTCCTATTAAATTCTTCCTTCTCTAGAATTCTATGATGCAATACATAAACGAGAAAGTAAAATATGCAAATATGATGTATAATCATATTTTCTTACATCTATAATTCTTTATTTTCATCAAGAGATTGTGTTGCATTATATAACACAATCTAGAATATTAGTTATAGAACAAGACTGCCTGGGACCCAATATTGATCACTCACCAGTTGTGAGACTGTGGGCAAGTTATTGAACCTTGTTATGCCTCACTTTCCTTACTTAAGTTGGAAATAATATTTATAGTTCCTACCTCATTAGGATGACATGTAGGTTAAATAAACTATGAGATATGTAAATCACCTCAAATAGTACTTAACACATGGTAAAACAAATTAATAAAGGTTATCTCTATCATATCTCTCCTTAACAATATTCTAAAATGTTTAAATACCAATCAAGATTCATCCTAATGTTGGTAGAGATATAAAATTGTTCAACCAATGTTTACCACAGTGGGGAATAAAGATCAACACTACAAACTTTTTCTAGCTGATCACTAATAGACTCACTAATATTTTAACACATTGTTCTTGAGTAGTGGTGGTTCTGGACAGGTGAAAACATTCTTTGTTGCCTACCAGTTCTCAAATTGTGGACACAGGGAAAGGAGCAAGAAACAAGTACCTAAAGAGATTCATATTCCGCTTTATCCTTTATTAGTTTAAGAGCAGATTTTAAAAAAAGAAGAAGAAGAAGAAAGAAACTATGGTATATTTACACAATGGAATACTATGCAGCTGTGAAAAGGAAGTAATTCTTACATTTTGCAACAGCAAGGATTATTATGCTGAGCAAAATAAGCCAGTGAGAGAAAGACAAATCCATATGATCTCACTTACATGTGGAATCTAATGAACAAAATAAAACCAGAGGCATGGATTCATGGAAATGAATGACAGTTGTCATCCCAGAATGGGGAGATAGAGCCTGGATTTAAGAAGGTGAAGAGATTAACCAAAGAACATACTGGTATATGCATAGTCCATAAAAACAGACAACAGTGTGGTGAAGGCCAGAGGGAAGAGGGGGTTGGGAGGAAGTAGGTAAAGATGGGGGAGATGGAACATATGTAATAGTGTCATCATAAATAAATAAATAAATAAATAAATAAATAAATAAATAAGGAAGCAAATAAATAAATGCTAATCTGCCACTTCTGGGAATAAGAAATGTCCCCCAGAGCATTCCTTTTGACCTTTCTAACTTCCTTTCTTTTCTTTCCCTCTGGCTTTATTTTTAGATAGATATCAAACAGGAAATTCCACTCCACTAAGAAATGGTGAATTTTCTAGCTAGAGATCAGAGGGTGGGACCCATTGGGAAATCAGTAATGGAGAGCGGACAGGAGAGGGGGGTGGGCAGGGGAAGGAAAAATGGACGCTGGTAAAACAAGAGGCTATCTCTATTTTTCCCCCCACGAGGGATGAAACCAGTAGCTTCCATTTATGCCTAAAGAACAACTTTTAAATAACGCACTAGGTGATTTAAGACAAAATTCAAAAAATCAAAAGACTGGCAAGACCTACAGAGCAGATATAGCCACAGAACTGTTCTAATGCCCCAATACCGGATGGAGGAGGGTGTTCAGGGTACTGAGAGACAGAACAATGATTTGCCACTTACTGCTAAGTGTTGCCAAATGTGCTTTAAGTACCTCATGTACTGGAAATACACTGCAAATGGCCTTCCCTGTGTTGTGAATAGGAACAAAGCTTTTTGTTTCTTTCCTGTTTACATTATCGATCACCACATATTCAAATCCACTTCTGCCTGTGAGAAACTGTTTAATAGGATGTACTTTATAACACTTTGTACCTTTCGGATTTGAAACCCTAAGATGTGTTACACAGTGTGACCTTTCTAAATGAATCTATTGGCCTCAAAGAAGTTTCAAATTCTTAAGCCAGGAAATACGAAATCTCGTAGCTACCAAAAACATTTCACGAATTATTCTGAAATTCTCAAAAACAACATTAAAGTTGAATCTGAATTAAAGAATCAAATGGAAACTTAATTCTACAGATCGATATTACTAAGAATCTCTGGCATTGGGTTCTCCAGTGCAGGGGATCTAGGAGGTGTCTTCCAAGTTGAGAAGTTGGCATCTTTGTTGAAGCTTTCCCATAAAAAGGTAAAAAATGTTATATACTTACATTACCAAACTGGCAAGCTTCCTTAACAACAGTAGAAACTGCTCTGAGAATCATAAAATTACTTTTCATAAAAATAGTGATTAATAAGTGATTTAATACTATGAAAGCTTTCTTAAAGTTTTAATCTATTAAAATAATCAGAAATTAAAGTGCCTTTTAGTATGTCCTCTTTATCACATTTAACTTTGTTTTTAGCCAAGAAATACTTGCTTATAATAAAATTAATGGCCCGGTGCATGAAATTCATACACAAGGGGTGGGGGGGGGGGCAAGGGGGAGACAGTTGTCCCTTAGCCTGGCCTGCACCCTCTGCAATCTGGGACCTGATCAGGCCTAAACTGGCAGTTGAACATCCCTCTTGCAATCCGGGACTGCTGGCTCCTAATCACTCACTTGCCGGCCTGCTCACCCAGAATTGCCCACCCCCTGCCAGCATGCTCACCCCCAACTGCCCCTCCTGCCAGCCTGATCACCTCCAACTTCCCTCCCTTCCTGGCCTGATTGCCTCTAACCACTTCTGCCTCTGCTCTGCCAACATGGTTTTTTCCAGAAGGATGTCTGGAAGTTCTTCTGGTCTAATTAGCATATTACCCTTTGGTGCACAGGTGAGGGCCAGCTAGTCTGCCCTGAAGGAGGTCCCGAATCAGGTTGGGGGTCCCCTTGGGGAATGGGGCCAGCCTGGGCTAGGGGCCTAGAGCAGTTTTCAGGCCTGCCATGCCCCATTCGGGGTGGGGGTCCTCACTGGGGTGGTGCCGGCCTGGGCGAGGGACTGGGGTGGTATGCAGGTCGGTCATGCCCCCATCAGGGGGATGTGGCCAGCCTTGGTGAGGGGCTGAGGGCCATTTGTAAGCTGGTCATACCCCCATCGGGGTGGGGGTCTCCGCTAGGGGGCATGGCTAGCCTGGGCGAGGGGCTGAGGGTCATTTTCAGGCTGGCCACATCCCCTTCAAGGTGGGGATCTCCACTGGGTGGTGTGGCTGGCCTGGGTGAGGGGCTGAGGACCATTTCAATTTTCAGGCTGGCTACACTCCCTTCAGGTTGGGGGTCTGCGTTTTGAGGTGTGGCCATTTAAGAGTGGTTTGCAGGCCAAGCCCCTGGATTTGTCCAGAAGGACATCTGGAAGGTCTCCAGAAGGTCTCCCGGTCTAATAAGCATATTAATATTTTATTAGTATAGGCTAGGGGCCCAGTGCATGAAATTCATGCATGGGGGGGTGTCCCTCAGCCTGGCCTGCACCCTCTCCAATCTGAGACCCCTCAGGAGATCTCCAGCTCGGACATCCCTCTCGAAATCTGGAACCACTGGCTCCTAAATGCTCATCTGACAGCCTGCCTGATCAGCCTTAACCACTCTGCCTGCTGGCCCGCTCAGCCCCAACTGCCCCCCCCCCGCACCAGCCTGCTTGCCCCCAACTACCCCTCCTGCTGGCCTGCTCACCCCCAATTGTCTCCCCCATCCCTTCTTCTCCCCCTCCGCCCCCCCCCCAGTCTGATCACCTCCAACTGCCCTCCCCTCCTGGCCTAATCGCCCCTAATCGCCTCTGTCTTGGCCATTCCACCATGGATGTGTCCAGAAGGTCTCCCAGAAAGTCTCCTGGTCTAATTAGCATATTACCCTTTTATCAGTATAGATACTGAAATGGTACAAAAGGGTGACTATACCTACATATATAATTCCCTTCCACAACAGACACCATCACAGAGGAAACTATTACTAATAGTTCATTGCATCCTTCTCAAAATATTTCAATACAATATAGGAATTAATCCTTTTTATTAACACCAATGGGAGTATCTTCTGCACTTTGCTTTTTTTTTAACTTAATAACATTATTTATATATTTCCATCTGATTCTTGTGGTCATATACTCTTTTCCATCTAATGATCAAATCCTGAAGTCTGAATATCGTAACACAGGCACAAAATTGTATGTATGTTTTTCCAATGCATCTTCTACCTATATGTTAAATAAAAGAATGGTTAGTCAGGTATGTATGAGAAATGCTTGGTTAAAAAATATAAACAGCCTTCTTTCTTGTTGAAAGTTTCAAATTCCTGAATGTGGTAATTTGCATTAGTGACTCATTAAAAGATGTATGCAGTACATTGCATTTTACAAAGTAACTATGCAAGGAATTTTCTTGCAGAATAGCTTTTGAAATTGGTATTCCATGGAACACAACTTTGGGAATTGCTATGGCATCTAGCTTAATCATCCTAAAAACTCTGGCAGACAAGTTGTATTATGCCTGTATATAAAATAATAAACTGACACACAGAAAGTTTAAGTGACTCTCCTATAGTCACCAGCTGGTAAGCAACAGAATTGATATCAATCCGCCAAATCTATCCTCTGCTCCCTGCACCACAGAACTCATCCTTTTAGCATCACTAGGAACTACTAATATTAAAGAAGTATTCCTTGTCTTTAACTGAAGAGCTTAAAAACATTTTGACAGTATAGCTCTGGATATCGGAATGACCAAAAAGCACACATACTACAGATTAAATGTGCAACAGGATGACAGGGAAGGAAGAAGTGATTGTGGACACAGGAGTCCTGGAAGGCTAATCTGTATGACCTGGAGCATGTTCCTCATGTCCCTCTGTACTCCTTTCCTTCAGCCATACGTCTAAGACAATGTACTTCTGGTAGCATTTGAAGTAGATCAAATGAAAGCATTCACATGAAGACTGACAACTCAATCAAGGTTGGTTCTTATTGCTACCTCCAATATTTATTTTCAATTTCCTTCCACCCTTATTACCCTTTACACTATTTGGAAAAATTAACCATTTCACACAAAAAATTATATATCCTTTCGCCATGATTCACATAAAGTCCCAAACATACTGGTATTCAAAACGCTAAATCTTCTTAAAAAAAACAAAAACATCTCTCTAAAATAAAAATTGAAAAATATCTTTTAAGACATCTCAATCAAATTTGCAATAGCATGTATGGATCTGGAGAGTATGATGCTAAGTGAAATAAGCCAGTCATAGAAAGATAAGTAGCATATGGTTTCACTTATATGTGGAATCTAATGAACAAAATAAACTAACAAACAAAATATTTTATAAAATAAGTATATTTTCAAAATAACTGTCAAGCCTTATTATTTTTGCTCACAGATTAGAAAATGATAAGTTGAAACCAGTTGTGGGGGAAAAATGGCATTGGCCTTAGATGATGAGGATGAGAGAAAATTCCAGCATATGGTCAGGAAGTGTCCTGGAGGAAGAATAAGAAAGACATTGACTTTCCCTCTCTTATTGACTTAAAATAGAAGGTAGAAAATTACTAGGAGGAGACAAGGAGATGTCTTTTGGAGAAGGCAATAGAATATAGGAAATCACTATTCCTCCATAATTTTCCCCATTTAATATCAGAATTCACCTGTAGTGACTTTTCTCTAATCACATCAACAGCCCCAGGAATATAAAAAATCCTTTAATACTCAGTTTCTAGTATTTGCTTTGAGTTGCTTACTAAATTGTTAGCAACTTGATCCGTCTCTTGCTATTTCCTGACTTTCTGACAAAGTCTCCTCTTTCCTGCCAGAGATATATATGACCTCTTCTTGGCTTCGGCAGAGATAATGCCATTTCTTGGACTGGTGGGCCTCTTGCCCCAGTATATGCAATGTCGCCTAGTAAATTCCCATAGTAACATGCCTTAATTTAACATCAACTGCTCAGTGCTTATTTTATACAGGGTAATCAACCACCCACCCTCACCCTACTAGATATAGACACCTTAAATAAACCAAGTTGCAATTGCAGCTTATACATTTTTTAATTGCTACCTTAATTTTTTTAGCCTGATTTTTTAGCTAAAATTTTATATGGGAAAAAAGCTTCTAAATATCAATTTTTTTTTTATTTTGGTCATTACACCACACACCTTTTATGCACCAGTTTACACATTCTGTTGCCTTCAACTCTTTATTCCAACCACTGCTGCAGCCACCAGTGCTACGCAGGCTTCAGCCACCTTTGATATGATGCAATCTGACAGCCCTTCACTCTGAACGATGGGGACAAGAAGCCAGTGGATAAATACTATGTCTCTGCTCGTCCCCTCATTGGTTCTGAGGTTTATTTCACATGGTTTCTCAGGAGGTCCCAAGCGACTGGAAAACCATTTGCCCATTGGCATAACCAACTTGATTAACAAGTTGGTGAACTGGCTCTTCCTTCTACCTGTGTCACCACACACACACACACACACACACACACACACACACTCCTTATCTTCAGCTCCCTAAGATTATACTCACAAATAACTCCTCACAGAGGCCTCTGCTTCAGGCCCTGCTTTTGAGGGAAAGCAGGTGTATTCATTAGGGTCCAGTTACGAAACAGAAACCTCACCCGAAATTTGAACAGAGAAAATGTAATAAAAGAATTATTAACTTGTAACAGGGATTAATTGCAATGGTGTAAGAGAATAGTAAAGAAGATGAGAAGAACAGATAAAGAAAGCAATCACTACTTCTAGAGCTAAGACAAAGTATTCGAATAAGGAATACATCTGCAAGAGGGCTCTCCCAAAGGCTAAATCAAACCTCATTAGGGAGTGTGTGGCTGCGGTCTTCAGATGGATGAGGAATTAGCTGGACTGCCATTGGCCAGGGCTGGCCAGCAGGAAACTGCCTTTTGGGGTGCAAAAGAAGAAGTCATCCTCTGGGAAGCGAGAAAGACTCTCGGGGAAGCTGCCCTGTGGGTTCTGATGAGACCCTCGAGTAAGCTGCTGGCAAAACTGGCCAGGAAGCCATCCTCCCCAGTGTTGCTGAAACTCACTGGGAAACCAGCCCTGGGGTGTTAGTAACACTAGCAGGATAGTGATCTTGACATGGAGCAAGAAGAAACAAATACACTGAGAAGACCAGAGCAACTCCTTCCTCCTGCTGTGTCCTTCTACCATCAAAGCTTAACACTGCCAGCTGGCTAAGGGAAATGCTCACAGGTTCCAACACCAGTAGGACAAAGCAGGAAAAACAAGGGTAGATTGGGACCAGAGAGGCAATGAGTGACAAGCAGCACAACACAGCAAAAACAGTATTCTACCAATAATGGATAATAAAGGTTCTTTCCCCCTAGAGTTTACCAAATTAGTCAAGACAAAAAAGTTCAGCCAGGAGCAGCAGTTTCCTTCCAGGATCTGCCCCAACCACCCCCATTACCTGTCGTTCTTTCTCTTTACCCTCCTGTTTCCCAGCTCACAACAGTACCTGAGCCTTTCCTACTTTCATGATTTAAATTGTCCACTCATCGGCTGCTCATATCCATGACTGTGTGTGAGAAATGCTCTTGTGACTCAGTTTGGACCACAAGATCTCACACAGGCCACTTCAACCAATGAGCTTCCCACAAGAGAGAGGTGTTCAGCGCCTCCCTCTCTCTCTCACTTTCCTGCGTGTAAAGTACTAACCACATCCTTTGGGTCCAAAGTGAGTAGGTGATCTCATTATGTCAACTTCTTTCTCACTCAATGAATCCATCATAATGATTTGTAAACTTCTAATAAAAATACTGCCAAACTCCTGTTATTAAAAACATTCATTTTGTAGTCACACAAACCAGTGTTCAAATTCTGGATCTGCCATCTGCTAATTGTGTCCTCTTGATCAAACATGTACACTTTTTTTAAACCTTATTCTGTTCTATAAAATGGAGATAATGTTTACTTCATACAGTTATTTTGAGAATCATAAAAAAGAAGCATTTATTCCCACAACAAATACTTTTTGACCACCTACTATGTGTCAGAAATCTTGCTAACCACTAAGAGAAAGGTAATGTATATAAATATCTGAGGGCAAGCTGGTATATTCATCATAGTAGATACTTAAAAGGATTTCCTTTCCTTTATGATTGTGCACATTGTCCATAATGAGTGAGAAACAAAATGTAGGTATCATTATTCCTCTTATTTGGGTGTCTTTGTTTTATAGAAAGCACAGAACAAAAATCTTTATAGATTACATTCATATACTAACATTATTAGGGCTTATTTTTATAAGGATACCCAGGTGGGGTGTTTTTTTTCATGAGTGTTTCAAAAATTAATTATTCATATAGAATATGCCAAAAGAGGAAAGGATCTCAGATATGCTGCTGTGTGCGATTAAGATCATTGTTAGTGGGCATATATACTCTCTATTGCACCCATTATAAATACCAGTACATACGCCAAGTACCTTGGACATTCTTATTATTTCAAAGACTTTTGTAAGCATGACAAAACATTAACATTTTACGTATGGGGACGGAGAGGTTAAATGGTTTGCCCAAGGTCACTCAGTGCATCAGTGACAGAATCACTAGTTAGACTTCCAGCGCCAAGGCCCTGCTGCCTCTTCCCTCTCCTCGAGAGAACATTTGCCTACAGTGACGCCTCGTTGCTTTTTACTCTGCTCTTCTTAGAAAATACACTGAAGGGAAAAAAAAAGTGTATTTCTTGCATTTTCTCCCAAATCAAATTAATCAGAAAATAAAATTAAAGCACATTTATTTAGCAAAAAAGCGACTCTTTCCATTAATGAGAATTTTATTAAATATAAGTAAAATATTTCAGGCAATTTCTTTCTTCCTGGTTTTTTTCTCCCTCTTCCTTTCTCAGATTTATTGAAAAGCATTTTTATTAGTGCAATAATAGGCTCCGGGACATGCAATTATATTGAGATGCTGACACTTTCCTGTTAGTTGCAGCCTTTGGCCTGAGGCCAAACGCTGAGCCCGAGCGTATGAGTTTCTCTGCAAGCAGTCCTGGCATGCCACTCCCGTGCATTTGTCCTTACAGCAACCTCCAATTTTCACCCGCTGTAGAGAGCATTAACTAATGTTTCCTCCCAGTGCAATTAATTGATCCAAATAGATACTCCCATCTCTTTTTTTTAGGGAAAACCAAGAGTTCCATATGAAATTTTTGGAGGATGGAGTAAAGGACAGTCCTGATAAGAGAAGCTTTGACTTCACTTTCATTTGGGGAAATATCATAACCGGTTTCATTACTTTATGAGTCAGTTATAAACATAAATGCAAATGCTTATCTCTTTGTCATGAGTTTCTCTATAGCTTTCGCTCCGTACATTTTTTATTGCAAATCCTCCTCCTTCCAAGCTCAGAGCCAGAACATTTTAAAGCAAAAGTCTAGATAGCAACTATAAATAAAAGACAGAAATCTAACCTCAGGAACTTTTTAAAAATTTTTTCAGGCAAGAATAAGCCAGCCTTTAAAAAGAAAAAAGAAACCACCAATGGATGCTTCTGAATCCACTCCCACTTTTGTTTAAAGACACAAAGTCCCCAGTCTTAAAGGAGTCTACCGTTGCTAGATTCTGTGCCATCAACCCGCCCCACATATCCCAACCTCCTTCTTGAAACACTGTATTGTTAGAAAACCCACATACAGACCTTCAAAACTTTGCCTTTCAGTTAGACGTAAAGAATGAGAACACACACACACAACTCGCCCACACCCTCTAAAGATGCCTCTGGCCTGAATGTGAACTAAAACAAGGGGCAAAGTTGGTACCTGCCTTCCCTAGGTTTGCTCAACAAATATACTGGTGACCTTCAACCCCCACAGGTCCTATGTCCAGTTTGACAAAGCCTGATGGTGTTTTGGGTGTCATTTCCTCAACCAGGAGGTTGAGCCTAGAAAAATTAGTCCTTCTGACCTAGATTTGCCTTTTATATTTCCTTTGAACTAGAGTACCCCAGCATTGACTCTATTTCCCCTTCCTCGCTCATGAATAGGGCCATCCTTGGTTTCCTGGGGCCATTTCAGTCCTGCTGGATTAGGATCCTGACTGCAGTGTATCTCTTATCAGTTTCCTTTCCTCAGTACTGACCAGAATCCTGCTTTAATCTGGTCAGACCTCCTTGGAAGCAGAGCAAACCCACCCTGTGATAAGTATTATTGTGGTCACTTCAAGACTTTCATGTCAACCCAGATCAAGTCCAATGGGCAGTCCCTTGGATACTGACTGGACTCCTGATCGCCTTCCTTTAGGTTGGCCCTACAGCCAGGTACTAGACAACTGAAGCCCCAGTCCTACACAACCACCTCCCCCCCCTCACCATCCAGAGATGCCACATGCCTCTGAGCTAGTCTCAGGGGTTCAAGTGGCATAAAAGTCAGAGATGATTATGTAAAGGGACAAGAGTTTCTAGGAGTCTCTGTGGTCTGGAATATTGTGAGGTGGGGGAAATTGCAGTTGTAACCAGAATAGCCTTCTTATAGCAGAGGGGAAATTATGATGAGGTATCTGTTGACACTGTACTGACCACCAAATCAACTCCATTTTAGCCTCACAGAGAGTTAAGAGGAAGGAATGAAAACTGCTGAGAGGCAGGAACAGATAAGGGCCTGACAAACAGTAATAAGTGAGACTCTGAGTCGGCTCTCTCTCTCACGTATAGATTAAGGAACCACATTCACACACTGATAGAGCAAGAAAATACAATCTACACCCATTTTGAAGCATACACATGTGTTATTTCACCCTTTTATGTAATCAAAATATGACCAAGAATATAAAATATAGAAACATCTATGTATATATGCAGGTACATGTATGTATGTATGTATGTGTGTATATTTTATCACACATATATTTAATGTGGTCATTAGATTTATCACAGTACCCACTGAAACCTCTTTTATCAGTGAAGGCATCTCATGTTTCCTACCTCGCAACCCCTCATATACCCTTCCCTAAGTTCCCTGACAGCTCTCATCATTTATGTGAGTTCCGTTCCCTTCCCACTTGACCCAAAGCCAGATTACAGGGCATGGCTATCTCCTAACCTCTGCCTTCTATCACTGGCAATGCATCACTGATTTGCCTTCATCTTAAACCAGCTTCCTAGCCTCCTGATATACCATTATTTACCACTTTCTTTAAACATCCTACTCATGGATAATAAATAATCCTAATATAAATTTGCCTTATAAATATCATGCAAGTACATCAAATTTTCTTTGTTAAATTACTTATCTGTTTTTATGTCAAGCCCTAAAATGATATGGACAAAGACTAAATGTAAGCAAGAATAACTAATAAATTTTCTTCTAAGTTAATATTTTAAACAGTATGTGGATAATAAATGCCATTCATACCAGCTATGGTATTAATTTTGAAGCTAGAACCAGAGACTCATTAGGGCCACACAAATTGAGAATTACTCTATTTGAAGTGCTTATTTCATTGAAATCTAGTTAAATAAAATATTGCAGAGAACTTATTTCTCTTATACTCTTATTTTTGTGATGCTTCAGCTGTATACATTGGTCACACTTTACATACAGGATGAGTGAACATTTTGCATAATTCACATATTACAAAGGGTTAAGAGTATTATTATTTGAAGCCTAAATGTTACCATGAAGAAATAAGGAAAAAATAGATTTAATACTTGGTCTACCTGACCCACCAGGTCTGAATGTAGCCTTGTTAATATTTATTTATTTATTTATTCATTCATTTATTCATTTATTTATTCATTTATTTATTTTTATTTTAGGAAGAGTCATTGCTTCAAATTTTGAACATAAAGTGAAACATGACTGATATTTTGAACCAGATGTTGGATTTTATACTAATCCCAAAATGAGTAACTAGGGATCAAAGCTAAGAAAAGCAAGAGCTTAATACCTGCAAATTTCAAAGAGATTTACCAAAACTGGAGCCAAAGACCTTCCCCCAAGGTTTACTAAGAGTCAACTGAAAGGACTACCCAATTAACTACTGCCATCCTACCATGTCCCTCTCCTCTGCATTAGCCATGGCCAGGAAAAAGGGAGTCAGAGTTGCACAATTCATTTGGTGAGAAAAAATTATCTTGCCTCCTCCTTGGGAGGGGAAAAGGATGCCTTCCCCCTACCAAACAAATGAGAAGGAATCTAAGAGAATCACCTGTGAAGTTCAGAGGAGGCTATCTGGAGAAGATGAGTATGTCACTCTTCGACATGATAGTTTCCGAGGCAGTGGACTTGCTCATCTGCCTCAGTGACTATATCAAGAGGGGAAAAAAGAGAGAGAACTGGGGAGATGGATAGTTGGGTGAAAACAACCAGCAGGTTCACATGAGTTTTCCATGATTCAAGTGAGCACTGCACAGAGTATGGCTGGGCCTGAGCTTTCTAACCTGAATTCCACCCAAAAGGAAAACCACCATTCCAACTTCAACCCACACAGCAGGGAAGACAGAGTGAGGCAGCCCCTCCGCCCCCTCTCTGAAGAAGTCACACACATGCCCTTCAGATACCTGATATGCAGGGACCAGTAAAATGAAAACCAGAGAAAACAATAGCAACTAAGTGAACACCAGTATGAACACTTTCCCTCTCCCCTCATCCTTTCTCTCTGCCTCCCACAATGACAGAGGAGGTAGACTCAGTATGCTAGACCTACCTCCTTCCAACAAATGAAAGAATGAAAGAACAGACCTCACACCTTTTCTCACTTCTGGCCTATCCTCCTTTGGAAGGAAGGATGTGATACAATTCAAATCAGACAATGTGAATTAAAGGTTTTAAATGAACTAAACTGACTCATGTGTCTATGGGCTCTACAACCCAGATGAAGATCCTTAACAGTATACTTGGAGGCAGATATTAAAATTTTAATAATCCATTTGGTTGAAACTCTTCAATAAATCAGATATATTTTTATAGACCCCAAGCCCAAGCACAAATCTGCATAATTTGGATTTGTATCAAATTACTACTGTGTGTTTTACTTTTGAAAAGTATAATGTTTTGGAACTCAAGAAGGTGGGTATAGTAGCAGTTACCAAATTGTCTTGAGAAGAGATATTTATTAATCTAGCCCAGATGTAGGAACCTGTAGCCATGCCAGATGGTAACCAACACTCAGTCTATACCCTGTGCTGGTCTCAGTCATCTCCAGTACAAATTCTCAATGTTGTTAACTAGTAAAATAAGTGGTTTATAATATTCTTGTTCTATCATGCCTACAAAAGAGAAGAAAGAGAAAGAGAGAAAGAGAGAGAGAGAGAGAGAGAGAGAGAGAGAGAGAGAGAGAGACGGAAGGGAGGGAGGGAGGGAAAGAAGGGGGGAGGAAGAAAGGCTGACAAAATCTGCCTTTGCCTCAGTGATAAGGCAATGGTCCAAAATTTTCCTTTTGTGAATTCTAGGCCAATGTTCTATTCATAATTCAGCCATGAGTCAATTCTAAAATGAACAGAGCTACAAATGCAATCACTACTCAGCACAAACATGATTGCTTTGGTTGTATAAACCTAACTATCTAAATTTATATCCAATTTGCTCAGCTTCAGAAAGGACAGAGATCCAAACTTAATACTGTTGGTGAACATGTATTATATTTTGATTGACTTTTTGTGCTTGTGATGATTAAGGAGCCCATATTATTTGAAACTGGAGTCCTTCATTTTCTCTCCTGTTAATAGCAGACAGTGTAGCATGAACATAGTCCAGCAAAGCCTTCTATTGCCAGAAGTAACATTAAAATAATAGTGGGTCAAGCAGCAAATAGCACCACATTATACAAAGGGCTTTTTTCCGTGGCTTCTTTCTTGAACAGGGACCAACAATACATATGTAGTATATCAGATGTTAGAATAGCCTATATTCAAATATTAAAACTGATATTTCAATCTACTTAAGGTCTTTTCTTTAGTGATTGTATTAATTCATGAAATCAAACTGAAAACACCCAAATGTGTGTGTGTGTGTATATATATATATATATATATATATATATATATATATATATAGTTGGAAGTAAATGTGGTATCCTATTGATACCCAAAAAGCAAGAATTCATAAATATAATTGGATTTAATAAAAAATATAAACTATAAATCAATGTCAGTTATACTCGAAACATGGGCTTTACTAAATCACAATGATTGCTTTCCTTTTGTCTTGCTTCATTCAAATAATTTAAGCTTTTGCTATAAATTTATAATTTAGATTCATATAAGCAATCAACCAACTTCCTTTATTTTGTTTGGGTTTCTATAGACTTTGTTTAGAAAGAAGAGAAGTTTTATGTAAGCAATTTAACTCCATTCCCTCCCCCCACCCCATTCCCAAACAAGACAAACCACTTTTTACCTACAGAATTCCCAAGGAGATTGTCCTTACAGAGTTAACTCATCCTGTGCAACTGTTCCCATCGACTTTGTAGCTGGTGACAATGTGACTGTCTAAGTATTCTAATGATTCATGATGGGAACCAAATTTAGCTACAGTTCGCTTTCACTGCACTGACACTATTTTGAATTAATCAAAAATAAAAGTGCAATCTGATGTTCTGACCTGAGCAGACACAAATAATCTACAAAATTCAGAAATCTAATTTTAATATTAGGTAAATATGCATATTTAGTTTCCATGTACATTCAGGTTTTCCTAAAAAAAAAAAATAGGATGGAAAACAATTTACAAGAATTGTATCTTACATTTGTTTTAATGAAGCTTGGAAATAACAGAAAACTCCTGAGGTTTCTAGTTTGATATTTAGTCAAAAAGTGACTAAAGGCTCAACATTTTTTACTATTTAACTTGAAGTTCCTTTCCACATTTCAAAAGAAAGAGAGGGAAGGAAGGAAGGAAGGAAGGAAGGAAGGAAGGAAGGAAGGAAGGAAGGAAGGAAGGAAGGGGGAGGGAGGGAGGGAGGGAGGGAGGGAGGGAGGGAGGGAGGGAGGGAGGGAGGGAGGGAGGCTAGTACAAATTGCTGAAATACTTCTAAAAGCAAATAGATATTATCTATACTAATAAAAGGGTAATATGCTAATTAGACCGGGTCAACCAGACATCTTCAGGTCATCTGGTCCTCCTTCCAGACAAAGCCATGGTGGCAGGGGCCAAGGCAGAGACAGGAGTGATCAGGCTGAAAAGGGAGGGCAGTTAGAGACAATCAGGCCAGCAGAGGAGGATTATTAGGGGTGATCAAGCAGGTTGGTAGAGAGGTTAGGGGTGATCAGGCAGGCAGGCAGGAGAGCAGTTAGGAGCCAGCTGTCCAGATTGCAAAAGGGATGTCCAAGTGCCAGTTTAGGCCTGATCCTGCAGGGAATACTGTAGGTTGGACCTAAACCAGCAGTCGGACATCCCCAAAAGCTCCTGGATTGTGAGAGGGTGCAGGCCAGGCTAAGGGACCCCTCCAATCCATGAATTTCATGCACCGGGCCTCTAGTAAAAAAAGATAAAAGGCTATTGTTCAAAACTGGTGTCATCAAAAGAAAGCTTACTTTTTGTTTATAAATATTGATAAATTGCCTTCAATGTACCAGACACTATCCTAGATGCTAGTGAAACACCAATGAAATTACAGAAACAAAATTTATCTCATAATAGTTTATATCCTAGTGGGAAAAGCAGACAATTAACTATATAAGCCAATACATATACTGCATATGATAGGTAGTAATAAGAGTTATGAGAAAAAATAAGCAAGCTGTGGGATAGAGATGTGGGTGGGGAGACTGTAGTGAATAGGTTAGTCATGGCAGGATTCTCAGAAGAGGTTATCTGTTTGTAGAAAAACCTGGGAAATGAGGAAATAGCCAGGAGAAAGTATAGGGAAAGGCCATTTCAGGAGAGAAAATGAAGAGAGCCCTCGTAGAAATTTTATCTTGATTACTCACATAAGCTGATTCACATGCCAGTCTCCTCTTAACTATTATGGAGGCACCCAATTTTTATCAGTTTTTTTATGAAAATGTCTTACTAAAGAATGACTATGTTTTCAGTGGATTAAATGTACATAATATAAATATATCCCCTTTTAATAATGTTTATTTAGGGGGTAGAAAGGATTTTGGAGACAAAGTAGTTCATACTCTCATTTTACAAATATGGAAACTAAATCCCAGAAAGGCAACAAGTTCTTCCTATAGTCACATAACTAGCTAAGAGTAGATTTAAATATCAATCTTAGTCTGACACTTTTCACCTTCTATCTTGCCTTATAGTTACTGGTATCCATGTCATTCACTCAACTAGATTCTGAGTTCCTTAGGGAGAGAGAGAGGGAGAGAGAGAGAGAGAGAGAGAGAGAGAGAGAGAGAGAGAGAGAGAGAGAGAGAGAGGAGAGAAGAGAGCCCTTTCAAAAAACTTATGGTTAATAAATATTGAATAAACTACTACTTTTTTATGTCAGCCATTTTCCAAACTCCCCAGATTTCCTCAATATAATCTATGCTCTCTAGTAAAGTTGTTTTGTATCCCCTAATGAAATTCTTCAATCAATAAATAAGGATCTACTTCACTTACTAGTCTCTAAGAGTTTATAGGATTAAGCACATTCTTTCAAATGGTTTGTGATCTAAATTAGAAAGGAAGACAGAATATAAAGAAGAATCAAGTAACATGCTCACTTTATGCCTGGATAGTCCTGCTGAATAATATGTAATTTTGATAGTGAACACTTAAGGAAGAAACTTTATGTTTACTACAGAGACCCAAACACATTCTTGGCATGAAATCATCACTCTTGATAACAGCCCAAATTCAGGCAATGTGCTCTCACTAAAATACGTTGGTCTCTGTTGATTGGCACATATGCTATTGATAAACATTTTCTTACATACAATATTAGGCTTCATATTGTTCTACTTGCAGCATGCATAACACACATTAGGGCTACAAAGGCAATTATCATTTAATCTACATATAATTTGTCAATAACAACAAGCATGGGACTATATGACTGAGGTAGTTGACCGTTCTTAAAGAAAGTAAATCATTCCTAACTTTGTCCTTCTCTTATATAAGCAATATAAAAAAAAAAACTAAACCCTTGCAGAATGACAGCAATAAAAAAAATGACCTGGTTTTCTGTGCCCAAGTTCCCAGTACTTTGCAGAGCATAAGTTAAAAGTCTCAGCTTTTCCACCGTGCAATTCAGAGAATGTGTGGGAACAGAATGAGAGGCAACTCAGCTGGAAAATATCTTAGATGAAATATTTTTGTCGAGCACTTTTCTCATGTGAATTTGCCTCCAGTTTGGTATATACCAGTCACCAGAACATGGCATTCATTTGACTTCATGTCTTGAGGATTTTTTTAAATCAACAAACTGCTGCATAAGCCAGCAGAACAAAACCAGAAAACAATGTAACCATGTTTATCAAGAGTTGTAGCTCTAGCTGAAACCGGTTTGGCTCAGTGGTAGAGCACTGGTCTGTGGACTGAAAGGTCCAGGGTTCGATTCCGGTCAAGAGCATGTACATTGGTTGCGGGCACATCTCCGGTAGGGGGTGTGCAAGAGGCAGCTGGTCGATGTTTCTCTCATCGACATTTCTAGCTCTCTATCTCTCTCCCTTCCTCTCTGTAAAATATCAATAAAAAATATTTTTAAAAGAGTTGTAGCTCTTAGGAGGTCAACAGATGAGAGTCACGGGTCCTTTGCTGTGATGACAGTGAGGAAAGTTCTTTAAGGCTCCCTGACTAGTTGGCTTTCTTCTCAAAATCAGATTCTTTACTCACAAGGATTCATTTATTTAAAAAAAAAAAGAGATACATGTCAAGTTTGATAGCTTTGTATTCAAAATGAATAACAACCTAAATATTAAAAGCATGTTTTCCCCAGATGTGCTGTCTCAATATGTTATTTTTTTTATATCAAGGGGGAAAAAGCACATACAACTGGCTTATCAGATTTAGAACTTATAAAACTGATGTCCTGGGCAAAAGAGCAGCTTCTCCAGCAGGTGTCATCTGTTGCACTCACAAAAAAAGTAAGAGAGCTATATGAAATGTGATAGCTAACAATCATTTGGAGATTAATTAATTCCTTAATGATGAAACAAAATTAACGTTTTCTTAACATCATTAAAATTTCCTATTACAAAATGTATAAAACGTGGATAATAATCTTAACATTTATATTCCAAAGCAGTGGTTCTCAATTGCTCTTAGGCATCAGGATTTTTTTTTTTTTTGGCATCACCATGGGTGATTCTGCTGTGCAGCCAGAGATGAGAATAATGTAATATATTAAGAAGAAAAACTAAAAGGGAAAATTAGATCTACCTTTAAATAATTTCTTAGAGTATAGCACACAAAAAAACAAAATGGAAATGAAAGGAGCCTTAAAAATATAACCCCATTCATCCAAATGGTCATTTAACTTTGTTTAACATCAATGAGGACCAACCATGCTTCTGTAGAGATGAATCTTCAAAGTTGGCCACTCCCTTCCATACACCTGCCAGCCCCACCACGGTGTCATAAATCCGCTTCCACAGAGTACTAAGGAACATATTTCTCTCATTCGTTGCTATTTAGCCGGACTGAATCCGGCTCCAAAATTGCCAGAGATCACACAGGACACAAAGAAGGCAATCATTACATGTTTACTTATGATAATGATGCTGGTGCAGCCCTAGAAACCCTTTCTAGGAGATTAGCTTGCAAAAAGCGGGTCACCTCTGCTAAAAATGTGTTGGGGTTTTTTTGCAATTATTTGAGGTAGTATTTGCTCAGACCAGAATTTCAGTTTTGTAAGTTACCAAGATTCTATAATCAAGATGTAGTCATTAGACTTTAACATTTTTTAATGTTAGTGAGCGAAAAAATTAATGATATATAGTTGATAAACAAAAAACTACACATATTTGATGTATTTTGGACATATTTTTACACACATTATACTATCACTACAATTAAGGTAATAAACCTATCCATGACTGCCAAAACTTTCCTTGTGTCCCTTTAGTGTTGGTTTGGTTTTTTTTTTGGGGGGGGGGGCAGAGGGTGTGTTTGTTCTTTGTGATGAGAATACATAGCATGAGAGTTATCCTCAACAAAATTTTTTAAGTGAAAATTTTTAGTTAACTTACAAGAACCATGTTGAACAGCAGATTTCTAGTACTTAATATCTTATATAATGTAAACTTTATATCCATTGAACACCAATTTCCTATTTCCCACTCCACTGGCAATTGCCATTCTACCCTCAGCTTCTATATATGTGACTATTTTAGATTCCTCAGATAAATGAGGACATAGCATTTGTCCTCCTGTTACTGACTTATTTTACTTAGCATAATGTCTTCCAGGTCCATCCATGTTGTCACAAATAGTGGGATCTCCTTGTTTTTTTAAGGCTGAGTAATATTCTATTGTGTGCATATACCATATTTCTTATCCATTAATCTGCCAATGGTCGTTTGGATAGTTCCTTATCATAGCTATTGTGCATAATGCTGCAAAGAGCTGGAAGTGCAGATATCTATTTGAAATATTAATTCCAATTATTTTGGATATATACCCAGAAGTGGACTTGCAGAATCATATGGTAGTTCTATTTTTAATTGTGGGAGACAACACCAAGTTATAAAACTTCTTCAGCGAAAAAGAAATAACACAGGAGAAAAGATAAATTTATTGAAAGGGAAAAAATATTTGCAAACCATATATCTGATAGAGTAAATAACAACAACAACAACAACAAAAACCCTGATTAAAAACCTATATCATCACATCTACAAGAGTTGTTGATAAATAATAATGATGATGGCAGTGATAATAATAATTATTATTATTACTAGAAGCCCAGTGCACAGATTCGTGCAACAGTGGGATCCCTCAGATTGACCTGCAAGGATAGGACTAAACAGGCTCTCCAACATCCCCCGAAGAGTCTGGGTTGCGAGAAGGCAGCCCTCAGGTGAGACACCCCGAGATAGGGCTCTCTCCTCTCTAATTCCAAGTACATCACCTGAGAACTGCCCTGCCAAGTGACCGCAGCTCGGCAACTCCTGCATTGAGCATCTGCCCCCTGTTGGTCAGTGCACGTCATAGCTACTGGCCAGTCAGCCAGTCAGACAATCACTTAGGCTTTAATATACAGAGACTGTAAAATTATCATTATTAAATAATAATTATTATTAAAGTTCAGAATTATACTTTGCAATATATTCTCATTCTTATAGATGGTCTTTATATTTTCTCACAACTAACTTCACAGGTTAAGTTGAGACGGAAGTTTTACCAATTTCAGGACACTTAATGACTTCCACTTATTCTTAATTATACCTAATTTATGAGACCCACATTTATTAAGACTAGTAATAGCATTTTTATTTTTCTATTTCCATAAAGTAGTCAGAGAAAAAATGTAATAAAATATTCAAATCCTTTCACTAATTGCCAAAGTGAGCAATAGTGCCAAACTCAAATCACTGACTAGGAGCCATGCTGCCAATGAAGTATTCAAAATATCCAATTACCAACTAGGTGCTGATGTTGCAATTCACTGTGGAAGAGATGATGCACTGCCTCATAATGTAACCATTAACCACATGGAACTATTTAAAATTAAAATAATTAAAATAAAATAAAATTTTAAATTCCTCAGTCTCACTAGCCATGTATCATGTGTGGCTAAATGGCTAGACTATTATACAGTGTAAAGAACACTTTCCAACAGCACAGAAAATTCCATTGAATATATCTGATGTAGAGACTTTTCTATGTGTAATGTTTGTATATGCAAATTTTTTAATCCTATCAATTCTTTACTCATTATATTTCATCCCATTCTTTCCAGTCTCACAGCTTTTACCTTCCAAGTTTAGCATCTTCATGGTTTAGCTATTACAATAACCTGTAAATGGTCTCACTGTTTCTAGTCTCTTCCCCAGTTAACCTATTTTATAAAACAAATGACTAATTTTTTTTTCAAGCAATGCGTTTTTCCACACCAAAACTTTGTCTTCACCTTGCCTGGCTGGTGTGGCTCAGTGGTTGAGTATTGACCTATGAACCAGGAGGTCATGGTTCGATTTGGGATCAGGGCACATGCTCAGGTTGTGCGTTTGATGCCCAATAGGGGGAATGCCTGGGGCAGCTGATTGATGATTCTCTCTCATCATTGATGTTTCTATCTCTCTCCTCCTCCCATCCTCTCTCTGAAGTCAATAAAAATATTTTTTTGAGAGACAAAATGGTGGCAGAATAGATGGGCGTGTCCCAAGTCTTGTCCCAGAGCAGATAGAATGAACAACTAAATCAAATAACATCTACCCAGAATTGGTGAAGTAGAGATGGCTGGTAAGACAATTCACAGCCAGGAAGGGCAGAGGATGCCTGTAGAACAGTAAAATCAGGGATCTGGGCTGGAGAAAACTGCTAGACCTCTGAGCCCAGAGGGTCAGAGGGAAACCACACAACACGAAGGCCATGTCCCTTGGGACAGGCATAGCACCTGACTGTGGAAAGGAGGTCAGCAGGACAGCTGGTGGCAGAGGATTCTAGATCCGGGTCTTCAGTCACGAGACAACGAGCCCAGAGGGGACATTCTGGTCGGCTGCCCAGGTCACACCGTGCGGGGGGGGAGAGGGGCTCACAGTGGCACAGCGCTTTCCCCTTTTTTTGGTCTTTGCTTTTGTTCACTGAACGTAGTTCAAATAGGACCTTTCAAATACAGACACTCACCTGTGGCTGAGGTGCAGGTGGAGGTGCAGACTTGTGGAGTCTGGGGAGAGGCTGGGGTGAAGAGAGCATCCGGGAGAGATGGCACAAGCCTGGCACTGAGTCACACCTGACCTGCAGGTCCTCGGCAGCCATTTTCTCTCGAAGAGATAGCCCCTCCCACAGTCTCCAGGCAACCAATACAGCCACACCCAGACTACACCATGAGTGGCACAAAGGATACAAAAAAATAAAATAAAATCTGAGTACTCCCTGAGAGTCCACAGAGACTGGCCTAAAGAGAGGCCTTCAATCCCAGCAACAGGACTCTGAGAAGCCGCAGACAGTACAGAAGAGTGGGATCTAAAATAAGCCAAAGGAACCACACTTCACTTTTTCATTTTTATTTTATTTTATTATTATTTAATTATTTTTTCCCTAAAAATCTCAATAGGCCAGTAACTATGGAAGAAATAGAGGCAGTCATCAAAAAAGCTTCCAGGAAACAAAAGCCCAGGGTCAGATGGCTTTACAGTGGAGTTTTACCAAACACTCAACAAAGAACTAAAACCTATCCTCCTCAGAGTATTCAAAAAAATTCAAGAGAAAGGAACACTTCCAATGAAGTGTTCTATGAAGCCAGCATTAACCTAATACCTAAACCAGGTAAAAACAACACAATGAAAGAGAATTACAGGCCAATATCCCTCAGGAACATAGATGACTAAAATATTCAACAAAATTCTAGCAAATCAAATCCAGCATTACATCAGAAAGATCATACACCATAACCAAGTAGGATTTATCCCAGGATGCAAGGATAGGACAATATCTGCAAATCAATAAGTGTGATACATCACATAAACACATTGAGAGATTAAAATCACATAGTCATATCAATTGATGCAGAAAAAGCATTTGACAAAACCCAACACAGTTTTTTTATTAAAACCCTCTGCAAAATGGGAATAAAGGGATCATACCTCAACATAATAAAAGCCTTATATGACAAACCTACAGCCAACATCATACTCAATGGGCAAAAATTAAAACTATTTCACCTAAGAATGGAAGCAAGACATGGATGCCCACTTTCCCCACTTCTGTTTGATGCAGTTCTGGAAGTGCTACCCATAGAAATTACACAAGAAGAATAAATAAAAGGTATCCAAATTGGAAAAATAAGACATAGAACTGTCATTATTCGTAGATTACATGATACTATACATAGAAAACCCTAAAGACTCCATCAAAATATTATTAGACTTCTTAATAAATGAATTTGGCAATGTAGCAGGATACAAAATTAACACCAAGAAATCTATGGCATTTCTATACACCAATAGTGAATTTACAGAAAGAGAGACTAAAAAACAATCCTATTAACCATCGCACCAAAAAAAAAAAGTAAGATACCTAGGAATAAACTTAACTAAGGAGTAAAAGACCTGTACTCAGAAAACTGCAGGATACTAAAAAAGAGATAGAGGAAGACATAAACAGATGTAAGAATATACCACGTTCATGGATTGGGAGAATCAACATCATTAAAATGTCCATACTATCCAAAGCAATCTAGAGATTCAATGCACTCCCCATTAAAATACCAATGGCATATTTCACAGACCTAGAACAAACTCTCCAAGAATTCATCTGGAATAAAAAAGACCAGAATAGCTGCAGCAATCCTGAGAAAGAAGAACAAAGTAGGAGGGATCTCAATAACAGATAACAAGCTGCATTACAAAGCCACTGTTCTAAAAAGAGCTTGGTACTGGCACAAGATCAGACATAGAGACCAATGGAATAGAATAGAGAACTCAGAAATCAACCCAAACCACTATGCTCAATTAATATTGACATAGGAGGAATGAATATACAATGGAGTCAAGACAGTCTCTTCAATAAATGGTGCTGGGAAAATTGGACAGATACATGCAAAAAAATGGAACTAGACCACCATCTTACACCATACACAAAAATAAATTCAAAATTGGATATAGGACTTAAACATAAGATAGGAAACCATAAAAATACTAGAGGAATCCATAGGCAGCAAAATCTCAGACATATGCTAAAGCAGTTTCTTCACTAATAATACAGCTCCTAGGGCAATGGAAACTAAGGAGAAATAAACAAATGGGACTACATCAAAATAAAAAGCTTTTTCACAGTAAAATAAAGCATTAACAAAAAAACAAAAAAGCCCACTGCATGGGGGAACATATTTGCCAATGTTTCACCGATAAGGGTTTAATCTGTAACATTTACAGGAAACTCATACAACTTAACAAAAGGAAAATAAGCAACCCAATCAAAAAATGGGCAATGGACCTAAACAACAGATACTATATATATATATATATATATATATATATATATATATATATATGATTTTTTACAGAGAGAAAGGAAGAGGGATAGAGAGCTAGAAACATCGATGAGAGAGAAACATCGACCAGCTGCATTCTGCTACCCCCAACTGGGGATGTGCCCACATCCAAGGTACATGTCCTTGACCAGAATCAAACCTGAGACCCTTGAGTCCACAGGCCGATGCTCTATCCACTGAGCCAAACCGGTTTCGGCTAAATAGATACTTTTTGAAAGAAGACATAAGGAAGGCCAAGACACATATGAAAACATGCTCAAAGTCACTAATTATCTGAGAGATGCAAATCAAAACGACATTTCAATACCATCTTACCCCTGTCAGAAAGGCTATCATCAACAAATCAACAAAGGACAAGTGCTGGCAAGGATTCGAAGAAAAAGGAGCCCTCATGCACTGCTAGTGGGAATGCAGACTGGTGCAACTTCTATGGAAAACAATATGGAGTTTCCTCAAAAACCTAAAAATGGAACTCCCATTTGATCCAGTTATCCCACTTCTCGGAATACATCCCAAGAAACTAGACACACCAATCAGAAAGGATATATGCACCCATGTGTTCATAGTAGCACAATTGACCATAGCAAAGATTTGGAAACAGCCTAAGTGCCCATCAGCAGATGAGTGGATTAAAAAACTGTGGTACATCTACACAATGCTGCAGTAAAAAAGAAGGAATTCTTACCATTTGCAACAGCATGGATGGACCTGGAGGGCATTATGCTAAGTGAAATAAGCCAGTCAGAGAAAGATAAATATCACATGATCTCACTCATTTGTGGAATATAATAAACAACATAAACTGATGAACAAAAACAGATCCAGAGGCAGAGAAGCATTGATCAGATAGTCAAACCTCAGAGGAAAGGTAGGGAAGTGTGGGGTTAAGGGAAAAAGGTCAACCAAGGACTTGTATGCATGCATATAACCTAACTAATGGACACACAGACACCACGGAGGTGAGGGCATGAGTAGGGAGTGGGGGGGTGGCAATTAGGGGATAAGAACACATATGTAATACCTTAATCAATAAAGAAAATTTTTTAAATATATATATTATTTTTTAAAGTCTTCACCTTGATTATGGTATATGTATCAAGGAAAGTGTGCAGTTTATAAGTATCTTCCATTAATTCACTCCTTCCTTCCTTCCTTCCTTTCCTTCTTTCTTCTTTCTTTCTTTCTTTCTTTCTTTCTTTTTTAATAGATGCTGTTTCTTGACCTTCCAGGATCAAATGTGTGGTGGGATGGAGGCGAGGTAACAGAGACTGGAAGTTCTTACTTGATTGTCATAAAAAGGGACTATGTCCTTCAGACCGGAAAGACTCATTCTCTCATATTTCACAGCTTCTTCAGAGACTTCATGCTGGGCATCTGCAAATGCGATTCCCTTGTCCAAGGCAGTGCCTTACCTCTGGCTGGCTGCCCATAATCTTTCTGTGGCTTCTGACCTCAGTGGCATATGCCTCAGCCTCTTACTCTATGGTCCCTGCACCCTGATGCACTTCCTTCTTTGGCAGAGTCCCATGTTTAAAAGACTTCAGGCTAATGTTCCTACTGAATTTTCTACCTGGCTATAATTCATACTCCTTTGGCTCACAACTGAGGCACTATGGAAACTTTCCAGAAGAAATTCTTTTCCCTTAAAGAATGGTTTGACTTTACTCAAGTGTGGATCAGATATTGGTCCATTCTGTTCCCAGTTCTAGTTCCTACATCTCGTTCTCTAAGTTGAGCCGCTCACATGGTTCCAATCACTTTGAGTTGAGGAGGAGGATGCCCACAGCACTTAGAGGCCTCTCTAAAAACTTTCCTCACCAAATCCTGCTTTCTTGTTCTTCGACATCTCTCTGGTCCTCAGGTTAGGGGTCAGTTTCAGTCATCTCTCTGGTCCTCGGGTTAGGGGTCAGTTTCCAAACTCATTCCTCAATGTAGCCCCAACATCTTCATGCCTCAGCCAAAATGAAGAGAAAAAGAGTCCCATTTTAAAGTGCAATTGCCTCAGAATATAATATCTGGGATATGGTTTGTATTGATCACAGAGTAGCAACTTATTTCTCAAAATATATACCATACATATATATCAACACACTCTGCATACTTTCAGTAGTAGCCAATTGTTGTTTTTTTCATAGTGGCATAATTTCTTTACTTTTTCTCATGACTCTGTAAATCATACTTAAGGCCTTCCAAGTACATAACTAAATGTTTTAATTTTCATCTCAAGTGTCACTCCCGGTTTTCTCTCTTTATGAGCAAAAAAGTAGATACTGTTTTCTCTGTCTTTAATTTCAGATAAATTGCTAGTCTTTATTGCAAGTAGTAATCCTCACTCATCCAGTTGTCTTTCACAAACAGAGCAAAGCAGAATCTGTTTCTAAGTTAAACAAAAAGCAGACATCAGAATGTCACATTATAATTGGCATATCCCAGATATAATCAATATTGCCTTTTGCAAGTTCCTCCCACAGTTAAAGTAAACCCTGGTTAGTGCTGGCCAAGTCTTGACTAATTTGGCTTCATGTTATTACTATACTTAATATCTCTGAATCAACACTGATGACTAAGAGAAAGGGAACTAAAGAAATGATCAGTCTTCAATGCAAAAACTTTTTCACTTTGTGCCAAATATTGCTAGTGCACCTGTTTTATGTTCAGAGTGGGAAGAAAATAAAAAAAATGTGGCCAATTTCAAAAGAGATACAATGTTTTAAATAGCTCAAATACACAGCATTGCTTCTATTACTTATTCAGACTACAAGGCTAATTAAGCATATGTGTAAGTCAGGCATGCAAATAAAAGAATTACCTACTCTTACCACCTTACTCTCTCAGATTCCAGTTTCTTATCTTAGAATTGATATTGTACCAAGTATAGGCATAGCGAATGGAGCAGTTCATGGAGCTTTCATAGGGTTTTCACATACAAAGAAGTACTGTGAGAGGAATTTCAGACTTCCTGCTATTGCCTTTGTGAGGAACTCTAGAAATGATGTAACCAAGCCCTGGGTTTTTTGAGGGAAACCTCCACTCTTAGTTCAAGTATATTACACTGGTCATATTAGCATTAACAAGTATAACAAGTAAGTAAAGGCACTGTGATCGCCATTCTTTTTCCAAATCTAGGACAATGAGAGACTCAGAAATTGATGGTAAGAAAGTATTTTATTTTATTTATTTTTATTATTTTAAATATTTATTGTTGAAAGTATTACATGGACTATTAGTGACAAGATGAAATTAAGGCCAAGGATCAATCATTAAGGAATGAACAGGTTGTAATGAGAATACAAGGGATTTAAAACTGAAGATACATCTCAAGCATGGATCAGCATCAGGACTGTGCTCTGTCCACACAATTCCCTAAATTAACCTTTCTTGCTTTCCCCTCAAGTAATTTCATTTTTCATCTGTACTCAATGCTTTGTTCATTACAGCCATACAATTTTTAAAAATATATTCCCTGTATCTTGAATTTCCTGACACTCCTACACTTTGATACTGCCCTCTGCACTGCCATCCGAGTATTCCAATCTTCTGTCCTGATCACTAAATCTTAACCCAATGAGTCTCTAAATCAGGCTCCCATCTCCTGACTTTTTGTCTCTTCTACCGTGTTTCCCCAAAAATGAGATATCCCCCGAAAATAAGGCCCCCAGACTCTGTCTCAGAATGAAAATTAATTTATTGTAAACTGGTCCCTAGGGCCGCCCCGACTGGAATCTAGCAACCAGTGACATTACGCGGAGTCCTAACGTCACTGCTGTGTGAATAGAAAGAAATCAGCGTGGAAACTTTGTGAAACCTAAACTGCAAGAAGTTGTGACTTGGGTGAAGAATTCATGGGAGAAAATCACTGACAGTTGCATTGCAAATGCACTGCGAGCAGGCTACCTTGACAAGAAGTACTCATTTAAAGACAGTGCTATTGCTAAACATGAGAGATTTGGTCCACTGATTCTGAAAGAAATGGAGTCACAAAAAATTCGCCAGGAAATTCAGGAATTGGATTGTTATGATGATGTTCCAGAAGATGATGACATGATTGTCATTGAATAAATGAGTAAATTCTTGATACTGTAGGATTCAACCAAGCCCATATTCAACAAATGTCTACGGTTTGTCTGGTTTGTGTTGACAACTACCGTACTACTGTACCGTATACAGGTAATAAATTTCCTTTATTTTCATTTAACAATAAATGTGTACCGTATTCTTCTTCATGGAAAAATAAGACATCCCCTGAAAATAAGACCTAGCGCATCTTTGGGAGCAAAAATTAATATAAGACACTGTCTTATTTTCGGGAAACAGGGTAATACAAACCCCAGTAAATATCAGCTTAGAGTTCTTTTGAATTTTATGTCAGACTCTTCTAAGACATAGAGGGGGAGTTTTTGTATAACCTTCAGTTTTTGTGTAATTTAGGCAAATCACTTAACCTCCTTTTGCCTTAATATCCTGATATGTAAATTGAGGTTAATAAGAGAAAATTAACCTCATAGAGCTGTGAAGATCAAATGAACAAATATAGGTTAAGCAATTAAAACAGTGTTTACACATAGTAAGCACTATATAATATATTATTATTACACTCAATTTCGGAAATTATATTTTACAGTCTAATTTGGTTTTTTAAAGGCAAGAATTTCAACTATACTTAGTAAAGCACACTCACTGCCACCTAATTGGAAAACGTGCTGGTTATACAAATACAAACATAAACTATAAAATTCTAGAGTCCCTCAAGACAGAGGAAAAGGGCCCATTTCCAATGGAATCTGCTACAACACCAGCAGGCCAGGTGACGTAGTTGTCAATAGTCACTAAGGAGATATTGTGCCAGCCCCCGGCATTCATTGGGGTTTGGGTCCAATGAAGGCACAGGTAAGCCCTCCAATTTGATGGCATCATCTAAAGTTCACTCCAGGTTGAAAAGCCATCCACTGGGCTTTCTAGAAGTTTTTATTTTCTTGGGGAAATGGCTCATCATTCAGGCAGTTGTTGGGTGCATGCCAAATTCCTGTGGACTTTAAAGCCCAGAAAAGGTAAGAAAACAATTTTGTCTTATCAGCATGAAAATTAATTCAGATAATGTTCAATTCCCCCCACCCCACCCCTTGCTCTCCAATCTGTGCTTTAATTAGACTTGGTGAGGAGGAACCAAACAATAAACTGAAACCAGTCATGAACCTCATTTCATTAAGCCCCTGGCAAGCTTCCTTATTAGTTGCCTACCCACCATCCCTTTCTTGAATGATAGCTCCGCTAGTTGTACAAATGTCCAAAATAGAATTCTAGTTATATGGTTGAGGCCCCTATATCAGGTTCCATACACCTCTCTGAGATTCTCACAAAAAGATCAGGTATATCCCAAGTAGTTGATTTCGGCAGTGAAGATTGGATATAAGAAGGGAACATGACCTCTGCAGAAACAACGGGACTTAAATCACCAGGAGGGAGACGGTTTAAGGAGATGCTGGATCCCATGTTTCCACCACAGGCACCGGGAAGATTTTGGCCTTCAAGTGGGCTGCAGAGAGAGGCAGGGGCATGGGTTGTAACAATAGAGTGGCCAAGAGAGAAATATTGGGGCCAGACAACAGTCATGGATTTCAGTAGCTGTTTGGTAAGACAAAGATGTTTTACCAAACCTTTGTTAGATAGAACAAAGCAATATGGGTAGTCAAAATATAAGAAAGATTCTGTTCTAATACTGTTCCCTTTCCTCTTTCCCCTCAGTGTGTCTCATTTCTTAACTGACCATAATATAAACCTACATTTTTACATGACTTATGAAATTTACATTGCCCCACAAGAAAACAGATTAAACTGCTTGGGGATAGAGGTTGGGGGGGGTGCTTTCTTTTTTTGGATAAATATTATTGGGCCTCCATAGAAAAAAAGTTACCCACCACTTTGAGTAGCTACTTCGCTAAAGCAGTAAACTGTATAGCACAGTGACCAATTTTTTAATTTATCTTAAGAAGTTAGTTGATTGAAGATATGAATTAACTGATAGAAAAATTAGTCATTTGGCTGGTTCACTCAGAGTTAGTTATAAAATTATAGAGGCAAAATAATGATTTCATTGACTAGCAAAGGACATTATCTTTGTTTCTCCCAACTGATTATTTTTTAAATAAGAGACTTCAAAAACATCTCTAATGTGCTTTAGTCCTTGCTTTAAAGAATATTGATAAAAAATTAAATCATTTTATATTTTTATGGGGTATTTGGGTTTATAAGATGTTTTCATATCATGATATTTGACACTCACTATAATTTTGTAATGGAGATAGAAAAGTCATTGTTTATTCAAATTTTGTAGGTAAGAAAATTCAGACTCAGAATTTGCTAAAATTCCTAGTATTCATATAATTATGATTGGCAAAGTTAGTATTCAAGGCAGGATCTTCTCACTGCAAGTTTAATATATTTCCCCTATACCAGGAAACTTTAGTTAGAACCATCACCTAAGGGGGATTACAATTTGGCCAAATGAGTCTGCAACCATGGAAGAGATAAGGCCATGAGAAAGTGCGATACTTAGATATTCTATCTTGAAATAATATGCTTTCATATTATTTTAAAATATGAAAGTCTAAAATAGGGAGATAATGTACTTTGTTTAAAAAACAACAACAAGGCATTACATTCAGTTCTAGAGATCAATTTTCAAGAGTTATATTGACAGAATATAAGCAGTGCTTCTATCCAAATGATACAAAAAATATTAACAGAAGAGGAGGGTCAACTAATTCCTCTACTTCATACACAAATATAGCCAAACATATTCAGAATAGCTCACTGCAACCATAAGATTTCATATTTTTAAGCGAAACCCTGTGTTAATAGGCTGGGTATCCTCAACTCTTCCATCTTTCTTGGGTCAACCTCCCCTACATTTAATATTTTTTAAAATCTCAGTTCACAATATAGTGAATACAAAATCTAGTGTCAACCCCATTCCCCAAGTATCCTCAAGGGTCTCTGCTGCATTATTCTCCTGCTCACACAACTGACCCAATTGTGAAATACCTCGTTATTGTGGTAGATGGTTGTAGGATTCCCCACAGATACCAAAACCCTAAAATGCTCAATTCCCTTATGTAAAATGGTGTAGCCCTAGCTGGTTTGGCTCAATGGATAGAGTATCAGCCTGAAAACTGAAGGGTCCCAGGTTTGATTCCGGTCAAGGGCAGGTTACAGGTTCCCAGCCCTGATCAGGGGCATGTGGGAGGCAACCAATCAATGAGTCTTTCTCACATTGAGTTTCTCTCTCTCTCTCTCCCTCTCCCTTCCACTCTCTCTAAAAATCAATGGAATAAAATATCCTTATATTTGTATTAAAAATAAATGAATGAATGAATAAATACATAAATAAATAAAATGGTGCAGTACTTTGCAAATAGTTAGCCCTAAGCATCTGTGATTGGTTGAGTCTGCAGACACAGAACCAGCGGATACTGAGGGCCAACTGCATAGCTATTTTTTCCATCAATTCTCCCTCAGTACCAATAATAAAAGGCACTAATGAATAAAAAGCAGTGTATGAAGTAGATTTTAACTACAGGTCAAGTGTAATGCATCTAAAGATACATGAAAGCATCATGCCAACCAAAAATATTAAAAATGTTTTCCAGACATCCCTACTCCCTAAGTGCTTTTGCTATCCCCACCACATCAATTTCCCCCCCACAGGCCATACTTTCTCTTCAGGTGCTGGTCTCTAGCAATCTCGTTACCTTCTCCCCTCCTGACTTAAAACTACTGGTTTCTCTCCTATCACTTGCCCATTTTACCCTCTCTCTCTTTGAAGCCCTTGAAAACACATTTTCTCATGCAGACCAAGTGAGCCCTCCTATGCCTTCCAGACCACATCCTGGGAACTATCTTTTCACACTCAAATGGTCCAATTATTTGCTTTGCTAAAAGAAGAAAAAAAGGCTCTCTCCAAAGAGCAATGTGATTAAAACTTTTGGAATAACCTAGTTTTTCTCTGATCGCACAAATCTTGATTTTTAACTTAGAAATTCCAGAATTTCTAGTAGAAATGTTTCATTCTACTCTATAAAGTAACCATCTTTGATATGAAGTATTGTTTTAAGTGACTTTTCATCAAGTAAAATCAATACTCATAATACAATCATAGAGAACATTTAAGACAAACAGGTGGAAGTTACAATAGTGTTTTGCTATTTGTTAATGCCTCTAATCTGCTTTATTGGTGTATATAAGCAAGACTTAGTTATATTGATTATTATGAATAATACCTAGGTAAGAAATAATTTTGTTCTAAATATAGTCTTATCTAATTAGGTATGCTAATGATCATTAATTATGCATGTAGAGTTAAAGAAAAATAAAGACAGCCTTTAAATATCCATGTTTCAACTGATTCACACAAGAAAAGTATAATAAGCTCTGTACAGAAATTGTGTATTTGGGAACTCAGGCTAAGGAACCTTCAATCTAGTGGAAATATCCTTATCTGTGAACATCAAAAAATGTCTCACAGAAGTCTTTATACCACTCATCATTATATGATGTATTATAATTCTGCCAGGTGACACCAACAATTTTAAATAAGGAATACTTATACCTTTGTTTCCTAACCCTTAAAAGCAAGTGGTAACTATGAAATCTAGACTATTCCATATTCATATCCTTGACAAGGTAAAAATGGTTAGATATAGATAGTTTTCTTATAAGAAAGTCAAGTTATCCTCTAGATTTTATAAGCCAAGTTTCTTAGTATAGACTTTTTTATTCAATCAACCAACATTTATGGATTATCTACTAGTACACTTTAATGAATATTAATTACAATTCATAATTAGATATTTATTTATATCATTATCAATTGTATTGATCCAGATTGCAAGCACTGCCAAGAAAGGAGCTATGTCTGTTCTGTTGATCACAAGGTCCATTGTGCCTGGCTCAGTGCCTACTACATCCTATCTAATAAAAGAGTAATATACAAATTAACCATCACTCCACTACACCCACCAGCCACACTCACCAGCCAATCAGGAGCAAATATGGAGAAAAAAAAAACAAGATGGCTACAGCCGCAGAGAGCAGGAGGGAAGCTTGGGTTTCCCCAGAAATGGAGGAAGCCAAGCTTTCCACCTGCCCTTGCCAGCCTACGCCTCCACTCAAGGCTACAAAGTTTCAATGACAGAAGATACATAAATCCAAACAGAAATGGTGGCAGCCATGGAGCTGGAAAGGGCAGGAGGCTAGGGTTGTCCCAGGCAATGGAGGAAACCAAGCTTTCCACATACCCTGGCCGGCACAGGCTTCTGCTTAAGGCTAAAAAGTTTCAATTATAGAAGATACATGAACCCCAACAGAAGGGCTGCCACCACAAAGCAAACACAAGGCTTGGCTCTACTCCAGGCTACAAAGTTTCAATTGTAAAATATAAATAAACCCCAGATACCAGGGCCTCCACTTGGGTCACCAGGGGATGTGGTCGGCCTGCAAACTACCACAGGCCCCTTGCCCAGGCTGCCCCATGCCCCAAGGGAACCTTCACCCTGATCTGGAATATCCTTCAGGGCAAACCAGCCAGCCCCAACCCGTGCCTCTATTCTATCTAATAAAAGAGTAATATGCAGATTGACCATCACTCCAACACACAAGATGGCTGTCCCCATGTGGACACAAGATGGCCACCACAAGAAGGCCAGCAAGGGAGGGCAGTTGGGAGTGATCAGGCCTGCAGGGGAGAGCAGTTGGGGGCAAACAGGCTGGCAGGGGAGCAGTTAGGCATCAATCAGGCTGGCAGGGGAATGGTTAGGGGGTGATCAGGCTGGCAGGCAGAAGCGGTTAGGGGCAATCAGAAAGGAAGGCAGGTGAGCAGTTGAGAGCCAGCAGTCCTGGATTGTGAGAGGGATGTCTAACTGCCCGTTTAGACCCAATCCCACCCCACTTCCACCCCCACCCCATCCCCATGCACAAATTTCATGCACCAGGCCTCTAATATGATGGATAACAGAAAATGTAATGTGCTCAGAGGGAGTTGGGCTGGACTCCTATTTTAGAAATGTTTAGCATACATTAGACATAAAATTTCTATAAAACATTCAAAATAAAAAGAAATAGCCATAGACTGAATCCTGTGATCTAAAACATCCCCATGTGTACACAGCTTTATGCCCTAGCAAGTCAATTCCCTGCTATCCAGGTGAAAAAATATATATATGAGAAGATTTCGATGGAACTGATGGCACTAGTATTAAAGATAGCAGTGATCAGTGATGTTGGCAAGAATAATGAAAATATTTTCTTTTAATATATATAGAGAGGAAGAGAGAGGGATTGAGAGTTAGAAACATCGATGAGAGAGAATCATCGACCAGCTACTTCTTGCACACCCCCTACCGGGGATGTGCCCGCAACCAAGGTACATGCCCTTGACCGGAATCGAACCTGGGACCTTTCAGTCTGCAGGCCAACACTCTATCCACTGAGCCAAACCGGTCTTGGCTGAAAATAAATGTTTATGTTTTCCTACTCAACACTTTCTGTACAATCCCAGTAACTTCTTTTGATGTTCAACTTTATCACGGCTGAGTTCTAACTGCTAAGCATATAAACTACAGAACATAAAATCTTCCTCTTTGAAAACCATAGGCAGTTTTGACAATACATTTGAATTCATTAACCTCATAACTCTGGTACAAGTCTGTATTCACAAGTATGACAATGATTAAATTAATGAGTTAATCATTCCCTTCTAGTTACAGTCTTCCTTAATTAGTTTATTTAAACTGGAGAGTGGGAGGAAGGAGGGGATGCATGTTCATAGTGCCAGATAAGAACTCAGAAAGATCTTTTTATTTTTGACGATGCAGAAATGTAGACATCTTTTCAATACTGCTTATTATTTTTTAAGCTACCAAGTCCTGCTAAGCCAATTATCATATTTTAGCAAAATAAGTCACTTGGCAAGCACTTCCTACATGCCTGGCTTGCAGAGACCATCCCCTTAAATTGGGCCCTGCAGGGAACCAAAAAGTCAAGGAATGTGACTTGGGCTTTACACGCTTGCAAACTTGAAGTTTGCACGTCATCTAACCAAAAATTAAGGGCCTCAATCATATTTTTAGAATCAGCTGCATGCCCTTTTAGGGCCTTAGTTCACATGTAACACTGTTCCTAGGTCTTAAAAGAGAGTATCAGAAATTACTCTATGAATCGGACCAGGCCCAACAAATGTTCATTATATTAGCCTGACATTGTTTAAAACATATTCTCAGCATTTTAATTTCCCTTTGTTGTTTATGATTTAAAAAGCTCTCTCAAGTGACCTTCAACAAAAGCTAGATGATAGTCTCACATTTCCTCATTTCAATAATTTCTGTCTTATCGGTGCACTTCTAAGTTTTAAAATATCTTTGCCCCTCTCCTTATATAGTACACACCACTGGGATGACACATACTCATTCTGTACCTTTGGAGTTCAAGAATTTTTCATTTTACACCCCAGTATCTGGAGCAGAAAGGTGAGTAACTCAGTGAAAGAACAGCTAGCTGAAGAACTGGAGAGAAGATACCAGAGATTCACTGAGGTACTTAAGAAAGTGATTTATACACAATTTCCCTTTCCACTTCCACTCTCCTCCACTCCCTAAAACATTTCTCAGTCTCTGCTTCTACAAGTTTGACTGTTTTACATACTTGTGTAAGTGGAATTATGCCATATTTGTCTTTCTGTGACTGGCTTATCTCACTTAGCATAATGTTCTCCAGGTTCATCCATATTGTTACATATGGCAGGATTTCCTTCATTTTTAAGGATGAATAATAAAAGCAGAGAGTGCAGTGGTGATTGCCAGGGGCTGGGGGAGGGAGAGATGGGGAGTTGTTCAACTGCTATGTAGTTTCAGTTATGCAGGATAAGTTCTAGAGATCTGGTGTGAAGCATATTGCCTGCAGTTAACAATACTGTGTTGTACACAGAAAACTATGGTGAGTGGGTAGATCCCATGTTAAGAGTTCTTATCATAATAATAACAATGATTTTTCAATTTCTTATTCCCTCTTCCCCCCTTCTACTTATCCCCTACTTCCTCTTCTCTCTTAATGTATTTCCTTAACTATATCTTCAAGTCCTTAAATAAAAATATCTTACCAGGTTGAATTAATTATTTTCTTTCCATTACTTTTCAGTAAAACTCAAAATACGTTTCAATTTAAATACTTTTAAGAATTTTTTTAAACTATGCATTAATCTCCAGGACCCTAAAGTAATCAAAATTAGAACATTATGACACTGTCATTTGGAAACATAGAAAATGGATGTCTTTTTCTCTATATGGATTCTTAGATATTATCTAATTGTTTATAAATTTTTGCAAATTTATCTTCACTTTACAAATGACAATATTAAGGCCTCTCTGAAAGTGAATTGCCTCACACCTGATACAGTGGCCATTATCAACAAGATAAGCAATAACAAGTATTGGAAAGGTTGTGGAGAAAAAGGAACCCTCATTCATTGCTGGTGGAAATGCAAATTGGTACAACCACGATGGAAAGCAGTCTAGAAATGTTTTCGCAAAGATATATGCACCCCTATGTTCAATGCAGCACTATTCATTGTGGCCAAGACATGGAAACAACCAAAGTGTCATACAATAGAGGACTGGATAAAGAAGATGTGGTACATATATACAATGGCATACTACTCAGCCATAAGAAAGGATGAAATAGTGCCATTTGCAACAACATGGATGGACCTTGAGAACATCATGCTAAGTGAAATAAGTCAGTCACAAAAAGCCAAGAACCATATGATTTCACTCATATGTGGGATCTAAAACTGAAAATCATGAACACAAACAGCAGTGTGATGGTTGCCAGAAGGAAAGGGGTCAGAGGGAGAATGGAATCCTATAGATGGTGATAGGATAAGATTTGACTTTGGGTAGCAGTCACATGGTTCAATATACAAATCTTGTAATATAGAAACCCACACCTGAAATCTAAATGTTCATGTTGACCAATGTCACTCCAAATTTAACATGAAAAATAATAACTAAATATAAAAGCCATCATTATAAATAAAGCTTTGTAAGAGTACGAATTTACTAAAAAATTGTATCCATTTTGGAAAAGGCCAATGATCCTAGAACTACCACCCTTTGGCCTCGCCCTTTGTTGGGTTTCTACTTGGCTCAGATATTGGCCATAGCAATGGCAATAGGGTTCTCAATGTAGCTCTGAGATCCCTAATAGGAACAAGGGGAAGAAAAAGATAAAAAGAGGGTAGGGGAAAGAAAAACAAAATAAGCAAACTATTCTATCATTTAGTTTCTGATTTGCTTTTCCCCATAAATATTCCACACAAAAAAAGAATATAAGAATTATATGTAAGAAATCAAGAACATTATTCTGAAAAGTAAATACTGAACCACGTCCAGCATGGCCAGGGGTATACCTGAGGAGGGGCAGTAAAGGATTAAAGAAAACGGACAAGAGAATACAGTTGGGGCCAGGTGGATCACTGTGCCTGGGTAAGGAAACAGTGACACAGCCTGTAAGCAGAAACTGTATTTTATAGTCAGATCACACAAAGCAAAACAAGGGCAAGATGTTTACAATGTTCTCGCGAGTGTCAAATCTGCTTCTTTCCTGTTGTTGCCATTCTCTGAAGCTATTAGGATTTGTTTAGGCAGCACTTGCTGCACCTCCCGCAGCCCACATCCTTTAGTTAGCTAGGACTGCAGGGTTGGACTATAAGGTCAAGCTTACAACCATAGCCTTTGGCTATAATTGTGCTGGGAGGGCTTTGCCCTCCAAGCTGGAACTTGTATGTGGCTTTGCCAAAAGTCAGTCTGAGGCTTGAACCTTTCCAAACGCTGTAGCCACTCTTCACAAAATACTGTCTAGCACTTTTCATTTTAATACAAAAGAACAATTTTATATTGTTTATAAGTGTGGTTTACTTGTTATTTATATTCTCTCTAATAGTATTTTCAGACTAGATTAGAAGCGTCTTAAAGGCAGAAACCTCAACACAGGACTCACATATACTGTTTAGGGAATCACATTGCACCAAGTATGTATGTACTTGAGTGTTGAGGTGAAATAGAATCAATCGTTACCTAAAATTTTAGTGCCATAAGAAGGAAATTAAATATTTCATATTGGATTTAGAAGGGATCAATTTACCTGTATTTCAGTAAATAATTTAAGACTGATGGCTGCCAAAGGAGAGGGGGTTAGAGGACTCAGTGGAAAAGGTAAAGGGATAAAAAAAAATACAAATCAATGCCCTAGCTGGTTTTGCTCAGTGGATAGAGTGCTGGCCCGCAGACTGAAGGATCCTGGTTCAAAAAAATACAAATCAGTAGTTACAGAATAGTCATGGGAATGTGAAGTGCAGCATGAGGCATATAATCAATAATATTGTAATAGCTATGTATGGGGCCAAGTGGGTACTGGAAATATCAGGGAAACATTTTGTAAAGTATATGATTGTCTAGGCACTATGCTGAACACCTGAAACTAATACAAAATAATATTGAATGTAAAAAAAGATATATGTCTGGGGATTTTTTAAAATAACTTTACATGGTTTTTGTTTACCTGTAATTTTAAAAACTAAAAATAACAGTGCAATCATTCCAGTCTAACCTTGTACGTGTATATATGAGGTAGTGTGTGTGTGTGTGTGTGTGTGTGTGTGTGTGTGTGAGACAGAGAGAGAGAATGGAGGGAAAGAAGCTTCCCTGAGCACATGAGCAGCCACTTAGCTGAGGAAACTACAGCTAGCATGTCTCCTTGCCCTTGAGATCATACATTTAATCAGTGCCTGCCTTAACACTTTCAAGTCAAATCTCTATTGATTTGCAGCCCGGCTGCCTCAGGATGCGCTGTTGGTGGGTAGGATGTCGGGCAAATGGGAGAACTCAGAGTGCAAAACACTAGGGGAGAGAGTTGCTCTGCTCACAAACGGGTCACAGGGCTTTCTTTCCTCTCCGTGGTGCGTGTAAAGGAGTATAATCTTTCAGAAAAGCAACAGGAGCAAAACAGAGACTAGTACAATGTACCCAATATGGTCCAAGAAGAATAAGTCCCCAACAAATAAGCATAGGTAACTTATGAACCTGATGCTAATAGCGCATGATAAGGAAATAAACCTTCAGATCGATATAGCAGTCAACATTTAACTAAAACATTAGACTAAAATGGGTATTTTTTCACACTGGTTTGTGCAGCTCGACCTATTTCACTTCTAAATCAATCGCTCTAAGCAGATTGATCAATTACACCATGTAAATTCTTCCCATGTGGATGTAGTTTAAGAATATCACAAGAATATGAAAAAAAAATCACACATGCAGTGATTTCATAAATGATTGACCAAAAATGGAATTTCCAACACAGCGTTGTGAATGATGTCGTGTATATAGTTTTAAAGACTGATCTGAAATATTTGATAACTTAGATGTGTGCTTGGTTTTTTAAAGTAGGAGGTTTGGGGACAGGCTATCAGCGTCTGGATGCCTCTCTGGGCTAAGAAAAGGAGTCGCCGACCACGTTACCCACGAGATCTAAAGAGTCCTCCCCAGGGAGAAGGGCCACATTGGAAAAGGATTGACAGTTTAGACTGAAAACAGCTTTCAAAGAGACAAATCTTGTGAAGTATGGCGAATGAATAAGGACAACAGGAGTAGGTGTTCACCTGCCAGTCTCCGCTGTGCGAGATGAGAGCCTGTCTGTACTCACACATGCGCTGACTTAAAAAAAAAAATCACATAAAAAACAACATCTTTGCTACGGAGACATTTTTAACAAGTATTACAGAAAGAGCACCAGCTACCAAAAAGAGTTGCCAGGGCCAGAAGGAGCCATCAATCGAAACAGTTTACATTTCAAACTTTTTCCAGGGAGAGTGAAAACCGTCTCCCCGCCTTGATGGAACACCGAGGCGCTGCAGCAGAGAGTCTGTGTGCTGCCTGCTCGGCAAAGCGTCTTTCTCCGGAGGCCCCTTAACCCGAAGGTTGGTGCCATCAGGTAGAGGGAAACGGAAGTGTCTGTATTTCCTGGGGCCGGGGCTCTGAGCCGCTTACTAGACTGTGGAGTTGGCATAAAAACCCTCTTCCTTTTATGAGATTCGTAAGAAAAGAGCCTTCTTGCTCTTGGGCACGATTTGAGATTAATCCTTTACTTTTACTTCTATTCTCCATACCTCCTGCCATCACTTAACAAATAGTTACATCTATCTGCCGTGGAGTGTTTTTCCCCCTGGAGATAAATCAGGAATTGACTCTTACTTAGCTAGGCTTCTTTTAGAAGCTAGGAAATGAAAGCTAATAATGCTATATAACCGGAGTGCACATTTGTTAGTTTCTCCCTTTAAAAAAAATATATATATTTAAAAGGAAAAGTTTGCATGCTTTTCTTTGGCCTTAGGGAGGCAGGTATTAGGGGTGAGAAAAGAACACTTCTTAAATTCAGTAACAATTTTCAAAAGGTACATCATCTAATGTATGTTTGTATTTTTAGTTTAATTTTTCCATAACATTTCTAAACACCCAACCTAATTTCTAAAATCTATTCAAATAAACTCCACATATATTCACTCTGTTCTAGCAGCAGGTCAAATGGAAACACTATTCTAAGAAAAAAAAAATTCATTTCATAATTAAGCCTTTGGGGATGAAAATAAAAACAACAGACATTGAGAACCTTTGTCACCGACTTGTGCCCCATGAAAACGGTTATTTGTGCATCTCCCTCCCACACATTCACCCCTTCTGCCAACAATCCCCCCACTAGATCCAATTGTGGCACCACATCTCTTTGACCAACAGGCAATTTGTACAACCATAATGTAGACTCAGACATCCTGATAACCTTATGTACTGCCATAGCTATTTTCTTAGATTGCAGTAGAATAGGTTGATTAGGAAAGGAAAAAACTAGAAGTACTACCCTGTTTTTGCATATACACACAAATGCTGTTCATTATGATCACACAAATTACAGCCACCTTCTTAGATTGATCTATTGGCATACATTACACGATATCACTAAAAGATATTACTTATTTCCATGCCGACATCCTTTATAAATACCACTGATTCTCAATGAACTCCTTCTGACCTCCTGGTCTGAGGCTGTCACCGGATGACGTACATAATTCTCTCAACACTGATACATTACCTCTGCTCAGTGTTGGGGGTCAGGCCAATAGTGTAAAATCAAAGATAATTAGCAGCCCTATCAATAACCCAGCTACAGGATCACTGCCTAAGTGACAGGCCAGAAAAGCCGAGAAAAGAGGTAGCAACAGGAAGTTGAAGGGAAGTGCTGGTGCATTCTGTGGCTCCAGCAGCTGCCGTGGACTGCCGGCATCAGCAGGAGACCCCATTGCATTAGCATAAATTCAAATGACAAACACACAGTGCTATTCAGAGACTCATTAATTTGCAATGGGTGCAGTGCTCATGACATATTAGTGCAAAATTCAAATGTCTTTGTAGCAATGTGAATTTAGTTGTGAGACCAAAGTCGCGAAAATGAAAATGTGTGGGGTTTTTTAGCAGTTTATTAAATTATGAACTGTGATGACTATATCTGTGCATCTTTTTAAGCAGATGAGGTCCAGCGTGCTCCAGCGGCAAATCGCATGTTTTGTGTTGATATTTCCCTGTCAGACCATTTCCAAGCAGCAGATAAGAGAGTAAGTAGTCTGTCTGCGTTGCTCTGCTGCATGCGGACTGATAGCTCCCCCTCCTGGACAAATAGCATTACCACAGTAAAAGAAAACCCTACCGTTTACTGTCTTCTTTTTATATTTTAAACAACAGGCATTGGTGCAAATAATTTCAGTGTCCACCAAAAGCAAGATAAAATAATTTGGTGTCATTTATAGTAGATGAGAGTATATGGCAACCTTCTACAAAATGCAGAAGTCACCCTCAATTGAAGATGGTCTTTAACAGTTTTATATGAAGCTACTCAAAGACTTCGTTTACAAGATCTTTTAAAATAAAATTTCCTGATTGATACATAAGGATATAATGGAAAACAATACTAAAGCACTATGATGGTCATATTGTTTCCATGGCATCACAAACTAGCTTACAATTATTAGCATTCAATTCTATAAAGAAAAAAGGCATGCATATACAGACAGAGCCTTTTAAACAAAGCAACCAAGTATATATTGTATTCTACTCAGTTGAATGAGATTGTGAACAGACACAGACAAGGAGAGTCGAATCAGACTTATGCCTCAGGTGTCTGATGGGCCGATTTTTCTTTTTAACATAAGGAATCCTCTGCCCAATTATTTTAAGTTAGTCAAGGCAAACTTATGGTGTGCCTTTTTAAAATTGGCACATCATGTCTACATATATAAATAATGACTCAGATTAGCTCAATAATGGGATGAAGGAAGTAACTTTGTCTTCTGTATTGACATAACCCTAATATGCAAAATGTCAACACCCTCACTTCCCAGTGTCTATGGTCTTAGAGCAAACCCAGACCCCACTTTATATGATAAAAACACTCAAGTTTATATCTAATACTTAGAAAGACATCCATTTTAGCATTTTCCTGTAAAAGCCATAGCTTTCCAAACCATGTAACATGCCTTTAAATAAACTGAAAAGCAGGTTATCTTTTGAAAATTCCTTTAAAGGGAACAGAAAATTCACAAGTAAAAGATATGCACTTTGGCCATTTGAACTAATCTTCACCGGGCTACAGAGTGTGCATTAGCAGACCCTTATGAAAAATTATGTTTACCACTTTCTAAACTTTGAATATGTTTATATTAAGTATAATGAAAAAATATAGCATCCTATTATTACTTCTACACTTAATTATGTACTTTCTCAGTGCTTGGTTTATGGTGAGTTTGGAAAAAGACATCCCACTAAAAGCTGTGTACTTTTAAATTCCATTTTATAATATCATTGATGCCCTGTGTCATCTTCAATAATTAAAAGTCAGATCATTGTAATGTATTCTACTTAGTTACAATGGAATAGGTCTTGAGTTATTTAACAGGCGCATCTTATTGTACAGTAACTGCTATAAGAAAGACACAGAACTAATGAAGATTGAGAAGGATCACTGTGCATTAAACATATGGAAGGAGCATGTAACTGAGCAATATAAGAGATTTATCTCTGTCGCTGGCTGTCTGAGCATTGCTTTTCCTTAATACATTCTCTCTCACCAAGTAATTGGGATCCCAGATTCACAGAATGTTAGAGCTGGAAGGGCCACTGTTGATCATCTTTCATTTTACAGACACAAGAACCAAAGACTCAGAAAAGCTTAGCAAATCTACCAAGATCGAGTGACTATTAAAAGGTAGAACTAAGAAAACAACGTTGGTCCCCAAACATTCCTCCTCAAACTTGAGCAACAACAGAATCACTTGGAGGGCTTGTTAAAACAGATCGCTGGGCCACACCCAGAGTTTCTGACTCAGGTTAGGGGGAGGGGAAGCATTCTCATTTTTTGGCAAGTTCCAGGTAATATTGATCTTGCTGGACCACAGACTACACTTTGAGAACTAGTGACCTCTAAACAAATTTTTATAAACTTACCCTAATAACTCTCATCATGATGAGCAAAGCAAACTCAATACCTTATTACTTTACTGTCATCTCTCTAATTGAGGGTAGGGGTGATACCTACAGTATGAAAAGTTTAGAACACAGAAAAAAAATTAAGAAAAACAAAACACACAACAACAACAACAGCAAGGTGCCCAAAGCCAGACAAACATTTAGGGGTACTCTACACTGAAAAGATTATAGCCACTGAAGTGAGTCTCTATCCCAAACTTTTATAAGTTTTCTAGAGAAATTTGATTTCATGGAATTCATACTATAAAGGAAATCGTATTTTTCTGAATTTAATATCAGCAATATTAAATCATAACTAGTGTACTGAGCTAAACAAAGCCTTAAGGTATGTTCATGTCTCTCCCTCTCTCCCTCTCCTCTTTTTCACCCTCTCCCCCTCTCTCCATCCTCAGAAGCCTCTACTTCACTTACACCTCAGCATTTCCAGCCTCACTTCTATCATTGCCAACCTGTCCATTTTCATTATCACTTACCATGATCACTGGCCTATTGAATGAGTGTAAAACAATCTCTGAGCTTCAGTTTTCTAAAATCATGACAGAATCTAGTTAGCAGCTAACTATATAGAATATGGCCTTATTGTCTGCTGCCTGCCCCCACCAGCTATCAATATTTAGACCAACACAAGTGTACCTTCTTTTCTGTCTCTAAAATAAAATAGCATTCACAGACCTAATGAACTGAAGTGCAACTCACCCTTGCCTATATAATTTTAGCAAATTCAGGTCACAAGAACTGGAAGAACGGGAGCATGCTCAAGAGGAATTTCACCGAGGCATTTGCTGGTTCATTAGCCTACTGCTCAGAATTCTACAAACCTATTCAGGACTCTGGTCTCACAGTTGTAATATCATTGCCTTATTTACTGGTTTAGAGAATTATTTCAATGAAGGTAATCACCAAAATAAAATAAAATAGGTTATTTTTATTGTTTTTAAAATAGTGTTGGTTTTAATTTTAAAATGAAAATGACTAATGGTGAAAAAAACACACAAAGATATATAAACCTTGATGTTTTGTGTATTTCTCCCATTTTTATTGGTGTTTAATTATCTTTTTTCATAAAATATTTAAATAGCTTTCCTTTTATCAGTTGTCTAGAGAAATTTGATTTCATAGAATTCATACTATAAATGAAATAGTATTTTTCTGAATATTAAGAGTCCTTCCTCCAAAAAATGGCATTGCTTTTTCTGGGGTTCTGTAGTAAGTTATTACATTAAAATTTGTTTTTAGTATTTTACTTAAACTGCTACCAAAAAAATAAGCTTTTTCATCTCATAATAATTTATAAATGTCAATGGTTTCCAGGCAGATTTCACTGTATTTCTGCCTTATATTTACTTTTCTCCCATTGTCCCCATTTTTTCAGGTGAGCCAATCAATCACAAAAGTTAACATAGGTTAATCATGACTGCAGGTGCATCCAGGGTGTTGCTGGGTTTACCATGTGCCTAAATTAACACTGTATGTTCACCATCATTTCACCAAGGCCTTTCTCTAGTAGATTTGTAATTCCTATGCTAGGTGCTTCCTTTCTCATTTTTTTTCTTCAGGTTTAGGTAAAATAGGACTTCTGTCCACCACATTCCTTAAGTGCTTTGAAATTTCTGAATTGTAGCAAAGGTTTTATTTTCCTCTGTCTAAATTACACTGCATTATTTCAATCATCAAAATTTTAAAAAAAATTGTGAGTGGCGAGCAGAATTTGTTTATTCAAGATGAAAGGCTATGAGAATATGATTCTTCTTTACAAAACAATAAAATACCCATTTTAAAATATATATACATCCTTTAAAAGAATGTATTGAGATCAAGTCCTGTAACTCAGAGGTCATTTGGCAAAAAGTTTATTAATGTAAATGGCTAAAAGCTAGCCTCATGAGAATACTAAGGCAGGTAAATACATAGTAATCTATTAATTCAGTTTATCTGCTCTACAACTGCATTTTTATTTATACCTTTTCATTTTAAAATATATGCGCATATGCTATTTTTATCCCTCGGTAAAAATAAAGCTAGATATTTTCTAGTGTATTGAGCAAATCTGTTTTACCTGTTTCTAAAGTCTTCTCTCTGATATTTTAAGACAGTTATCTCACACAGACTCTAAAAATGCAAAGGCAATAAAAATGAATACATTTTGTTAATGACTTTGTGAACATTTCCTGTACCACTTAGCATTCTGCATCCACCCATAAAATTCTACAAGATATGTTTTTGTGTGCGAGCCGATTATTTATAAAATAAATATATTACAAATGAAGAGAGTATAGGTTCCTATCTTTCCTTCATAGTAAGATCTTGTATTTCAGAGCTTAATAATGAACCTCCCTGGGGATTTTAGTAAAGCAGGTGTTCTGATATCAGAGGCAGTTTTGTTTTTTTCTCCCACCCATGAGGGGGGAAATCTTAATAAGAGTCATGATCATGTTTTTCAAAGGCAAATCTAGTGTAGTCTGGACTATATACCACGGCAGATCTCCAGCCCAATCCTCTGTTGGTTACCCAGTTTATAAGCACAGCATTCCCCCTCTGTCCTTACCACGACAAGTATAAAACCAGTTTAGAATAACTGGCAATTGTATAATGTTTCAAATTTAAAGAAAGACAAGTTATGTGGGATTAGAGTAGGGGTGGGGGTAGTTCTTCAATGTTCTTTTCTCCTACAGAATACAGGATGACTAAAATATATTCAATCCTGCTAATGCTTGTCAAATGTTTCACAGTTCAGCTCTGTTCAGATGTTTTACTGACTATGAAAGAATCAATTCTGTTGGCTTCAGAGACAGAAGAGCTGCAAGAGACCTTAAATAACCTTACTCTGTCAGGTCAATAGGTGAAAACCTGAGCTCCAAGGAAACTAAGTGACTTGCCCAAGATGTTGCAAAGAATCCTGCTTAAAGCTCAGGTCTGCAGGCGCTCAGCACCCTTCCCACTGCTCATTTCATCTGTTTGTTTTTTCTCTAATGACTAAACAATTTCAAGAAGCTATCCAGTATGATTTCACAACTAAGATAAAGCAGTCGTATAATATCCAGGATTATATAGAATTTCACTTGCGCAGAATTTCATTCGGTATTTAGTCACTACCATCAACTCATATTATATTTCAATTACAGAGATCAATTTTAGTTCATTAGCAAAATAAAATGGTTGCCGGCGGTCTATGTGTGTTCTTGAAAGCTGCAGTCTTTTAAATGTCAGAAGTGAAGTACATTTCATAAAAAATAAAATTTGACAAGGGTACTGGAGTTTAAACCACAGCTGTGAAAGTCTCTCTGCCCTGTTATCACAGAGTTGCTAAAAAAGCACAGCTCAAAGGTCTGAGAGAGAAGCTATGTGCCATGGCCAATTAATAATTGCCATTTCCCCCTTAATTTTTGGTTTTCACAGCTTTTCCAGGAGAGATCTGGGTCAAGGGTATGACATTATAGTACAGGTTCAAGCTCAAATGACCCAGGGCCTACATAAAAGGAAGATAGGCTAATGTCTGAGCCTTACAAGAAGATTCCTACCTACCGGGAAAAACAATGACTCAAGCAAGGTAGATATTAGGAATGGTGACAACCATATCTTTCTGAACTGAGAGCCTTAGTTACTACCCAGGCAAACTCATCTAAGCAGAGTTAAAGGCAAAGGGGAAGCAATATTACCAAGTCTAAGTGGATGCCAATATCCTCTCAATAAATTGTATTAGTATGCCTTGGGTGAGGTCGTTTACAAAATACACATATAAAGCTGTTACTCCTAATCTTTCAATTATTATGAGGTCATATTAGACTTTCTAAGATACAATGGACATTTCAGTGTTAAATTGTTAGAGTGCATAAAACAAAAATAGGGCCTTTGGTTTTCAGCATATTTGTAATTATACTTTTTTTCTAAAGAAGGAGGTAGTATTCTGCTCATACTATGATGTGGCCACATCAATATCCCAACTAGTGTTGGTCATGGTGTAAGTCTGGCTTATAATAAATGGGTTGTTTTCCTACTGATATGGTCAGAAAATTCAAAAAAAAATGTTGAAGGTGGTTTAATTGTGCTTTTACCATATGCATAAGCCCTTTCAACATGTCTCAACTCTAATACAACTTAAAGAATAGATTATCTCATTCTTCTTAGTGACTGTTTCATGAAACACAATCCCTGGAATTCTCAATTACTGGAAATTCAAGATAACCCCCTGTTACATGTTGCTAAGATAATCTTTGTGTGTTTTCCTACACAGAGAGCAATGGAAGTCAGGGACCCTACAGTAAGTAAAGCAGACAAGCAAGTAAACAGGAATCAGGGGTGCAATAGGAGTTGTCAGTAAACACAAGGTAAAGCAGGATACTAATCAAGAGAACAGAAGCAGATATCTATATATAATGCCAGCGACCATAACGACTGGTCGCTATGATGGCCACTGCGGTCAGTGAACTGGTTCAATCAGGTACATATTTCTCCTTTTTCCCCCATTGACCCAAGAGCTCTCTACGTGGTTCGCTGAGGCTGATCCTGGCCAGCACTGCAGCTTTACTTTCTCCTCTGCTCCTTTCCCATTCTTCCCAGTTACTATTCTCAAAAAAGTATCCTTTAACAAGTACTGCCCACTACTGGGCTCTTCCACCCCAGTAAAAGGCAGGGCTGGCCAAATGTCCCACCCCACCATGATAAGCCCACAGATCCTCCTCCTGGCTAGCCCCACCCCTGATCACCCCTCACCCCAATAGGAGGCAGAGCAGGCCAGCCAACCTCCTGCAGTTCCTCCCCCTGGCCAGCCCCGCACCCAAAGGGCCCCCATCACCCCTATAAGCCTGCAGCCCCTCTCCCTGGCTGGCCGCACCCCTGATCATCCCTTACCCCATTAGGGGTTGGGAACAGACAGCTAACCAGTCCCAGCCCCACCCTGATCAGGGACAGGGCCAGCTAGCCAACCACCCATGGCCCCTCCCCAAGGCCACTGGCACCCTATTGGCACCCCCCATCTCATTCAGGGACAGGGAAAGCTAGCCCACAGCCCCTCCCCATGGCCAGCCATGCCACCAATCAGGGGCGGGGCCCACCAGCCAACAGGTTCAACCCCTATCTGCCCCAAATGGGGCTGGGCCAGCCAGACCCTATCCATGCATAAATTTGTGCACTGGGCCTTTAGTAGTCTAATAAAGGAAAGGGCCTTTAAAAAGCCTCAAGGGAGAAGAGCTGTGTGTGATGCAAAGGGCTGGGCACTGAGTCTCACCCACTGAGGAACACCCAGGGCTATGTACCTCCCTCCAAGGCCCAGAGTCATCCTCCACTGAGCCCCAGCTGCTGCATGAAGTAGTAAATGGAGGAAGACCAGAGCTCAACAGCAGCAGAACATGTCAGTAAAAAGCAAGCTGATAGTCAAAGACACAAAGCTGAGGCAGGGTTCATCTCTACCTGCGAGTGTTGTTGGGGAACAGCTTCATTTTGGTTTGCACAATCCCTGAATTTCTTGGACTACCCTGGAAACTGTTTGCACACATACACAGCCATCCGCAAGTAGCAATACTGTACTCCTGGCCAATCTGGTACATAGAGGCTTAATTTAATCTACTAGAAGAAAAGCTAAGTGACTGTTCTTGCATGAAGAACCTGGGGATTGGGTTATTCTAGTTACATAAGTACTGCAGTATTTATGTGTCTTCTATTTTAAAAATAACACTACTGCAAGTCACTGCTACCTATGCAGATGGGAGCGGAAAAAACTTCACTACACCACTTCCGATATGTTTTGCATTTTTACCTGTAAGCTTAGTCTTTTGGATTATGATATTTACAACTAATGCCTTTATGTACACAAAATATAGTATTGTCCCTACTCTTGCTCTTATATTTTATTCCATAAATAGACCCACGTTAATAAGGATGCTGATGGTCAAATTGTCCTGAATGCTGCCGTTACTTAGAAATTCATAGCAATGTCCTGTTGTTTCATGACATGTTGCCCAGTATTCCTCACTTACCCTTACCTTTTACAAAAAAAGAAAACAGAACTAAAACAAATGCTGAGAGATATTTATGTTTTCTTAATTTAGCTTAATAAAAGGAAAAAATTCTACCCTGGGGTTTAGAAAACTCTGGCATGACTGGAAATGAAGTTCTCCATCAACAAAACCTTTGGAGTGAAAAAAAAATAACAGGTTCTCTTAAATAGCTTGGATAGTCTGTTGAAGGGCAAGAACCTAGAAAAGATAACTTCTCAAATTATTTTAACTTTTAATTTCCCAGATGACACATTTGTGCATTTGCATCAAATTGCAAACATTGCGAAGAACTCCGCAGCCCACCTGATCATCACCCCAATTCCAGTCAGCTCCCAAGAGGTAAGTGGTAAGCACTGCTACCAGTTCTGGTACAGTATTCCCTGTGTATTTATAAAGATGTACAGAGTAAGTGCGCATATATATGAGAGAAGATACCTTCTAACTCCAGGATGGCGTAATTTGATTAATCATTCTGAGAAAAATAAAACACTTCTTTGGAACTATGGGCCTGGAACTGGCATTGGATTTTGCTTTTGAAATAGCATATTATTAGCAGGAGAATCCCTAGCTAAGAAAGAAAAATCTGATTTAGTAGCTTTGTCATGTCCTTTACAGCCCTCTGACCAACAGCACATAATTACCTTCAGTCTCATCTGTAAACTAGCAATGCTAGTCACCCTCAGTATCCATTATAAAACTTGTACCTGATGAGCCTCAAAGCATGTTTCTGGAACAAATAGCTTTTTTGTCCAGAAACGTTCTTTACTCATCTGTTATTCTGATTGCTTGTTAAATCGGCACCATACCCGCACAGACATGTACACATACACACACACACACACACACACACACACACACACACACACACTCACACACAAGGCCATGGAGAAAATTAAACCCTCCACTGTTTTTCCCTTAGAGGGAAAAAGAGAAGAAAAACAGGAAAGTCAACATTAAATATTTGCTGTAGGTGTGTGTGTGTGTGTGTGTGTGTGTGTGTGTGTGTGTGTGTGTTTTCCCTTGGAAGTTGCATGATAAAAGATGGATTTACAGAGAATCTAAATAAGTGGGTCAGTCCCTCTAAGACATACAGAGACTTAACTTTTTCAATTCTATTAACTGGGACTGTTTGATTTTATGAAAAGGATTAAATAAATGTTTGGATAGTATACCGGATGGTAGTATTTAGCAATCTTGTTTTCTTTACATAATGTAACACACTAATGGACTACATTTTTTCGTTGCTTTCTGCCGTTAACTCTGAAAATAAGCAAGTTACTGTCCAAATCAGAGCCAAAAAAACACCACGGGGTTTCTGGCTGCGAAGGGACACTTCATGCATAAATGGGAGAAAGGAAAAAATTGATAAACAGCCAGTTGGGAAGTGTGAAGAGATTATTTTTATTTCATGGTGTTTCAGTGTGTAGTGTCTCAGATGTTCAAAAATATGTCACTGAGCCTGAAAGTTTACAATCCCCATAGATATTATCTTATGTAGTGGATGTGAAACACTTACAATGGGGACGCTCTTCTTCAGTCTGCCCCTCTCTCTTTTGGCCCACTCCAAGTCTACGAGGGTTAAATGCAGCTTCACTGAAATCAAGTACAGGCACACAGGAATTTTAATGAACGGGTCCATCAGATGTGGGTCCTAAAAAATTGTAAAACAGATGCAGCGCCACTGTTGCTGTTCTCTCTTACTGGTTATTTTTATTCCTTTCCCAGCCAAAAGAGTCTGGTGCTTCTGGGTAATTTTCCTTTGCTAACCATTCTCTTCCCAACATCAAATACCAAAGTACTGTGTGCAGACCTCATGGTTTACAATGTTAGTATTTGAACAAAACTAGGGGGGACAAAACTTGAACAAATTACAATCTTCATCCCATTGTTGATCCTGTCGAATAAGAGAAATTATTATGTAATAAAAACACACCCACGTACAATATGACTAGCCTAGATCTCTGAAATGGTAAAAATAATTATCTGACCAAAGTGCTGACCTCTAACATCTTTGCAAGGTTTCCAGTGTGTCATACCCATTTTCTGTCCATATGAAACATTAACTATTCTTGTTATTGGTTCCTTCCTCTCACTGTCATTGCCTCTGATCATTTCATTATGATTTTTATTATTACTATTCATAGATTTGTTAGTTTTATAACACAGCAAACATTTGAAATTTAATAAAGCAAAATTGTAATTGTCTTATTTAATAAACAAAGGTATGTTGTTTGGGAGCATAAATGGAAAGTTAATTTGTTTTGCAAAATAAATGTCACAATAATAGAAAGTCAGAAACATTCAAAATTCTCCTGATAAAGGACAGGGTAGAGAGTATTTTCACTTGACATCTTGGAATAAATAGGTATGAAAATATAATTAATTGACCCTTGTATAATCTTGATTACAAAGAGTTCATGTATATCCATCTCCCCCAGAAAGTTATTTTAAATGCAAAGAAATTATTACATATAAGCTCAAAAGTGTTCACATCTGCCCAGCCAGTGTTGCTCAGTGGTTGAGCTTCAACCTATGAATCAGAGATCCCCATTCTATTACCAGTCAAGGTTCATGCCAGGGTTATGAGCTTGATCCCCAGTAAGGGGCATGCAAGAGGCAGATGATCAATGATTCATTCTCATCATTGATGTTTCTATCTCTCTTTCTTTCTCCCTCCTTCTCTGAAGTCAATAAAAAATATTTTATTAGAGCAGAAACTGTACACATTCTGACTAGTGATGTTTCTCTCTCTCTTTCTATCTCCCTTCCTCTCTCAAATAAATGAAAAACTATAGAAAAGTCTGTTGTGGCAGTATTCCTAACCTTAACATTTTGGTTCCCACAAATGATTACCATAGGATATGAAGCACCAATAAGAGCAAAATATCACAAAATGAAACCATATCATCCAAACATGCTATGTATGCCTTGGCAAAAAGAATGCACATATTAAGACAAATAATATCTAACTTGCCAGAGAACTGGATTACAGCTGGCACAAAAAGACTCCTGTTGAACAGACCAGGCAGGGAAGCTTAACAGTGGTCCCCTTGAAGTTAGGGAAACCTTATAATTTATTCTTAAGATTGGAACACTTTTTAAAAATATTTTTTATTGATTTCAGAGGGTAAGGGAGGAGAGAGGAATAGAAACATCAATGTGAGAGAAAACCATCCATTGGCTGCCTCCTGCATGCTCCCCCTGGGGATCAAACTTGCAACCCTGGCATGTGCCCTACCTGGAAATCAAACCGTGATCTCCCAGTTCATAGGCTGATGCTCAACCCTGAGCCATGCCAGCCAGGACAGATTGGGACACTTTTAAGAGTGGTAGGGACACCACTAATAATTACACGGGGCCAATATATGTGAACTAGAAGTCTTACCGGATACTGGATATATATGTTGCTTTATAAGAAAGCCAACTCACGATTCCCTCCATAAAATTTATTTTATCTAAAGGCCAAAGAGCTGAGAGATGGAAAGGCCTAACCTTAAAAAAAGAATATGCTAATATCCAGGACTCTTAAAGATGCTTATTGTTAAAATTAATACAAGTCAACATAGCAGGGTGTTTATCTTTAGGGCCATAGCTGCACATTTTAAGAGAATTAATGTAGGCACTGAGGTGCTGCCCTGGAGCTTTACCCACCTTAAAATCAGTGCACCACCAATATTGCTGTAAGGAGCCTTGGCTTTCTGGGGTGCTATGAAGGCTTTCTGAGCCAGCTCACATGTACTAGAATTATATTTCTTTTCTTTAAGTTGAGCAAAAACTCACAGAACATGAAATTAGCCATTTACAGTCTAATGGTTTTTAGTACACAATGTACTAGCATCAATCACTATTACCTAGTTACAGAATATCTTCATTATCCCAAAAGGAAGCCGCGTAACCATTAAGGAATCGATCGACCTTCCCCACTCTCCTTTGCCCTTGGCAACCACTAAACTGTTTTCTATCTCAATACATTAGTCTTTTCTAGGTATTCCATAAAAATAAAATCATACAATATATGGCCTTGTCTGTCTGAGTTCTCTCACTTGGCATAATGTCTTAAATGTTCATTCATGTAATAGCATATATCAGTGACTTTTCATTCTATTGTATGGCTATACCGGAGTTTGATTATCCATTCATCTGTTGAAGGACACTTAGTTGTTTCTACCTTTTGGCTATTTTGAATAGTGCTTTTATGCATATTCCTGTACAAGTTTTTGTTTGAACACCTGTTTTTACTTTTTTTGTTGTTTTGGGGTTTGTTTTTTTAAAGGGAAGCATATATCTAGAAGTGGAATTTCTGGATTACATATTCACTTGAGGCCCGGTGCACAAAATTCGTGCACTGGGGGAGGGTGTCTCTCAATCGAGCCTGCCCCCTCTCAGTCTGAGAGCCCTCAGAGGATGTCCTACTGAAGGCTTAGGCTGGGGAAGCAGGCCTAAGGCAGTCTGGCCTTTCTCTGCGGGTGGTGACCAGCTGATCAGGCTTTTGTAAAAGCTTGCTCCTATGCTGACAGCATTCTTTTTTTTTTAATATATATTTTATTGATATTCTTACAGAGAGGAAGGGAGAGAGATAGAGAGCTAGAAACATCGATGAGAGAGAAACATCAACCAGCCGCCTCTTGCACACTCCCTACTGGGGATGTGCCCACAACCAATGTACATGCCCTTGACCAGAATCGAACCTGGGACCTTTCAGACCCCAAACCGACGCTCTACCACTGAGCCAAACCGGTTTCGGCCTGACAGCATTCTTGACAGTTGGGTCTCAGCTTCATCCCCTCCTCAGAATAGTCTTCACATTGTGTTATTTAATAAACTAGATTGTGGCACCCATGAACAAAGAAACAATGATATCTTCATGTATGTCTTGTTTTTTATTCATACAGTAAATTGAGGGCTTTATTTACAGTAGTGAATAAAGTCCCTGTCCTCCAGAAGCCTAAACACTTCCTTTGGCTTATATTCTCAGCATGTTGTAGAGAACACTGCACATAGTAAACACTTAATAAATGGGTAGAAAAGAGGTTTTAGGTGGATTTGTTATTGACTAGGAAACCTCTGAGAAAAACCTTGTCTGGGCATGAGATTTAAGAACTTTCATTTAATTTATAATACTTATTTTCTGGTGACTAAGAAGTATATTCAGTATAGAAATTTTTAAAAATCTATACTAATAAAAGGATAATATGCTAATTAGACTGGGAGACCTTCCAGAAGACCTACCCAACTAGTCTGTCCCAACTGCCCTCCCCTGCTAGCCATCTTGTGACCACATGTGGGTAGCCATCTATGATCACATGGTGGCAGCCATCTTGTGTGTTGGAGTAATGGTCAATTTTCATAACTCTTCTATTAGATAGGAGGATAGAGGCCTCGTGCATGGGTTGGGGCCAGCTTGTTTGCCCTGAAGGGTGTCCCAGATCAGGGTGGGGGTTCCCTTGGGGTGTGTGGTGCCATGGGTGAGGAGCCTGTGGTGGTTTGCAGACTGGACACACCTCCCAGCAAACCAAGCAGAGGCCCTGGTATCTGGAATTTATTTATCTTCTATAACTAAACCTTTGTAGCTTTGAGCAGAGGCCAGTGCAGGCCAGGCTGGGCAGGAAGCTTGGCTTTTTCCATCACCAGGGGGCAACCCAAGCCTCCTGCTCTCTCCAGCTCCATGGATGCCGCCATTTTTGTTGGGATTTATTTATCTTCTGTAATTGAAACTTCGTAGCCTTGAGCGGAGGCTAGGGCCAGCCAGGGCAGGAAGCGTGGCTTCCTCATCACTGGAGCCAACCCAAGCCTCCTGTTTGCTCCAGTTCCATGGCCGCTGCTATAGTTGTTGGGTTAATTTGCATACTTGCTCCTGATTGGCTAGTGGGCATGGCTGGTGAGCATAGAGGAGGTACAGTCAATTTGCATGTTTCTCTTTTATTAGAAAGGATTATTATTTATTTGGTATAATGTTTTCAAACTGTATCATGTAGCATATGTCAGTGCTTTATACTTTTTTTATATTTGAATAATATTCCATTGTATGGGTATACCATATTGTATTTATCCATTAATAAATTGGTGGACATTAAGTTATTCCCACTTTTTTACTATTAAGAATAATGCTGTTAGCAGCATCCACGTGTAAGTTTTATGTTAATATATGTTTCCATTTCTCTTGAGTATACATACAGTTGATCCTTGAACAATATGGGGCTTAGAGACACAAACTCCTCCACACACACAGTCAAAAATTCACATATAACTTTTGACTCCTAAAAAATTTTTTTGTCCTCCAGTATCCACAGGGGATTTTTTTCCAGGACCCCCATGGATACCAAATAACCTGATATTAAATAGCATAGATCAAAGCATGCAGTTGGCCCTCTGCATTTATGGACTCCTGACTACAAATCAAAAACAATACAAGAATTTATTGGGGGGGAAATCCACATATAAATGGGCCCATGCAGTTCAAATCTGTGTTGTTCATGGTCAACTGAACAACGGGGAGCAGGACTGATGGGTTTTACAGTAACTCTGTTTAACATTCTGACCAACCACTAAACTGTTTTCAGAATGGCTATACTGTTTTATATTTCTACTAGAAACATATAAGGGTTCCAATTTCTTGTATACTTTTTAAATTAAAGTCTTAGTGTATATAATTTTGTGTCTGCTTTACAATCTAAATGAGTACTTCTCTCTTTAAAAGGATTCCTTTTAGTGGCTGCAGTAATCTGTTCAGGCTTCCATAGGGTGGCTTAAACAATAGACATTTATTTTTTCACACTTAAGGTAGCTGAAGAGCCCAGAATCAAGGTTTCAGCAGATCTTGCAAATGGCCACCTTTTCACTATGTCCTCACATGACCTTTCCTCAAAGCCACATGTGAAGAAAGAGAGATCTGGTCTCTCTTCCTCTTCTTGTAAGTACACAAATACTATCAGACTAGGACCCCACCCTTATGATCTCATTTAACCTTTCTTAACCTCCTTATAGAACATATCTCCAAAGCTGTCACATTGAGGGTTATAGCTTCAACTATAAATTGGAAGAGGAGGAATGGTAACACATTCAGTCCTTAGCAATGGCTAAACAACAGTCAAAAGAAAAATTCTATATAAAATAATGCTCTAGGAGCAATATACTAAAGTTAAGAAACTTCTTCCTTAAAATATATTATTTGCAAATTTACTTTAAAATTCATTTTGTTGTGTTAGCTACATACCCTTCACATCCAAGTGTGGATAAAAGTGTCTTTCTGAAATTTCTCACCTGCATCTACTTACAATCTGGAAGAACAGACTTCACACTCTTTCAAAAGATATTTAAATTTTTTGTGCAGCTCAACTGTTGTTGTCTCTAACTCCATTTCTATGCTAGAGAAAATGATGCCTTTTGCACCATTGAGAGCATGAATAATCTTAGAAGTTTTCAAGTGAACTGATGAAGGAAAAGAGGCCATCCTAGAGTTAGCCCTATTGGAAGCTTCTACTGAGCAAAATAAAATTTTAGAATTCCAAAGAAAACTAATTGGAACCCTATAGCAGATGGGAAAAGCAGAAATTTTAGAACACTTCCTTGACCTCATTACAAGCATAATGAAGGAGGCAACGATGGAGTTAATTAGAAAAGAGTCAAGAAAAAGATTAAACGAGAGCACAAAAACAACAAAAATGTAACTCAAAGAAAGGGAGGCATTCAGCAGGAAATAGAATATGCTGATCTCTGCAAAACTATTCAGAACTGAGGGAGATGGGAGCTAGAATCAAACAAAAGGAATATAAACCAGGTGGCCACTGAGGATGAAAAGTCTGTAGAAAACACAAAGAGCAGGCACCTGGGAAGGAATTACCAGCTATCTATCTGCATTAAGCAGAAAATACAGGCCTGGTAAGCAGAGGAATTTTTCTTGGTTACACAAGAGGAGTCATTCTTAGTTGGGGAGCATTAATTGTGTGCCTGTGTGGGTGATGGATAAAACTCGTGTTCATTAATAGTCATAAATATTAGTAGATGTTAGTCCAAAATTCTCCTTTGCCACTTAAGGCTATGGTAAACTTTTAACCTCTTTACCACTTTCTAACCTAAGGGACATTTCTTTATCTACTATAAGTAGAGACTGAAAATGACCTCAAAAGATCAGTAATTATTTTCACAATCAGTATACTTATCCTTCAGATAGGCTATGGACAGTAAATTTTAAAATGTATTCATAAAAAATGGCATTTTAGTAGTACAATTTATCCATTTACCTATGGCTCATTTGTTTTGACAACAAGAAGACAGAGTGATAGCCCAAAATATCACTGTAAAAGTTTGTGACAAAGAGTATCAATGCTCTCTGATCCAAATATAATTAAGCTACTTGTGTAGACACATGGTTTAGGTTATGAGCAGTAAGTAGAGAAGGGATCAGAAAATGACAAAGTTAATAAAAGCCAACTTCTACCAAGTCAAGTACAAACTTTTAAATCTGAATTATATAGATGAGCTAGTCACAATGAGCACACAGACTAGAAATTTTTCACATGTTTTCTTTATGTTTAAAACTAGAGGCCTGGTGCATAAAATTTGTGCACATATAGGGTCCCTATTCCTGGCTTGTGGTCAAGGCCAATTGGGGTTTTCTGGCTGCCCACTAGGGCCTTCGTTCCCTGGCTGCTGGCTGTCTGGCAGTGCTTTCCTTCATTCCGCACTGCTCCCTGATGGTCAGTGCACATCATAGCAAGCGATCAAACTCCTGGTCTCCTGGTCGAACTCCCCAGGGGACACTTTGCATATTAGCCTTTTATATATATAGATAGCCAATGTCTATATGCTGAGGTTGAACTGATCGTAAAATGATGTGATTTGCTACGGTTCACCTTAATATCACAACAATTATAGATTTAGGGCTCCAGATTCTCTCATGGGTCAGCTTTAGCTCAAGAGGTTACTTCCTCATGGCAGACACTAATCCAAGTCCTCATCATGTAAAGCCCCAGGGATGTCACTGAGTAGACATCAAATTGGACTGGCCAGTCATGTTTGCTATAGTCATATAGTTTTCTGTGTATCAAGAATGTAAGATTACATCTAGCTCATGACTCATATAAGGGTTTATTTCTCACATGTATTATATCTTTAAACCTCTCACAGAGCCATATTACATTGTAAAGATAATGCTGTAAACATCTTTTACAGTATAAAGAAATAAATGAAAATTTGAAATATAAACATAGATAAGACTCAAATTATTATTTTTTTAATTCTCACCCAAGGATATGTTTTTATTGAATTTTTGAGAGAGAGAGGAACATTGATATGAGAGAGTAACATTTATTGGTTGCCTCCCATATGAATCTTGACCAGTGATTGAACCCTAAATCAAAATATGTGTCCTGACCAGGTATTGAGCCTGCTGCAACCTTTTTGGTGTATAAGACAAAGCTCTAACCAATTGAGCCACCTGCACAGAACAGGGTCAAATTATTGTGACTATAATTTTGGGAGGGTTGATTCCAAATGAGAGGAAGGTAGTATCTAATTAGAGTTTATTTAAGAATCTATACCATGAAAGCCTATGTCATTTACACCCATGGTGACAATTATTTCCTAGCAATTAATCTCTCCTAGAAAGTCAGAACCTCATTTTATCAACCATGGTCTTTCTACTCCACTAATCTCTTTAATCACTCCACCTCAAACACCTTTTCAATTATCTGCCAGGCCAATCCCAAAGCCTAATATTCTGAACTGTCCTATTTCTTCTGCCTCGAGACTCTAGACTATTTCTAAAGGAAGTCAGATAGCCAAAAGACTGGCTTCTACAAATTCCGACCACCTGTTTTTCCAACTGCTTTTAACTTTCAAGAATTGCCGTCAGTAAATAAACAGTAGCAATTCTCCACTACTCAGCTCTGGAGTCCTACCTGCCCATCTTTTCTTAACCCTTCTCGCAGCCTTCTTAATAACTTTGGCTCCTTATGTAGATTCCGTCTCTGGCCTACCCACTGAATTTGAACTGTGTTTTAAAATGTAGTTATTCCTACTTGGCTCTGCTTTTTTAGGATGCTCATTCGGTGCAAAATACAGCACTATTTCCTCTTAAACAATAGGTCTTAGTCACATTTGATTCCCACACTAAAGGTTGAACAGTAGCCACTAAAGGGATCCTGTCCCCATCACCTACCCAAAAGTTATTACCTAACCAGGTGACACTTCTTGGCTCCTTGTAGGTAAGGATCAAATCTAAACATTTCTCAACCTTATTCAGGCCCCAACACAGTTTAACAATCATTTTTGCAACTCCTGGCTTATTTTATCATGTTTCCTTCTGTGTTCTTCCCAGCTTCTATAGCTGTCAAACACTCCACCCTCATTTGTAGTAGACATCCTACTGTATCCATCAGTCTGCTAGTAGTCATTCAGCAATATTAGGGCTCATGCATTCTTAACATCCCAGGAGCAAGTACCACTTTCTCAAGAGCTGAGTTTGGAAATACCCTGAGGTGGAAATGTTTATCTTTAGCTCTAACACTTGTAGCTACTTGCAGGATCCTGAAAGTTTGGCAGAAACAAGATGGCCTAAAAAACCTAACCCCCCTCCCCCACCTGCTGGCTAAATTTTTAAATAGATGGAAAGACTTAATACAGGAAAGGGTATGAAATATCAAAGACACAAAGGAGGAAACAAGGTTACTGATATTATTAAATTGAGCTCAGGAAGATTCCGGAAAACATTTTAAATACTCATCCAAAAAAAGTGTGAAAGCCAGCATCAGTCACTAGGAAAAGTATCAGAGTAATAAGTAAGCAGCTGTGCACGGGGCGTATATACCAGGATAACTAGACAAACAGAGCAGAGTGGGAGTGGAGGTTTGCCTCTCCCTAGATGGACCTGAGCTGTGGGCAGCAGCAGAGCAGTGTAATGAGAGGGACAGAATGGGTAGATTGACTAGGCCAAAACCCGGTGCCAAGGCCTCCGCTGTCACAGCACAGAGACCACATTATTAACAAACCTTGCTCCTCTTTTAAATAAATCTAGAATTCCTCCATTATAAATTGGAACATTCTTTTATACAAATTTTCCTTATCCTATTTGAAATAATAATTATGTGCATGGAGCAAGCAATGTACTATATTATATAGAAGAATTTCCTGGGCATATTTGACAGCAAGGAAAAGGCATAAAAGTACAATAATAATACCACCGTTATATCTATACTAGAGGCCCAGAGTACAACATTCGTGCACTGGGGGCAGGAGGAGGCCCTCAACTCAGCCTGTGCCCTTTCACAACCTGGGAGCCCTCAGGGGATGTCAGACTGACGGCTTAGGCCCGCTCCTCACCAGGCTCTAGTCACCACTGCTCTGCTCGCCAGCCAGGAGCCCAGCTTCTGGCCGAGCAGCACTACCTCTGTGGGAGCACACTGACCACAAGGGGGCAATGCCTGCGATGAGCATCTGCTCCCTGGTGGTCAGTTTGTGTCATAGAGACCAATTGTTCTGCCACTCGGTCAATTTGCATATTAGCCCTTTATTATATAGGATAGTATTTTATCATAATACTTTTTTAAAAATATACTTAATTTTATAATAAAGAAGAGCATAGCCCTGTCCAATTCTTCTCAGTGGTTAGAATGTGGATGCATGAACTTAAGGGTCATGGGTTTGATTCCCCATCAAGGGCAGTAGCTCAAATACAGGCTCAATCCCTGCTTGTCATTCGTGTAGGAGGCAACCAATCAATGTGTCTCTCTCACATTGATGTTTCTCTCTCTCTCTCTCTCTCTCTCTCTCTCTCTCTCTCTCTCTCCCCTCTCCTCCCTCTCCCCTACTCTCTCTAAAAAAGAAAAAAAATCAATGGAAAAATATCCTCTGGTAAAGATTTTTTTTAAATAAAATAAAATGAATAACACATAATATATAGTAATTTATTACAATTATATAACACAATAACAAAAACTATATAATATATAGTATAATAACAGACTAATATATATATGCTTAAGCAAACAAAGTACTGAACAACAGAATGACCAGAATGACCAGTTGTGATGACATGCACTGACCACCAGGGGCAGATGCTCAATGCAGGAGCTGCCCCCTGGTGGTCAATGTGCTCCCATAGCAAGAGTGCTGCTCAGTTGAGACCCATCTGAGCGGCTCAGCAGCCCTGCAGCAGCCACTCCCTCCCTCAGTAGTCCTGCAGGTCCAATCTCTAGAGAACAGGCCAGGCACCAACAGATCAGTGCTGCCTGCACAGTCCTGACAGTGCTGCAGGCCTCCTGGAAGTTGGCCTTAAGCAATGCAGCCATTTCCCCTCCCTAGACTCTCTACAAGGATAAAACAATATAAAAGCAGCCGCCAGGTTGCTCTTGACAACCAGCGTGAATGTCAGCAGGATGGATCTGGATCCTGGGCTAGCAAAGGCACCCCACTGCCCAGCTGGATGACCAGTTGCGTTCTAGCGCCCCCTTCCCCCAACCCCCACAAGACTCCACCAGTCACACAAATTAGTGCACTGGGCCTCTAGTATATAGTATAATACAATTCAAGATAATATAACTAATATAATATAATAATCAATACTATAAAATGGTATTTGTCTCCAAGCCTTTCACCAAAGCACTTACCCTCTCTTCTCTATTTTTGGCTCACACTCCTCCTGTCTGTGAATGAATAAAAAGAGAACTTTCTCTTTCACCCAGTGAAAGCTCTGGTTTTGTAGTTGCTTTTGCACTGACTAGAAAAGAAGTTTCACTAAAGCCACATAAAGAACTGATGCTGCCGGAACCGGTTTGGCTCAGTGGATAGAGCGTCAGACTGCGGACTGAAGGGTCCGCATTCTGGTCGATTCTGGTCAAAGGCTTGTACCTTGGTTGCGGGCACATCCCCATTAGGGGGTGTGCAAGAGGCAGCTGGTCGATGATTCTCTCTCATCGATGTTTCTAACTCTCTATCCCTCTCTCTTCCTCTCTGTGAAAAATCAATAAAATATTTTTTTAAAAAAGAACTGATGCTTTTTGCTCCTCTATCCCCATTATTACCCAAGCATGAGTGTTGAGGGACATATGCTGCTTCCTCATCTTCTTTCAAAGCTTTCCTCATAGAATCAGTTTCTATTACACAATTTTCTGAATGTGACCAGGTAAGCATCAGTTCATATTTCCAAGTATCAAAAAATTATGCCAAAGACCAAGTAAATAGAAAATAGAAACTTACTCCTTCTAGCTCTCCCAAAGCCATAGCAAACGAAAGAGAAGCTGCACTGAAAGTAACTTCAATTAAGTCGCAAACAACGACCATAAAATAATCTAATGAGGGTAGATACCTTTAGTTCAAACCTTGTGAAATACAGACAGACAAGTATGAAGATGGAGGAATGGTGAGGTACAGAAAGGGGCAAGGGGAGGAAGAGAAAGAAGAAAATGGCATTTTTATTTACAAATACATACAAAATCATCTAAATGCAAACCACCTTTACAAAATAAATATATTTAGAAAATGGCCACTGCTCAATTAGACCCTAGATAACCACTTATCTTAATGGATTACTTCATTCCCACAGTTGTCACTTTCCTCTGAGCCATGGAGATCTACGTTGTCAGTTAATAGATAGTGTAAATTTACCAAGATGTCATGTAAGTGTTCAGCCGTGTAGAAATACTTACAATGTTCTACTTCTCTTTCAAGGATAGACTGCTTAATCAAACCTTGATTTTCTGAGAACCACCAGTGTTTAATAAACGTTTAAAGATTACAAAGGCAATGATTGTTTAGGATGAGAATACAATTATGATTTTTAAATGGCTCTAGTAGAAACTCAGTTCCATAAAATGCTTACAGTATACTAGAGACCCAATGCACGAAATTTGTGCAAGACTAGGCCTTCCTCCCCCTGGCTGCTGGCAGCAGTTTCCCTCTGGCACCCGGGACCCAGTCTTCGCTCTGGCTGCCAGCAGGAACCTGGGACCTGGGCTTCCCTCCAGCCTAGGCTTTGTCCTAATGACACCCAGCCTAATTAGCATATTACCCTTCTATTATTATAGATGTATGTATATAAACATATACTACGTAACTTTTTTAATATAATTGATTGTGATTTCAAATGTTCTAATAAATTAATTTTAAATTGTTCTTTTGTTTCAGTACACTTTTGTCTGTTTTTAAAACATAATAAGCACAATTCAACCTGAAATAGAGCTATATAACACTGTATGATATAATTGGAAAACACTTGTCTCCTATAGATATAGCATCAATGTCTTTGAAGACGTTAATATAACTTCTAAAAATACCAAACCGGAGGCTATAGGAGAGCAGTGAGAAGGCTGGTTCAATAGAAAATTGATTTGTGGAATTCTTGAGTTCAGAACAAGAGTTCCCCACGTAAGTCTATAGATCCAATTTAGGTATTCCTGGAACCAATAGCCATAGTGCAGGCAGAGCTCACGAGAAACCTTAGCAATATAACCTTTGACCAAATTACTTCCAAACTGCTCTAGTTACCAGTCCACATAGAACAGTGCCAGTGTTCCCTGTGAGCCCTCAGACCTCCCCAGGCTTCCCCTACATTCATATTGCTGTGAAATGCCCAGACATACTCCAGCAGTTAAGTAAATAATGGATAGCATTTAATAAAAGAGAATCAAAGTTTAACATTTTCAATCAATTTATTCTCCTAATATAGCAGCAGAGATTTAAAGCAAGTGTTTTAATGGTGCATTTCCTCAGACCGATCTCATTCTAGCATTAAAACAGTGCCTCCTACCACTTTGTCACTCCCACCTGCCAGTACTAATGTTGTAGTTGTGTAGGCATAACCCGTGTGCATTTAGGCCCAAATTTAAAATATTCTGGAAGTCAGTGTTCCTTTTCAATGTGCTTTTCTATATACAAACAGGAAGAAGCTAAGTCTAGGCAAAATCTGTTATTTCTTAAGACATTTTTTTTTCTTAAGCACTTCCCTCACATTCACCAATCTTCATAAAACTGCTTTTTCAAATAATAGCAGTTAAATTCTTTAAAATAGCAGAAGATCCTAAATAAAGAACAGTATATACAGCTCCTTGCTCCAAATTAATAAAAATCCTATTATATTTCATGAATGTAATTACAGCGTAAAAGCAGCCATGTAAATAATAAATATCTGAAAACAAAACACACTTTACTACCTTTTTAGGACTTTCAATTTCTCTTGGCTAATACCGTGAATCATTCAAATATTACATATGAACCTGAATCATAAATCCATCAAAGAGCTTATTTTCCCCAAATCCCAACTTCCAGAACAGATGGGAAATTGCCTTATGGTAGAGAAAGTTGTTGCCTTTATCATACTGTGCATCTACATTCCCAAGATGATTGATCTAACGAGGTTTGCACATTAGAAGTATTTTCTATTGTTACAATAAGAGGAAATCACAAGAAAGATTAATGCCCCCACCTGGTGCCACTGTATTAAAATGTCTTTGAAATGTCTTCACTCCAGGAGCACTTCCTACCCACACCAGTACTTAGTAAGTTGGTCTCCGTGTAAATAATTTATTAGTTTTGGCCAATGAAGCCGTTGTGCTGGAATAAATACCTGTGGCATGCATACTTTCAAAGAGCCACATAAGCCAGTCAGTTTCCAAACAAAATTTGATTTCATAGCTTGGTTACAAGAAGAGCATGTCTCTGAGGTGCTTGCAAGTGAGGCCACCCACAGGCCTGTCATGGTATCTAGGATCTTGTCACAACACTGCAGTGTTAGCAAATGAGAAGCAAAGCCCAGCAGCCTCCTATCACTGGGAAAGCTTTTCACACTTAGAGTCTTACAGGTGTTTTGTCTCAAGTGACAGAATGTTCCCTTACCCTTTCCTTCTCTCTTCTTCACAGGAGAAAAGAAAACATTTCAACCCACTCAATAAATCGCTGGGATGGTGACATAAGTCTAAGTCTGTCCTTTCTTATACCCACTCTGATTACTAGTATATAAAAGAGATGGCTTCAGATAATATTTTTTAAGCCTGATTGTCTCATATACCATATGTAATCAATCATCCAACTAATTAACTGAAAACAAATCCTATACCTGGAATACACACATGAGATAATTTATGAACCAAAAAATATATGATTTAATATTTCATTACCACAAGTAAAATAATAAAGTCCAAAGAATGTAGTCCATACAACAATAAAATAAGTGTAAATAATAAGAATCATACAGAAAAGCAACAGAACTGAGGCTGATATAAAATGTGCATGGCATAGAAAGACAACAGTTGGTGCACACCAAATATTAAACCAATATGGCATAGAAGCAAAAAGGTTTCTATCTATCACTTCAACCTTATTCCCTAGTATCATACATTTCTGCTTCTTTGCCTTTACTCTGGCTTCCCTGGTCCGGAATGTTTTATCTCCATTTTCCGAGGGATGCTCTCCCTAAAGACCCAACTAAAACCCCACTTCCCCATGGCAACTCCACCCCCAGAGATGTCGCATTTCTGTAAACTTCCACAATTTTTATGATATCCACTTCATACTTTAGCAAATATTGTCTTATACTGCTTGCTATTATTTCCTCTTGATTAATTTTTATAATCCTAGCTAGCTTGTAAGCTTATTGAGGATAGGAAACAATTCTTCTATAACTTCTGTCTCCCTGCAACACTTATTACAAGAGTGAGTACATTGTTATTATTTACAATTACCAAATACTTGACAGTTTGACTTATTCTGAGATGGCCTGTGACCAAAAGGACTGAATGAGATTAGAATCCCCAGCAATCGCTGGCCTTTTTATTGTCTCCATAATTTGTCTTTTTCAGATGGTTAGGATCATCAGTATTTATCCTAAAATTTATCTAAACAAAAAATGCAAATAATATTCCAACCTCACAGAATTGTATATGATTATATTAGTTAATATAGAGAGAGTGCTTAGAACATGGCTTGGGACATCACAATATCTCAACTCTCCTGGCATACAATTGTTATTAATCCTATACCATTAATACTATACCATTATAGTAACCCTTTACCCTTTCAGCTTATATTTATATGTTTCTTTTGTCTAAAATCTTAGCTTTCCTCCAAAATAGAACATTTGTTTAGTTAGACCTAATTTACTTCCTCCCCATATATTGCCCCAGGATCAATCTCTTAGTCTTAGCTTTTATGACTTCACATATGTGAGCAAACCAATGAAGAAACTCATCCTTGGTATCTAAGACCTAATCCTCATGTTGTATAGAAAAGAAGATCACAGTAATTAAGAGGACACTGACTTGGTAGTGAAACCACCAGCCTTTGGGACTAGAATGTAGCTAATGAGATAAAAATACTATATTCTGGAAATTTGATTCATATATGCTGAATACTATCTTTCTAGTTAAATCTCATGTAGAGGTTTCAAAAATGTACTCATAAGGTACCTTGAGCAGCAAGTGTTCCATGGTACTCAAAATGGTCCTAGGGAATAAGTCAGGCTATGGGATCATAAAGCGATGGCACGCCATTGCAGGAGAGGAAAATAACACATTGGGGTAGACTTACCACTAAAATGTAATGAGAAAATAAGATGTAAAAATAAAGATTTAAAGAAACTAAAAGGTACTCAGAGTGCATAAGTAAAAGGTTATTTTAGTAAACTTAGTTAACTTGTTAGTGATGAGGAAACAAGGAGGTAGCAATCACATTCATGCAGACAGTGATGTCCCACTGTGCATTGTGGTTGCCTACCCAGCAGCAATTTCTCTGCCTTTCCATTACAAAGAGCACCTGATTCATTTAAATATAAGTTAGCTGTAGTCCTTCCAAAATACTTGGCTGCTACCCAACACTAAGAAGTTAAGCCTTTTTGGTTCATGTCACTTGTAAACCATCAACAAAATAACAAGAAAGCCTAGTGCATAGGAAAACATATTTGCCAATGTTATCACTGATAAAGGTTTAATCTCCAATATTTACAGGGAACTCATACAACTTAACAAGAGGAAGATAAACAACCCAATCAAAAAATGGGCAATGGACATAAATAGATACTTTTCAAAAGAAGACATAAGGAAGGCCAAGAGACATATGAAAACATAGTCAAAGTCACTAATTATCCAAGAGATGCAAATCAAAACAACAATGTGGTACCATCACACATCTGTCAAAATGGCAATCATCAACAAATCAACAAAGGACAAGTACTGGCAAGGATGCGGAGAAAAAGGAACCTTTGTGCACTGCTGGTGGGAATGCAGACTGGTGCAGCCACTGTGGAGAACAGTATGGAGTTTCCTCAAAAAAACTAAAAATGGAACTCCCATTTGATCCAGTGACCCCACTTCTAGGAATATATCCCAAGAAACAAGACACACCAATCAGAAAGGATATATGCACACATATGTTCATAGCGGCTGAATTTACAATAGCTAAGATTTGGAAACAGCCTAAGTGCTCATCAGCAGATGAGTGAATTAAAAACCTATGGTACATCTACACAATGGAATACTATGCTGTGGTTAAAAAAAAAAAAAGAAGAAGAAGAAGGAATTCTTATTTGCAACAGCATAGATGGAACTGGAGAGCATTATGCTAAGTGAAATAAGCCAGAGAAAGATAAATATCACATGACCTCACTCGTTTATGGAATATAATGAGCAACATAAAATGATGAACAAAAGCAGATCCAGAGGCAGAGAAACATAGATCAGACCACCAAACCTCAGAGGAAAGGTAGGGGAGAGTTGGGGTAAAGGGGAAAGATCAACCAAGGATTTATATGTATGCATATAAGCCTAACTAAAGAACACAGAAAACGGGGGCGATGGCATGAGTGAGGAGTGTGGGTGGGGAGCACAATAGGGGGAAAAGGAGACATATGTAATATCTTAATCAAAGAAATTTTAAAGAAAGAAAAGAGAAACTTTCAAAGATGGGTGGGTGGGCATATTTTATCACTCTTTCTATATTTTGAGTAGTCAAAAAGTTGAGGAGAATAAATTCTTCTTAATCCAATAATCCCAAATAATAAATGAAAACTTTAAAAGAATAATGAATCTAGCCGAAACCGGTTTGGCTCAATGGATAGAGCATCGGCCTGGGGACTGAAAGGTCCTGGGTTCGATTCCGGTCAAGGGCATGTACCTTGGCTGTGGGCACATCCCCAGTAGGAGGTGTGCAAGAGGCAGCTGGTCGATGGTTCTCTCTCATCGATGTTTCTAACTCTCTATCCCTCTCTCTTCCTCTCTGTAAGATATCAATAAAATATATTTTTTTAAATAAAATAAAATAAATAAATAAAAGAATAATGAATCTAAATTATTATGTAAAAGTTTATGTGGAACTTTGCAAAATATGGATCTTGTTGACAACTTCTGAATCTACTGATGAATCTTAATATCACTAAAAGTAGAATAACCAGCACATTAACTTGTCCTCTGATTTGAACATTTAAGTTCACAGTATCACTTAATAAATATTATTGAAAAACAAAACAAAGGTCAATCTGAACTTATTCAGATCCCTATATTTAAATATCTAGTTTAGAAGTAGGAGGAAGAAGATCAAGTTAAGTGCATGATAAGGAAGCAATCAGCGAAATCCAGACTGTGGATAGTCTACAGGACAAAAGACCCAATTTCTTCAACAAAACAAATAGTAAGGAACAGTTATAGATTAAAAAAATGCTTTGAGCTGAAACCAGTTTGGCTCAGTGGATAGAGCATCAGCCTTAGGACTGAAAGGTCCCAAGTTCCATTCCAGTCAAGGGCATGTACCTTGGTTTCGGGCACATCCCCAGTAGAGGGTGTGCAGGAGGCAGCTGATCAATGTTTCTAACTATCTCTCTCCTGTTCTCTTTGTTTAAAAAGTCAATAAAATATATATATTTTTTAAAAGATGCTTTGAGAAATATAACAACCAAACGCAGTGTATTTGGAATCATTGCTTTTTTTTCATTAGGGAAAATTGAATACAGATTACTGTGCAAATTGTTTTAAGGAATTATTATTACTTTTACATATGATAAAGGTATTATGATTAAGTTTTAATATCCATACTTGCTAAATGCATGCTGAAATATTTATAGTATAAAATATGTGATGTTTGCTTTAATATATTCAAGCAAAAAAAGCACAGGAAAGGAATAAATGATTGGCATATGTCTTGAAGCTGGGTGAAGGGAATAGCCTGAAATTTTCCCAAACTGAACTATTTTAGAGATGTGAGAATACTAGTAAACTGACACAAGAATAGATGCATCCTTTTCCCATCCCAGCTTATATACAGTCCTATGATCCTAACAGAGCAACTCTTCTTGTGGCAGAGCAGAGAAGGGGAAGAAATTCAGTCATTGCTGACAGTGAGCCACTGGATTAATGAGCCCTGAAACCATGCTTCTCTGTGATGTCAGGTAACCAATGCTTTATTATTTCAGCTAGTTTTATGATGGGTTTTCTATGACTTGCATCCAAAATTACCTTAAGTGACACAATGTTATGCAAAATCATTTAATTGCTATTTTTTAAATTATTTCTAATTAAACCAGTAATTGGATGCTTACCAAAAAACAACTATAGAGAAGAACAGAGGGCACAGTAATTCCCCTGCATATCCCCCATCTCTCACTCCTGATCCAACCGCTATTAATGCATTTCTATTTAAATGTCACTGAAGTTTATGCTCCCGGGTTTGCCCAAATGATACTGCTTATGAGTAATATTTTGTGAGTCTGTGTGCCTATGTATCTATGTGTACCTTCCTGTGGGATCTCATCCTTTTGGGACAAAGAATGTGTCTTTTCATTCATCTATGACCATCTCTGCAAATGGCTCATGTGACTAAAATTTCACCAGGTACTTAGTAAACATTGTTTATAGGTAATACTGATGTTAATAAGAATAGCTTAGGCTCACAAGAATCATTTCAAAACTGTACTTCAAGTCTGCAAATGCAATAGTGTACCTCCCCCATTCCACAAAAAAACATAACAATAGATCACAACCAGAGATACCAGCAGGTGTGCTGCATGCAAATGGCAAGCATGGAAACTGAAGTGACTGACATTCTAAAGACATTTTCCAGCAAGATGAATTGTCAAAGCTGAGAACGTTTGAACAGCAGGGCACAGCAAAGAGGCATTACATCTTCACATTTCAAGTCACTTGGCTGTGCACAGCAGACTCACTTATAAAACTTAGTAAAGAGAAATCTACATTAACTGTGGAGCCATCCATAGGATTGAATTTGGTAAGGAGAGAGGGCATATGTGCCCATCTGTTCCGGATCTAGCTACCTTCCCAACCTTCCCTCTCTTGTCATTTTTAGAATGTAAACATTTTGAATGTAGGGAGAAACTGGGTTCTGTGGTATGTTCTGAACAGTTTCCAGCACTTTGAGCACTTAGAACATCTTTAAGGAATAACAACATTTTGCATTGGACCGAAGGGAATAGAACTTCCCCTTCATTTGCTAAAATGAGAATATCTTTTATTCACCAAAAGCTGTTCTCTGGCTGACCAATTTAGTAAAAGAATAAAGAACTCTTCCTCTCGTGTTTAGAAGAGACCTGTTCTTAAACAATGAAATGGTAATTCGAGGAGACATGTAGCAGCAGACAAGCAATTTGTAAAAGTACTTCTCTGAACAAGAAAGATAGTTTCAGAGTACAGAAGCTCAATTGCACCCAGCCAGGGGTTATGCTTTGAGAAGCCCACAGTCTCCAGAGCAGATACAGAAGAAAATCTGCAAGAGTAGGCCAGGCATTTATAAAAAGGACAGAAAATTATTTTATTTCACATGCTTAAGTTTTTAAAACGGGGAGGGTTTGGTGTCTATCTGATAGAATCTTTGAGAAGTAATAGTACCTGTTTCTTAAAAAAGAAAATCAAAAAATTTTTAAATCATATTTGGAATTTATTCTACAGATATCATTGCTCAAGTGTGAAATAGGTATAAACATAAAGTGAGTCATTGAGTACTGTAATTGTGAAAGACTGGAAACAATATAAATATCCACTAATAGAGGGCCAGTTGTATCATTTATAGCACACCAATAGAGTGGAATAATATGTAGCTGTAAAAAAAAAATAATTTGCCGAAACCGGTTTGGCTCAGTGGATAGAGCGTCAGCCTCCGGACTGAAGGGTGACCGGTTCGATTCCGGTCAAGGGCATGTACCTTGGTTGCGGGCACATCCCCAGTTGGGGGCGTGCAAGAGGCAGCTGATCGATGACTCATCGATGTTTCTAAATTTCTATCTCTCTCCCTTCCTCTCTGTAAAAAATCAATAAAATATGTTTTAAAAATAATAATAATAATAATTTAAAAAGTAATGTGTATAGTTACGGAAAGATCTGAGTAATGCATTACTAAGTTAAAAATAATACAGTATAGTGTTTATAATATAGAGCCAGTTTTACAATGAAAAAGATACATATCCATATTTGTAGCAAGTATATGCATAAACAAAATTCTTTCTGGGCATATTTTACTGTAACCACATAGGAGTAGTGAGACCTGAGCATGTGTGAGATAAGAATTAGAGGGCTACTTTTCATTGTGTAGTTTACCATACTTTCTCATTTTGAACCATAGGACTACTAAAAACATTTCAATTAAGTTGCTTTTAAACCTTTATTAAAACTTAAAAACAATTAATCAGGCCAGCTTTCTTCCTTAGGAAATTGCTTTTAAATGCATTCTTCCTGTCTCACATTGCAAGAGGAAGGCCATGCTGCCCAACCTGGCTGCCTCAAAAAATAAAAAAAATAAATTAAAAATTGGAGCAGGTAAAGAGGATGTGAGTATACAATACACTATTTTTCCCTAGACAGCTGATAACCTGAATATATAAATATTTTAAATGGTGAGTTGCTAATGTAAAATGAAAGATGTAACCTCAGGGGTAAAACTGAATTCACAAGGGAATGACTACAATTTAGAGAAAGAAAAATACATATAGTCAGGCTAATGCTAAAACCTCAATTGTGTCCACTGAGACTGTAAACAAGAAGTCCAGGTGAGTGACAAACATTATAAGATCTTCAGCAGTGAATGCTAGTTTATATGCTCCACTCCATTTATGTCAATAACAGTTATATTTATGGAATATATATAATAGGACCCAAAGGCCCTATTACCATAGAAAACAAAGGTGTGGGATAAAGGGCAACGCTGCCCACTGCCCCTGGTGAAAATAAATTGTTGAGGATACAATCCAGTCAAAGAATGAATGCAAAAGGCTCCTGTTAAAAGTTTTAACCTGCCGAAACCGGTTTGGCTCAGTGGATAGAGTGTCAGTCTGCGGACTCAAGGGTCCCAGGTTCAATTCTGGTCAAGGGCATGTACATTGGTTGCGGGCACATCCCCGGTGGGGGGTGTGCAGGAGGCAGCTGCTCGATGTATCTCTCTCATCGATGTTTCTAGCTCTCTATCCCTCTCTTTCCTCTCTGTGGAAAATCAATAAAATATATTTTTAAATATATAAATAAATTAAAAAGTTTTAACCTAATTCCTAAGACCTTTTGTTGTATCTCTATTTTCTGTTATTATTCAATTGCTTTTGAAAATAGGCACCCATGTAGTAGGGGAAATAAAAGCTATATTAAATTCTCTATTAAGGCAGTATGTGTCCTTCTTCAGTAATAACATAAAACAGAACAGAACAAAACAAAAAAAATCAACTACTATTATTGTTGCCTTCATTTTACATTCTTTCCTTATTAAAAATATTTTTAAAGAAAATGGCCATTGTTTTTTAATGTCCATTAAATGATTTTTTTGAAAAAAACCAATACTATACTAAAATAAAATGCAATGAACATAAATGTTAAACCAGCTAACATCATTATATTTGCTATGTAATTTATGGGCATTAATTATAAATGCAAATCAATATAATATAGGCATAATGTTTTCCTATAGTGATAATTCCACATTGTGATCCACATAAAAATCTTTCACTTAACAATGAAGTCAGTTTTTAAAATCAGGGAAAAATACACTTGGGAAAATTGGAGCCTCTCCAAATAGCCCATAGAAGCACAAACTGGAGTTAATAATGAGTGTCATTTCAATTCAGTGTTTGTGAGGTATCAGATGTGTGAAAACTGTACTGAAAAACAAGGGGGAAACATGTCTCAACACATTCTTATAAGAAGTATCAATTCAACACATAATTTCTGAGTTGGTTTTACATCAATGATTCTTCCTAAAATCCAAACCACAGTATATCATAGATGACATTATTTCATTTGTCCAACATCATTAAAATTTATACCCAAATTGTTATCAGTAGTAGGAACTTAAAATATATATATATATATATATATGAAAGACACTGTTTTACAATTTGAGTATGCTATACTGTTACCAAAAATATAAAAGAATCCAAATGCAAAAGTAGAAGTGCAATCACTCATATTGACATTTGAGAGTGTCGCTCGTGGATATGTAGACTTGTAATCTGGCATTTTCTGAAGCTGTCCACTGGGTGCACCGGCTCTGGGGACCCCTGGAGATGCAAAGTCAGCCACTGCCTGTGCCCTGCCTGGGGCTAACCCAGCAGGAGCTACAGAGCAATCTGCAGATGGCTGCTACTGGTGTTAGGTTTGGAAGTGCCCGGGAGCAGCCACGCTGTGGAACAGGGTAGGCTGCTGCTAGCGCCAGGCCTGGGGCTATGTACTGAGGGGAACGGGGCACTCTGATACCAGCGTCTGCTTATTTGAGAGATCTTAGGAAAGTCTGAAGCCTGAGCGAGGACAGGCCATTCAGGTACGGAAACACTGCTGCAAACAGCTTTGGTGGGACAGAAAATTTGGGTGGGGTGGAATCTCAGGAAATCACATCTGAGTGAACAGTGTGGACCAGGCCAGGCATTTATAAAAAGGACAACTGTAAAAAAAAAAAAAAAAAGAATTTAAAAAGTGTACTGCACCGAAACCGGTTTGGCTCAGTGGTAGAGCGTCGGTCTGCGGACTGAATGGTCCCAGGTTCGATTCCGGTCAGGGGCATGTACATTGGTTGCGGGCACATCCCCGGTAGGGGGTGTGCAAGAGGCAGCTGGTTGATGTTTCTCTCTCATCGATGTTTCTAGCTCTCTATCTCTCTCCTTCCTCTCTGTAAAATATCAATAAAATATATTTTTTTAAATAAATAAATAAATAATAAATAAATAATAAATAAATAGTGTACTGCATAGTTATGGAAAAATACGAATAATACATTGCTACATTTAAAATAATACACAATAGTGTGTATATTATTTTCACCGGGGCAGTGTAAACTCAGAGATAGCCCCTACCAGTCACCTCTGTGGTCTCAGCATAGGAACAATAGCCTCTGTGAATACTTTTGTCTGGGCTAAGGCTGCCGCTGAGTTTCTGCCCTGATGTCAGACAATTTAGTTCCTCCCTGCATGTCCCTAGATCCTTTCAAGCCACTGCTCCAGCACTGGAGTTCAAAGGGAGTGAGTCCAAGTATGTCAGTGTGCCGGCCCTTTAAGAAGAGCTGCCTGAATCTCCCACAGCCTCTGTGTCACTCAGCCACAATCCCCACTGGTTTTTACAGCCCAAAATTACAGGGGCTTCGTTCCCAGCTCTAGAAGCCTGGGATGAGGAGTCTGGTGTGGGGCTAGGACCCCTTGCTCCTCATGGGAGGTCTCTACAGCTGAGATATCCCTCCCGAATAAAAATATGCCACGTGTGGATATGAGACCAGCCCGTTCCATGCCTCTGCCCCTCCTATCAGCCTCAATGTGCTTCCTTCTTTACTTCTCTAGTGGTAGAATTTCCATCGAGCTAGATTTCAGGCAGTTCTGAATGATGGTTGTTCTGTATTCTTGTTGTAAATCTGATGTAGTTGTGAGAGGTGGCGAGTCCCGTGTTTACCTATGCCACCATCTTGTAATTTTTCACACACACACACACAAAAAAGACTTTTAAGGACTTTTGGAGGCTTTTAGTAATGGAGGGGAATTTGTCTTCAACAATCCTTGACAAATAATCATTCACAATGGATATTCAGGTGTACACTCTCACTTCCTTGTTGAATAGTTCTAATTCTTATAGGAAAGATTTCCCTATTCTAAGACCTAGCCTCCACATCTTATACCAATTATCCCAAAGCAAACAAACAAAAGTCTCTTTCCTCAACATGGCAGCCTTTCAAGTATCCAAACACTGCTGCCATGTGCCCAGGTTCTTTTTGGTGCCAAACCAAACATCCCCACGTCAGTCAAGTGTTTTCTTATAGCATACTTTCCGGGCTCTCCACCTCCCACATTCCTTATTTCTCTTTGATGCTCTCATATATCAATGTCCCCCTTCAAGTGTGACGCCTAGAACTGAATGTAAGTTTGGTCTCACCAGCAGACATTGCCAGGAGAAGTGTCTCTCTTGATGTGGACAACACCATGCTTCAGCTGATGCAGCCTGTAATTGCACACCTACCTCTACAGCCCCATCACATATTGCATTTAGAATTAACCATAAGGGTAAGGTCTTTTCAATATTATACTTTCTGATTTTGATATTATTTTAATAATTATAGAACTTTACATTAATATCTGCCAAATTTTATCTCATTGGTTTTAGTCAATCTTTCCATTGAGTACTAATCCTGTTAGCCAATATATTCACTGTGTGTCTCAAAGTTTATCTTAACTGTAATTTTTATAAGTTTGGGTACTATTTCTAAGGCAGTAAGAGGAATGTCTAATAGGAAGACTAGAGCATTATGGAACTTAACTAGAGAAAGTCCTAAAAATTGACATTGGTGCATTAATTAACCAAATTTCTTTGCATTTAGTTGCACAATCATATACAATTTCAGTTCATTGTATATCACCAATTCTACATTTTTCCACTTGTTCTAAAAGTACTTGAAAAGGATTTGTCAAATGACCAAGTCACACTATACCATGGAATATTGCTGACCCATTAATTTAGCAACCCATAAAATAAATATGAATATGAAGAACTTTTGGCTGGTGAATACATATTACACCCAGAGATAATATTTCACATTTCTATGTAACATGTACCAATTTATTTCACCAAAAATACAAAAAAAATTTAATTATACAAACATATAATTTTACAACTTGAAATTCAATTGTATAAAATGTGAAATGTTTAAAAGCTTAAATACTAATGAAATTACTAAGAGTGATCAAAGGAAGAAACAGAAAACTATTATGATTATTAGATTGCAGTAGAATCTGGATATCTTATTAAAGGAAAGAGTTCTGTCAAGTTATATCTCTAGTGCAGTAATACTATAAGATATTTTAGAGAAGACAAGTTTCTTTTAAACATGCATCTTATAAAATTTTGTACTTCTAATTATATATGCAATATATTTCCTGCCATTAAAAATCCCTATGGTCATTATTTTTTGCTTCTATTAAAAAAAGGAAAAAAACTATAACATCTGGACAGATCCTTAAGTTAGTTGGCTGTAAGAAACAGAGCCTCATTCAAATTACTTCAAAAAATAAGATGTATTATGACCATGCACAGGGATATGATCTAAAGTTCATTCAGAAAGAGCATGGGATAGAGCTCTAGAATTTGGAAGTTTGTATAGATTTTAGAGAGAGAGGAAAGGAGAAAGAGTGAGAGAGAGAGAGAAATAGAGAGAGAGAGAGAGAGAGAGAGAGAGAGAAACATCAATGTAAGAGAGAAATCTCAATAGGTTATTTGTTTCTTGTATGTCCCAACCCAGGATCAAACTCTCAACCTAGGCCCTAGCTGGTTTGGCTCAGTGGATAGTGTTAGCCTGTGTACAGCAGTCTTTTCTCAGCAAGGGTTCAGGAATCTGGAGAAGGGGCTGCAGCATAAATGTATACACTAGACAAGAAATATAAATTTGGAAGGCATGGGAAGCCAGGCAGAGGCCTCACCCTCTGGTGAAGTGGGCTTGCTGAATCTCCGGACCCACAGCTTTTTATTTACATATTAGAGGCCTGGTGCACGAAATTCGTGCATGGGGGAGGGGGTTGTCCCTCAGCTCAGCCTGCACCCTCTGCAGTCTGGGAAGTTCAACTGCTCGTTTAGGCCCAATCCTGGTGGGATCCCTAAATGGGCAGTTGGACATCCCTCTCACAATCCAGGAGTGCTGGCTCCCAACCATTCACCTGCCTGCCTGACTAACTGGAAAACACAAGTGCTTGCAAATAATAAAGAAAGGGAAAGCTTGGCTAGGCTTTCCCACTAAGGTCTCAAACCAATGTCAGATACCCTAAATATATGGCGGCTCCTGAATTCTGATTCCTTATCACTCAAACAATATGTTTTTCTGAATATGTGCCTTTTGAATTCACCCAATCATTAGTTTAATCAATAATAACTGAATATTAAGAGAAGTATTATGTTTGTTAATCAAACATATGCCTCAGTTTTCATGGGGGCAAATAAGAGCCTTACATGCATTAACACTAAGTGAATTTCCATTACAAGTGCATTTTAAAAAACTAAAATTACTTGACTTAAACACACACAAATAATCCCCAACATATTTAAAGTGTAATACTACATTGGATTAATAGTCTACTTTTATAAAATATATTTAATTATATATATGAATTAAATAACTTTGATTCTAAATTATGAACAAAAATATTGTTTAAATCTCCTCCCCCTCACCCCCAAATTATCACTCAGTAGGAAATAATGCATTTATTTTGAGAGACAAATTACATTATTACATTTGACCTAGATTTAGTGAGCTCAATAATACACTTCAGGAAATATAGCTCTATTGGTTTCTTTGTGATTAAGACTTTCTAGAGCGGGGGGCGGCGGGGTTGGGTAAAAATAAAATAAAAAATAAAAGAAAAAGACTTTCTAAATTCCTCATTTTTTTTCTTTATTTATCCTTTCAAAAACAGTTACTGAGCAGCTATTAATGAACCAGTCTGAACACTGGGGATCAAACAGTAAGTAAAATAAAATGCCCAGTATATTAGCTGGTGATCAGTGCTGAAGACAAACCGTAATGGAGGAAAACCATTTAAACTTGGTAGCCAAGGCATCCTAGTTTTCCTGAGGCTGACTGGGTTTTAGAATTGTAAGTCCCATGCCCTAGGAATCCTCAGCCCCAGGCAAAACCAGATACCTGCTCACTGTAAATGGAGATTGCGTAGCCAGAGGAGGTATGTATGGAGAAACCCTTTGAGTAAAAAGAACATTCGAGGTAGAGAAAACAGGAAGAGCCAAGACTGAGTCAGGAACACGCCTGGCATATTTGAGCAAGAGCAAGGACAAGTGTGGTTGCAGGTGGTGTGGGCAAGATGCAAGAGAAGACAAGCTGAAATGGAAGAATGAGCCAGGAAGGTGCTGCAGGGAAATGCTCATTGTCTTCAACAGAAGGAAGGAGTGTCATCCACATTGTTATCACTTCGAACCAGGAAGGAAGCTGCCCTGGATTCTGGCTGCTCCTGGTTCTGACTTCGGGTACTGCTCAGAAAACAAGGAGCAAAAGGGGACAAAAACAGCAGCTGAGAAGGGAAAAGAAAGAAATGAGCCCAGACACAAAGGACCCCTCCCAAAAGTTCACCTCCTCTAGGAAATCTCAGGTTAAATCCTTGCATGTGCCTGCATATTTATCCCATCTCTCCATTTCTTCTCTAATCCTGTCCAACTAGGTTCCTTCTGTTTGTTGACAACTCGAGGGTTTCAAAGTTAGTGCAACCACCAGGCATTCCTGCTAATGGAAGAAGTCCAAATTCTGCTTGGCCAGGAATACAATTACACCCACGGAAGTATATTTTTGCTCCTCGCTCCAGTCTGCTTTTTGCCAGGTAGATAATTTATACAGAGCTAGAAAAAGATTGCTTGGGGGCAAATGAAACAATACACTTGCCACAGATACCAATAGAAACAGCCTAGGTTTCTGAGACCAGAGACACTAAGCAGTCGCTTAACTTTTCAACTCCTGTTTCGGCATCCTTTTTCATTTCAATGGAGTTGATATTTTTTTACCATCTACTAGCACCAGAAGGGTGTCATGAAGACACTTTTTAAATACTTTCAACTACCTAAGATGAAAGATATAAGTACTATGCCATACCGCCACTGAATCTTTATTCTCACTAGCCCTATTTATGTGTCTCTCTTTTTTATTTTCAACAAACATAATCATGCAGTGCATCTATTGTCTGCATACTTGGCAAATTTGCTAACTAGGCATGGGTGTGCTCCGTCTGGTGTTTCATCTATACTTACTGATAATCATCAAATATGCAGAAATAGTAATGTCGCCTGCATTTATTTACTTTTTTTTTTTTTTTTGCTGCTCTAGTTGCAAACTAAATAGCCTCTCAGATGTTATCAGCAGCTGTCAAAAATCATACCTTACTCAAAGGTCTATTTTGTATTCAGAAAACACAATACAGTTACTCCAACAGCGGCAATCTCAATGGTTATCTATAGTTGTTTATTGAGGACCAACTCTGTGTCAATCATCATATTCTTACGATTGTATCTGGGAGCATTCGCAGTAATGGGTAACCACCGTGTGACATGTATGATTTCAAAGACTCTCAGCAAAACCTTTCTCTTTAATGTATTTTCCTAAATAGAGAGGCACAATAGTGGTCTATAAGCTTTAAGTGATGGCTTCCCAAGTTATATGAGTCACAAAAACTCTCATGAGAGGGGTGAGTTTAGGTTTAGAGAAAGAGGAAATAAGAATATAAAAACATAAGTATAGCATTAGCATAAGCATAAGAAATGTGCTTGAAGGAGACTGAACTGGATATATGAGACCCATGCCTGATAGAAAAATGAAGAGCAAGAATGCAAATGCTATTAAAGGGTATTTTTAAAGTGTTTAAAGTCATTCAATTTCTTCAAATTCACACTTCTACCTTGCAAGATCTCATAATCCAGCAAATGTATATCCTTTAGAAATTGACAATTATATGTGTTTAATATAGTAGGGTTTTTGTTCAACTTTTTTTTCTTTTATCCTTTGTATTTTGTTTTGTTCTTTAAAAAAAGGAGGTGGGAAATTAGGGGAGTTAAAATATTTTACTAGAAAGTTCACACACATGAAGAGGAGACAAAAAGTTGAGTTCTTAAACCTTACACTTGAGATTGTGGACAATTCCTTTAGCCTTCAGACATGTTGATTTCCTAATCTCTGTAAGGTTGTAATATCACCAGCCTTCCCTTGTTACGGGATTACTCCATATGTGAGGTAATGTAGTACAAAAATTGAAAAATACATCACTATGCAAATATGAGGTGGCAATTATTATTTTTCTGGTATTTAAACTATCAATTTTATTCTCCCTTCTGTCTATCAGAGGTTGTCCTGAAAAAAACTTGCAAAAAGAGGCTTTTTGCATTTGCTCATGTAGTTGCCCTGTGCCACTTCCATGGGAGAATATGTTTATCTCTGTCCAGCCTCTGGCAAGCACATGGCTACAACCCTGTGTAGCCAGAGGGGAAGAATGGTCCTGAATAGAAAATAAGGGTCGATCATTCAATTGACACAAACCTCTTCTGGTTCCTACATCCATTTGTCATGATGAGAAGCAACAGAGCTATACTTGTATAGGAAATACAAAAAAAGAAAATGAAGAAGGAAAAGAAAAAGCAAAACCTGAGCAATTATCGCATATTTATCCTTTGTGGGAACATTCCTCAGTCTGTGTTTAAAGTAGGTGTTTTTGTTAAGGCTTTTTTTTTTTTGTAAATTTCTCAGTATGTAACCTTATAATGATGTAACCTGCATCTCTATAAATTATATAGCATGTGTCAAAATCAAATGCTCTTAAAATATTATCAAAGGTTTGCTAAATATATTTTGCACATTCCTTTCTAACTCTATGTTATATAGTAATTGATACACAGCCCACAAAACATCTAAAAATACTTTTACAGCAAAACAAATGCCTGCAATTTCTTTCTACTCTATGTTAAATGTGGACCACAGAAACCAATGTAGAAATTCAAAAGTACAATCCAGGAAGCAGAGGAAAGGGAAGATAAAACAGCGGTCTCCACAACTCAACATTTACTTCATCCCTCCCTAATTACCAATCCACATGTAGTTCAAAGAGTTAGAACGCATTAGAATCATGCCCTTTTTTCCAATAATAAGGAAGTACTTTTTCTCTAATCAGGAGACTGAATTTGTATTAAACAATTAAGAAGCAGCAGCAAGCATCTTGGTGGGATGTGCTATTGTTTGTCTAGCCCACATTCGTTCTCCCTTCCTGCTTCCTTAGGTACCCATGCACATCTCCATGATTCAGAGGAGGACATCCTGACTCCTTGCCCTTTCTAAGTGTACTTCTCCCCTGAACAAATAGAATATTGTTTAAGGATCCAACTGCTTTTGTTCCAGAATAGGACATGTTCCATCAGACTGAAGGAAACAACTTGATCCCATACTTGAGGTAGAGGGTCTCACTCCCTCCTGTTGCATGAGATTAGGAACTCACATAGCCCTGATGCTCCTATGGTAACCACAAAGAAGAAATAGGAACAGGATGGACCTGATGCTGTATATGCGAGAGCATAAAGACAGAAAGAACCTAGAACCTTAATGACTTCTCACCAGCAATTGTATGCCAAGAAGCCTGCCTGATTCCTCACTTGCCTATATATAACACAAATTTCATAATTGTTCAACCAATTTAAGTTGGGGAGTTTTGTTAGCACAGCCAAACACATGGCTATTTACAGCTATATTCCTTCCAAGTGTTCTTTAATTTTGTGCAGCTTATTAATATCATTATGATGTGTACACCTGTTAAGTAGGTACAAGTAAGCTCATACATGAAGGCTTGCATTCATTAGTACTGTAGCAAGTGATTAGACCAGCTAGTTGCTCTTTCTAGGGGGGTACTCAACAGTGAAAAGGCTTCATGTGTCTCATTATGAGGGTATACGTTTTAGCACTGACATAAAGCAAGTAGGGACTTTTTCCTGCTAGTAGTTTAAAATACCTTCTTCATCACAACAGTGTGCAAAATATACTTTAAAAAAAAAAACTAGTTAATTTAATGGTGTGCTTCACTCTTCTTCTCACCTGATCTAGCTGAGTCCTAGTCACTCTTCACAGTCCAATTTCACTGCCTCTTTTCCTGGGAAGCCCTTTGACCCATGAAGATACCCTTCTTGTATATTCCCACAGCATTCTCCCTTTACCCCAATCCCAGCTCTTTTCTGTATGAAAATTACCTTTTTGTTTGTTTGTACTCTCCTGCAGCTGGATGGTATCAAATTCACTAGTGCACTCACAGTATTAGCACAATGCCTGTTAATCATAGATGCTCAGCAAATATTTGTACAATGAACACAAGCTCAGAATGACGTGCTTTAAATAGGACAAGACAGAATTGCAGCATAAAATAACCATTCCTTTTAGAAATTAAATGGAAAATATTTTGGAAATAGCAAAATTTCCCAAAAAAAAATACTTTCTTTGGAGTGCATTTAGAGCATTTATAACTGTATATTTCAAAAATTTAGGCCCTTGCCGAAGCCGGTTTGGCTCAGTGGTAGAGCGTCAGTCTACGGACTGAAGGGTCCCAGGTTTGATTCCGGTCAAGGGCATGTACCTTGGTTGCAGGCACATTCCCGGTAGGGGGTGTGCAGGAGGCAGCTGGTCGATGTTTCTCTCTCATCGATGTTTCTAGCTCTCTATCTCTCTCCCTTCCTCTCTGTAAAATATCAATAAAATATATATTTTTTAAAATTAGGCCCTTATGCAAAAAAAGTTATTATATAGAAGATATAGATACATAAAACATGTTTACATACATATATAATATATATAGTATATGGAGGAAAAAAGAATCTGGGCTTATAGCAGAAACAATGCCTTTAGCTACATTGTCTAGATTTATCACCAGTTCCTTAATGAGAAACAATTGAACAGGAAGATCAAAATAGATTCTATGTCATTTATGATCTGTTGTGCTTAAATACAGTTTTACAGTTCAGTTCTTCTCAACAGTTTGGTAGTATTATAAAGGTCCAGGTTAAAGAATCTTTTTGATGTTTTGATGTAGGTAATTCTACTAGACTAATTTACCCTAAATATTCTGTTGTGCAGAAATGATGCCTGTCATGTGTGATGCTTTTAATAATTATTATGTTTCTAAATTTTAATCACTAGTCACATTATTCTGGGTGCATATAATTCTACAGGGTAATTACTATTTAAAATGAACCAGAGACTACCAAAATTATTTTATTACCATAATTTTTGGTATCAAATAATTATAAAAACACAAGCTTCATTAGAACTTGGAAATCTCCTCCAACTACTGTACTAATATAAGCCTTTGTTAAAAATAGAACATGTTTTATGCCATTAGAAAATGTCAAAATTTTAATAATATAAATTGTAACAGAAGGCTTTCATATTGCCTAATTAGAGCAAAGAAATGTGTTTTGTGGGGGGTTTTGTAAGTAATATTTTTATTTATGAACACCAACACCCCAAAGAGGCCATAAAAGGGTGTGAAAAGCAGATTTCATGGGAGATAAAACAAAATAATCACACTGTATCTCCAGAGTATTTGCATTGGTTTTTACATGATGCCTATTTTCACTTATTTCTAGTTTTCGGGTGATAATGGGATTTTCCAATTTTATTTCTGTTGAAGGATAATGATTTTAGCTGTATACCTCAAGATTATACCTATTGAAGTTTGTAAAAGCCCGTAAAGACCCCCATGATAAGAAGTCCCTATGTATAACTTATTAAAAATAAACAAACCAGGTTAACGGAATTTCTTTTGCAAGCTACAATTCTTATCCATAAATATTTCTTTAAAACCTATTGTTACAATTCAACCCTTTTATGGGTTAGAATGGAGGGAGGGATGGGAGGAGGGATTGCATCCTAGTATCTGAAACCTTGTCTTGCACCAATACAAAAAAAGTACAAGAAATCTAAGGAAATATGACAGAGTTGGTAAGTAAAGCTAACTAATTAAACTCTAGAACTTTTTTGAGCTTTTTATAACCACCATGAATGGTTTTGAGCATATATCCACTTAAATCCTAGCTTTGTTCATTGGAACAGCCTAATATCTGTTATTGCATGATTGGTTGGTTGACTGATTTTTATTGATGAGGGAGTATTTTCCTAGACTACTACACATACTACCAGTGTATGCTTTGCTGATATTTACTTTTAAACAGTGACTGTTCTTATATACCACTGTAAAATGCTCCCCACAAAACATATTATATCTGTATCTCAGTCTCATGCTCTAGCTCTCTGACTCTACTCTCTCCTCCAATCTCACTTTCCCAGAAGTAAGTCACTGTAGAAAAAAAAAGATAAAAACATTAAATATGAAATGATACAACCTAAAATTATATGCATTCAATTTTATTTTAAGAGTCTGGATAGGAGAGAAATCCAAAAGCGGCCAATAGATTATATCTATATTACAGAATAGGAATAACAGATGTAAAGTTAGCAAGATGATTAAGCTGATAGAAAGACTCATTAAGATTCCAAGAATGATGGCATTTATGGCCTCAATATTTGTGAAACTATACTTCAGAGTACACCAAAAAGATCAAAAAGCTCCTGGTAAGTAAAAATAATGGAAAGATTAGAAGCCTGACACATGAAAGGGAAAAAGGGAAAAGTTAGTTACAATCCAGAGATTAGTAGCATTGAGAATAGTGGAAAAAGGAATTCAGGAAAATCAGAAATTCTAACATACCCCATTATAGAGAGTGCATAAAGCAGAATCAGATGAAAAATAGGACCAAAAACTGGGAAATTTATCTAAGAAAAGATAAATGCGATAATAAAAAGTGGAAAAAGTTAAGTAGATTAGAAGTGCAAATTGTAAGAATTGAAAGGGATTCTGAATATTTGCATAAATATGTACATATATAAAATGCTTATTTTATAAATTAACTGTAAAAAAAATGGAAAAGAGGTTCACCTTGGGTTCTCTTTATTGAGCAGAAGTGTCTTAAGATCACACCTCCCCATGCTTGCTAAGACATTAATGTCAAAACATAATATTGATATTGAATAAATCACTAAACCTTTGCTGAAGTCAGTAGTGCATAACTAGAAATAATTCTCTAAAGATATGTGGATGAGTGTGAATATTCATAATAGTGTGCTATGAGTACTACTATAAGCAATTTTTCCTTTTTGCTATTTCAATATCCAGCAGTATGTAATTATATAATGTCAACCTGTTATGTTTGAAAATAATATCCCCACAGGGGTTGGCTTGTATCACAAGATCTTTGAATATGAATGTGGTTATAAAACTTTTCTCTTGTTATACCTATGTTGAGGTAATTTATTTATGTAAGTTGTGATAACAATACTTCATATTTGTTAGTCCTTTCATCCAAAAATTTGGGGAAATGTTAGTAAAAACAGGAGAGCTACAGTTCATTAACTAGAAAACTTAAAGTTGTGTTCTTTCTCTAATTATTGTGGAACATTTTAAAGATAAAATTGGGGTGGCCACTTGTCAAATTTTTTTGTAAAAAAGAGGAAGAATGATACTAGAGAGCTTATTGTTATGTTTTCTCAATAGTATAATTGTACCCATGTTTATCAAGCAGCAGAATATGACTAGAGTGCTAGGCTAATTCATCATTTGGAACCGAATCTACAACTAGATCATAAGTATAACATATCAAGTTAATCCATGACACCTGAAGGCAACCCATGTTCTATACAAAGACTACACCAAAAAAAAAATAACCTTTAAAACTAATGGAGGAAAAACAGGAAGCAAAAATTACTATACAAAGCTTGGTCAGTATGTTGATTTGTAATACAACTGATAACATTAAAGAATTATAGCACTTGTTTCAAAGAAAACATGTGTAAGCCATTTAATATCAACTTGTGTGCATCTCAGTTTGAAATTGATAACAATTCTCTTCTCTACACACCTCAATGTAAAATTATGTAACCTCATATGCCAATGGTTCCATTTTGGTTGTGGTTTTATTTTGTTTTAATAATATATTCAAGTGATAAAAATTTCAGAGTATGAGGATAGTTCAAAATTGAATCCATGTTTCCAATTCCATTACTTATTCCTTCAATAATAAAAGGCCTTAACAAAACCCAGGCACTGAACTAAGGGCTGAGGAGAAAGGCATGAATTAAAGAGATACAGTCCCTAACTTCATAAACCTGACAGTCCAGAGGGTAAGAGAGATCCCCCCAAAAGCACTATGAATGCCAGGAAAAGAAGTACAGGAGCCATGGGAGTATTGAACAGGATGGTTGTATGGGAGTGCTATGTAGAACAAGCGCTAAGGGATGAGTAGAAGGTAGGACTTAGCTAGGTAGGAGGCAAAAGATGGGGGATGGAGATGGTAAAAAGGGCCCTTCCTGAAAGAGTAACTAGCATATGTAAGGATCTTGAGGCAAGAAATGACATAGCAAATTCAAGATAGGCCAGAAGACTTTACATGCACAGTCAGAACTATGAGGACAGTAGCCATGCTTATTTTTTGGTTCATTAGTATATTATCATAGTGCCCAGCAATCAATAAATACTATTGGGTGAATGTGACTGAAGGATAGATAACCAAGAGAGGATTAGTACCAAATGATTCCACAGAGGTAAATAAGAACTAGACATGCAGAGCCTCATAGCTTAAGAATATTGAACTTTATCCTAAGGACAATGGGAAATCCTTGATGGTTCTATGCAGGAGACTACCATATCCAGAAAAAAAGTATTTTCCTATTATCATATTTCTATGATGACAATGAATATAAAATGCACCATCATTTTATATTTGACATTAAAAAATGCTATTAACTAACCTATAGATACAAAATTGATGAGACATGTTCTTATATTAGCCAAGTTAAAATGTTTTTAAAAAAAGTGTATAATTAAATATACTATGTGTGGAAAATGGATTAAAAGTGGAAAGACATGGGTACAGAACAACTAGTTAGAAGGATATTATCATGGTTGCTTCAGTGACAAAAAAAATCAGAGGCACTGTATGAATGGTGGTATTGTTTACAGAGCTGGAAAACTATATAATAAAAGCCTAAGCAACCGTTAAGGAAGAAACCAATCACTATGATGTGCTCTGACCACAAGGGGGCAGACACTCAATGCAGGAGCTGCCCCCTGATGGTGAATGCACTCCCACAGGGGGGAGTGCCACTCAGCCAGAAGCTGGACTCACGCCAGGCAAGCACAGCGGCAGTGACGGGAGCCTCTCCTACCTACCTAGCAACGCTAAGGAGCAGTAAGACAAGTGGGAAGGAGAGCAAGCAGGTAGGTACTAAGGAGTGAGGTGTCCCGGACTGCAAGAGGGTGCAGGCCGGGCTGAGGGACCCCTGCCCAATGCACAAATTTCATGCACTGGGCCTCTAGTATTATTATGAAAGCCCTGAAGAGAAATCCAGGCTAGAGATATAAATGTGTGATTCATCAGCATATAGATAGTGAATGAAGTCAGGAGAGCAAAAGAGATTTCTCTTACCCCTAGAGCAGCAGTTTTAATGAAGGACAATGAGTCCAGCTGCATTGCTGAGGTTGAATTGCAGATGGCCATAATGGGAGAGACTGAAATCAATCAAAAGCTTCTTGGCCCAGATGGTGTGGCTCAGCAGTTGAGCCTCAACCTATGAACCAGGAGGTCACAGTTTGATTCCTGGTCATGGCACATGCCTGGGTTGAGAGCCCACAGATAGTGCAGAGGTAAAAGCCCAAGACTTAGTGAGTAAATTGTCTGGGTGGGGGGCTGGGGGGGGACGTAGATGGCTATGAAAGCACAATTATTCATAGAATCTGGGAGCTCAAGCTCTACAGGTAAACAGACTTTAATTCCTGTGTTGGCTCCAGTGGTTACTGGCTGAGAGATCTTGGACTTGACACCTAACAACCCTGAGTCTTAGTGTCCTCATCAGTAAATTGAGGATAATATTTAGCTTTAGAAATTAAATAACATACAAAAATATTTAGAACAGTGCTTGGCATCCGGATAATAGTAGTTATTTTCATTATCTGTTTTGGTATGGGACAATTTCTTCCAATGTTCATAACTATATTTATTTATTTATTTTTATTCTTATATCAAACTAGAGGCTCAGTGCATGAATTCATGCATGGGTGGGTGGGGTCCCTTGGCCTGGCCAACACTGGGGCTGATCAGGGCCAGCTGGCCAGGGGGAGGAACCGTGGGAGGTTGGCCGGCCATGGAGGTTGGCTGTGGGAGCACACTGACCACCAGTTGTCCGGTTGCAATGATCACTTAGGCTTTATATATATATATAGATATATATAGATATTTATTAGACCCAGCTATGTGGGAGACATTGGTAACCATCTGATTCTATCATATTTCTGTATCTCTTATTCTAATCATCTGAGTAGTAACTAGGTGCTATTCCTCAAATTTTTTTCTATGTTCTCTGCAGTCTTTCATGTCTCACCCTCCATTCTGGGCTGAAGGATCAGCAAGCCTTCCCATGCATATCACCACAGGGTCATAGGAGCTTTCTTCTTAACAGACCAAATCAAAGGACATGAGGAAGACAGATATGAGGTAAGATATGGAGGACACACATTTGAACCAAGAACTCAATTTTTTTTTCAGAACTTGCATATTAAAAGAGAAAAGCAATTTCTACATCAAAAAGAGTCAATTCCTCAAATTGATTTACATTTTCTTTTCTGTTATACTTGCGGGGGGGGGGGGGGGTTGCATCATTAAATTGTGATTCTTTTTTCCTAACATTTTTAATTTTAATCCTTACTCTTCCCTTTCTTCCCTTAGGGATTTATTCCTCTTTGATACCATTTGTTATCATTAAAAGGCTTAGACAGTGGGTAGAGCATTGGTCTGCAGACTCAAAGGTCCCAGGTTCGATTCTGATCAAGGGCATGCACCTTGGTTGTGGGCACATCCTCAGTAGGGGGTATGCAGGAGGCAGCTGATAGATGTTTCTCTCTCATCAATGTTTCTTTCTCCCTTCTTCTCTGTAAAAAAAATCAATAAAATATATTTTTTTTAAAAGGTTTAGAAACAAAGTTATTTTGGAACTATGTATATCATCTATATCAAAAGGCAGCTACCAGCCAAAACCGGTTTGGCTCAGTTGATAGAGCATTGGTCTGCAGACTAAAAGGTCCCAGGTTTGATTCCGGTCAAGGGCATGTACCTTGGTTGCGGGCACATCCCCAGTAGGGGGTATGCAAGAGGCAGCTGATTGATTATTCTCTCTCATCGATGTTTCTAACTCTCTATCCCTCTCTCTTCCTCTCTGTAAAAAAATCAATAATATATATATATATATATATATATATATATATATATATATTTTTTTTTTTTAAAAGGCAGCTATCATAATGACCATAACCACGTAACAACCAGTGGCTATGACACCCATTGTGGCCAGCGAACTAGCCTGATCAGGGATGGGGCCAGCAGCCAATCTCATGACCCTTTCCCTCTGCTGGCCTGCCTCTGATCAGACTCTCCCATGCCGATCAAGAGCCCTAACCAGTTTGGCTCAGTGGATAGAGCTTCAACCTATGGACTGAAGGGTCCCAGGTTCGATTCCAGTAAACGATATATACCTTAGTTGGGGGCACCCCCCAGTAGGGAGTGTGCAGGAGACAGCTGATCAATGTTTCTCTTATCGATGTTTCTCTCTATCCCTCTCCCCTCGTCTCTGTAAAAAAATCAATAATTTTTTTTTTTTAAAGAGCATGCCCCTCCCTTCTCCCCTGGCCAGCCGTGCTCCCATCAGCCCATCCCACCATCCAAGCAATAGGGGGAGGGGCTTGGCGGCCAGCCTCCAGCAGCCCCTCCCCCTGGCTGCCCCACACCTGATCACACCTCCCACCCCAATAGGGGACTGGGCTAGGCAGTCAGCCTCCTGCAGGCCCTCTCCCCACCCTGCTCCACCCCAGATCAGCACCCCCACCCTGATCAGGGGCAGGTCCGGCTGGCCAACCACCCATGGTCTCCAATAAATTCAAGTAAAAAATAAAAGAAATAAATAGTAGCCTGAAAGATCATTCATGTGTCTTATCTACATCAATCTATCAACATTTTCATATAATCTTTCCTTCAAACTATTAGTTTTGTTCTCTTTTCAGTACTAAAGCAAATGAATTTAGAAATTCATTATACTTTAATTTTAAGAATTTTTGGAACTATTAGCCAAAGGAGACCTATAAAAGTATATATATACAGTCTATAAGGGAAGGTGGGAAAGAGGAGGTGGAGATTGGGTGGAAGGGAGAGGGTATGAGTTTTCTGTCATAATGTCAGAAATAAATAAATAAATAAATAAATAAATAAAATTGTTCGGAACTATAAACTTGATCTTTAAAAATGCTATGTTTCAGCTAAGTGCTAAAGTATCCTTTTAGCATCAGGAATACTTGCTCTCATCTTGGGGATATCAAAACTGCTATTTTCCCCTCAACATGCATGAGAAGACCTGCTAGTATACATTGATATGGTGCCCTGAGGATGTCTCTATTTATAATGTGGAGTATCTCATGAAAAATTCTAGTTCTAGGTAATAGTGCTCCAAGGCAGAACAGAGTGGTCTGTCCCAGGTGAGTTTCTCAGGTGGCCCCCCTGTGATGCAAATTGTGCTGCCCTCAAGGCACCCTATAAATTTATTATAAACATCTAAAATAACAAAATAACAAAAAAGTTTGCCTTAGTAAAATGAAAATCATTTCCCTGAACTCAAATGTAACTTTAAAATAGAGCAGAGCAACAGTTATCATAAGAAACAATGGAAGAGGCCTCCAGCACTCCATACTTTCTTATATATCTCTCCCTAAAAACATGTTTAAAAAAACTTATTTTTTACTTTTAGTTGCTGAAGTAATTATGGTGTTCTCTGTGCTTTGTACTCACTACATTGCTTTGTGGTTGAAAAATGAGCATCAACCATTATTATAGTTTATTATGTCTAGAATTTGCTTTAAAAAATCTTCATATTCATTTTGATGTTTCCAGAAATGTGTACTGGCAAGAACTTCTGAACAAATGGTTTAATAAAAATCGTAAAGTACCTTTTAAACGCCAGTGATTTGAGACATCTGCTTCTGGCCATGAAGGGAACCTTTCACCTTAAACAAAGAAAAACTTGACAAAAGTATAGAAAAATAAGCAACACATGAGTAGTCCCTAAGAAAAGGGGAAAAACATAAGCTCTGCCACTGCTCGGGTGGACTGATTGCCTAAAGAAAGTTTCCAGTTCTCAAAGAGAAGGGAACCCAAACTGAGCCCTGTGGTTTCCATGTTGAAAAGATAGAAGTTGGAATACAGGGGGCCAAGACAAATGGAATTTCTGGGGTAAAGTACCAGTGAGGAGGGAGCTACACAGATAAAGATATTCAAAGCTTGGCAGATTTACTGCAGATCTTTGAATGAGTAATGATCTGTACAAGAAAAGACAATACTGTACCTCTGACCCAATAAAGAAGCAACAGAAAGCAATAAGCCAGGCAATTCCCACAACTCAGACGGGGATAGGAATGTTCCTACCAGCCGGAGTGGGAAGACCTCGTAATACACGCAGCCTGAGAAAGAGTCTTCAGAGGGTTCTGCCTTAGCAATAGGGTCACATTAATCCTAGACTAACAAAACTGAAAGCCCAATCTCAAAGAAATCTGATTCCTAGGAACTTAATTGTGTGGAAGGACAAAATTTAGCACTAGGTAAAGAAATGCCAAAAAGTTCAGCACCCAAAAACAAAAACACAGTATACAGTACCCAGTCAATAGTCACTCAGCAAGTAAAGAGGCATGTGCAGGAGAGATGATAGAATTATCAAACATGTGCAGGAGAGATGATAGAATTATCAAACATGAGTGTGATGAGGAGAGAAATGTAAAGCATTTTTTATTGGAACTTTTAGAGATGAAAAATGTAGCACCTGAAATATATATTGATTGATATATCCTGCATATGATTATAGTAGATTAGGCACTGCAGAAAAAAAAGTGGATTTGAAGATATGCAATGGAAACTATCCAAAATGAAGCATAGAGAGGAGAAAAATAGTCAGAAAAAAAGTATTAGTGAACTCTGGAATGATCTTAAGTTGTCCAATATGTGTGTAATCAAACTCTAAAAGAAAGCCAGGAGAGGAGAGAAAAATATTTGGGGGAGAAATGGCCCAAAATCTCCCAAATTTGGTAGCATCTATTTATTTTCTTAAATGATATCTTTGAGAAGATTCCATTTCCCAATGATTGACTTGGGACAGACAAATAGCCCAAAACTCAAAGCTGGTACTGAGAAATTCAACATATCTTAACTATTTTACAAAAAAAAAAATTAAAAAGAGAGAGAGAAAGAAAATGAAAATAAATAACAGCCTTAGAAGTGAGTTAGGTTGAAATGCCATGTGGTATTTTTGCCTTAATTCTGAATTTCCTTGTTCTCATCAATCTAAATCAGGCCCTAATGATATTTAATGAGGCTACTTGTATCCTCATAATAGGCAAACAGAAGGGAGGTTAAAATAATTCTATTATTTCACAATGATGAAACAGATTGAATATTTCAATTATCCTACTTATTACAGTACACATGGAACAAGCTCTGTAATCTGCCTCGATATATATAGGCTCTTTAACCATACCATGGTGAGACTAATGCAGTCAATTTGGTGGAGCTTCTCTCGCTGATTCAGTGTTGGAATAAAGTACTTCACAGATTAGCTTAGTCTGCAGCACTTAAAGGTCAGGATTTATTGTAATGTAAATCACAAAGCAATTTTATCTTGACAGAGATTACATACTGTTACAATATTTCTCGCTGAATCTAGTGATGCGTTTGCTTTTTCTTTGCAACTGCTGTGCAAATTGGATCGTAGCCCAGAAAAGAAAGAAAAAAAAAGAGAGATGGCAGGCTGCTTTGGCTTTTTAGAAACAACTTAATTCTCTTCATTTTTCAAAGTTTCACACACAAAAAAATAACTCTGAAAATACACATGAAGTCACACACAAATACTTGTAAACCTTCACAGACCCTGAGTTCAAGTGCACACAGAATCTGTGAATGACCATCTCTCCAATATGTTAATGTATTTTAGGAAAGAGAATGGCTGACCACTAATCATTCATACCCAAGTTTCTTAATACATTATCAAAATTGCCTCCATTTTAAGCAAGCAAAAACACTAAGAAGCATTCATGTTTTTCATTGACAGATGTCACAAAAAGAAAACTGAATAAAAACAAAGTAAGGTGAGGATTAGGAAGCCCACTGCTATCAGTGGCTTTGTAACAAGTATCAAGAAGCAGAATGATAACGTTTCCCCAATTTTTCTGATTCTTTGGCAACTGCACTCAAACCAGAAAGGATTAGGGCCAGGTACCAGGGCATTAAATCAACTACTCAAAGAGTGTAAGGAGATTTTCTGAAATTCTTAAGACAAGACCAACTAAGTCCCATCATAAATGTCAAAGGATAAACACAAATAAAAATGTCCCCACAAAGATTAAAACAGCATGCGTATTACATTTTGCCAAGTTTTATCAATTCTTCATACATCATTTATATTAATAATGTACAAAAATGGTGGTGAGGCTCAGAACTTACCAGAAAATGTGTCCAAAGTTAACCTGCAGCTGCAATTACTCCATTCTTTTCTCCTCACCTGGGCCACAGTTGGGTATTGATCTTTTCTCCAACTCTTGCAAAACACCTTTTTTGGAATGCAAGGTGATATATTAGAAAACTGTTTATTCAAATACTGAATAGATTATTCTTTCATTCTACTGGCTGTATCCTATCCAGGAAGGTTTCCTACATATCAGTCATTCCAAGCCAACCTTCCTGTATCTATGATACAAATGTAGTGTAATTTACTTACTTATTTTCTCTAAATCAATTCATAATTTGCTCTAAATCAATTTTTAGATAACAATTCTTACTTCCAAAATTATAGATTTGGTATGATAGCTTTAAAAAAATTAATGTTTGCTGTATAACACTTGAAATGGTTTCTTGAGCCACCTGTTGTCCAGGTGGCAATTTGGGGAAATACTACAAGCTATACAAAGGGCTGTGATGCAGGTTCAACTTAAATGTGGGCTATAAATTATATATGTATTCATAAAATTCGTTATCCATAATAACATGTACAAGTAAGCACAGGCACCCCCCATCTGAAAGCTTCCCCATGTAGAGGTTAATCATACAGTCTGATTTGCTTAGGGCAGTCCCAGGTTCTATCTGTTGTTGTCCTGGAGTTCCCTCTTTCACTCTAAACTTAAACAATGGTTTGGATCATACCCAGAAGGGTAAAGCAAATCAGCCCCAGAAAGCTGGACAGTCAGAATGTTTTTTAATTGGCCTTATTATTCTCTGCTAGATAGCATTGCAGCTCATTACCTTATTTAATCTTCACAACAACTCTGGAGCTAAGTATTATGTATAAATTACAAATGGAGAATCAGCCTCAGGGAGGTTTAACCACTCGGGGTTCACACAACTACTACCGTACAGGATACAACTAGGACTCACTTCAGGTCTCTCTGTTCCAGACCAAGAGATCTTTTCTAGGGAACTGGGAGGTACGGGGGTCTAGCACAGAAAAGGTGAGGTGGGAGAGGCAGAAGTATCCTGAAAAACAACTCATTCTGTCTCACAGTAGATTTGGAAAGATGAGAGAAAGAAACAAACATGTCTGCAATGTTGACACATTCGCCTTTCATAAGAACCCATGTGTGCTTACAACTGTAAAAACTGATTCGATGGCCAAGATTATAATCAACAGGAACTGTGAGTTAAATGGACTGTTGTGTTCTGCCCTGAAAATCTAGCCAGACTATTAACTACAAGTTAAATTTTATAAATTACTTCTCTTTTTTAATGCTGGAAAGGAAACAAAAATGAGATGGAGGAAAAGGAAGCACCCCTGTGTAGAGAAATGACGGGAGGGCACATTAAAAGAGAGAGAGAGAGAGAGAGAGAGAGAGAGAGAGAGAGAGCCTTTTCCACAGGACCCGCCCTCCTCCTGCGCTACTGTGTGCTGCCAAACCCATCTCTCCTCCCTCTCACGTGGGGGAGGGCCAGGAGCTTTACATCACACCACTGGTTTACACCCTGGGAAACGTCGTGTGAGCTGCAAAGTACACTTCGAAGCAACTTTCTAAAAGGCACATCTATATTTACCAATGTGTTCCACATGATTAAACTGTGAAATGTGTCTCCAGCTTGGCAATACCTTAGAGAGATGTGAGGTTCAGAAAGAAAGTGCCTGGGAAGCGCCTCAAGTCCCACAGAGGAAAAGCACCACATGCATCAAGGTGCCGATGCACGCCTCCCTGCTCTATTGGTGCAACAGCAAATGAAATAGCGTAGGTGATGATGTCACAATGTTGTCATGCAACATCATCCACAGTGAGAGCAAGAAAAGGCTGTTTTTAAAATGCCTCCTTCCCCCTCCTCTTCAGAATGTTAAAGCATATGGCATCCAAAACTAGTTCACAGTGAACTTCATTTCTGCCACTGCTGTAAATGAAGCTTCTTCTCAGGCAGATGTCAGTGCTAAAAGTTTGGTGCTCATAAATACCAAATTTACATAAAATCCATACAGCTTTTTTTTTTCCAAAAATCATTCTTGGTTGATGTAGGCTGCTTGGCTAGGATACATAGTTTACTTACTTATTCCTGAAACCATAATACATTTCCAGAGTCACTAATTTGAAAAACAATAATTATGACTGACCAACAATGACATTCTCTGGCTATAAATATCACATGCCGGGTTGAAAGAAAAAGGAAAAAAAAAATAATAAGTTAATTGAGATTTTTTTTTTACTATTATTAAGCCTATAGTCCAAACTAGGGGTCACCATTTATGCAAAAAGCCTCATTTGTAGGTGGAATAAGAAGTAAATTTTAGCCAAAACCGGTTTGGCACAGTGGTAGAGCGTCGGTCTGCATACTGAAAGGTCCCGGGTTCGATTCCGGTCAAGGGCATGTACATTGGTTGCGGGCACATCCCCAGTAGGGGATGTGCAGGATGCAGCTGGTTGATGTTTCTCTCTCATAGACGTTTCTAGCTCTCTATCTCTCTCCCTTCCTCTCTGTAAAATATCCATAAAATATATTTTCAAAAAAAAGAAGTAAATTTTATATGTACTTTACTCCCTAAAATCACCACCAAAATAACCTGTTGATAAAGCAAACTTGAGTTTACTGTTTACCACAGTGAGTGAGGCTGCTACCTTGACAAGAACCTTGGTGATGTCTCAGAAGAGGAAAGACAATGATAGGATATGTTTCAGATTTGGGAAATCTGATTTAAGGTTGATCGTTTGGTGTGAGAATGGGGCTTTACTATGATTTGGCACATCTGTGACCTAATAGTTTGGCATGGGTAGATACAAAGAGGAGAAGGTTTAGATAAAGGGTCCCAAAGCAATTCTTGAAGAGTAAACAGCTGCTAGATGCTACTTTGATTTGAATAATCTAATATTGCTTTAAATGGATTTTCAGAAAATTTCTGATATAGACAATAAAGTTATTAACAACTTTAATCTTTCTAGACAAGAATTTTCTGAAACAGTCAAATCAGGTTGATGAAGACCGTGGAATAATAAAATCACCTTAATGAAGCATCTGAATAGCAAAGTTATATTATTGTAAATCATAAGCAAGTGTGGATATGGAAGGTTTTGGTTCTCAACACAAACACTAGTATTACTCAAATTCTGCTGGAAAGGCAACACCCCGAGCAGTTCTTTTCCAAGAGAAGGGATCACTTGAAGCCATCAAAGTGGACAAGCCCAAAATCACATCAATATATCACCTTTATATTATTAACTTAAGTACCATATAGAAGAATATTTAACAGCTTAAGGGAACAATTTTATAAACTGGCTGTAATAGTCAAATCCTTTGAGAGTATACTGATAATTTATTTAATTGTACTAATAATACATTAGGGCAAGGATTCCCAACTGTGTTCAAACTTTTATCTGTATTGTGAGGCTCTTCTGAGAATAAATATTTTACCCCATCCAGACATTTGTCATGGTGCCTATGTGTTACTCAGTGACCTGGTGTCCTAAGCCACAATTAATTGGGCTAGATTTGGATATTAAACTAAAGCTTGCCCAATCAGATTCCCTCTCCAGGAAGTTGTACTTAGGATTAAGCAATTCTAGTTTGTCTCTGCTGGTGGTAAAAACTAAATGACTTTGGGTTGACTACTTAGTTGTTTTGTTTTATTTTTTTTTTATCAATATGCAGGAAGGGAAGATGGCGGCATAAGTAACCACCTGTGTACACACTGCCTCCCACAACCACATCAAAATTACAACTAAAATACAGAACAACCATCATCCAGATCCACTGGAAAGCTGACTGAATGAAAGTCCTACAACTAGAGAAGTAAAGAAGGAAGCACACTGAGATTGGTGGAAAGTACAGAGGTGCAGAACAGGCTGGTCCGGCACCCATATGTGCCACTTCCTTAATCGGGAGGGAGACTGTCTCTGCGAAGGCCACCTGGAGGATCAAGGAGTGCCAGCCCCACATCACAAGCTCATACCAGGGTCCCAAAGCTGGGAAGAGAAGACCCCAAAACTACAGGCTGTAAAAACCAGTACAGACTGGGGCTCAGTGACACAGAGGCTGATGAAGACCCAGGTGTTCTCTTAAAAGTCCAGCCCCACAAATTGAACTTACAAGGTCCTGCTTCTTGTGAGCTACAGCATCAGAGTAAGGCTTTGAGGGACACAGACACATATGAGGAGGAACCGGATTGTCTGGCATCAGGGCAAGAATTAAGTGGCTTTCTCCCAGATGGAGGTGCTTGCAGGGATCTTTGTTCCTCTGCTGGGACCTCCCAGTCACAGGATTGACTGGCAGCCACTTATGTTTGCTCCACCCTTGTGATTCCCTAAAACCCAGCCTCATCCAATTTACAAACCCACCCAAGCTGCCTGTCCTTGCTCAAACTAAAATCTCTCAAACAAGCTACAGCTGAGTCAAGGAAGCCCAAACCTATCAATAAAAGGCCCAAGACCCAGAATCAGCATAAGCCTGTGTTACTTCACAGCTGGGCCTCGTCTGGGCAAATCCAAACCCAAAACAAAGAGGAGGAATCTGCAGATCTCTCTAGCTCCTGCTGGGTGGAACCAGGCAGTGGCTGACTTTGCACCTCCCTGGAGACCCAAGAGACAGTGTACCCCGTAGTCAGTGTCAAACCGTACCAGATTACAACTCTACACATCCGTAAGTGACACACTCAAGGGGCAGATTTAGTGATCACCAAAGCCCAATGAAGCAAATCCTGTCCCATAAGGGTGTCTTCTGCACAGCAACTCTCCCACTGTAGTCACAGCTGGTCCTCACAGCCAATTGGCCTGGAGGTCAATTCCTCCCAGTAAAACCAACAGCAATCAAGTCTCAACTACAACAAGACTGGGCTCACAAGCCCACAAAGGGGTGCACCTAGAGTTCCCAGCTCAGGTGACTGGAAAAGCTGAGCCATTGGGGCCCTATAAGACACCCACTACACAAGGCCACTCTACCAACTCAAGACAACATAGCAGCTCTACCCTATACATAAAAATAAACACAAGGAAGCAGGCAAAATACAGAGACAAAGAAACATGTCACAAATAACAGAAATGGAAGAAAACAAACTACTGGACATAGAGCTCAAAACCATGGTTATAAGGTTACTCAAGAATCTTCTAGAAACCTCCAAGGGACTCAGTGATGTTTTCAAGGACCTTAGTGAGAATTAAAAAAAAAAAAAGGAAAAGGACCAGTCAGAAATTAAGCATACTCTGACTGAAATAAAGAATAATATACAGGGATCCAACAGTAGAAGAGGATTCTAAGAATAAAATGAACAATTTGACATGTGAGCAAGTAAAAAACACCCAACCAGAAGAGTAAAGAGAAAAAAATATATATGAAAATAGTGAAAGAAGCCTCTGGGACAACTTCATGCATACCAACTTTTGCATTATGGGGTGACGTAAGAAGACAGAGAGCAAGATACTGAAAACCTATTTGAAGAAATATTGACAAAAAAAACTTCCTCTACCTGGTAAAAGAAATAATTTACAAGTTCAGGAAGCACAAACAGTCCCAAATAAGAGGAACCCAAAGAGGACCACACCAAGACAACCCATCATTAAAATGCCAAAAGCTAAAGACAAAGAGAGAATCTTAAAAGCAACAAAAGAAAAGCAGTTAGTTACCTACAAGAGAATTCCCATAGGACTGTCAGCTGATTTCTCAATAGAAACTATACAGGCCAGAAGGGAGTGGAAAAAAGTAAAGTGATGAATACCAAGGACCTACAATCAAGATTACTTTACCCAGTAAAGCTATCATTTAGAATTGAAGGTCATATAGAGAGATTAATGGACAACAAAAAGCTAAAGGAGGTCATCAGCACCAAACCAGTATTATATGAAATGTTGAAGGATATTATTTAAGAAAAGGAAGAAGAAGAAAAAGATTAAAAATATGAACAACAAAATGGCAACAAATATATACTTATCAACAATTTAATATAAAAATCAAAATAAACAAAAAATCTAATGAAGTCCTAACTGGTTTGGCTCAGTGGATAAAACATCAGCCTGTGGACAGAAGGGTCCCGGGTTCGATTCTGGTCAAAGGCACATGCCCAGGTTTGAGCTCCATCCCCTATAGGAAGCAGCCAATCAATGATTCTCTCTCATCATTGATGTTTCTATCTCTCTCTCCTCTCCCTTTCTCTCTAAATCAATAAAAATATATTTTTAAAAGAAATCTAATGAACAGAATAAACTAATGAATAAAATAGAATCAAAGGCATGGCAATGGAACAGACTGATGATTCTCAGAGGGAAGCAGGTGGGGGATGAGAAGAGATTAAACAAAAATCTTATATGCATACTAGAGGCCCAGTGCGTGAATTTGTGCACCAGTAGAGTCCCTGGGCCTGGCTTGTGGGATCAGGCCCAAACCAGCCTTCTGACATCCCCCAAGGGGTCAGATTGTGAGATGGCACATACCAGGCTAAGGGACCCCACGGGTGCATAATCAGCGCCAGGGAGGAAGGGATGCTGGAGGTTGGCCAGCCAGAGAGGGAACATGGGAGGGCTCCAGGGTATGTCTGGCTGGTCTTGTTCAATCCTGATTGCTCAGACCCCAGCAGCAAGCTAACCTACCAGTCAGAGCTTCTGCCCCCTGGTGGTCAATGCACATCGTTCGAGTGGTTGAGTGGCCTTTGTATATCATTAGCATATTATGCTTCGATTGGTTGAACAGCCAACCAGACAACCGGACATTTAGCATATCAGGCTTTTATTATGTAAGACTAGTGGCCCAGTGCATGAAATTTGTGCACATTAAAAGGGCGTTAATTAGAGGAAATATTTTAATATTGCTATTTGCTCTTTCTCTATAATAGAAGTGTCAGAGATGAAAGAAAATTAGTAAAATGCATATGAAAATTTTCCTCCTATCAGAGTCTAGGGCACACTGCAGGACCTACAGTCAAGTCCCTGCCCACCGGCAGTGCCTCAAAATTGCGGGAGATCCAGACCCCTCCAGACACATCTTACTTGGCTTTGATAGAAAAGAAATCTTATTCTTTTATTTTTTTAATAGATTTTTACTGATTTCAGAGAGGAAAGGAGAGGGAGAGAGATAGAAACATCAATGATGAGAGAGAATCATTGATCAGCTGCCTCCTGTGCATACCCTACTGGGGATGGAGCCCACAACCCAGACATATGCCCTTGACCAGAATCTAACCTGGGACCCTTCTGTACTCAGGCTGAAGCTCTAGCCACTGAGCCAAACCAACTAGGGCAAGCAATCCTATTCTTAAAGACTTGATTTTTGTCATAAACAAGTGGGTTTGAATCATATCAAACCAATATACATTTTTTAATGAAATGTCTCTTCATTTCTACTAATATAATTCTACCTTAAAGCTTATGTTGTATAATCTATACTAATAAAAGGATAATATACTAATTGGACCGGACATCTTCGGGACATCCATCCAGATGTCCTTCCTCACAAAGCCACCGTGGGGGGGCTGAGGCAGCAGCGGTTAGGGGCAATCAGGCTTTCAGGGGTGGGCAGTTAGGGGCAATGAGGCCAGTAAGTAGGTGAGCAGTTAGGAACCAGTGGTCCAGATTGTGAGAGGGATGTCCAACTGCTGGTTTCAAACATCCCCCCAGGGGTCCTGGATTGGAGAGGTTGCAGGCTGGGCTCAGAGACACCCCCCATGCATAAATTTCATGCACCTGGCCTCTAATACATAATCATAGTGAATGTAAGCTGTAATGAAAATATCACATTTAAAAAGAAAAAGAAATAAAAATCAATATGCAGAGAAAACCAATAAACATAAACACTAAAAAATGTGTGAATGATCTTAGAAAGGTGCTTTATAATTATTTAATAAAACATGCCATTTCTTTATAATGAATGCTTTACAGAATTAACAAAGAAAAGTCCCTTCAGTTTGACACAATTTAGCTGAAATACAATAGGATGATTATAAAGTAATAGGTAAATTATGAATCATAAAATCACACTGAGAAACTTCTAGTTTAATATAAATAAAAATAAATAAAAAAGTATTCTCCATTTTCCAAGGTCAAGGTTTCAGATATCCTTTACCCACATTTAAAGCAATGGTCCTATTTTTGTAGATGGTTTTTGTGGCTGAGCTACAAAAGAACTCACAAGCTGCTTTCTGCCCTTCTGTCAGCAGATTTGATTATAGATAATGGGTCTTTAGTAAGAAAAAACTTAATTCTGTATGTTTCTCCTTTCTCTCACACACCACCACACTTCTGACACCAGATGTAAGCTGTTGTTTTTCTCACACCAAGCAATTTCCAGCTTGTGTCCTATAATTCACTTCAATTCCAATGCCAATCAGAGTTAGTGCAGACTCCACATGTTAAGGTCTCAGCCCTACAATACTGCCCCCAACTTTAGATACCAATTAGAAATAGTAGGTCCCCAGATTATCCACAACTCTGTCCAACTTTGCTACAAATTGGAGATTCCCATGACACCTCCCTCTTCTCAAATTTAATCATTTCCTAGAACAGCTCACAGAACTCAGAGAAACACTTATGTCTACCAGTTTATTATATAACTAGAGGCCCCATGCACAAAATTCATGCATGGGGGGATCCCTCAGCCTGACCTGTACCCTCTCATAATCCAAGACCCTTTGGGGATGTCTAGCTGCCGGTTTAGGCCCAATCCCAAACAAGCAGTCTGACATCCTTCTCTCAATCTGGGATGGCTGGCTCCTAACCACTGGCCGGCCTGCCTGATCAGCCCTAACCATTCTGCCTGCCTGCCTGACCACCCCCTAACTGCCTCGTCTTGGCTCCTGCCTCCACGACTTCATCCAGAAGGACGTCCAGAAGGTCATTTGGCTGTCCAGTCTAATTAGCATATTACTCTTTTATTACTATAGAAGATAAGTATATGATAAAGAAGACGAACAGTCAGATAAAGAGATACCTAGGGTGAGATCTGGAATTGACATGTGCCACCTTCTGGGTAGCAATGTGTTGACCAACCCTGGAGCTCCCTGAAATCTGAAATATGGGAATTTTTTAAAAATATATTTTATTGATATTTTACAGAGAGGAAGGGAGAGAGATAGAGAGCTAGAAACGTCGATGAGAGAGAAGCATCGACCAGCTGCCTCCTGCACACCCCCCACCGGGGATGTGCCCGCAACCAATGTACATGCCCTTGACCGGAATCGAACCTGGGACCTTTCAGTCCGCAGACCGACGCTCTACCACTGAGCCAAACCGGTTTCGGCTGAAATATGGGAATTTTTATGAAGGCTTCATCACATAGGCATGATGGAATATTAAGTCCATTTCCAGCCCCTCTCCTAAACCTGGAGAATGAAGGGTGGGGCTGAAAGTTTCAAGACTCTAACAACAGTGACTAGCACCCAGAACTAATTACCAGTCCCTCATTAGAACAAAAAACATTCCTGCCCAGGAAATTTTAAGGGACTTGGAAGCTCAGTGTTAGACACTCTTATCACTCAGAAAATTACAAAGGTCTGAGGAGTTCTGCGTTATTAAAGATAAATGTTTAAACAAAAGATTCTCCTAGCACCCTATTTACAAAAATTTTAGGAGCTCAGTAACAGGAGGGGTGAGGGAGAGGAAAAGAGACCAACTTATATACATATAGTAAAGGCTCAAGTCTGGCCCACATATTCCTATTCATACCCAGACCTGCTGGAACAACTGCCATTATCTTGTGAACTGTCTGGGACTGACAGGCCCCAGGGAGAAAGCTCAAGTTCAATCCTAGAAATGCTTCATGCTTTAGGAGAAATAGATATTGAAATTATCGCCCTCCCCACACCCCCTTGCACCTGCCTTGGCCTGGCGCCAACTGCTCACCTGCTCCACCATCCTGTTGCTGACACTCACCATGTTCAGTGCCGCCCCCTGGTGGTCAGCACACATCTAACTCCCAGTCAGTAGAACTCCAGCCCACGGGGACAATTGGCATATTAGCCTTTTATTATATAGGATAATCACAGGAAATTTCAATCCTGTCACTAATTCACTAAGAAACCCAAACCATGGAAGTCCTATCTTAACACACAGCTTAATGATCATCACAGGAAAGGGACACCAAGACTGCACATAGACTCTTACCACTCCCACCTTGTGATGATAACACATATACTTTCTACTCATTTCATTAGCCAAAACATGTTTATAGTCCACCTAACTTTAGAGGGGGGGGTGAGAATGCAATCTTCCTATATTCCCAAAAGTATAATGGAATGCTTGTGAATACGTTATGACATATTTTGTATTTGAGCACCTGACAATTCACATTTATTTGGTAAAAGTAGGGAAAAACTCAGTTCCCTCCATAGTTATTTCTTACATAAGGCTCAAGTCTGGCCCACATATTTCTACTCATACCCAGCACCTCAAACACTTCTAAACTAGCTTCTAGCTTCTTATGTTATAGAAAAATCCTCTGAGGAATTCTGGAATAAGCACAACCTTTCAGAAATCAGGGGAAGATCATTTGTGTAAGCAAGGGAAATATACTTTTCTTGTTACAAATATCTTCTACCTCCCCTAGTCTATCCAACTTTGCATCTTTAGACTAAAAAGACAAGTACCACTTGACTTCACTCATTAACAAACAAAATAGAGACAGATGAGAGGGCAGTGGGAGGAAGAAGTGGAAGGATTGAGCAAAAAAAAAGAGGAAAAACTCATGCACAGGGACAACAGTGTGATGACTGCCAGGGAAAGGAGGAGGAAGGAGGAGGAAGATATAGGGGGGATAAATGATGATGGATGGAGATTTGACTTGGGGTGGTGAGTACACAATACAGTCAATATACAGATGATGTGTTGTAGAATTTTGCACCTGAAACCTAAATAATTTTCTTAACCAATGCCATCCTAATAAATACAATAAAAATAAATTAAAAAGATCTTAAAAACATTTTGATTTTTAAGGTTTGGCTCAGTGGATAGAGCGTCGGTCTGCGGACTCAAGGGTCCAGGGTTCGATTCCGGTCAAGGGCATGTACCTGGTTTTCAGGTACATCCCCAGTAGGGGGTGTGCAAGAGGCAGCTGATCAATGTTTCTATATCATCGATGTTTCTAACTTTCTATCCCTCTCCCTTCCTCTCTGTAAAAAATCAATAAAATATATTTTTTTAAAAAACAAGCAATGTATGCTTAGAAATTTCAGAAGGGGCTAAAACCAGTTTGGCTCAGTGGATAGAGCGTCGGCCGTGGACTGAAAGGTCCCAGGTTCAATTCTGGTCAAGGGCATGTACCTTGTTTGCGGGCACATCTCCAGTAGGGGGTGTGCAAGAGGCAGCTGATTGATGATTCTCTCTCATCGATGTTTCTAGCTCTCTATCCCTCTCTCTTCCCTTCTGTAAGAAATCAATAAAATATACTTTTTAAAAAATTGGTATTAAAAAAAAAAGAAACTTCAGAAGGGGAGAAAAGCATCAGGAAAATTATTCCTATTCACTAGCCAGAGATAACTTTGTTATTTTAGAGAATTTCAAGGCATATGCAAAAGTATCTAGGCATTTGATAATGATGCAATTGGAATTCGTATACATCAATCTTAAGTGTTTATCAAATTAGATTAATTAAAAAATAACAATCAAAAAGTGTAGACATTTTTAAAGTTCTTAATGCACATTGTTCACTTATAAAATCTATGAGGTCAGAAACTTTATCTTATTCGCCTCCGGGTCAGCAGAGCCAGAAGTGACGGGCACACAGTAGACATTCACTAAGAATGTGCCAAATGAATGAATGTATTGCCCAAGGGCTTTCCAAAATAAACTGTACTTTCAAATATAATTATTCCCACAGAAAGTTAAATCTATCACTTGTCATCATCTTGGTCTAATTCATTATTTAGCTAATTTATTTCTTCCTGATACTCACTAAAGGAATAGATAAATTTAATGAGAGCCATTTCCTGGGAAGTAGAAGATGAGGGAAGGATACAAATTTACTTTTCCCTCTATTTCCCTCCAAAATTTCCCTGGAACTTTAGAATTCAACAATTTATTTGATAATCTTGAACAAGAATAGGTAATACATTCAATAGTCTGAAAATATTTATATTTTCTTAAAGCCTGAAATTGAAAGATGCTTATAGGTGAGCACAGGTAATATAAGTAACTGGTGTGTGTCTGTGTGTGTGCCACAATAGCATCAATTGCATCTTATCTCAGATTAAAAATTGTTCAGATCCCTCAAATTAATCCACATCCCAAAACCACATGTTATTTCCCCTTTCTACACAATCCCGTACAGCCTTTGATAAATCGTTTAGCTTGTCTGACTCACTTCTCTCTAATAGCAGAAAGTATACCTCTAGTACTGTGGTTTGATATACAGATTCTATATCTTAGTTCCTAAATTAAAGCCTTTCACAGAGCTTTTAATAATATAGTCCCACGCTCCTAGAATTACAGGCAAAGTTAAAAAATCATTCCTCCTTTGCCTTTCAACAAAATTCAGTTCTCTGCTCTGTGTGCATGTAAATATTATTAATGCTAATGGAGGCAATGCTGATGCATACAAAGTGGAATATATCTCCAAATCACACTTTAATCTTTAGCTGCATAACTCTGGCACCTGTTCAAATGATACATGTGCTCAAATACTTATTGTATATCTGTTATTTCCTGTCTGGATATTAAAATTTATTCATGTATTTTTAGTAGCTATTACAACATTTTGGCCAACAAATTTTCTTATTGTTATACATGTGTTGAGTTTTTACTAGGTGCTAGATTTAACCATAACGTTCCTGGTTTATTATAACACAATTAGAATGTAAATTCAATTCCTAACCAGGTTATATTTGTTTTCAAAAATGGAAATTTTCCACCTGGTTAAACATATGCAGTTAAGAAAAAACATAATGCAAACAAAATAAATATAAGTAACCTGGCTGCTTGTTTCTGTATTAAATGGTGGTTATCTTTACATTATAATACAAAAAAATTTAATGACTGAATTTTTAAAAACCCAGTTAAATGCCATCATATTTGGTTTACTTACACTAAAAATATTTTATTAGCCAAATTTTAGAGTAAAGTGGTTAGCTAAATAAATTTTACATCATTTTTATATGATTCTAACTAACTGATGTTATCCATCCACTTCCCCACAATGTTGCCCCAAAAGGTAAAAAAAAGAAAGATAATCCTGAAATATGTAAAATATAGCAAGGCCAAAATTCACATTCTTTGAGGGGAGGAAAAATGGTCATCTTTCTCTGTAACTAATCTCCTTTTATTCTGGAGTTCCTCCTACAGATGAGAGCAACTTGCCTATTGAATATAATTCTGTCTACTTGCTGCAAATATTCAGTCCCTGCTGAGCTCAAAGTTCCTAGCAGGATGTTTTCACCTTCCTTCCTCGTCCTTCTCCTTGCACCTTCTGGAGAGAACAGAGGCAGAGTGAAGCTTTTATATCGTAGGGCAGTAGCTTAGGAGAGCTCCCAGTAGAGCAGCAGCTTCTGTCGATTCTTTTGGATGCCTCCCAGAAGTCTCTGGCTGCAACCAGCCTCCAGGTATAAAATCCATCTTATGCAGGAACTTCAGAGAATATGGAACGCACACACAATACCAGACCCTTCACTTAGACCCATTCCTCAGCCATGCAATCTCTTACACAGGGACATATTACCTATGGCTTCCTTCTAATGTCAAGACTTCTCTCAAAGACTTGCAATTTCCTAGCCAGTGTCTTGAGAAGCCAGGACTTTTAATGGGTCCCTTCAGTGGGTATCAAGGTGTATCTAGCAACCTTAACCTATGCCTACAATGCCCTCCCCTAAGTTTAAACCTGAAGGGGTGAATCAGGACATTCATCTCTGACCTTTTGCTCCCTTTCTTTTGTCTCTTTATGAAAGAATTTTTTACTTTCTTTTCCTATCTCACAGAGCCATCACTAAAATATATATTTCTTCTTCCCTATTCCATGGCATTTGCCCTTTCCTCCTTTATTTCTTGCTAACATAATCCTAACTTTACTCAAGTTTAGGTCAGATGTGTGTTTCAGGATTGCCCAATCCCTCCCCAACTTCAGAGAGTTAATGTTATTGGGATTAAGCCAGCCCTGGAATTTCCATTACTCGGCCACTTAGTTTAGGAATGGCATGTAATATGGTTATGGTCATTGAGATTATAAGAGAAACATGTGAGGGACTTCTGACTTATGTCCCTTTCTTAGAGAGAAACATGAATATGGATATCCTCTTCTTCCATGCAGACTTTGAACACTGTTTATGAGGACATGAGGCCTGGAACAGCTCTAGTCATCTTGTACCTTAGAGCAGCATTTCCCAAACTTTTGACATATGTGTACCCCTTCTATAATTTTTGTAACGCTGAGTACCCCTCATCAAAAAAAAAGATGTATTTTAATAACAATCAAAATATATTTATTTTTTATTTTTTTGGTACATACACAAAATAATAATAAACAAAAAATAAAATTATTCATGATAAAATATAAATAAAAGTTATATTATAAATAACATTTATTTGCACTCTAGACCATCTCACGCCTCACAAGACTGTCTTGACTCACGAGAACGTAGAATTAGGCGCAGCTAAGCACGGTGCAGTGCATATCCCCACCAAACTCCGGTGCAGTGCATACCCCCACCAAACTCTTCCCGTACCCCTGGGGGTACTCGTACCACACTTTGGGAAACACTGCCTTAAAGGAGAGTTGAGAATGGCATTACAGATTAAAGATTAAACACTTGATCCTTAATAATGTCATTGATTCATTGAGCTAGATATCCTCCCTAGAATCAACCATTTCAAGATTTTTTTTGTGTGTGTGACCAAATATTTCCTTATAGATAAACACTTCTTGCTGGTTTTCTGTTATTTGCAACCAAAAGCACACTAACTGATTATACTTTCCTTGGGGTAAAAATGTCAAAAGGGCCACAAGGAGAGAAAACAGAGGTCAGACAAAGGAAAATATATGGAACTCCAGAGAGTTCTTAATCTCTCAGATGAAAAAAAGACAAGAGATGACTGATTTATCAAGCTCTGCCTTTTTTTGTTTGTGTTTTTATCAGTTATAAATATACATAGTTTAATGAGTTTACAACATTTTCAGTTTTTAAAAAAAGCAATCCCTCTTCCCTACCATCATATTCTGCTTCCCAAAGGCAACTATTCTCAGCTGGTATTTTGCTTTTATATAACGAATGTAATATCTTCTATTTTTTTTTTTAATCTGAGGTTATTAATCCTTTTCTTCCCACTTTTTTCTATTTGTTTTGAATTTTGTTGTAGGAAGGGTTTCCTGACCAAGACTTAGGGGCAAATGGTTAACAATACCTTGAAGGGAGTGAGGGAGGCAGAATCTGGCTGACTGAGAAGCATAACTACAATGTAGTTGTAATAGTCAATCCTACAGGAAGCTCTAGAGCTGGGATGGCTCTTTAGAATTGTTCTGTTCCCATTAAGGCAAGTAAGCCATGTCTTTAAGCCCCCAACTCACACCCTATCCCTCAAGCAGACTGGATGTGATTCCTCTGGGAAGAGGACATAATAACACATTTTGGTCACTCTGCTGTGAGCCCTCAGTAATCATTACCAGCAGCTAGAAGGATGGTTCAGTCCTTAATGAGCAGATCTGAGTAGTGCAACACAGCATCCACTACAGTCTTCATCTTTCATGTTAAGAGCTTTATTTAGTTAGTGATCTTGGGGTTTTTCATATTTAAGAGTGAGGTACTTTAAAAAGTTGTTTGAAAGCTGTAAGTTTATTCTAGCACTTGTTAACTGTAAACTTGATTGTATGGTGTCCTGGCTAGTCATTTCATTGGGTTCCCCAGATGTATTCTCTCTTGACTGGTAAGATTTCATAATGAAGCATCTCCAGGCTAGATTGGACTGTCAACTACCTAGGTGTCAAGTGGGGAAAGAGAGGTGAGGGAGGACTTGATATTCAGTATGCAAATTCTCAATCACCCTGTTTTCAGCAAGTTGCATGCCCCTTCCTCTCTTCTTCCTGATAAATATCAATCCAGAGATTGGGGGCAGAGGGAAGTAGGTTGCTTGTTTGTCCCTACTCCAGAGATTAAACCTGAACAATGAGAAAATAAATTTGCCAGGCTGTACAATTGGGGATTTAACTGCTTCATACAGCAGCTTTCAACCAATCCTCCTATTTTTAGCCCCACCTTCAATCTCATTTCCAGAGGTACCTGGAAAAGCCAATTCCTGAATCTCTTGGATAGTCTACAATGTGAAAGCTTCTCAGCTTTTTCCACTGTCAGCAAAGAATTTAGCTTTTCTGGGTCTGCTAAGTCAGTACCATTCACTCATCTGCTTTCAAGCTTCCAAAAACATTTGCTTTTTTCTCACATTCTCTGTCCTGTGACTGTGTGCCTTTTTTAAAAATATCCCTTTACTGTCATTTTAGGAAGCAGAGTATATGCAGGTACTTAATCTGGCTGTTTCTTTTTTTTTTTCTCACGTACATTTTTTTAAATAGGTAGAATATTCTCATGGTTCTAAGGAAATAACTATTTCTTACCCATTTCTCAGTTACCCAGTTGACTCTTTCACATACAATCCCAAGCAGGTAGTCTCTTTTATTAGAACTTTGTATGTATTTCAAGTTTTCAAGAGTTTATGTATGTAAAAAGAAATATTAATATGTATCCTTATTCTTCCCTTTTTATATAAAACATAGCTTCATATATTCTGTGCTTTAACAGTTTTCATTTAATGTTGCTAAAGGTCTTTGCATATCTGTATAGAACTGTCTCATTCTTTTTAACTACTGTATAGCATTCCATTTAATCAGCCTCCTAACAAGGGTCATTGCTATTTTTTGCCAAAATAAACCCATGTTAATAGAGATTATCAATTGCCCTCTCTGGTGGGTGTGCCAATTAATTCCAACAGAAGAATAGCTTTATTTCCCCCAACTCCTAGCATTTAATAGAGTATATTACAAAAATAGTAAATAGGTGAAAGTGTTACCTCAGTGTACTTTAACTTTACATTTCCTAGTACAAAGTAAAACTTTTCATACATTCAATACACATTTTCATTTCATTTTGCTTGAGATTCTTCCTAATGCAAAGTTAAAGCTTTTCTTGGGGAGAAAAATTATGTGTCTGTACATGGAAAAAATTCAAAGGCATCATTACAACATTGTGGAGCCAAATGTATTAGGGTGTCTTAAAATATCTCTTGCTACATTTAAAATACTATTTGTTGATATTTATTAAGGACAATAGAAGAACATACCTGGTTAGAAGATATCTAATTCAAAGTATGAGTTAGTTCACTATCTCGTTTAAGAAATTATATTTCTCTCTTCCCAAAGCATTATTGTAATTTGAACAGTCAGATCAAGTACATTCTTTCTTGGGGGAAAAAATGCATCCAGAAAGGTTTAAGAGAATTGTCTCAGTAAAGGAGGGTAGGCCTATGGATTGACTGTCATCTACTCTAAATGTAAATTTGTTCTTAATACATTCATAATTACAAGAATAAAATCTCTCCCCCTAAGAAGAACATCCTTCAAAAGATAAAGATTTAGCTAATAGATTTAACAAACTGAATATGCATCATGTGAAGCTTTAAAAAATTAGACTCATAGATTAAAAGAATCTAGCTAATGATTCCTCTCATTGGTCAATATCTATTAATGCATCCAAGACAAATGGGTCCTTAGACATGAAAGCATAATTATTAGTCATTGAAAACTCACAAGAAAATTGTCAAATTGAAGTACCAAGAGATACACTTTCATTGTTATGTTACAAGAGCTGATAACCTAACAAATCCTATATAATAATGCTATATAATAAAAGTGTAACATGCAAATCCAACGGCAGAATGACCGATCACTGTGATGCTTACTGACCACCAGGGAGCAGACGCTCAGTATAGTAGCTGGCCCTTGGTGTTCAGTGCTCTCCCACAGTAGTAGTGCTGCTCAGCCACAAGCTAGGTTGAGGGAACCCAAACACACACACACTGAGTGCACGAATGTCATGCACCAGGCCTCTAGTGATATATAATGGAAGAAGTGTGCCACCTTCTATGCATGCATGAAACACAAAGTCTTAAAGTGAAACAAGAGCCGGGTGTTCCCATTTAATTCCATCAGTGGATGCCTACCCACAATTATCTTAAAAGTATGGAACTTAGATTTCATTTCATGCCCTTTTTAAAACTGAGGTCAAGCAGTCAGTTCCAGAGTGGGGGGAAAACTGAAATTTAGATGACATTGTCTTTCCTTAGCTGTTCCCCATACCCTAAGTATCCTGGGGATCCTAGAACATCCAAGATCATATTGTAACTATAAATCACTGGAATACATAAGCAGTAACTACTCATCAGTTGTTGTTTTTCCATCAGTGTCTCCCTGCAATTCATCATTTCCCTATAACTCCTGCCAGGTTCTCCCATACCACCTCTAAATCTCTGGCCTCCTTGAGGTTTAGGAACCCGAGTAGGTATTGATTACCTATTGGTTAGTGTATTCTTCAATAGTTATCAGAATTCTGAGCCATATTTTTAGATACTGGGTCATATATTATAGCAATCCTAATTTCCTTTAATTTCATATTTCTAGATTTTCTTTAGAAAGTAGTATATATCATCGGCAAATGTGAATTTGCACTTTAAAAACCTCTACATCAATAATGTAAGTCATATTCTAAGTCAAATACTTTTATCTCATCCCTCATTCATCGTTTACCTCAGTCTGGATTCCTGGAACAAGATTCTTGATTATATAGGAAAAGGTGAACTAGTCTGTAGAGTAACAACTCTGAGGAATAATAGGGGTCTAGCAGTTTCCCTTGATAGCTCTGAGAGCCAGAGTCAATGTGCTAGCTAAAGAATGAAGAGGGGCTACTGTAGGTTCTTACCCCCACCTCAACCAGAGGTGCTTCTCAGTTAACTCTGCTCTTTTCTAATTCCAGGGAACAAGGGGAAAAAGAGGAGAGCAAAAGTGACAAAAAGGCAGCAATTTGTGATGAGAAGAGAAATTTGTCCCAAGTCTCAGGTATGTCTTAGCCAGTTATTTAATAACTGAAGTTATCTAATTTGTCTCTTCTTCCTTTGATTGGTTTGTGATCTATTGTTTCTAATTTAATAAATTTACTGTATTTGTGCTAGAGAAATTTGCTATAAATTCTTCTTTGGAAAAAGACAAGATATATAAATTATAAATGAAACAGAAACAAAAACTCTAAGAAAAAAATATGCCTTTTCTCCAAGACCCAACTAAGCTGTTATCCAGATGACTATCTTAATTTCATTCCAAGAATCCCTGCTTGCTACCTCTGAAAATTTGTTAATTCAGCATTCTATTGTTAAATGACCACTTCTCTGACCAATGCACATCCACTGAGATCTACCAAAAGCTTTGTTTAGGCTTAGATTCAGGTCCATAAATCTTCTTCCTTTTCTCTGTGGCTTGATGTCTCCAAAACCCTTTCACATGTCCTTTTACCAATCATATGCCTAAACCCAACGTTCCTTTCATTTCCTCCTAAGAATTTAAGAGTTCTTTCTTCATTCAAGCAATACTCTAAAATAAAATCTTCTCCACAAAGGTTAAATGGGGGGGAGGGAGGGAAATGTTTTAAAATTTTACACTCAAAATGCAAGCCTTTTATGAACCTTTACTACTCAGTACATATTTGAGTATTCTCTTAATGTTGTCTTTGTAATTAACATATTTCTTTCCCAAACATCTAATTTTTCATTGTGTTGCCTTAACTATAAAAATATAGACTATCTAGGATTATTAGCTTACAGAGGCCTGGCACCAAACACTAACTCACATAAAATAACACAATACAATGAATGTCATGCTACCGTGTTTCCCCAAAAATAAGACATCCTCCAAAAATAAGACCTACTTACAGGTTTCCTTCTGAGTGAAATATAAGGCATCCCCCAAAAATAAGGCCCCCAGGATTCAGTTTGTCTGGTTTGTGTTCACAACTACCATACTAGCGTACCGTATACAGGTAATAAATTTCCTTTATTTTCATTTAACAATAAGTGTGTACTGTATTCTTCTTCATGGAAAAATAAGACATCCCCTAAAAATAAGACCTAGCGCATCTTTGGGAGCAAAAATTAATATAAGACACTGTTTTATTTTCGGGGAAACAGGGTAGATTAAGCAAAAGTATTTAATAAATGCTTATGCTGCTGAGTTCTCAATTGCAAATTTTACCTTTTGATTTTGTATTTTTAAAGGTCTGATACTTTACCCTTTGAACTAGTCTACAAAAGCCATTGTAAGGAGATGGTAAAATCAAGTGGTTATGAATGGGCTCTGGAGCCAGAAAGCTTAGGGTCAAATTCCAATTCTTGTTACCTTGAACAAATTACTTAAACTCTGATTTTGTGTGTAAAATAAAGACAATCCAACAGTATCTGACCAGCTTATTAAGATTAAAATATATAATGCACATAAATACTTATGTGTGCTTGGAATACGGTAGCACTTAATGTTATTAAATTTTTAAAGAGATTTCCTTTATAAAACTTAGCTGCAGAATGCATACACTGTTCATGCAAAAATATCATTTCTATATTTTCATATAAACACAAAGGAAAAAGGTTGAAATAATCTCTAAAATAACAGTTGCTATTCCCAGAGATCAGGTAACCGTATTTCCTAGTTTTCCCAGGATAATTCTAAATTACATCTGTTGTCCCAAAATAAATAAGTCTCCCACAAGCCTCTTCACTCAACCTGGAGTTCAAATGATAAATTTATGGTCAATTGTGCTGGTCATTAAGCTATTTTTTTTTTTTTTGCTCCAAACCACTATTTTATACTCAACTGTTTAATATTGGAATTGGAACTGTGTAAGCTATATTTCTTCTTTGCCAGGTGCATTTTTGTAAGGCTCCATAATAGGACTTAGAAAAGTGAAACAGAAAGGCAGGAGGCAGGAAAATCTTGCTGTTTTCCTGTTTGCTTTTGTTCCTGATTCCAGTCTCCAGCTTTTTCTCAGCAATTCCAAAAACAGCCCATTCCCTGTCAATACTAGCACCACCTACCAGTGTCCAGACTGCCTGCTCTACAAGAATCTTCTAGTTTCTGTTCCCTCAGCTCTAGGGGTGGTAGCTGTTTCCTGCAGTTAACTATCTCAGTATTCCCTTCGCGATTATTTGGTTCTCCAATTGAAACTATTTATGTTACACTCTGTTAAAATATATAGTTATGTTGTTCTTTTCTTCTGATCTGAAGTCAAACTGGCAATAATACTATTCAGAAAGAAATGGGAATGGAATTGAGGGATTTAAAAAAAAACTGCCTTTATACAATGTTTTTATGTATACACAAATTATTTGTGTAATTTATATTTAATTCCATATTTTAAAGAATTTTTGAAATGATTGTGTTTTCTTCACATTGGTATTCAGAACATTGTAAATAATCTTTTTTAAAGACATATTACTTGTTCAGCTGGCTTAGCTCAGTGGTCAAGCATCAGCCTATGAACCAGGAGATCACAGGTTCAAGTCCCAGTCAGGACACATGCCTAGGTTGAAGCCGGATCCCTAGTAGGGAGTGTGTAGGAGGCAGCCAATCAATGATTCTCTCTCATCATTGATATTTCTATCTCTCCCACCCTTTCCCTCTCTGACATCAATGAAAATAAATTTAAATTTAAAAAAAAATACACATCATTGGTAAACCAGGAGAATTTACCTTCAGAGTCTATCACCAGATAGATGGCTAATGGATTTGAGTCCATTTTAGTCACTCAACTGGAGTCCTATTCATCATGGTATTTGCTAATTGAAGACCATTAACACTAGCACATCAACAAAATATGAAGTCTCCCATTAAAAGTGCTGCATGAACGTCCTGCAACATAGGATTAAATAAGCCTGGAACAGAATTTATGATATGTTAAGTATGTAACAAATATGTATTTGTGTTTTCCCTCCATTACAACTACCTACCCCCAAAAGCTAATCTCAGAGCTTGCTAATAGAACATAGCTTCTTTAGAAAGTAGACTTTGTTGGATTAAAACTAAGGTTAAGAAAAAGATCTTAGCTAACAAATTCCAAACTATCAAAGCTTACCAGGACATAATACAGCAATATACTAGACAAGTTTAGAAAGAAATAGGTATTTTCTTACATCATGAAATGCCACTGCATGACAAATATACCTACAACATATTTTGTGATCAAGACCTGGAAGGCATTTCATCAGTAGATTGATTAAAAAAAATTAATTTCTAAGTCTATTTGTTGCCTTAGATATTGTACTATAAACATTTATTTCATATTCAAAATTAAATTTTAATATGATGATTAATTAACTTGCTTTCTAGATAACTATTGAAATGTCACCACTGTTATATTACTTCCTACTAAATTTTTTTTGTTAAATTTCTCATTGATAACTCTTTGTGTAATACCCCAACATTTAAAGGGCCTTATATTATTGCACCTTACACATTTAAAACAATAAATAAGGAAATATCACTGGAATAAACAACTCAACTTTCTTCCTGGAGAGCCCATACCACCAGGAACCAGATTACTAGTGAAAACCAGTATAGATATAACTTTTCTATTACCTATTTCCCATAACTATTTTTCCCAACAACATAAACTACTACAGGCAGAAGAACCTACCAACATCTGCAGTGTCTGTCTCTTCTGTTTCCTGGTAAATCACAGAATGATCCTTTACATAGGTAAAAGTCTTAAATGATTTCTGTGGTTTATCATTTCCTATTTGCATGGTTATGTTTAATTGAATTATAATTATCTTAATAGATCAAAATTCCAAAATTTAAATCTTTCACTTTGTCAAAAAGTTAAATGATTCAGCCCTAACCAGTTTGGCTCAGTGGAGAGAACATCAGCTTGTGGACTCAAGGGTCCCAGATTCGATTCCTGTCAAGGGCATGTACCTTGGTTGTGGGCACATCCCCAGTAGGGAGTGTGCAGGAGGCAGCTGATCGATGTTACTCTCTCATCAATGTTTCTAACTTCCTATCCCTCTCCCTTCCTCTCTGTAAAAAAATCAATAAAATATATATATTTTTAAAGTTAAATGATTCAAACTATATTCAGTTAAAGAAGGAAATATCAGTATTTGACATAAACTTATATTAAGACACCAAAAATGTTATAGAACATAATACCCTAGAATAAATTGATCTATATGCATAAAACTTTTTCTCCAAACTGACAGACATTGACTCTTAAAAAAGGAATTACGCTTACACAGAATGTCCCCCAAAATGTACAAACACATTAACAGCTGATAGCTCAATTGATGTTTCTTTTCAGATTTAACCCATTATAATTAATAATTATTCAAACTGTATATGCATTTTGGGGGGACACCGGTACTGAGTCATCATCTTGTATAGAAACATGAAATGCTAAACTTATAGTGGAAAAAAAGTACTATTCTATTGCTATTTGTATTTCAATTTTGTTTCTGAAACCAGTAGCATAAAGAGAAAAGATTTAAGAAAGATTCTACTGGGGGCTAATAAATATTTGGAATCAAAATGAAACAAAATTTACAAAACTTTAAAATACTAATAAAATAAACATTTTATTAATGAAAGTCTGAAAAACATGTACACCAAAACAAAAGGGACTAATGCCGAATAAAAATAATTTGTACCACGATTCAATTTTTTAAACTTTATATATATATAAAAAGCTGTATTATAATTACAAAGCTATGAACTATTCGAGTGCTAACAATATTTTTTCATACAAAGAAACTTAACAGTAGTAAAATATGAATACATAAGATGCTCATTTTTGGTCCCTTTTGGGAAAAAAAAAACAGAAACTAAGTTGAGGTGTGTGTTTTTACATGCCTCCAAGCACAAAAATAGAATATAAGATGATTACTGCAACATTCATAGTGTTTTTCCTTGTAATTCTTTAAATGTCACCAGTCATTATAGCAATGAACTCCTCTTGATTTACTGTGATAAAAAAGAAAATGTAAGTCAGAAATATAATTTTTTCAGAGAACAATACTACTATTTTGTACTAAATATCTTTAAATTTTATATTATAGAAATTATTAATAAACCAAAACAGTATTTGCTTTTAATTCTTTGCTAAAAAGTTGAACATGTTTATTAAACAGAATTTCATAAATGCACAACATATAAAATGTGACAGAAAAGGTAATATTATATGTTATAAAAAGCCCATCATCATAATATCTGTATATACATGGAGTTTTTAAAAGCTTGAAATTTTTAATTTTTAGATGATTAAACCCTATAATCTTATTCTACTAGTTCACTTAGCAAACCTTTCCTTCATAAATAAGTTAAATATATCAAACATATATATTAGAATTCTAAAAGATGATAATATATAAGCATTTGAAAAACACTTGAATTGATTTATTTGTTATTATGAACCAGGAGGTCACAGTTCAATTCCCAGTCAGGGCACATGGCTGGGTTGGGGGCTTGATCCCCAGTTGGGGGCATGCAAGAGGCAGGCAATCAATGATTCTTTCTTATCATTAATGTTTTTATCTCTTTCTCCCTCTTCCTTCCTCTCTAAAAATCAATGAAATATACTGAAACTTAAAAATAATAAATATCAGGTAAAAAAAAAGATTATATCTAAGCAAAATTGTTTACAGACAAATAATCCAAATTAAGTGATCAGATTAACAAGTTATTATAAAAATATAACTTTCCTATTTATTCAAAAATGGGCAAATTTGGGGGCCGTGTGCCCCGGGTGAGTTGTGTGCCCCAGGGGAGCCGTGTGCCCCAGGTGAGCAGTGCCCAGGGGGGCGTGTGCCCCAGGTGAGCTGTGTTCCCCAGGGGGCCATGTGCCCCGGGGGAACCATGTGCCCTGGGAGAGCCATGTGCCCAAGGGGGGCGGTGGGACCCGGGGAGCCGTGTACAATGAGAGAGCCATGTGCCCTGGGGAAGCGGTGGGACCTGGGGGGAGGGGGCGGTGTGAACTGGAGGAGGAGCGGATTCTATTCGTGTGGTCCTGAGACATTTGGACAGTCTGCAGCCATTAGCTACAGAACACTCTGTTGTATTTCCCTACAAAAACAAATGAGAGTGTCCCACTTGAAATTCATATACGGAGAAAAGGAAAAGGGAAGGGAAAAAAAATCTGAGGAACAGAATAAAGTGGTGAATATAGTAGAATCAGGGGCAAAGAAGGGGAGTGGACTGATAATTATCAGGATAAGGGGGTGGGGAAGCAGTGAGAGACTGGATTGAAATCGTACAACCAATGGATGAAGACAACTGGGGAAAGAGGGGGTAAGGGCAGAGGGTGGGAAGGGAACTGGGTGGTAGGGAGCTTTGGGGGAGAAAAAGGAGAAACAATTGTAATAATCTGAGTAATAAAGATTTATTTAAAAGAAAAATGGGCACATTTTCATACAGCTGCAGAGACCCATATAAATTAAAGCAGTGTCCCAAAGCCAGACTAAACAGCTTAGTTGTAGCTCTCATGGTTTCTGCATATGAACATGCCTTTCAGCAATAATTTTCTGAACTTGCTACAATAACAACTATAGGGTGGGGCAAAAGTAGGTTTACAGCTGTATGTATACAAAACAGAGTTTATTCTTTTTTTTTTTTTTTTTACTTTATTTCAGAGGGAAAGACAGAAACATCCTATATAATAAAAGCCTAATATGCAAATAGACCGATCTTAGAACGACCAGTTGCTGTGATGTGCACTGACCATTAGGGGACAGATGTTCAATGCAGGAGCTGCCCCCTGGTAGTGAGTGTGCTCCCACAGAGGGTGGTGGTGGCGGGAGCTTCTCCCACCTCTGCAGCAGTGCTAAAGAGCAGCGAGCTTAGTGGTAAAGAGCAGTGAGCAGGTGGGCAGTAAGGAGAAAAGGGTCCCAGACTGCAAGAGGGTGCATGCCAGGCTAATGACTCCCCCCGAGCCCCAGTGCACAAATTTCATGAACCGGGGACTCTAGTCAATGATGAAAGAGAATCATTTATCAGCTGCCTCCTGCATGCAACCAACTAGGGATCGAGCCTGCAACCCAGGCATGTGCCTTTGACCAGAATCAAACCTGGGACTCTTCAGTCTGCTGGCTGATGCTCTATCCACTGAGCCAAACCTGGTAGGGCCATAGTTTATTCTTGTATTATTATTTATTAATTGTGTTATTTTTCTTACAAACAACTGGAAACCAACTTTTTCAACCTGTATACTTAGTGTTGTTTAAAAAATGTCAAATAGCCGAAACCGGTTTGGCTCAGTGGATAGAGTCGGCCTGCGCACTGAAAAGTCCCAGGTTCGATTTCGGTCAAGGGCATGTACCTTGGTTGCGGGCACATCGATGTTTCTCTCTCATCAATGTTTCTAACTCTCTATCCCTCTCTCTTTCTCTCTGTAAAAAACCAATAAAACATATTTAAAAATAAATAAATAAATAAATAAACTTTAAAAAATTAAAAATGTCAAATAGCTACTGTGAATTCTGGAAAGTATATTTATCATTCACAATAGTATTTACAAATATGGAAAACAGCAATATATGCCTGCACATGGAATACAATTGTTTGTATGATCTACAATGATCTATATATGAATTCCCAGACCCCATACAATACCTAGGAAGACACGACCCCACCCCCAACCCCAGTGAGACCCACCCACAATCCAGATTGGAAACTACTGAATTAGACTATTTTAATATGATAAGACCACGCTTTTCCCCCAGAAACAAAGCCAATCTTATTAAAAGACTATGCATCAGCTGTATATTATTTGTAATAAAATTCTTGGAAAAAATGTTATTTGTCTATTAAGTCATTTGAATAAATGATAGTAGGATACCCAAGCAACACATGTATAGTGACAAAGTGGAGTAAAACAAGCAGAGAGGACTGAAGAAATGTTTTCAGGATGCACTAAAATAAATCTTCAACCAATGAAGTACAGATGTGAACTGGGAGATTCAAAAGCAGCAGCCAGAGCAATATAACAAGGGTTGAAGAAATGGACACATTTTCTAAAGCAAAGTTTCACATCAAGTTTCAATTTAAGAGGAAGCTTCCTAATTGATATTTTCTCCTAATGTCAAATTAAGCTAATAACTAAAATCTGATTGCATGGGCCTACTCCAGTGAAAAAGAAAATTATAACTGATCTTTTGACATATTATTAAAGATTTATGAAATAGACATACCAAGAATCTCTATGTCACTGAAGATAGTACCTTTACAGAACAGAGTTCCTTTAAAGTTAATTTAGGTAGTAAATTTTAAGTCCAAATATTAGAGTGACAGCTTAAGAAATCATTTAAATTTCCTCCAGTTTTAATCATCTTTGCTTCAAAATATAAGTAACTATATCAATATCCTTTTAAAAAGCCATTATTTAAAAATAGAAAAGTTTTATAATACTTAAATAATATTTCCATAAATAATGAGAAAGCACAATGTATACATTTAAAAACAATATATAAATCTGAACTGATAGCTAGTTGCTACTGTCTCACCTCCTTATTAAAGCATGCCAGTATTACCAAGGTTATATAAAATTATGTATATATAAATTATATATAATTACCCAGTATATATACATATACACACACACACACACATATAAAATTACCCAGTATATATACATACATAAATGTATATGTTTATGTATGTATATATACTGGGTACTATATCAACATGTATCAAATGTAACACACACTCTCCAGCTCAGAGCTTTAAGTCAACAAATATAAGAGCACTCATTAAGTTCAAGAAAATGCAGGAGAACATAAAGATGAGTAAAGACAAAAAAGAAAGGAAAATAAGCTTACACTTAATGCTAGGCACCATCAACTATCTTCATTTAATATTCACATCAATGCTATAAGGTATTACCATTCTCATGTCTACTAGTATAAATGGGAAAACTGAAATTCAGACAATATTGAAAATTTGCACAAAATTACAAAGCAACTAAGTAAAGGGTAGAGATTCAATTCAAATGCAGGTCTGTATGATTCCAAAACCTCTACAGCAGGGTCGCATAAGACCATCAGAAAACACAGATATTTACATTACGATTCATAACAGTAGCAAAATAACAGTTATGAAGTAGCAACAAAAATAATTTTATGGTTGAGGTCACCACAACATGAGGAACTGTATTAAGGGTCGCAGCATTAGAAAGGTTGAGAACCACTGCAAATGCTAAGGGCTCCCAAGGAGAGTATCATTAACTTATACAGAGCCCACTGGAAGAAGGTTTTGCAAAAAAGAATAGAGTTTAAAATGCTCCTGAGAAAACAACTAACATTTCAGCAGACAGAAATTAGCAATTAGAATATTCTAGGATTAAAGAATGGTATGATAAAAGGCACAGCATAAAAAGTATTTTCAAGATAAATGTATTTTGTCAAAGTGTATGAATGGGGAGGTGAGGGTTAACCATATTTGTATGCCTTAGTGTCTATAGACGCAATCATCAGACCTTTTTTAATTAAATTCAAAATACCATGGCAGTTAACTGGTTAAAGTAGAAAAATGGGAAACTACAATGGGAAATAAAACTAGATACCTAAGATAAGACAGATCATAGAAGGCTTTGAACTTTACTCTGTAGGCATCAAGAAATCACTCTTAAGTGTATGAACAAGGAAATTACATTATCAAACCTGTAATTTAGACAAACAATGGTATCAATAGATTGAATTCAGAAGAGAGTAGAGGCTCATAGGCATGTAGGGCAATTAGGAGGCTACAATAATCAACAAAGTCAGTGAGGGCAGGGACTACCATCAGCCATTTTCATTGCGTAGCACCAATCAGCACATACAACACTGTACCCAGCAGGCATCCAAGAAAATAACAAAGCTATAACATTCCTACAAAAAAAAATTAGGGCTGAACTAGGACACCAGCAGTAAACAAAGATTTATAAAACAGCCAAAATATTTGAAGGTCAGAATAGAACAGTAAAGGTTAGAAGTGTATGGAGGTTGAGGAAGAAGGCATTAAAGGATGAAATTTTACCAAAGGACTGAAATTTTGATATTTCATCCACAAAGAAAACACATTTTTTTTAAGTGTGGAACTTCATATTACAATCTATATAGTTGATTTTAAAAGTCTGCTTCATTCTAAATTGAATTTGTAAAGTATTTATATTGACAAGCCCATAACAGGATGAACAAAAATTACAACAGTTTGCAAAGAGTCTTGAAAATCATTTGGTTTTAGAAAAACTGACTAGATGTATATATCAGGACTACTTGGACTATGTTTTACTCAAACTTACTTTCTCCATCACCATCTTTATCAAATTCTTCTATCATAGCCCGAAGTTCTTCATCACTCATGTTTTCACCCAATTCTCTGGCAACACGTCGCAAATTCCTCAAGCTTATTTTACCTGAATCGTCATCATCAAATAGTTTAAATGCTTTCAATATTTCTTCATGTGGATCTCTTTCCAATATCCAGTCTGTCACTGGAGTTTAAAAAAAAAAAAAGAAGATAAAAAAATAAACCTTTATAATCACAAAGGCATTCATTTGTGATATCAAATGAATACCAAAAGAGTACCAAATTAAGTACCAAAAGAGAAATAAATCTGTCACCATTTACTAGTAGTTTGAAAATAAAATGCTATATCGGAGCTCAAAAAGCCAAATAAAAATGAAATCAGAAAAATCAAATCCATATTTTTTTCAATGTGAGCTTCATAATATCAATAATTCATCCTATTATAAAAGCAAAATTATTTACATTGCACAGATGCAAAATAAAAAGTATTATATTTATACCATATTCATCTAAGGTTTAATATTATTAAGAACTGTTGTAGGCTCCACTGACATCAAGCACATTAGTCTAGGAGTTAGTAACCTAGTTGGAGAGATGTTATACCAACAAACAATTCAAACTAACTATATAGCCCAGCCGGTGTGGCTCAGTGGTTGAGCTTAGATCCATGAACCGGGAGGTCACAGTTCGATTTCCAGTCAGGGCACATGCCCAGGTTGTGGGCTCAATCTCCAGTAGGGGGAGTGCAAGAGGTAGCTGATGGATGATTCTCATCATTGATGTTTCTCTCTCCCTCTCCCTTCCTCTCTCTGAATTAAATAAAAAAACATATTTTCAAAAACCTAACTAGATAAAAGAGGTTTGCTGGCTAAACTTAATAGTAACATGAATTGCTCCTCAAACTTAATCTAACTTAAAAACAAAAAACTGAAAAAGTAATAAAATTCACTGCCATCATTGATATAGACACAATCTCAGACAGCAGATGAAAATCTCACAGTGCCGAAACTGTTTTGGCTTAGTAGATAAGAGCGTTGGTCTGCAGACTGAGGGGTCCCAGGTTTGATTCCGGTCAAGGGCATGTACATTGGTTGCGGGCACATCCCCGGTAGGGGGTATGCAGGAGACAGCTGGTCGATGTTTCTCTCTCATCGATGTTTCTAGCTCTCTATCCCTCTCCCTTCCTCTCTGTAAAAAAATCAATAAAATATATTTTTATCATTAAAAATAAAATAGAAAATCTCACAGATACCTTCATGATTACAAGAATCTCTTCATTTTTCCAAAATATGAGAAGTAGTTACTAAAAGAATTAAATCTGATTGCAGTAACACAGCCAGGAAAAAAAGTAAAAGGTCTGGAAAAGATATCTCATGCATTTTGTTTAGCAAAATAATAACTTCAGACAAGTAAGTAAAATTAAAGGAATAATTTCATAACTTGATAGCTGAGAGTATAAATGTATTTTAATATACTAAATGTAATAATATATAATATAGTTTACTCAACATTTTCAGTATTACCAGTCTTAATAGCCACAATGAAGAAGCTGTAGCATATAGGTAAAAGTCTGAAAATATCTAAGTAAACATTTCTGAAGTAATTCTGCAAGCTAGTCTATCACTACAACAAAAGGTATGCTGTGCCATTAAAAATAAATCAATCCTGCCCAGCTTGTTTGGCTCAGCAATTGAGTGTTGACCCAGGAACCAAGAGATCACCGGTTCAGTTCCCGGTCAGGGCACACGCCCAGTTTGTGGGCTCAATCCCCTGTGGGGTGCGTGCAGAAGGCAGCCAATCAATGACGCTCCTCTCTCATTATGTTTCTATCTATCTATCTCTCTCCCTTCCTCTCTCTAAAAATCATTAAAAATATTTATAAATAAATCCTACTACGGTTTATAAAACATTAAAAACTTGCAAATGCTTATAGATGTAAAGTATAAGAATGTTTAATGCACCCAAAAGGAAAAATACAATTTAAGTCCCCGATATTTTATTATTGTTTTGCTGCTATTTCATCATATTAACATTCAAGATAGTAAATCTTCTACACATATATTCAATAGTCTTCTTTTTCTCCTAGCCATTAATTTTATCCACAGTCTTCCAAGTAACTAATTGAAGTATATTATTATAAGTATGCAAATCATCAAAGCTCATAAATATTCAGTCAAAAGGAGTTGGCATATATACAGCCATAACACCAAAATAAAATACCACACTTAACTCTATGGCTCATACTCAACTTATTTTGAATTTAGTCCCAACAAAAAAGCAGGACAAGGGGAAAAAAAAGTGTTAAGAAATTTTCTTCACCAATTAAATAATTTTACATGACAGGTGAACCAAAAAAGCAGCTTGCTGAAAGTATTAATGTACTTAAAGCAGCAACAGGGTGATCTGGGGAACAGATGGGGCTCCAAAATATATAAATTCCTATCCCACTGGTGCTTTAATTGTGTTAGTTACTTCAGACTTGTGTGTATATATAATCTTTTATCAATACATTGCCTTAGAATGCAACTTTTCTTGGAACTATAAATATCCATCATTCTGAACAGCTAAAACAGTAAACTTCATGGTGACTCTCCTCCATGCCTTCGTGTTCTATTTCTGTCCTACACAGTAGAATTTAATTATAAGAAAGACATTGGCTTTCAATGAAAATAAGTCAACTGACAGGCAGGCAGTTAAGGTGGGTTCAATCTACTTCACAAATTTCTGTCCAGGTTAACTCTTTTTTCAAATTATTTAATTACTAGAGGCCCGATGCACAAAGATTTGTGCAAGAATAGGCCTTCCTGCCCCGGCTGCCAGCACTGGGTTCTCTCCGGGACCAGGACCTCGGCTGCTTCGCTCTGGCTGCTGCCGGGTATATGGGAACCGGCTTCTTCACTCCGACCGCTGCTGCCACCCGCCAGGGACGTGCTCCACGCCGATCAGAGCACGCCCCCACCCCTGGTGTGTGTGTGTGTGTGTGTGTGTGTGTGTGTGTGTGTGCTGGGGTGGGGCAGCACGCAGTCCCCTCCCACCCATCTGCACACATAGCACCTCCTAAGCGGTAGTGATGCAAGTTGGTTGTGATACCAGGCTAATTTGCATATTACCTGTTTTTAGATAGATAGATAGATAGATATAGATACTATTAGAAATGTACTTCCTCAAAATATTTAGACCTTACACTTTATAAAAATCACTTGTGAATACAACAAATTAAAAGACACTAAAGCTTATCAAAAATCATTAAAGGTAATACTGGAAATACAGCTTCAACTATATATATTTCACTGACTTTTGGAAGACTCTATCCAAAAATACCAGTTACTATAAACTAAACATTTTGGAGTCCAAGCTCTTCCCATTATCACCAAGATAGCTGTCAATGCCCACTCCCAAAAGAATGAGAGCATTGTTAATAGTCTCCCATATTTAAAAAACACTGAACGTTTCCAATCCCATAAACCCAATCAGTGATCAGATCCTATAGTTCTGAGGATGCTACCTTTTTTACTCTTAAATGTATCCCTTTTCATTCTCATCACCTTCAACATAAAACATATATTATTTTCTGCCTGCAATCTGTTTCCTCCAACCCATCTTTAATACTCTAAACAGAGTTATCTTTCTGAAACATATCTACTCTTCTTTAAAAATTGACAATGAGCTTCTGCTGACTAAAATCCAAACTCTCTCTGTTTACCTATTTGGCCCAATCTTACCTTTTTAGCCATTTCCCTATCCTCTAGAGCAGGGAAGTACCTAAGTTCCCCAAACATGCTATATTTCTGGGGCCACTCTGTTTTGTCTGCCTGAATGCCTTCCTCTACTTCTTCGTCGATCATCTCCTTAGGATGATATATCCTTTTTCACATTCCCAGCAGCCTAAATTAAGAATTCCCTCTGCAAAATCTTTAATTGCTCTGATCAGAATTTGACAAATCTTTCCTGTTAAAGGCCAGGCAGTAAATATTAGGGGTTGGGGGTGAGGAGGAAGTATAAGATCTGTCTAAACTGTTCACTCTGCCATGATGGCACAAAAGCATAAAACAATAGACGTGGCAGTATTCAGGCAGCAGCTGAATTTGGCCAAGGGCTGTATAGTTTGGCAATTCCTACCTTAGACAAAATTTACCACATAGTTTCTACACCTACATTTAAATTATAAGCTCCTTGAAAAAAGAGCCTCTTAATAACTTTTAATTCCCTCCCTCACCCAGCACAGTACCGAATGCCAAAAAAAAAACCCAGCAAATTTAATAAGCTAAACAAAAACAATAATATTCTATTATACATAGCCAATGAAATAATAAGTAGTATGTGCCAAAAAACAGATGGAGGACAAACATGTGACTTATCTTGTATAGGACTCGGCTACAGTGTTTGGACAGGTGCAAGCCTGATGAGAGGGCACAGTCCTCATTGCCACATGCAGGTCCCAGCGTGTAGGGCAGGGCCCTCCCAGCACAACCACAGCCAACAGCTACAGCTGCAAGCTTGAACCTATGGACCAAACACACGGCCCCACGTGCTTAAGTGACACAGGCTACAAGTAAACAACGCTTGGTCAGGTGCAAGTAATTGAGTAGGATCAAAACTCACGAGAATGCTGTAAACATCTTGACCACACCCTTACTTTGCCTCGTGGAATCTGGCTATAAAATAAACACGCGGCTTGCAGTCCGTGGCACTGTCTCCCCATCAGGGAGGCAGCGTCCCACCGAGACCCGGCTACATTCATTCTCTTCTCTGTCCTTCTAAGCCCTTCAGCCGCCCCTACGCAGGTTCACCCTTGGCTGTGCCGGCCGGCACAATCCTGGTCTTACTTTAAAACAGCAATTCCTACGACACCTATGCTGCTCACTAGCCTCAGGCTGTCCAGATTCTAAGCTTATCAAATACATTTTAATATTTTTTCCTAGCACTGGGAAGAATCCAGTTAACTTCATCCAGAAATAGTGTAAATCAATATCCTCAGACAGCTAATGGATGTACATAAAACTAAGACTAAAATTTCTGATTTGGAGTTATTTGTCCCAATGTACAAAACATATATTCATCTGTGGTCAGTCATTCTTCAAAAATAAAAAAACAGCCCTAGCTATTTTGGCTCAATGCATAGAATGTCAGCCTGCGGACTGAAGGGTCCCAGATTGGATTCCAGTCAAGGGCACATACCTCAGGTGCAGGTTTGATCCCCAGTCCTGGTCGAGGCTCATGTGGGAGGCTACCGATTGATGTGTTTCTCTGTCTCTCACCCTTCCTACCACTCTCTCTAAAAATCAACTAATTTGTGAGGATTAACAAAAACAAAAATAATGAACAAATAGGGAGAATCATAGTTCTTGCCTGAATGACACTCAAACAATAATAAGTATTTAGTTGACAGCTGGTATTCTCAAAAGGTAGCCTGAGGATAGCTAACATATGTGCTTAGCCATGGCCAAGGAATCCCGTATTTCTGCTCTATTAGTAACACAGAAAGGATGGAGGGGCAGGAAAAGTGGAGATGGCATGGGACTTTTGCTTCAGTGGCTAATAAAATCACAATTTAAAAATTGTATTCACTTTAGATGAAATAGTGTGTTTAATAAAATTATGAATGACAATAATACATTACTTAAAATAGCTATAAATATAAAAAAGATAATCACAAAAGTATAAATATATGCTGTAGAAGACTTATGTACCAGGGATGCAATGATTATTTTCAGCCCTTATAACAAATAAAAAAACTATTTTTAAAATTATAATGACAACAAATACTTAATAGCACTTATATGCTAAACCCTTTCCTAAGGACCTTACATACTATTAACTCACTTACTCCTCATGATAACCTGTAAGGTAACACACCTATCCCTGCTGAAAATGAGGCAGAGAGAAGTAGAATGCCCACGTAACACAGCTCGTAAGAGGCAAAACCAAGACCGGAAGGCAGGCAATCTGGCTGCAAATTAACCTCGCTAAACTACAACAATATACCAAATGAACCTGAATTATAGCTCTTTCCTAACATCTTTTCCATATATCCTAAGCCTTATTTCTATAAATAAGTCATCTTAGGCTAAAATCATAAACTCCAGGAGAGCTTCAATATTGGGAGAACAGAGATGGCTTTCTCCTCTTCTCAAGGAAATAATTCTACAATTTAGAGGGGAATAAAAGAAATATACTCCCCAAAGAAACAAAATGCCTCTCTAATCAGTCATCTTTCAGTTTGTAAGTTGAGTACCTTTTGTGCTGTGCTTTCTCTCTCTTTCAGGTTTATCCTTTACCTTCTCTCTTTTCACTTTTGGTTTGAATTTTCAAATTAAATAAAAATTATATAATGATATGAATCTATTTTTCTATATGTACTAATTGTCATTTCTTTTTGATTCTCATACTGCTTCTTGCTAAATAAAATAAAGGATTTGATTGTGATCGTAAGTAAATTTGTTCCTAAATTTTAAAAATAACTATACAATATGCTTATGTTATGACCCATATAAAGCACTACCATTGGTGTAGAAAATTAATTAAATGAAAACAAATGTAAATTTCTATACATTCTATGTATAAAACTCTAGGCAATATAAGATGTAATAAAGGATATATATATATATATATATATATATATATATATATATATAAATAGAATAAAGGATGGAATTCCTGTGTGTGTGTGTGTGTGTGTGTGTGTGTGTGTGTGTGTATAATGTGGGTGATATTATATATACGTGTGTGTGTGTGTGTGTGTGTGTGTGTGTGTATATATATGTACGTGTGTGTGTGTATATATATATGTGTGTGTGTGTGTGTGTGTGTGTGTGTATGTATGTATATACTATAAATAATTCTCTAAAATCATCTATACAAAAGTTTAACCATATTAAGTCCATGACACATTACCTTCAGCTGGTTGTTCTAAAATGTTTTCTCCTGCTTCCAGGTTCCCTTATTACAATCCTCTCCCCACTGGCAACTTTAAACAGATGACCTCATTCACCAAGATCAGTCAGTAAGAATATGTAGCCCCTCATAAATGGATTTGTCAACTTGAAGGCATGCACTTTTTCTACAAAGATACCAGCTGCTACAGGTTTCCTCTTCTCCCACATTTACCAACAAAAATCACATACTAAATGGTCTTGGGAAATATTTTCCAAACAAAATTATACCAAATTTTCTATTTTACTGTGAGAAATTTATTTTTGATCACCCTTTTAGTTTTGTCATAAACACACATTACTTAGAAAGACATTTTTCCATAAAATAACTACTACATAAAACCTTGGTTAGAATCTCCAGAACAAAAGACAAAATGATAAATCCCACAGCAAAGCTACAAATCTGCTTTCTTTGAAAATCAACATAAAGAGTACCAAAAAAACCCTGTAAGATTCACATATTCAGCAATGCTCATTAACAAAATCCTATAACTGCGAATTAAAAAAAAATACTGATATTAACCAGATAACTTCCTAACAATTGCTAATTACAAAGATTATTAAAATACACACCAACTTCATTAAAGTCTCCAAAGGTGATTTTCCCTGTGGCCTCTCTGTCATAATCTTTAAGAATCTTCAGTACATCAGCTTTTTTTACATCAAACCCCAAGGCTCTCATTGCCACCTTTTGGATTAAAAGGGAAAAGCAAATTATAAAGCATTCCTTCAAAAAGAAAAGTGATTTCTTAAATAAACTTTTGCAATTTAAGTAATAATGAGACAATAATAAGACATATAATTCTTTTGCATGTTTTATGACTCTAAAATACTAAAGAGATAGTTTTCCTTCATTATGAAATTAAATGGCAATTTGTTAACTTTATATATCTTTTTTATATGACATACCAATCAATGAGTATTTATGGAATGTACTATACAATGTACTGACATAGTGCACAGATATAACAAGTTCTTTGTTCTCAAAGGATTAACAACCAAAATGAAAAAGGGCATAGCATAAATATTAAAAAGATATACACTAAAAACAAAAATTTATATATTATAAGAGATTAAAACACAATGAAATAAGAATTACCATCAGACCCTACATGATTAGTTACCAGATGCATGACCCCAAGTTCAGGGAAAGATCTTATTACTATACTAGAGGCCCGGTGCATGAATTGTTGTGCTGGTGGGGTCCAGCTGGCCTGGCCCCAATGGGCGGATCAGGGACAGGCCTGTAACGTGGAGGAAACAGCAGGAGGTTGACCAGCCAGCCCACTCTGATCAGGCCCCAATCAGGGCCGGCCTGGCTGGTGGGAGGGGCCACAGGTGATTGGCCAGCGAGCACCACCCCCAATTGGGGTAGAGGGGCCCATTGGGGGCAGGGCCGGCTGTGGGGAGGGGCTGTGGGCCAGCCGGCCTCACCCCTGAAATGAGTGGGGGTAGGCTGTTCGGGGGTCAGTGGCCAGGAAAGGGGCAATGGGAGGTTGGCCAGCGGACCCACCCTCGATGGGGTGGGAGAGGCTGATCAGGGGTGGAGTCGGTCAGGGAGAGGAACTGAGGACCAATTGGTGTGGTGGGAACTCATTTAGGGCTGTGCCAGCGGTGCGGAGGGGAGGTGGGAGGTTGGCTGGCCGGCCCCACCCCAATATCAGGCCAGTTCACTGACTGCAGTGGGCGTCACAGCAACCTGTCATTCCAGTCATTACGGTGTTATGGTCACTGGCTTTTTATATATGTAGATAGACTAGAGGCCCAGTGCACAGATTCATGTGATGATGGGGTCTCTTGGACTGGCCTGAACACTCTCACAATTCAGGACCCCTTTGGGGATGTCGGAGAGCTGGTTCTGGCCCCATCAGCCAGGCCAAGGGACCCCACAGGTGCATGAAGTATGCATATAAGATTTTTGGTTAATCTCTTCCCGCCCTCCTCCCTCCCCCTTCTCTCTGAGATTCATCAGTCTGTTCTATGTTTCTATGTTTCTATGTTTCAGTAGCTATGCCTGTGGTTTCCGCTCCTGCGTTGTGCATCTGCCCCCTGGTGTTCAGTGCACGTCATAGCTACCAGATGGTCGGCCAGTTGGCCAGTTGCTAAGGCTTTTATATATATAAATAAAGGAATGAGCATGTTACTAGTTAAAACTTGGAGGGATTCAAGTTGCTCCTTGATATATGGATTAAGTAGAACAGAACATATTTAGAAAAGGATTACTGATATTAAGACACCAAAATAAAGAATAAGGTTAAGAACAGTGAACAGCCAAAACCAGTTTGGCTCAGTGGATAGAGAATCAGACTTCAGACTGAAAGGTCCCAGGTTTGATTCTGGTCAAGGGCATGTACATTGGTTGCAGGCACATCCCCAGTAGGGGGTGTGCAGGAGGCAGCTGGTCGATGTTTCTCTCTCATCGATGTTTCTAGCTCTCTCTCCCTCTCCCTTCCTCTCTGTAAAAAAAATCAATAAAATATAGAAAAAAAGAACAGTGAACAGAGCGGCTTATTTTATCTAAATGGAAACACTCAGGTGGAAAAAGGAGTTAGTAAATGAGAAACATAGGTGGTAGTAAAAGTGTGGAGAGCATTCAATAAAAATCAAAGGAATCAGAACTTTATGCAGTGTGTGATAAGGAGCCACCAAAGGTTTATAAGCATTGAACAATATGGGGAAAGAATTTGAGAAAGATGAATGTACAAGGTAAACTAAAAATGAAGAAACCACTTAGAGAATTCCAGATATGAAATAAGATTCTCAAACCAAGATAATAACAATGGCAACAAATGAAAGAGACATTATAAAGGAAAAACAGATAAAAGCTAGGTAACTAAAACAACAGCAACAAAAAATAAATTGGTAAAAAGAGCCAAAGAGCTGCAAAAAAGCCACTTTTCTCATTGTGTTGAGTGTCAGATCCATACTACCTTAAACACCAATCTCCCCTTGTACCACTATAGATGATTTCAGCCCTTAAAGCTGACAATTCCCCCATTAATAGTGTGTCAATATAACACATGTTGTTTGCACCAGAGAAAATAAGTTGAGACTGTGTTTATGAACATATTCAAATTAAAAGACAAATAACATTTCCTCAATTAAAAAAAGGATGAGTGGCCAAAAAACATAGTAAGAACTGTTTAAATCCTGTAGTTTGAAAAATTTTAATCATGTAAATGAAAAATAAGCCCCTCCATAGGCATGTATTTTTACATTTAAAATACTATTCATTTTACCAGGTGAAAAGGAGTTTCTAAAAAGATGTTAGTACTATTCAATTTTATTGTAGCTCTTAACTGTGAAGTGTTTAAAATGGTTTCCTATTTCTAAAACCGGTTTAGTTAAAATACTTATTTAAAAATGTATTTTTAGCCAATTGTCAAAAATGCAAATCATTTTAACAGAAAAAAATATACTGTTTTAAAGTCTATCATTACCTTTAATTCATGATAATCTATTGCTTCGTCTTTGTCTGTGTCAAATAGTTCAAAAGCATCTTTAATTTCTTGTTTCTGTTCTTCAGAGAGTTCTCTTCTTTTTTTCCTCTTAGTTTTGTCTACAAGTTCACTTCTATAAAATGAAAACAGTCTAGTTAGTCCACTTAATTCCTATTCTCCTATGCCTCTATGATTAAAATAAGATTTCAAAAATGCAACTATAAACCTTAGCCAGCTAATCACTTTCTAAATTTCTTAAAAGGATATATTTTGAGAGAGAAAAAATCCTTATATGAGTAAAAGCCCTACCTAGTACAGAGTTGAAGCTGCTATAAATTTGAACTTCCCAAAACAGAAATGTTACAGGTTATAAAAAAAAAAAAAAAAGAGGACCTATCTTTGTATTTATTCCACTAATATTACTGTGGAAGCAAGAACTGTGAATAAAAAACATTACTTCACGTCAGAAACCCCAACAAAAAAACAAAGCATCGCCGAAACCAGTTTGGCTTAGTGGATAGAGCATTGGCCTGCAGACTGAAGGGTCCCAGGTTCAATTCCAGTCAAGGGCATGTACCTTAGTTGCGGGCACACCCCCAGTAGGGGGTGTGCAAGAGGCAGCTGATGGATAATTCTCTCTCATCTATGTTTCTAACTCAATATCCCTCTCTCTTCCTCTCTGTACAAAATCAATAAAATATATATTTTTTAAAAGCATCCATCCTTATTATTCACATCAATCTACAATATAAAATATTTTAAAAGAAAATTAAATTCGTAATTAACTCACGATATATCTGATTTACTTTTGAGTGTTTTATAAATAAGTTATCAAAAAAACATAATTTTTCAATTAACTTACAAAGTACTTTGTACTGTACATTAGAAATGTTTTTAGATTACATATTTCCAACAGTTTGGCACTTTATAATTTCTTTGGTGCGTATGAACAAATCAGCCAAAATACTGAGTCCAAACAGATCACAATTGTCAAAACGCCTAAAAAGTACCTATTTGTGCCAATTCTATATAATGCGAAGTCAATAGTCTTATAAGTCTCAACATTTAAATTTAGATTTAATTTCTCACAAACTCTGGAAAAACGTTTTTTAAGGAAATTTGTTTTAAAGGCTATATAAATGTCTTAAGAGATGTTGATCCAAGTGTTCCAAACTTTCAAATGGGACTTTCCAACACTTGTACCAATGTGGAAACAGAACATTTTTATAAAGCCTTGAAATGTAAAAACCCGGTTGATTTTACTAGAATGCGCTATCTATTCGCACTTGAAGTTTTGTTCTCTAAAAATCCACCCCCCAAAAAATCCGGGGGGGGGGGGGGGGTGGACGGCCAGAAAGTGACCAGATGATGCGGCGGTGGTACCCGAGGCTTCACTCCGGCCTGCCCATCCCCTAAAGCGGTCGGTCATTCTCTTCCCACGGTTCCCAACAGCCAAGTCCAGAACCAACAAGCCGACCCCACCCGAGGGAGCCACAATTAACCGCGGGCAGAACACAGCGCCTTTTTCAAAAGGGATGTGACTACATAGTTATTTTTTTAAGTAACATTATCATCTCGATGAGGCTGGGGGAGAGGGCAACAGAGGATTAGCGGTCCAGCTTCTGGGGGGGGGGGGGGGGGAGAGTAAAGAAACGCAAGAAATTTAGGTAACATGGGTCTCCAGGTATCCGGGACGGCGGGACCCCAGGTGACCGGCCAGGAGAGATGGGTGTTCTCTCCAAAATTTACAGGAGCTACGTCATGGGGGCCGGAAGCCGCGGAGGAGGCACCGCATCCAGGGATGCTCCAAGTCTAAGGCCAGCGTCCCCACGGAAACATCGCGGAAGAAGCCTCGCGCGACTTCACAGCCTGGGTGCCGAGAACACGGCCCATCCTGTCGGCGGTTCAAAGCCCAACGCGCGGACAGGTTATGAGGACCTCCGCAGGAGTGCACGGGGCTCGGCACCTGCGGCCCCCGGGGTGAGGGGTCCGGCCCGGAGGGCGGGCCGAGGGTCCTTTTCGGGGACCCCCAAAGCATCCCATCCTCGCCTCGGCCCCCAACTGCCTCCCTCCCACGCCCGCCCTGGGGCCCGCGGCCGGGGGTGTGGAGAGCATCGCCGCCGCCGCCTCGTTACCGACCTCAGAGCTAAACTCATTTTCTCTTCGGACAGACAGACACGTCCCTCTCAAGAACGACTTTAGCCCCCCTACTCAAGGTGGCACGATTCCCACCACCGCTCAACAGACGCCCACCACCTCCGCGGCCTCGAGGACCGCCCTCGGGAGAGCCACTTCTGAGCGGGGATTGGTTGAAACGGCGACTGTCCTGCCACTGCGGCGGAAGCGATTCCAGTCCTCCTCTCTCATTGGGCGTGTGTCGCGTCAATCAAAGAAACCTCTCGGCCGGTACCGTGGCCCCTGGAAGTGTTTTCCCGGAATCCTTTGCGGAGCAAGAATCTGCATCCTGGCGTGGCGATGGGGCGGGTGGCGGCCCCTCGCCTCGCGAGAGGAGCCGGCGGCCTGTGGGTGCGTGTGGGCCCAGATATCCATTCCAGAGCCCAGACCTCAAGCCCAGAATTCAATCCTCTATCAAGATCCTAGACCTCCATTCAAAGCCTAGACCTCCCTGTGAGGTCTAGACCTCCATCCCAGGACCCAGACCTACATCTGGTGCTTAGGCCTTCCTGCTGGGGACCAGACCTCCATTCCTGGACCCTGATCCCAAACCCAGGATCCAATCTTGTGTTGGGTGTCCAGACCTCCATCCAGGGCTCTGACCTACATCCAGGTCCCAGACATTCGTGCCAAGACCCAGATGACCATTCTGGGACCTACACCTCTAACTCAGAATCCAGTCCTGTATCAGGGACCCAGACCTCGATCCCGGGCTCATACCTACATCCGGGAGCCAGACCTTCTGGCTGGGCCCAGAAGTCATCCAGACACCTATACCTCAAACCCAGAATCCAATCTAGTATAAGTGCTCAGACTTCCATCCTAGTCACAGACCTTCGTCTAGGTCCCAGACCTCAATCCCAGCCCCCGACCTCCCTCCAAGGCAAAGCCCAGTTGCAGATCTCCACCCAGGGCTCAGGCCTACATCCGGCTCCCAGACCGTCAGGCCAGGTCCAGAAGTCCATCCTGGGGCTCAGACCTCAAACCCAGAATCCAGACCTGTAACAGGGGCCCAGACCTCCATCCAGGGCTCTAACCTACATCCGGGTCCTAAACATTCATGCCAAGACACAGATGTCCATTCCGGGGCCCAGACCTCAAATCCAGAATCCAGTCCTATATCGGGGGCCTAGACCTCCATCCATGGTCCAGCCCTCTATTCCATGACCCAGAGGTCCAGCCTATGGCCCAGACCTCTCTACTGGAGGCCATGATGTCCATCCCATAACACAGCCCTCCCTATGGGACACAGCCATCCATCCCTGGTCCAGAACTCCATCCCAAGACCCAAACCTACATCCGGTGCTTTAGGTCTTCATTCCAGGGCCCAGAACTCAACTCAAACCCAGAATCCAGTCCTGTATTGGGTGCCTGGACCTCCATCCATGGTCCAGTCCTCCATTCCATGACCCAGAGGTCCAGCCTGACCCAGATGTCCAGCCTATAACCACACAGGAGAGCAGTGGTCTATCCAGGTTCCATGAAAGAGGTCCAGAGGGTCCTGTAAAGTCTCAGGAAAACTGGAGTAGGGGAGGGTGAGGAGGCCATGGTGCTGAGTAGGAAGCAGAAGGCCCTCAGGGCAAGTGGGCCAGTACAAGCAGCACCTGTGACCCATTGTACACGCAAGGTTATAGCAGCGCAGAGAGGGAGAGCCACTGTGTCATGGGCACACAGCAGTAACAGGGCTGAGCTAAAATTGAAAACCTTGGTTGCCCACAGCCTGTACATCCTGTACCTGTGACCTCTGGGTAAGCACTCTCACCCTGTGACCATTTGCTCTGATGGGCTCCACTCTACCCCCCAAACCCCTTCTTCATCCCAAGGAGACAGCGTCCATTTATTTACACCTGTTCCTCTGGGCATTGCTCTCTTTGTCCCAGGTTCCCTCGCATCTCAACTTTGAGGGATTACCCTTTCATTTGCCAGGAGCCTTGTATGTACAACACCCAGCCTCCGCTCCCCGGCTGTGCCACAGATTCCAAAGCACCGTAATTTTCCCTGTGTCCGGCATCCCCCACCTGGCTCTCCTGGCAGATTTTGTTTTACCTGGAAAAGAAATTGATTCTGGATCCGCAAATTCACTGACTCATTGCATTCGCTCCCTGAGACAGGGCTCCACCCAAGTGCCCCCTGGCACAAGTTTCTGATGTCACCCCACCTCCAAGGCTGCATCTCCCGTCCCCTGGAAAACTCATTTGGCGCACTGCACACTCAGAGCTCCACAGCAGCTCCAGGGATCAGCTAAGCCCGGGCCTCAGCGTGTCACTACACCCAGGTCTTGTCTCCAGCCCCAGGGTCCTCAAGCCAGTCCGGAAGGAGAAGTATATTGACCCCACAGGTTGAATACCGCTACTGTAGAGCCTGAGACCATGGGAACACAGATATTTACATTATGACTCATTAACAGTAGCAAAATTACAGTTATGAAGTAGCAATGAAAGTAATTTTATGGTTGGGGGGTCACCACAAGATGAGGGACTGGATTAAAGGGTCAGGCATTAAGAAGGCTGAGAACCAATGCCTTAGACCCAGGGGTGCAGACATCAGGTGGGAACTCAGCCCCCCTTCTCGAATGATCACGTGGCCCAACACTCTTGGTCTTTGGCTAGGTGCAGTCCAAGGTAAGTGTGCTTGAGTGGGTGTGCTCCTCACAGTTGTTTCTCTTAAAGGGTACCTGACCAGTATGCCCTCATTACTGCTGTGCACGCCATGCAAGGGTCTGAATGGAGAGCCTATCAAAAAGAGAAAGTGGTGCCCTTGCCAGTGTGGCTCAGTTGGTAGGAGCATCGTCCTATACACCTAAAGATTGCAGATTCCATCCCAGGCCCCAGTTGGGGTGAATTCGGTAGCCATCCATGTCTTCTTTTTTCACACCAGTGATATTCTCATTCTCTCTCTCTCTCTCTCTCTCTCTCTCTCTCTCTCTCTCTCTCTCTCCTCTCCCTCTCCCCACCTCTCTCTAACCATGTCCTCAGCTGAGGTGTTTTGTTTTGTTTTTATTTTTAAAAGAGGAGGATATGCCAAAACCGGTTTGGCTCAGTGGTAGAGCGTCAGTCTGCGGACTGAAAGGTCTCGGGTTCTATTCCGGTCAAGGGCATGTACGTTGGTTGTGGACGTGTCCCCGGTGGGGGGTGTGCGGGAGGCAGCTGGTCGATGTTTCTCTCTCATAGATGTTTCTAGCTCTCTATCTCTCTCCCTTCCTCTCTGTATCAATAAAATATATTTTTTTAAAAAGAGGAGGATATGGCAAAGGCCTTAAGATAGTAACAAGGTTGATATATTGGAGGGAAGGAAAGAATCCAATCATTTGAAGCACATAAAGAGTGGCAATGTGGTACAGGAAGTCAGATTGATAAGCAGAGTCCTAAGCACATAAAGCCTAAGAGGCCATGATGAAGGGATGAATTTTATTTCTAGTGTAATGGAAATCCATAGGCAGGTTTGAAGCAGTGAATTATTATGATCTGATTTAAGTTTTTAGAGCCAAACTTCCTGAAACAATCTATATTTACAGCGTCCCTTTCCGCATACCTTATTTTCTCCCAACACACAACAAATCTGACTTACCCCTCTACTGGAAGTGCTTTTATTAAGTCACCAAAGACTTCTTAATTGCTAAGTTCAATTGTACCTTGGCAATTACCATCCTACTTATCTCCTGGGTCACATCTGCATGTTGACTATTCATTTCTTAAAACTGCTCTTGGCTGCTTTTTACTACTCCTTCCTAGTTTCCTATGATGTCTTTTCTTCATCCATTCCCTAAATGTGTGCGTGTGTGTGTGTGTGTGTGTGTGTGTGTGTTTAATTATGTCCTTAATACTTTCATACTATCCCTAGGCCTTTTCATCTTCAAATTTTCTAAATTCTTCTCTACTTTCAGTGTTCAAACCTAGATTTCCATCTTAATAGAAACTAATATACCAAAATAAAATTATTATCTTCTTCTAAAAGACTCCTTATGAATAGAGAATCTTAGATAATGTCATCACCAATTATATAACTTCTTGGAATAACATTTAACTCCTCACTACTGTCAAAGTATAGTTTTCAAATTTAAAGATACGACTATTATACAAATATAGAATGAATGTGTTTCCAAGATCTATATAACTCTCTAGTGAGGAAACCAAATAGATGATATAGCTGTTTCACAGAAAAATTAGAGAAACTGACAATCCATAGCCAGTCACAAAAGGCAAGCTAAAGTAAATTTTCTAAGTTACAATGTCCTATAGATCAAAATAAACTATAGCCTTTGGAGTTAAATTCTCCACCAGACATTGCGTCTATATGGCCAAAATCTACAAAGTTAATATTTTATACAGTCTTAGCCCTAATCAATAACAAATCAAACAAATGTAAGCCTGCTAGTGAATTAAATAATCATTGGATAGATACATTAAGCAGCATTCCATAATGACTTACAGCTACGCTTTGGTGTTATTTCCAAGTTTGGCATATTTTTTCTTACACTTTTCCTTGATCCTACATCACCATCAAGTGGTGATAGAGCTATATTTTAAAAGACAAATCTGCCTGACTCCAATGCCTATGTTTTTCCCATGAAAAATGTGTTTGACAAACTCAAGTAGTGCACAGAAGATGAGCACGGATAAGTATTGAGACAAGGCTTCTTTGTTTTTTGGGTTTTTTAAATATATTTTTTATTGATTTTTTACAGAGAGGAAGGGAGAAGGATAGAGAGCTAGAAACATCGATGAGAGAGAAACATTGACCAGCTGCATCCTGTACACCCCCACTGGGGATGTGCCTGCAACCAATGTACATGCCCTTGACAGGAATCGAACCTGGGACCTTTCAGTCCGCAGACTGACGCTCTATCCACTGAGCCAAACCAGTTTCCGCAAGGCTTCTGTTTTTTAAAATTAGTAAATCACAATAATGAAAAGAATTTGGCTTTGGAAAATCAATAGAGTAGACCTCGTAAAGTCAATTAATTTACTAATATAATTCGATGGGAAATAGAGAGCTTTTCCTATATTTACTGCTTCATAATTGTCTTTATTTCAAAATACTTTTTAAAATATACATTTTATTGATTTTTTACAGACAGATGGGAGAGGGATAGCAAGTTAGAAACATCGATGAGAGAGAAACATTGATCAGCTGCCTCCTGCACACCCCTACTGGGGATGTGCCCACAACCAAGGGACATGCCCTTCACCAGAGTCAAACCTGGGACCCTTCAGTCCACAGGCTGATGCTCCATCCACTGAGCCAAACCAGTTAGGGCTCAAGAAGCATATTTTGAGGTAGCATATTCTGCCACCATTCAGGTGGTAATATCTCCTTAGGGCCCTAAGATTCCACACCTCCTGTGGAGTGCAGCTACAGAAGGATCAGAGTTGGTCCCAAAACATGGGCTCCAGAGCTAAGGGCAATATATAGGTAGTCACATTAGGCGCAGCATTGTACACACTTCCAGGTTCCAGCAGGGAGCACAGTAGACTCTAATACTATTGGCTAGAAAGCAAAAGACTCAAGACCAAAATGTGCTGAAGGATATAATAAAAATAAAGTAGAAGCTATAAATCCATACTAAGAGGCTGTTTTCAATGTAAAAAGTAAACTGTCTAGCCTTCTGAGTTACTTTGATGGATTGAAAATTTCCCTGTGAAGCATTTCATGACTCTGAAAAATTGTTGATTAATCTGAGATCTCCTCAAACGAGAATGTCTAGAAGCCAGCAGTGGTCTGATAGCCAGCTTTTGTGAGTTTTGGCTAAAAAAGAAGAAATTTCTTTTTATAACCTTTTTATTTGTCTTCATGTGTTTTTTTTAAAAACCAGACAAGTTTTATTAAGATATTCATGTTTGTAGATTCATAGCATGTCTTTAAACCCAAATGGAGTTCCTAGCAGAACTGACAGAAACAAAGGATTTCGCTTTTTTTAAAATGAATTCTCATCAGTAATGAGGCACTAAACATTCTACTGAATACATTATAGAGAAGATTAATAGAGTATTTTTAGCTACCACCTACATACTATAGGCCGACAACATCAAGAGCATCAAGGAAATAATGGCTCTTTTAGTTTAATAAATCATAATGTTCTTGAACAATTATTCTTTTTCCTTCCAAAATTGGGGCATCTAATTATATGAAGTGATTGCTGTAGTAACAGCTTTAATATAAAGAGAGAGAGAGAGGAAGGGGAGGAGAAAGAGAAAAGGGGAGGAAGGGGGAATTAGGCTAATAAAAAAATCATAATAGCCAAGACTGGTTTGGCTCAGTGGATATAGCGTCGGCCTGCAGACTAAAGGGTCCCAGGTTCGATTCCAGTCAAGGGCGTGTACCTTGGTTGCGGGCACATCCCCAGTAAGGGGTGTGCAGGAGGCAGCTGATCAATATTTCTCATCAATGTTTCTAACTCTCTATCCCTTTCTCTTCCTCTCTGTAGAAAATAAATAAAATATATATTTTTTTTAAATCATAATAATTTTTAAAGTATTTTTACTAAAGAGTAAAATGTGGGAATTGGTAACTAGAAGAGAAAGGAAACAGTAAAACATTACATTTTGGACCTATACCAGTTAATGTATGAGTATTAAAGGAAAGGAAAATTTTATGAATATAAACTTTTAAAAAGCCAAGGAACCAGGCCAGTGTGGTTCAGTAGTTAAGCATCAACCCATGAACCAAGAGGTCACTGGTTCAATTCCAGTCAGGTGAGATTCCTTTATTCAAAGAACTAATTCAGGATTGAATAGAATCATAGAAATGTTAAACGTAGAAATACATTTATATCTCATCTATACTTGAAACCCTTCTTTTTATTGATAATAACCAAGATTTTGAGAAGTTAGATGATTTGCTTAATGTTGCACTAATTGGTGAAGAAATTGAGGTTAGATCTTCTTTCTAATGTTATTCCTTTATATTTCTCTTCGATGTGGGCTATTATAGATATTATAGACAAAAAGAGAAAACATGACCCGCTGTTGGGTGCTTGGTGTATTATTTTTAATGACTGCAAATAACAGTTGCCCTTTTCCTTCATCATTCACTTCCACTTCACACTCTTTTTTTTAATATATATCTTATTGTGTTTTTTTACAGAGAGGAAGAGAGAGGGATAGAGAGTTAGAAACATCAATGAGAGGGAATCATCAATCAGATGCCTCTTGCACACCCACTGCTGGGGATATGCCAGCAACCAAGGTACATGCCCTTGACCAGAATCGAACCTGGGACCTTTCAGTCCGCAGGCTGACACTATCCAGTGAGACAAACCGGTTTCGGCTCCACTTCACATTCTTAACCTAACCAAGAACTAAGCCATGAAAGTGCTAGGGGAATCTGACAACAGAGCAAAGGGTGAAGAGCAGTTGCTGTGGCATACCACTTTCTGCCATTATATCATTACATTTGACCACATTCAGAAGTGACCAGCTCAGCTTCTGAAATCTACGTAGCTGCCATCTCAGTAGGGGAAGAAACTGCATGATGACATTTCAACCCTCTAAAGCGGATATAAACAAAGAGAGAAAATACGTCTGGCATGCAAGTCTCATGCTCTGCCTTTGTTGTAGTAAGGAGTGAACCTGAAAATAGTAGTCAATCTCAATGTTGCCCAAGAGAGACTGACAGACTGCCTCTGGCTTTTATTCCACAGGAATGCCTGGTTTTCATATTGGAATTTGAGACTGGCAATATAGCATTGTGTTGAGATCACAAGCATTGGATTTGAATCCAGGCTCTAGCATTTTCCAGCCAAGTGATATGAACAAATTATTTAACCTTCACAAGCCACAGTTTGCACATATATAAAATGGCGACAGGAATGGTTCCTACCATCTTCATTGGGTTGCTGTGAGAATTGAGCGCCTTAGTTTGGATTTCCCACTCTAAGACGTAGATTTGGGTACAAATAATTTATGTGGGAAACGAGGTGAGGGTGTAGTGAAGTGAGAAGGGGAAGGAGATGCTGCTGGGATCCTCCATGAAAGGCTAGGCAGCTAGGAAGGGTAGTTTCCCCTCTCTCCACTCCTCATTGGTTGGGGTTGCTCCAGGGGAATTGACCCTCAGACACTCGGGCTTACATTGGGCACAGGCCAAGCACACTCCAGGACCAGAGAAAGCCCTTACCCAGGAAGGTCCAGGCTTGAAATAGGAAGCTTTGGGTTTTCCCAGGAATGTCCACCAAGGCTACAGGTGATCTCTGGAGGGAGCTGAGCAGGTAAGGGTAGGGCCTTGACAGCATCTTCTTTTTTTTTCTTTAAATATATTTTATTGATTTTATTACAGAGAGGAAGGAAGAGAGAGAGAGAGCCAGAAACGTCGATGAGAGAGAAACATCGACCAGCCGCCTCCTGCACACCCCCCACCGGGGATGTGCCCACAACCAATGTAGATGCCCCTGATCGGAATCAAACCCAGGACCTTCCAGTCCGCAGACTGACGCTCTACCACTGAGCCAAACCGGCTTCGGCTTGACAGCATCTTCTATACTTTATCATAGTAACATCTGGAACATAGTTAACACTAACAAATCTTATAGCTAATTAAAGTGAAACATACTACACACTGAGAAGGCAAAGTCTTCCCAATTAAAAAGAGGAAATGCTATTACCAAGGAAATGAGATTAATGAACCCAAATCAGAAACCTGGAAGTCATCCTTCACGTCTTCTTGCTCCCATCCCACCAATTTTACCACCCTTCTCCACATCCCATCACTTTAATCACATTAACACTTCTCTCTTCTCAAATCTTTAAAGCAGGAGTTTCACTTTTTTTTTTTTTTTTTTGCTTGAATTATTATAACCTCCTAACGGGCCTTCCTGCCATTCTCCTTTTCCTGTCTCACCCTGACTGCCATTCATCCATCCAGTAAGTTCTGTCAGAAGGCTTTTCTAAAACCCAGCTCTGAGAGAAAATCCTCTACTTCACAACTTCAGATACTTCAGTGATTCACCATTTATTTCTGGGTGAAATTAAAACTCTTTGGCTTAAGATACAAGGATTTAGTCCTGCCTATTTCTCCAGCTTCTCCTTGTGCCTCACTCTCAACTCCTAAATTCCAGTATAAGAAATCTTCTTTGGCATTTCATATAGGCCATGCTTTTTCATCATTCAATGTCATTTTCCATTTTTTCCTACATTTCTTTTTCATTTAGAAAACTACTGGGTTTTATTCAAGAATTCAATTTGGTATAATTTTTTATGAAAAACTATTCCTGATATTTAACCTTCCCTTCTGGTATGGATCAGTGATCAAATGACATTTCTGTATCTCTTAAAACTTAGCACTTTTATTATACACTAGAGTTCCGGTGCATGAAATTCAGGCACGGGGGGGGGGGTGTCCCTCAGCCTGACCTGCACCCTCTCCAATCCAGGAGCCCTCAGAGGATGTCCTACTGACGGCTTAGGCCCGCTCCCCATGGTTCTCTGCTCTCTGCAGGGCCTGCCTGATCCACACTGCAGTGACTGCCAAGCAGGCCATGCTGGAAGCCTCCTGCAGGCTGCACTTCACTGCTCCCAGGTCACTGAGGCTGTGCTGGGTGCTGCTTGTGGGCCAAGGTTGCCTGCTCCCGGTCACCATGGTGATGATCAGGCAGGCTCTGCTGGGAGCTGCCTGCTGCTGCACTTGCCTACTCCCCAGTTGCCGTGGCGATGGCCAAGCAAGCCTCTTTGCAAAATTGGGAATGTAGTGAAGGAATTTGGTGATGGTCATCCAACTCTGGCTTATGTGTACTCATGTGGCTTCCTTCCTGGGTGCTGCTTTCTTACTAGATGATAAAATAAACCTTACACCATCTCCAATCTTGGAATTTGTGCTTATTTTCCACAACTATAGCAGGATCTGTAGTTACCTAAAGCATGACAACAGTTGGGGATGAGGGGACAGATGTAGGTGAGGATGAGTGTATACAGCTATACTCTTTCTTCTTACCTCTAGAGTACTGTGCAGGGGTAGCATGGCAGTTTGTGGCCCCGGACCTTTTTCAGAGCGTAGAAGGTTTCATTGTTTTACACAGTCCTGTTTGTCCCTTTGTCCCTCTGTCTAGTTTTTGAATCTCACACCTAGACTTTTATATCTACCTTACAAGCTGGCATGAGAATACATTTTTTAAATACATTTTTAAATTTATTAAGGTATTATATGTGTACATAGCTTACCATTGCCCCCCCCCACCTCATGCCCTCCCTCCCCAGAGTTCTGTGTTCATTGGTTGTACTTATATTCATGCATACCAGTCCTTCCGTTGTTCTCTTATCTCCCCCCAGATCTCCTTCCCCTCCCCGCTGTCATTTGACAATCTGCTTGTTTTATGGTGACTATCTCAGGACCACACGAATAGAATCCACTCCTCCTCTGGGTCACACCACCCCTCCCCCTGGGTCCCACTGCTTCCCCAGGGCACACGGCTCTCCCGGGGCACATGTCTCCCCCGGGGCACATGGCTCTCCCAGGACACACGGCCCCCTGGGCACACGGCTCACCTGGGGCACACGGTCCCCTGGTACACATGGCTTTCCTAGGGCACCCGGCCCCCCTGGGACACAAGGCTCACCTGGGGAACATGGCCCCCCTGGGGTGCTGCAGAGGCGCAGTGCCAGCTCATTGCCAGCTCGGCAGGCTCGGAGGCCGGGCTGAGATGGCTGCGGGCAGGGAGACCATGCTCTAAGGTGTCTCTCGGACACTCCCCGGGCTGGGCGGAGCGAGCTCAGGTCTCCATGGGCCTCCCCCACTCTCAGCAGCCCAATCTCCATTGTAGTTTCAAAATCCACCAGGCAGCAGCGGCAGAAGCTTCAGCCATTGCGGTGGCGGACACAAGACTCGCTGGGGCCGCGAACAGAAGGGGCCATGCCAGCTCCTCACCAGCATGGCGGGCGCGGAGGCCTGGCTGAGATGGCTGTGGGTGGGGAGACCACGCTCAAAGGTGTCTCATTCTGGGCTGGAGCGGAGCGGTCCGGTTCCACCATAGTTTTAAACTCCCCATGGCGGCAGTGGCACCCCGCTTTGTCTCTAGTTGCAGCCCTCCCATTCCGAAAGCTTTCCTGTGGGTCTGATGTGATCCCTCTCTATTTTAGCTGTTGTTTTTTTTTTCGGTCTCTCGAAAATACATTTTTTAATCTTGTTTGGCCCATGCTGGATGGGTTCCACCATGGCACTTTTCTGACCAAGGATGAAAAGGAAACTCCAGTCTGTTAAATTCGTTATAAGAAGTATGGTCCCCAACATGTAAAACTTGTTTTAGAAGCAAAATCAGAAATTAGGCAGCGGGGTGGGAGAGAGTTTCCTTTAGGTGATACTTGGGTACGGGATGATTTGAAAATCCAAGGGGTACCTGGAAAAATCCCTATAAGGTCCAGGTGGAGTAAGAATATTTGGGGGAGCTACAGTCTTATATTGTTATTAGAAATGAAATAGTTCTGAAGTAAAACAGAGTGATTCTTTTTTTACATAGGACCACAAAAATGTATACCAATGCAGAAAAAAATGATAATGTTCGGGTTTTCTGTTTATCTATAAATAAAATTAGGCTGTATTTATAAACATAATTTTTATAAGTTTAAATGTCAAAGTTTTTTGTGTTGGAGAGTGTTATAAAACTTTATTTTATAAGCAAAACTATATTTTACATAGTTCCTTTTTAAAATTTAATATGAAGTATTAATTTCATTTTTTATTTGGTTTAGGTAGTTTAACCTCTGACAATCCCTTCAGTCAAACATTGTATTTTTAAAATATATTGTTATTGATTTCAGAGAGGATGGGGGAGAGAGAGAGAGAGAGAGAGAGAGAAAGAGAGAGAGAGAGAGAGAGAGAGAGAGAAACATCAATGATGAGAGACTCATTGATTGGCTCCCTCCTGCATGCCTGTGCCCTGACTGAGAATCGAACTTTGGCCTCCTGGTTCATAGGTTGATGCTCAACCACTGAGTAACACTGGCAGGGCAAGCAAACACTGTCTTTTATTAATATTTTCTTCAATTATAAAACAATCTGCCTGCCCTAAGTTATATCCTACAGAGTTTAATAGTTATGGTATGTGACCTGAAAAGACAGAGAAGAGTGGCAAAATCTGAAACCTTAATTGAATATTAATAATTGCTCCCTAAAAACCAATGTCTTTTTAGGACCACATAAAGAAAATGTTAATATGAAACTTCATGAGAAAAATTTGTTTTACAGAATTTCTTCAATGAGACCACTAGATGGCAATATCTTTGTATATTTGTGAATACGCTAGGCAAATGGCTCTTGAAGAAAACATTTTTTTTTAAACTCTCACCTCAATTTCCAAATGGCTATTCCTCAATTCTGAAGAAATAAAACACAAGTTGAAGAGTGCTCTGTTATTTGGGTTGTGTAAATTGTGTTTGGGTTGCAGTAAATTGAAGTCCTTCTTTGGCAGCCAGAGGAGTCTCTGGGTCACTGAGATGGAGAAGGAATGGCTTCACTTCGGAGCACACAGATGTCCACGGTTGAGGCCTGAAAGTAGACTGTACAGAAAGATGTAGTTGAAATAGTGCTCTTGAATCAGTCTTCATGTCTTTCCTCTGATTTTTTTCCTTGCTCACCTCATTAAAAAAAAAAAAATCTCTAAAATTTCTTCTTGCCTTTTGTGGATTAAAAACAAAACAAACAAATAACAACAATAAAAAACAGCCAAGGAGTAATAGAAAGATTTTGAGGGCAGACTGACCTTGTGGAGAAGATTCCTTTACCACAAAAAAAGTTTACAGTCAGAATATACCCAAAATATTACCGTATTTGCCGGCATATAAGACGATTTTTTGGCCCTGAAAAATATGCCTCCAAGTGGGGGGTAGTCTTATACGGCAAATATATAACAAACTCTGTATTTTGAGTGGAAATGTTAGGGGGTCGTCTTATACGCCCAGCCATCTTATATGCCGGCAAATACGGTATTTTCAGGGCCAAAAAATCATCTTATACGCCGGCAAATACGGTATTTCTATCTCACTAATTTTTCTATAATTTGGGTTTATATATTTAGTAACCTGTCTGAGTTTTTTAATTGGAACTAACCAGCATATGATTTCCAGAAGAAAAACAAACATTTTTTACTCTCACATAGGTATAAAATGAACACATGCGAAAAATTTTCAACTCACCCTGCAAGTTTGACTCCCAGCCAGGGCACAGGCCTGGATTCCAGGCTTAATCCTCAGGAGGAAGTTTGCAGACAGCAGCCAATCAATGATTCTCTCTCATCATCGATGTTTCTATCTCTCTCCCTCTCCCTTCCTCTCTCTGAAGTCAATTAAAAAGAAACATTTTTTTTAAAGAAAAATTTTCAACTCATTAATAATTGAGGGAGTTAGTTTAAATTGAGGGAGTTCAGAAACACACACACATAACAAGGAATTCTGAAAAGAATGTGCTGATACTACTTTTGTAAGTAGTTAATCTAAGTATGAATTTCATGTTTGTGATCATCTTTTCTAGAAGGCAGAAATCAATTTCTATCTACAAGACAAAATTAATTTGCGTTGCTATGAATAAGAATTATTTGCATTACTACTACTGTTTGTATGGGCTAATTTCTATGGTATTGAGATGTAAAAGAGCCTGCTCAGTAGAGAGTTGATCATAGATACACAACCTGCCCTGGTCAGGAGGCTCTGTTGGTTAGAGTGTTGTCACAAACCAAAAGAGGTTGCAGGTTCAATACCTGGTCTGGGCACATATGGGAGGCAAATAATCAATGTTTCTCTCTCACATTGATACTCTTTCTTTCTCTCTCTCTCTCCCCACCCCCCACCCCACCTCCACCCCTTCACGTCTCTAAAAATCAATGAAAACATATTCTCTGGTGAGGATTTTCAAAAAAGAAAGATATACAACCTTATATAATCAAATAATCTCCAGAAAGCCTGCTAAACTAGTAATCTCTTCTGCCCATTTCCAAGTAGTGGACAATTTTCTCCAACATTACTATTTTTAAAAATAGTTGTGTTGGTGGGATAAGCAATATCATTGCAAGAAAGAGCCTTATTCTAATGTGCTGCAATATTAGGACAAACCACAAGGAGGCATTTTTTGCACTAGATTTTTCTACACAGATGGTAACCAAGACCAATGATTAAGTCAGGGTCACTGTTACTAAGTTTTGGAATAAATTGATCTAACAATGAATTTTCTTAACTCTAGAAGTAGATGCCAGAGGAGGTGAGCAAAGAATTTTTCCTACATTAAAAGAGAATAGATAGTACTTGTTGGCTCACTATTTTGGGTGTGATATATTGCCACAAAATATTCTCAAGTCTGGAGATGTGCCCCAATTTCTCCAGATAATTAAATTTTGGAAAGAAAATAGTATATCTCATGAACTAAGAAAGATCAAAGTTTGCAAAAACAAATGCTTACAAGGGCAAGGCAGATATGTAGAATAAAGTAGGATGGGTATAATAGGAGAACTGTGACAAATTTGGAAGCTCATGCCCTATCTAAAGAGAAAGATTAGTGTTTACGACTCAGGGGTGGGCAAACTTTTTGACTCGAGGGCCACAATGGGTTCTTAAACTGGATAGGAGGGCCGGAACAAAAGCAACCTGACCATGCTGGCACTCTCATCTTGGGCTGCTGGTGAAGGGGCGGAGGGGAGAGCAAGAGAACCTCCACTCTTTTGGTTCCGCGGGCCGGATAGAACAGCTGAATGGGCCGGATCCGGCTCGCAGGCCATAGTTTGCCCACGGCTGGTTTAGGTCCAACTAAATGAAAATAGAGACACCCAAAATGCCATATTCTAGGAGAAGAAAAACAAATTGTTATGTGGATTCTTCTATTTGTGTGTTTTTTTTCCTCCTGGATGCTGGCCACTTAACAACAACAAACGTTAAACATGGCATATCTTCCCTTCTTCCCCAAAAAAATTTGCTAAGAGGAATTTCTAGACTCCCTCTCCCATTTGAAACCTGTTGAAGGGGCAAGTTCTGAGAAGAAAGAGTGTGTTTGTAGAAGCAGTGACAAGAATTGAACAGTAGCCAAGACCAGTTTGGCTCAGTGGATAGAGCGTCGGCCTGCAGACTGAAAGGTGCCAGGTTCGATTTCAGTCAAGGGCATGTACCTTGGTTGAGGGCACATCCCCAGTAGGGGTTGTGCAAGAGGCAGCTGGTTGATGATTCTCTCTCATCGATGTTTCTAACTCTCTATCCCTCTCCCTCTCTGTAAAAAGAAATCAATAAAATATATTTTTTTAAAAGAATTGAACAATAGAGATGAATAGATAAGTGGTAAGAATTTGTAAACTACATACCTATGAGCCCATTGGAAGTCACCAGAAATGGAGGCTTTGGGAGGAAGGTGAACTTTTCATAACATAGAGAAAACTGAACATCAAAGACCAGTTTTATCATTTGTTTTTCTCCTCATCCCCCACTTTAATGTGTCTAGTACTGAGTATACTGAAGTAAATCAATGAGTATTTGCTCATTGAGTTGTCATTCAGATAACAAGTCAAGTGGAAGGATCAATAAAATAACTTTAATTTTATGACAGTGTGTGTGTGTGTGTGTGTGTGTGTGTGTGTGTGGTCTTAATTTCTTTAAATTAGTGGGGAAGGAATGTTGTGAATTAATTAACAATAAGATTCCAGAATGAAACTGGGAATATATTATCACCACAGACTGCTTTATTCCTTTAAAGATTTCACAAATCTATAAAAGTATGTTTTGTTTTTTAAAATTGATTTCAGAGAGGAAGAGAGAAGGGAGCAAGAGATAGAAACATCAATAATGAGAGAGAATCATTGGTCAGCTGACTCCTGCGTGTCCTAGACTGGGGATCGAGCCCACAACCCAGGCATGTGCCCTTGACCAGAATCAAACCTGGCACCCCTCAGTCCTCAGACTGATGCTCTATTCACAGAGCCAAACCAGTGTTTATTGTCTTTTTATTTGTATTGTTTTATTTGTTGTCTTTTCACAACTACCATCACATACTTTTGGAATGTCAAGGTAACCTTTTTCCTCCAGACCCCTCCGGCACAACCACTACACCATAGTCCATAGAACCCTTCACAGTTATCTTGTTTCCCCAGATACTATCTCTATAAACTGTAAAATTCTTAACTGTCCGTTTCCCACAAACGTGAAAGATGTCTTTTTATCCAATCTCAGAGATTTCCCCGCTTTGCTTTCTCCCATCTTCCTAATCTGTCACCAATGTAAGCCCCTTACATCTTCTCCTTTAATACCGGTGAACAAATAAGTGTTAAAGCTTCCATTTCCTGGAACATTTTCTCAATCCATGGAGATTTTGTTTCCCGGCAATTCCCATGTTTGGCTCAAAAAACAAACAAACAAAAACAAATAAACAAACAAAAAACCCTAATAAAAATTCTCTACAGGTTTGAACATTTCTTTCACTGACATATGGTAAGAGCATGTTTAGTTTTTTAAGAACCTGCCAACAGTCTTCTAAAGTTGCTGTACCATTTTGTATTACCAGCACTAGCTAAGACTTCTTATTGCTGCACATCCTTGACAGCATTTGGTGTTATTAGTGTCCTGGGTTTTGGTCATTCTAATAGGTATGTAGTGTTAGGTCATTGTTTTAATTTGTATTTTCCTGATGACATATGATGTGGAGTATCTTCTCATATGCTTATTTGCCAGCTGTATATCTTTTCGGGTGAAGACTACTATAGATTTTTAATGTTAATTTTATATGCTGCTACTTTGTTTAATTATCTCAGTGCTTTAAGTGTTTTTTTCTCATTTATTTCTATTTATTATTTTGTGTGTGTGGTTTTACAGTTGTATGTGAAACAGTTTATTCTTGTATTATTATTTATGAATTACTGTATTATTTTCCATAAGAACAATGATAAACCTACCTTTGCCCCACCCTGTATTTAAACTTAAGAATGGGAGATTTTAGAGTTTCCTGTGTGAGAGTGGCAAGAAAGGAAGGTTCAGCAATTGTAGGGTGACCTAATTTGACCCTTCCTTTGGGACTCCAGATTCAGTATCATTCAGTCTTGTCTTTTCGGAGTCAAATTTCTAAGAAAAGGTGTTTTCAGCCTCCTGCCCAACGTAACATATAATCCTTGCTGCCAGCTTTCTTTGAGCAAGGTTGGAGTGTGAACATTTAGGATACAGTCTTTCACTGTACATAAACCTTTGCTTAATCCCTCTTTTTCCCGTATAGGACCCATGCTTAACGAGGCTTAGTTGCCTCTGAGTAGGGATCCTGTTTTACCCTCCCCATATAACAATCCTCTAGTCAGGAGCTGATCCCAATTTTGTGGGGCCCGAAATTTATGCAATTTGGGGGCTTTAAGAGAAAGACTAAAAAGTACCTTTGCTTTATGAATTAACATGACCATTTAAACACATTAAGATCAGTTAATTGCCTGGTAAATCTAAATAACCTCCAGTGTTCTCCAGTATGGGGACAGAAAATTGCATAGCAGCGTTGAATTGGAACAGAAAATTTTATAGCAGTGTAGAATTGGAGACGGGTTTGGTAGTCTAAATCATAAACATGATTTGAATCAAAAGGACTTTCACTCCAACTTCTCGAGCTTCCTAGTGCTATCAGTTTCTAAGCCTTTTTAGGGGGACTTTGTGGCAATGGGATTGCTTCTTGGCTTTCCTCATTCCTGTTTTCGGCTTTCTCGAGTTTGCCAAATCAGTTTCCATTCATCTATCAGCTTTCCAGCGTCCAAAATATTGTGCTATTGTTTACCATGCCTGCTGTTCTTGTGAATTTATGCCATTAAAAAAAAAAAAAAAAGCCTTTTCTGTTATTGTACTGAATTTCAGAAGAGAGCAGAAGTGTGTGCTCCACCTCCATTCTTAACCCAAGATTAGAATGTGCCAAATCACATTCCAGAATTACCCCCCCTCCTCCCCGAAAATGGTTGGAACACTTTATACTCCTAGTGGCACAACAAGAAAATATCTACTTACCCTTCCCAACATTCCATATGCTCAAAATCCCCCAATCTGGTTAGAGTAAATTATCCCATTATTTAAATTTGCATTTCCTGATTACTACTGAGGTTCAACATAATCCTACATAATAAAAGCCTAATATGCTAAGTGAAGTGACCAGTTGTCTGGTCATTCGTTCAACCAATCAAAGCATAATATGCTAATGATAAGCTAAGGCTGCTCAACCACTCGCTATGACCTTCACTGATCAGCAGGGGGCAGACAGTTGACCGGTTGACCAGTCGCTATGACCTGCACTAACCATTAGGGGACAGGTGCTTGGACTAGTAGGCTAGCTTGCTGCTGGTGTCTGGCTGATTGGGAATGAGTGAGATGGGCCAGACATGCCTTGGAGCCCTTCTGAGGTCCCTCTGGGACTGGCCAACTTCCCACATCCCTCCCCAGCCCTGATCGTGCACAGGTGGGGTTCCTTGGCCTGGCCTAAGCCCTCTTGCAATCTGAGGCCCCTTGGGGGATGTCAGCGAGCTGGTTTCAGTCCGATCCTGGATGCCAGGCTGAGGGACTCACTGGTGCCCAAATTCATGCACCAAGCTTCCAGTCCTATATAATAAACTAGAAGCCCGATGCATGAAATTAATGCAAAAGTAGGCCTTCCTTCTCCTGGCTGCTGGCGTCGGCTTCCCTCTGGCTCCCTGCACCTGGGCTTCCTTCCAGTCACTGGCAGGTACCCGGGACCTGGGCTTCCCTTGCAGCCCCGGCTTTGCCCAGAAGATCATACGGAAGGACATTTGGTTTAATTAGCATATTACACTTTTATTATTATAGAAGGCTAATATGCAAATAGACCAAATTGGTGGAATGACTGATCACTATGATGCACATTGACCACCAGGGGGCAGACGCTCAATGCAGGAGGGAGTGCTGCTCAGCCAGGAGCCAGGCTGTTGGCTGGTGAGCACAGGGGCAGTGGCAGGAGCTTCTCCTGCCTTTGCGGCAGCGCTAAGGACCCCTTGGGGGATGTCTGCCTGCTGGCTTAGGCCTGCTCCCCTGGACTGGTAGAGTGTGCAGGCAGGGCTTAGGAACACCACCCCCAGTGCACGAATGTCTTGTGGGCCTCTAGTTGTATATTATTTATTGGCCTTTTGTGTTTTTTCTTCTATGAATAACCTGTTTATATAATTTACCTTTTTTTTTTTTTACTTGATAAAAAAGAATTTATTTTTATTTTTTTTTAATATTTTTTATTAAGGTATTATCTGTGTACATAGCTTATCATTGCCCCCCCCCCCATAGGTGCCCTCCCTCCCCAGAGTTTAAAAAAAAAATAAATACTGAAGGGAATTGGAACACACAATATCTCATTTCTGCATATTGATTGATCTGAAGGGAACTGAGAAAAAGGAAGGGCTCTCTGACCTCCCTCTTTCTAACACAGGGCATAAAATTCCCCATGAAAAAGGTATCCTCCCCAATTTGTTCATATAGAAGAGAAAACATTCTTATTACTAGACAGGAGTTGAAATCAAAATTAATCTGCATAAACTAACTTACTAAAATAACCCTTGCGTTTAATTAGTTATTCCCATATATTTTTTAGTCAATTTCCTACAACTCGTCAACCCTCGTCCAAACCTCTTTTTCCTACCATGTCAGTCTTCACAATTTATCTTTTTGTGTGTGTGGGTTTTTTTAATTGTATGCAAGCTCTCGAGCCTATCTGCTTCGTTAAGTTTTTATTTTATTTCTTATATATTAAGGTCTCCATGTACATATAAAAATATTAATAGCAAAAAAAATTGTACGTTTTGCTCCTGTTAATGTCTTTTGTAAGGTTAGTTGTTAGGCCCAGCCACAGAACCTCATAGGGTAGAGAAAACATTTTTCCTCCCCTATAGTGGTTTACATTTTTCTTATTGAATAGTCCATCTTTATCTATTGATTTGAAATGTCATACTTATTAACTACTAAAGCTTACTCGGGTATTTTTTGGTTTATGGATTTTCTATTTTTGCCCATCAGTTTGACGTCTTATTACTAGCTTTTCACAAGTGCACTTCATATGAGAAAATATCCTTGTAGGAAATTAAATGGGAATTTAACACCATAAAACACACCAATTAGAGATTGAAATAAAATGTCCACTTTAATAATGAACACACACGTTTACTTACATTTATCTGAAAATCATGAGGACAACTTGTGCATGTCACATTCATATTATTATCCATATAGTAACAACTACACATAATCATTTATTGACCTATATCAGGATAACATACAACGTTTGTGTTTAAGACGTCTCAGTTAAAAAGAAACACTAAATTAGGAAAATGAATTTCCCCAAAGATTCAGTTATTAACAAAAAAATAATAATAAATTATTCCTAAATTTCTTACATTTTGACAACTTTGAATTATACTTACATGCTATCATTTCCAAAAAGCATAAATTACATCAAGGGTCACTGTCAGGTTGATATATATATATATATATCTTTTTAAGTTTTTTTTTTAATATGCTATTATTATGCTTTAACATCACTTGATTTATTCGTGGCACATATGGCATCTTGGGGGGGAAAAATACACTTTGCCAATTTTGTTATTGTGCAGGTATGAGAAAGAGCACAGTTTAGGAGGCAGAGAGACCTGTGTTCCATGACCAGCTTTGTCAAAAGTTGTGTTGTTTGAAGCTGGTCAGTTACTTCTTGGCACTGAGGCCAGGATAAAATTAAATAATGCACATTTTAAATTTATAACATGGGACTAAATGAATAATAGATGCTTTCCCCAATTTGTTCATATGGAAGCAATAGTAAAATATCAAAGTCTTATGTTTTGATACAATTTGAAAATCTAAAAAAAAAATTAATAAAATCAATGTGTTTTGGAAAATTGCACTTTTAAGAAATAAAATTTTCATTGGGTTTAACTATTTCTCAATAAAAATTAGTGCATACTATACCCTTTTAAAAAAGTATGATAAAATGGTCAATGGTTAAGGACTTTTGGTTTTCTTTTGTGCTACTGATATAAAAAAATAATGGCTATATTTAAGGCTCATTAAGTGATTGTTTGTAGTTGCCCTGAACCAAATTTATATTCTTGATGTTGCGCTATCAACCGAAACCGACCTACAGCCTTGAATGACTATCATAGAGAAATGGCCATGATATTTTACATTTGAACAATCCTGGCCTTCTTTCTGATTTTAAATAATGCTTCATTTGGTCACATGTGGCAGTACAGCTTGTCTGTCATTAAAGATTATTCTTAAATACACAATCACAAACCCATCTTTCTCATGCTAAATACTTGGTGTTTGGAAGATCTAAGATTCCTGAAAATTAAATTTAAATTATCACCGGGAATAGCTCCTCCAGACAGCAATGCTTCCAATCCCTATTTTGAATCTTTTTCTTTCCTACCTGGACTACCTAGAAAACCATCCTTCCAAATATGACCCAAATCCCCTCCTTAGGAATCTTTCTCTAGCCCAGTTCACACTCCTCCTTATGTCCGACACTCACTCATGTGTAATTCATATCCATCTGCATATAATATTACTCACACTTTGCCTTCTACTTCTAGTTAGGATGTAGTCTCTTTGACTTTTTAAGCTTCCACAGTGTTTAGCACAATGCTGTGTATGTATGTACGTGACTGTGTGTATGCATGTGGGTGTGTGTGCACATGTGTGTTGAGTGAATAAAAGACGAAAGAACCTGGGTGGGTGTAGGGTAGGAAAAGTTTCATAATTTTTTTAGAAACCAATTGCTGAACCTTCCTAATACTGAAAATCTAATTTCCAAAGCTATTTTAGTTTGGTCTTGGACATGTCAATAGTAAAAAGGCAGTGAAAACACTTAAAAAAAAAACCTTTATGAACTATTCCAAAAGATTTTTTAATAATTAAGAGCACCAAACCAAAACATTTTACTTAATAGTGGTATAATCTTCCCTATAACTTTACAAATGTAGACTTCATTTTATTCAGGACAAAGAATACTGAACAGGAATAGGTGTTGTGAATCAGGATTAAAAAGGCAATTCACTCTAAGTCAATATCTAATGCACATTTTTCCATTATTTTGAAAGTCTTCTGTGATACATGTGTATGCTAAGTTAAAATAAAAAATGTTTCAGACCAGGATGTTGTAGATCTCTAGTTGTTTTGATTCTATAAAATATAACATATATTGAAGCTGCTATTTCACAAGAAAAATTTTGTTTATAATAGCTGTTAACGTAAAACAGGATATAATAAAATTATTCTCAATGTGTATATTTTTCAGGTTTGCCTGACAGTGTCCTTTTGAGAAAGCTGACAATTTGTAGTTAGATTACAGACATTTGAAATTCACTTTTATGATTACAAATATTACACACACAGAATAACAAACAACAATATATAACATCTTTTTACTGAAGCACTCTGCAATTTACATTTAAAGCTTTGCAATAAAACAAACTTCATTGTACTTTTGTAAGTAAAATTATATAACACATAATATATGTGATAATTACATTAAGAATAAATAAAATGAAGTATAAAAATTCTGTATAAGAACAATGAATTGTTTTAGCTGTCATTCTAAATCTTAGTTTATATGTTTGTATTAAGTTCCAATGTATTTTAAACCCAAGAACTTTTACTTTTAAATAATATACTAAAAATATCAAGTTTGGAGTATAAATAACACTTTATGCCCCTTTTCTAGGAAATAAGACAAATGGAAGGCAAATATAGTTCTCTTACTACTCAAAATGTCTCCTTGCTCCCTATATATTTTTATGTCATTTCTAAAGCAAATATTACAAGATGACAGCTTTGGCAAATTATAATCTTAAGAGGTTTAGTTTTTTGGAGGAAAGAAAAAAAATTAAACTAAGAACTTTCTTTTTTGGCTTATTCATTCTCAACCTTTTTTTCCCCCCTCTAATATACAACAGTAGTATTAATAACACTTTTTTAAATGCTCACCATTAATCAATTTAACCAGCACAAAGTGAACTGGATTAATTTATAGAATTAACCTAGAATAGGTTATCAGAATAGGAACTACGGTGAGGTCCTAGAATTTGTTACACGTAGGGCTAAACTTGCAAAAGATCGCATGGCAAAAGTAGACACTTTGTGACATATCCCGGCTCTCGCTATATAGTTAGAGGCCAATCGAAAGAGCCTTTCGGCACCGAAGGTGTTGAAGTGCCCGGGAAGCACCTTCTCCACCTGACCTCTGTCCACTAGCTCTATCAGCCGCTCACAGGTCCCAACATAGTCACTTATCCTGCTGTACGGGAGCCAGTCGATCATCGATCCGTCGTACACGACATCTCCACTGAAGAGAATCTTCCGGTCTTTGTCATGTAGGCAAATGCTGCCTCTGGAGTGACCCGGCATGTGCATCACCGTGAGCTGTCTGTCACCCAGGTTGATCACATCCCCTGTAAACAGAAGCAGAGTTTACAGATAAACGTGCACATTATATCTTCAATTAAAGATTAGAAGAACATTTACATGGTTTCAAAGAGGTTGGGAAGGGTGGCATTTATTTTAATTTTTAAAATACCTTATTTCATATACGCATAAGCCGTGGACACATAATAGTATGGGGGAGGCCTAGGGTGGGGCAAGGGTTGGGTGGAGGGGGGCAAGAAGGGAGAAATTGGGAGATATTATAATACTGTCAACAGCCGAAACCGGTTTGGCTCAGTGGTAGAGCGTCGGTCTGCGGACTGAAGGGTCCCGGGTTCAATTCCGGTCAAGGGCATGTACCTTGGTTGCAGGCACATCCCCGGTAGGGGGTGTGCAAGAGGCAGCTGGTGGATGTTTCTCTCTCATCGACGTTTCTAGCTCTCTATCTCTCTCCCTTCCTCTCTGTAAAATATCAATAAAATATATATTTAAAAAAATATATAATACTGTCAACATTAAAAATAAATAATAGGGAACAAGGACCTAACAAAAGAAGAGATATTTCATGTCCATTGACTGGATTATTTCTAGGCAATGGAAAATAATAGATTACTAATAAATACGACATGGATGAATCTCCAAAACATCATACCAAATAGAAGATACAAAAGCTATATATTATACAATTGCATTTGTAGAAACTTTTCAGAAAAAATAAACTATAGTGACACAGAACAGATCAGTGGGGCAGGGGTGGGAGCAGTCTGTCCTGGTCTTGTCTTGAATCCCAGTAATCACACTGGGATGGGATCAGACGCTCCCAAATTTCCCAGCATTCCAGTCATGGCCAGATACCTGTACAGGATAACTTTTAAAAAAGATTTCTGGAAGCTTAATTCCAAGTAGTCAGAAATTTTACAGCAATGTGCATTGGGTTGGAAGTGTTTCCACCCATTTTGCTGGAACTCTGGGTTCCTTCAATCTGGAAATTTACATCCCTTAGCTGTACTGTGCATTCTTTCCCGCCACTTTATTTTGTCTGTACTTTTACTCCAATGTTGGATTTTCTAAACTGTTCCTTTACTGGTTCTCTCCTAGTATTCATTTTACCTATCTGCTCTTTTTGTGACTTTTCAGTGTTATCTTCTGCTAAGTTTTTTGGATGTCTTAAATTCCAAGAGCCCCTTTCGTGTGTGTGTGTGTGTGTGTGTGTGTGTGTGTGTGTGTGTGTGTGTTATTGTTCCATCTGTTGCTTATTTTGAAATCATCTTATTGTCTCTTGGATATCTTGAATGTAATACTTTCTGTAGTCCCCTGATGATATTAATAATTCTACCATCCAAGTTTTTTTTTAATGCTATTTTAGTATTTGATCTTATTAGAGAATTTTCACAGGTTTTTTCATAATATTTGGTTGCCTGTTTAAGAGTGGGGGGTGAAAAGGCTGCTAGAAACACATGCACGGGACCTAGTGACCCATAGGCTTCATTGCAGAAAGCTCAAGCCAAGGATTACTTAGAGATCAACATCTTAGTCTTTCCTCTATGTCTGAACAGATATTTCAGATCTGATTCTTTCCATTTTTTAGGAGGGAGGAGGAGTGGGGGATACATGCCTGGCTCTCATTCTTTGGGAACCAGGAGGGAATGCACACACATTCTTCCTATTTTCCATTCTGAACCTTGTGCTCAATAGTACTTGCCATCGCTTAGGCAAGAAACCCCTCTGCTTGATTCTCTCCAGAGAACAAACTAACTGGGTGGGCATTTCCTTATTAAGAAGGGTTCTTGAGCCAAAACTGGTTTGGCTCAGTGGATAGAGCGTTGGCCTGCGGACTGATTCCGGTCAAGGGCATGTACCTTGGTTGCGGGCACATACCCAGTAGGGGGTGTGCAAGATGCAGGTGATTGATGATTCTTTCTCATCAATGTTTCTAACTCTCTATCCCTCTCTCTTCCTCTCTGTAAAAAAATCAATAAAAATATATTTTAAAAAAAGAGTACGTTAAGTTTAAAAAAAGAAAGAAGGGTTCTTGAGTTTTAACAGCTTCTTAAATGGCTTTCAACCAATTCTACTATTTTAGTAGTATTCTTCCCTTTGCCTCCACTCAGGCACCAGAGACTGACAATTCCTTTTAAAGCCCCTGCAGTGCACACGGGATTGGCCCTTGCTTCCCATTGCTGGGATAGGATAAAACTGCTCTCTCAGTCGTCATTTAGTGTTCTCCACATCTGAAACAGCTCCCCAGTCAAGGTGGGGAGAAAACCATGGTCCCTTTATAGTAGTCTTAGTGGGGTTTTAGAAGGAAGTCAAATAAGATGTGCTTATTCAATCACCTACCTTTCTGGAATCTTTTTTTTTTTTTTTGTATTGTCCCTAAATGATTCAAGTCCACCTGAAACAGCTGCTCAAATACAAAATAGGTGTACAGTTGTGAGTATGCAAAAGTTCATTTTTGTATTATTTATTGTATTATTTTCCATACGATCAACTATAAAGCTACTTTTGCCTAACTCTGTATGTTGGTGACTCTGGGCAAATAGTTTAAATGTGCATAATAGGGGCCAAAATGCCTGCACTTCATATCACTTGAATATTGTAAAAAAAAAAAAAAAAAAGGTAAAATGTGCACCTATTCAAGAAGAATGTGCTATATCAATCTATGGTTTATTGTTATTTTATTACAGGAAGACACTATTTCACTAGTAGAAGGCAAGTGTTTTCCCATCTGAGATGATACACTGATCTCTCCTTGTGTTCCTTGTCCCTCATTTACAAGTCAGTTTTGGATTAGTAATACATTGTACAGATTTATGGTTCCATAAGACAGGTGATCATCAATTCACTTAAATGAGATGTAATAAAATAATTGACTACAGTTTCCCTATGTCCTAACCAAAGCAATGAAGAGGTTGTGCTGTTTGGGTATGGGCTATTGATGTGTGTGAATAACTGTGTGTGCACTTTTAATATAAATATTTTATATCTCCTTCCAGGCATCTACATTATGATAACAGTAAGTTAGCAGACCACACCATGCAGAAGAGACAGGAAATTAACATTCTCCAGAAAAGAGGAAATTAGATACTACTTGAGAGGGTGAGGCATTCAGCTCCTAAAAACAAAACAAAAAACCCCACATACCTTTTGATTTAACACTGTATTATAACCTTCAAAGTGCTCGGTTAATATCAAGCTTTCTTTTTATACCTTCAAAGGCTTAAAATACCACACAGGTAGCATACAGACCCTCTGCAGCTCCAAAATACTTTAATTATAATTATAAAGTTATAAATGGTATTTAGTAAAACTGGATTCTAGTCCCAGCTCTTTTCCAAAGTGGGTGTGTGCATAGACAGCCAGGCCTGCCTGGACTATCTACCTATGAACCAGTTATTCTATCCCTCTTTCACCACAGATCGCTGGCCGAGAGCAAAAGGAAATGAATCAAAAGTAATTTATTCATTTACACTATTTAAATATATTTTAAATACTAATGTCAACATTTTTTGGTCTGGTTGCCAGAAAAAATTTAGTCTGAATATCCATCAACTACATGGACATCTTACCTTTACTAGTAAAAGTATCAATTTTATCAAGCTATATAGTATTAAAAGTACATTTAATGTAAATTTGTTAAATTTACATTAAATATACGATAATGTGAAAGGACATTAAATTTAGATTAAATGTACCTTACTTTCATCTCAAGTTGTAAGGTAATATAAGACTACCATCTAAATAATTGTTTTAAAATTTAGATTTAAATTTTTAATGAAAAGACTTTTTGGGTGGGGTGTAAGGTATAGAATCATGCTTTCTATATTTTATATTTCAAGTGATCAGGATTTCATCTGTAAAACAAAATTATTTTTGTAAAATATTGCATTATTTGTCATATTGGCTAGTCATAAAATGAGCCTTATTGTATTGCAGCAACTTGATTTTTTTTTTTACCTCACCGAAGGACGTTTTAATAAATTACAGTGGAAATTAAAATGGCTTCAAGAATAGAATGGAAAGGAGGGGATTTCACATTCCACCCAGAATTACCATAGCATATTTAAGGGGGAGGATTTGTGTCTGATCAGCAGGCTTTGAGCTGTGCTGCCTTGGTTCAAATCCTAACGGTTGCCGCTGTTTTGCTCTGTGCACTCTAACCATGGCCATTTAACCGAGTGTCCACTGGCTCCCTTCAAATCTGTTGTGAGGATAGAATGTAGTCAACAAGGCGTTCTAAAAAGAATAAAGGAAATCAATATACAAATGGCACCGCTGTGTCTAATTACCTCGATTATTTAAGTGCCTGCATGGGATTGGGAAGACTGGGACCCTACTCTTTATTTTATTCCATTTGTTTCTCTCTAAACCTCATCCCATCTTCCCACAGAGGCCCACGGGTATCCACGCATTAGTCCACCTCCTTCGCCATCACCGGAAACGACCTCCTTATCCATCTCTCCTCGGGCCTTGCTTTCAACCAGACAGGGTATCTGTCATATTCTACTTCTTGTGCACCCTGGATCAAGATTTTTCTCTCGGGGAGGCCACATCCAGAACAGACATCTATCGGGAAGATAAGGATGCCCGAGCAGATCTGCACCGCAGCTCTCTCTACAGGTTTCCTGAGCCTACAGGTGGGGGGATTCCTCCTCGCCCATGGCCACCGAGCGGATGAAGTCAGCAGCCCTCAAAAGCGCAGAGCATGGCATGCACTCTGTGAGGGGTCGTTCTCCAAGTCTGAAAATGTCAGAGAGGTGGGCATTCGGGGGGAAAGGATGGAAACATGTCTGATCACGAGTGCGGCGCTGCTGTATCTTACCCAAGCAACTGGCCAGGGGGTGGGGCCGGCTTGCACTGAGTGCTCAGCATTGCTTACTCGGTGCCAGATCTGGTCTCCCGTAAGGAAGGCGGCCGTGGACCGGGCTCTGGCCGAGCGGGCTTGCCCTCGGGGACGGGAGGCAACCAGGGTGGCGTTTCTGCGACCTGACAAGCCCCCGGCAGCCATGCACATGGGGGCCACATGCACCCCATCCGCTCGGGCAGCGTCTCCCCCCCCGCCCCCCCATCCCTGCCCCTTACCATCCTGCAGGATGAGGCTGGGCTGCACCGCCTGCACTCGGAACTGCCGCGCCCTCCAGCCGGGGCTGGGCGCCCGCACCACCTCGCTGTCCGACAGCCAGGTCACGGTCTCAAAGTTGTCCCCGCGGGCCAGCGCCTCGGCCTCGGCGTGGTGCACGGCCACCCGGTCGAACTGGTAAAGGCCGCCCGCGTGGTCGAAGTGCACGTGGGTGGCCACGGCCAGCAACGGCCGGCCCGCCGCGTCCCGGCGCGCGCCTTCGCCTTCGCCGCCGCCGCCGTCCTGCAGGAGGCCGGCGCAGTGCAGGTACTCGGGGAGGCTGCGCAGCCCCAGGCCCGTGTCGATCACCACGTCCTGCTCCGAGCCGCGCACCAGCCAGATGTTGGCGCGGTTGCCGGACTCGTAGAAGCGCTCCTGGATCCAGAAGATGCCGTCGCCCAGGGACTTGTGGGCGAACCACTCGAGCGCCGACATGCTGGGCTGGGGGGGCGGCGGCCGGGCGGAGCGGGGTGCGAGGAGGGGCCGGGGGCTGAGGCCGGTGCGGGGGGCGAGGGGTCGGGGTGAAGGGGCGAGCTCGGGGGGGAAGGAGGAGGAGGAGGAGGAGGAGGAGGAGGAGGAGGAGGAGGAGGCGCGGAGACGCCGCCCGGAGCGCCCGCCGCTCTCTCCGGCCCGGTCCGCAGGGGGCGGAGGCAGCTCGCCCGCACCGGGGCGCCCGAGCAATCGCAGCTCCGGGAGCCGCAGCGCGAGGGGGCGTGGACGCCGGGCCGTGGACGCCGACGGGAGATTGGAGGGCGACACTCCCCCCGCCGACGACCAGGGGGCCCGACCAGCCGGGGGTGCGCCGGGCCCGCCCACCGCCGCCTCCGCTCTGCGGCGCGGAAAGGGTCGGCCCGGCGGCTGGAGTCGCTACGGCGCCCGCCAGGGGCTAAACCGCGCAGCGCGGTGGGCGGGGCCTGAGGGGCGGTGGGCGGGGCTATCTGGTGGCGCTAAACCGCGCAGCCCGGTGGGCGGGGCCTGCGGGGCGGTGGGCGGGGCCACCTGGGGGCGCCGGGCGCCTGGCTCCGGGCCGCGTGGAGGTAGGTTCGGCTCCCCGGAACCCGCGTCCCAGCGGAGGCGCCTTCGGTCGGGGCCGCACGCGTTCGCCCGAGCCTGGAGTCTCGGGGAGCAGGTAACCGGGAGCCGCTGAGCCCGCGGGAGGGGATGGCGAGGGCGGGAAGGGTTAAAGGGGCACCTGGAGAAGGCGGGGGGCTCGGGGTGGGGTGGGGAGGGAGGCTGGGGTGGAGGTTTGTATGAAAGCGCCTCTGGGTTGAGGGTGGTTGAGAGATGGCTTTACCTCGATTCCCTTCGGAATCTTTAAAAAAAAAATCATCCTTTCCAGATCTTAACCTGGTCTCCTCTTCCCTGGGACTGGTTTACCCTGAGTTAAGGAAGGCATTTATGTTCTCGCTGATGGTAGGTTTTCACATCCCATGACTAGGCGATTGATCCCAGGCGCGAATCATTCATTGCCTCATTGCCGCAGACTTTTCTTCACTGTAGGCATTTTGTCATGTGTCTTAAAGGGGTTGTTGGTAAGTGTTTTCTTCCCTCCCATAAATAAATAAATAAACAAACAAACAAACAAACAAACAAATTCTTTATTCTTCCTCACCTTCCTTTTTTGTTCTTCGTTTTGTTTATTCGGTCTTGAAAGAGAGCAAGGGAAGTTGGTAGAAAGGTTCACCTAAGGAGAGTGAAGGCAGCCACACTTGGTGAGGACAGAAAAAGTGGGTGATAACTGGGTGTAGCCCTTCCAGCCACAAATGTCACTCCCACCGCGAGCACTAGGCCACTCTCCCCGCCCTGCCCCTCCCTGCTACCGACACATCCACTTCGTCTTCAAAAATTCTCAGGAGGACTTGACTGACTAACCTCCAGAGTCAGCCAGGAAAAATTGGAGACCCATGAGACAGCATTATAAAAGGTAATTATGAAAACCCTTATGGTGGCAGCTACTAATTAAAAGACTTCATACAGACATAGGTGTGCTCTCCTTCCCTATCCTCCCAAAGCGTTTGGTGGGGATGCAGCCTTTTTTAGTATTTTCCTAACCTGGTTAGAATTTCCCCACTCTGTTCAGGGCTGTCCGATGTGCAAGTCCCTGAGCTCGATGTGTGAACGAAGGTCACGATCTGGGTTCTCAAGAATTTGAGAGAAGGCAGTGGGGATTGTAAAATCTCTGCTGTTCATACAGTTGAAGAAACAAGTGAAAGTCCCTCCCTCTGGAAAAGGCCTATTTCCCAAAAGGGGCATGTCTCTATTTCTTCCAGAATTGAGGTTGGGTACCAATATGTATCACCTCAAGTTTTAAAAATGGTCTTGGAGGATCTTTCCCAGAGCAAGGTGGGATGAAATGGATGTTAAGGGACTTAAACTGGATCTTCAGGTGAAAACAGATGCAGCCAGTCAGGGAGGAAGAGGGAGTGAGTTGCAGTGGAGAGAATGGCAATTAAGACATGATTACGGAAGACTGACTCAGCAGGGTACGGGCAACCATCTCAAAAGGGTTTTGAATACTGAGATAGGTAGTTTGGATTTAATTCTCTAGCCAAGAGGAAAGAAGAGAGGAGCATAATCAGAACTAGGCTGTATATATATGAATAAAAACTGTTGAATAATATGGAAGAATAAATTAAACAGGAAGAACTATACCACAAAGTTTGCAGTTAGTAAAAAATGAGGTGGGAAAAGGCTGAGCGGGTTCATGGTAGAAGAAATGAAGAGACAGGGACATTGAAGGAAGAATTAGATGAATGATTTGATAGGAGGGGTGGAACAGAATGAGAAATTGATACTGACTTATTAGAAATCTTCAAATATGGGAAAGTAATATACAATGGATAGAAACAGGGATCTCATACGTGAAAGACAAGTTAATTTGTGTAGAGGGAAGATTATCTCGGGATGTTAAGTTTAAGGTGCTGTCCACATACTCTTTGGGTTGTAAGGGCATGGGCTGAGCCTGAGGACAAAGGTTAGTGCTGGGGGTCATGATGTGGACAAGGTTCTCAAACACCAACAATGGGAGCATTTTCTGAAGACAAAAAAAAAAAAAAAAAAAAGCAGAGGACCAGAGATTAAACCTCAAGGAAATTTATTTTTAGGGGCTGTGAGAAGAGAAGTAGACCAGTAAAATGATCAGTGGGGTAGAAGAACCTGGAGTTTATTAAAGCCCAGGAAAGAGAATTTCAGTAGAGTGGAGGCAGTAATGAGCTGTGTGCTTTGGAAGTCCAAGAGCATGAACCCAGACGAAAGGTCAGTGGATTTTGCCATTGGGGACCATTCGGACCTTTGCATTTTAGCATTTTCATGAGTGTAGTTCTGTCACAGGTTAAGATAGAAGCCAAACCCCTTACTACACCTCTCACAGGGCTCTGCAGATTGGACCAACCTCTTCTTGCTGCTCACAACTACGTGAGCTTTATCTTCCCCCAACCCCCATTGATTTGAGAGAGAGAGAGATGTGAGAGAAAAACACAAATATTGCCTTCCACACGCACCCAGACCAGGATGAAACTTGCAACCTAGGTATGTGCCCTGCCTGGGAACCAAACCCGCCATACCAACGAGCTGTTGGTGTTCAGGATGACCTGGGCCACACACTGGCCCGGGGAATGTGCTCCTTGTTCCTCACACCCTCCCAGCTTGTGGCTTCCCCCTCTGTACTTGCCGTTCCTCCTCTCTGAAATTCTCTCTACCCTGTCCCTCCATCTAGTGGCTCATGGACCTTGACCAGCACACTGTTCAGACTTATCCTCCACAGAATGACTTTCCTTGGATGAAAAAGCCACTACCGTACTCCTTTGTTATTCTGTATCCCTTTACCATGATTTCCCCCCCCAGAGTTGTACTGACTTTCTAAGGCTGCCACAACACATTACCACAAATTGGATGGCTTAAAACAACAGACATTTATTATCTCATGGTTCTGGAGGCCAGAAGACTGAAATTAAAGTGTTGGCAGGGTTTGCTCCTTCTGGAGCTGAGGGAGCGAGTGTCAGTTCCATAGCGCTCTCCTAGCTTCTGGTGTTTGCTGGCTGGCAGCTGCAGCGTTGCCTATCTCTGTCTCCGCCTTTACATGGTGTTTTTCCTGCGTGCATCATTTTTGTGTCCAGATTTCCCTCTTATAAGGATGCCAGTAATTGGAAGAAGACCCACCCTAGTTAAGTGTGACCCCGCTTTAATTTGATTACACCTGCAAAGGTTTTATTTCCAAACTAGAGGTGTGCACTCGGCAGGGGGCGGGGGGTCCCTCAGCCCTGCCTGTGCCCTTTCCCAGTTGGACCATCGAAGCTGCGCTCACCAGCCATGAGCCCAACTTCTGGCTGAGCTGCGCTCCCACGCACTGACTACTAGGGGGCAGCTCCTGTGTTGAGCGTCTGCCCCCTGGTGGTCAGTGTGTGTCATAGCAAATGGTTCCTCTGATCAGTCAATTTGCATATTAGCCTTTTATTATATAGGATAAGGAAAGTCACATTCAAGTTATCAGCAGTTAGGACTTGAGCATCCTTTTGGAGGGGACACATAAAGAACATAATATTATGCTACATATTTATTTACTGCTTTGTGTTCTTTCCTCCATTGAAATATAAGACCTGCTGAAACCGGTTTGGCTCAGTGGATAGAGAGTCGGCCTGTGGACTGAAAGATCCCGGGTTCGATTCCCAGCAAGGGCATGTACCTTGGTTGCGGGCACATCCCCAGTAGGGGGTGTGCAAGAGGCAGCTGATCGATGATTCTCTCTCATTGATGTTTCTAACTCTCTATTCCTCTCTCTTCCTCTCTGTGAAAAACCAATAAAAATATATTTAAAAAAAAAAAAAAAAAAAAAGACCTGAGGGCAGCAACAGGTTTTGTTCAGTGCTGTCTGGCTCCTGCCGCGGTGCCTGGAAAGTTCAGTATTGGTTGAGTGAGTGACTCAATGAAACTGGCCAATATGAGGTAAAGGAAGACTTGGATAATGACAAAATGGGGAAAGCTGGTGTAAAAGTCCATTTATTTGAGAAAGAGTTGAAAAAGAAACAAAGCAATTGTTAAGTCAACTTAAAGGATTTTAAAGAGTGCTGCTTAGACATTTCTTGTGAGCTGTTTTCCCCATGAGTCAGTTGCCAGGGCCTCTCAGCTCTGCAAGAGAAGAGAAAATGAAGTTAGCAGTTTCTCCAGTTATAGGAGAACTGACTGATTCAGGATACCCAAACTGAAAAGAGATGAATTTGTAGGCCAGAATGCCATTTAATTAATTATTAAGGGTGACTCAAGCAGGAGGACTGATTTTTCTCTGCCAAGGGCAGTACATTCACTAAAGATAGCACTTACCCAAAGTTTTTTTTTTTTGTTTTGTTTTGGTTTTTTTTTTACCTAAAAAGTTTAGAAGCAGCAAAGTTTGCTATTTCTCAAGGGATATCCCATCAAACAGTGGTAACTAATAGATTCCTTTTTTAGGGTGAGTTTTCTAACTACTTGCCAAGCCCACTTCTGAAGATTCTGGTGTGGCAGGTTTGAGGTCTTGGGGATCACTTGGGACTCTGTCTAAGAAGCCTTTCAGTTAGTGCTCCTGACCAGGCAGGTTTGGAAGACATGGCCTGCAGTTGTTCTTAGTGGCAAATCCTGGGTGGAATCCTCCCTCGTGGTCTCAGCCGGGTCTGCTGGGCTCCACCGTGCCTTTCTGAGAATAAAGCTGCCATCCCTCTGCTCAGCCATTGTCATATGTAGGAGGCCTCCCTCCCGTAAGCTCAGCATATGCTTTAATGACTCAGCGATGGAAACAACGCCATGTGGATATGTTTCTTCTCTCGGTGTGGACAGCTGAGATGAGCTTGATTGTTAAAATATGCACCTTTCCTATGTGAATTGTGTTTCATGGTAACGAAATAGTGGATGAGAGGAATTGATTCCTGGTAGAATCTCAATCAATAAATTCTGAAAGAATGATAAAAATGTGTATATCACCGTATTGCAATCCATAATAGAATAATGGATCTAGACCAGGGGTGGGCAAACTTTGACTCGAGGGCCACAATAGATTCTTAAACTGGACCGGAGGGCCGGAACAAAAGCATGGATGGAGTGTTTGTGTGAACTAATATCAATTCAAAGTAAATATTATTACATAAAGGGGTATGGTCTTTTATTTTTTTATTTCAAAAGTTTAGAACAGCCTAACGGGCGGGATCTGGCCTGTGGGCCATAGTTTACCCACAGCTGATCTAGACTGTATCATTAATGACAGCTAAAATCATCAGATCAAAACTAGGGGGAACTTTATACCGGGTGAAACAGACTGATAGCACCTGAGCCCACTGACCGGCACATCACCGGGACAGACTCTTCATGTGCATCCTGATGTGATGCAGTAGGAAATAATCATCCCTTACATATCCTTGTAAAACAGCAAATCCAACTCTAAGTAAGCCTCTAGTCCACCTGTTTATAGAAGATACAGGGAACAGAGGAATCTGTTAAACCATAGCTCATGTATGCAACCATTCAAATCCACAATAGGGGACAAGGTGCGGCCTTTCTGCTCTCCCAAGTGGGGCTGTAAACTAGCAGCTCAGAGCTTATCGGAAATGCAGATTCTTAAGCCCGCCCAAGGCCAGCTGAATCAGAATCTGCAATTTAACAAGGGATCCAGGTGATTCACATGTGCCTTCAAGTTGGAGAAGCATTGTATGAACGGTGACCCTGGTTTTTCAAATAAATGACTAGAGAAAAGCGGGAGGGAACTCTTAATTTGGTATGGGAGGGCATATGATTGCTTTTTGAGCTCACAGGTTTGAATGATAATCTTATGAATGGAAAAAGAGCTTTCAAAAGTGTGTATTAGCCCTGGCCTGTGTGACTCAGTTGGCTGGAGCATTGTCTCTTACACTGAAAGGTGGACGGTTTGACTCCTGGTTAGGAGGGCACATACCCAGGTTGCAGGTTCTATCCCCGCCTGGGAGGCTGCCTATCGATGTTTCTCTCTTATCCATGTTTCTCTCATTTTACCTCTTTAAAATCAATAAAAAAAACAAACAGCCGAAACCGGTTTGGCTCAGTGGTAGAGTGTCTGTCTGTGGACTGAAAGGTCCCGGGTTCGATTGCGGTCAAGGGCATGTACGTTGGTTGTGGGCGCATCCCCAGTTGGGGGGGGGGGTGCAAGAGGCAGCTGGTCGGTGTTTCTCTCATTGACCTTTCTAGCTCTCTCTCTCCCTTCCTCTCTTCTTTGGTGAGGGTTAAAATATATTTAAGTGTGTATTATAATCTTCACTACAGTGAAATGCAGGGCTGTGGTGAAAGACCCTTAGGTAGGAATCCTGTTAACTGCAGTGCCAGCTCAGTTGTCACATTATAATGTAATCATGCTTTAGACAATTCAGGACATTGAGTACTGTGACATCTCTACTATCCCCATAGTTGAAGAGAATACAGTTTTGTCCTACCTTTAACAGTGTTTTCAGGTGGTTTTCTCTGAACTTTCTGTTTTTTTGCTTTGACAGTCCTCTTCAGAGTCTTTGAGCCCATCCCCATTTCTAAAGGGAGGACACGGAACTTGATATCAAGGATCTTTTCTAACATTCAAATTCTAGGATTAAAGAAATAATCAATTCAAGTTTTTGTTGTTGTTAATCCTCACCTGAGGACATTTTTTTCCCATTGATTTTTAGAGAGAGAAACATCAATGTGGTGCATCAATTGGTTGCCCGCTGCATACCCCCTGACCAGGGCTGGGGATTGAGCTTGCAACCAAAGTATGTCCTTGACCAGGAATCCAGCCCACAACCCTTTTTTCCTAGGGCTATGGGTCCACTGAGCCAAATAGACCAGGGCCATTTACAAATTTAAAGTATTTAAATTTAATAGTCTGCAAGTTGAATGAAAAAGCAGTGTCCTCTCTTCATCAGTCTGACCTTTGCTTGTTCATACTTTTACATACATAAGAGATCTCGTTGCCACACCACAGAGGAGTGGAGAACATTGCAGGGGTGGGGGCAGCATCTTGAAGGAGACCCAGGGTCAGTCTCCACCCAGGGCCTGGGTGAGGTAGTTGAGATCATCGTCAAACATGACTAGATGTGAGGAGTTCAAAAATCTGGGTATCACATGCTTATTTCTTTATAGAATTTTGCCTTTTATAAGTGTTTAAGTCGGCCATGCTACTTAAGGGGTGGAGTGTATTTTGCTTTAAGATGTTGGTTTTATTTTTCATACGATCCAATAAATCTTACTCCTTAATTAGTGTCTTTCAGAGTGTCCCCACATTTCTGGTATAACTGGTTCCAATGGCGGGGAATAAAGGAAGAGGACGTGCTGCTTATACCTTCAATATTGAGGCAGTTGGATTTAGCCGAGGTGAAAGGTTACCTGATGTAGTATTGAAACCACCCCCACTATTTCCTGTAAGTACATCAACAGTGAATTCCCACAAGGTGCTTTTTCATGTTTCAGAGAAAATTAAAATTCTATATAGGAGTTGAATATATGATATCCTAAAGTATAAGAAAGTAAGAGCATGTTTCACTTACCTTTAATTTAAATATTTCTACTGTTCTTCCCTAAGCCTTTTTTAGTTTTCTGATTCCTTTCTCAAAATACAGGAAACAAAACTATATACATACATTTCCATGAATATGTTCAGTCCTTTGGGAACTAATAATTTTTTAAAAAAATTAATGTATCTTAGATTGCTGTTATTAATATGTTATATTGTTTTTTAAAATATATTTTATCGATTTTTTACAGAGAGGAAGAGAGAGGGATAGAGAGTTAGAAACATCGATAAGAGAGAATCATCGATCAGCTGCCTCTTGCACACCCCCTACTGGGGATGTGCCCTTGACTGGAATCTAACCCGGGACCTTTCAGTCTGCAGGCCGACGCTCTATCCATTGAGCCAAACCGGTTTTGGCTGATATGTTATATTATTAAAATAGTATTTTTTAAAAGCAAAGGTTTTACAGTGGTCCTCAGTTCCCATTCTACCAGACTTTGACTTAATGATTTTCTTTTCGCCTTGCATCTATAGAATTTAATTTTGCTCCCTACTCTACCATTTGGCCTTTTTTTTCCCCACTGAACTTTTTCTTTTGCTTATTTTCTATTTTATTAAAGCAAATTTAAGTTTTGTTACTGTTTCTCAAACGATAAGTGCTTCTATTACATTTAGTGTTGCTTTTTAAATCTAATGAGTATGCTGCAGGCTTAATTGGCATAATGGTTATTCCCATTCGTGTCATGCTTCTGTGTTTCCTCATTTTGGCTGCCTCCCTGTGTTGATGGAGTGGCTTTGTGTGGTCAGTGACCTCTAGGGGTCAGTAGCTCAGCTTCCCCAATCGTCATCTTTTCCTTTACCCAGCTTCATTTTTTTTCATAGCTCTTATCACTACCCAAAATTATATATTGTCTCATTAGTTTACTGATTTTGTTGTGTTTTTCTCCCCTAAAATGTAAGTTTCCTGAGGGCAAGAACTTTGACTAGTTATGATGGTATCTCCTGTTGTCTAACCATGTCTGGCTTATAGTAGGCACTCAATAAATTGTTGTAGAATTAATGAATACATTTGGAGTAAAATTTTGAAAATGTATCCTATACTTAGCTTCTGAAACCAGAAATGTTTTTTCTATATGCCTTGAGGATCTACTTTGTTATGAATATGTGGGTGTGTGTATGTAATTTTTAAAAGTTTCAGATATAGTTTCAAACTCCTGCTTTACATGCTCTGTGGGCTTACAGATTGTTCACTTCTTCAGTTTGTTCACTGTAAAATGGGAAATATTGATGATACTTCAAATGAGGTCACGGATGTTGAATATTGAGTACATCCTGGTCATAGTCACCACTTGCTAAATGACAGCTGCTACTATTTTTTTATGATGCTGCTCCAGCCAATACTACCACCACTGTGGGGGTTAATAGAAAATGAAAGCAGTTACTCTCATTTGGGCACCTTGATCTTTAAAATATGAAATCGCAGTAAACAGAATGTACAACAAAATGATTATTTTATCACTAGGAAAATTAGGGCCAATAGAAAAATTAGCCATCTTTCCTACCTCTAAAATAAGAGCAAATGGGCTAAAAGGTTAAATAGATTACAAAAACTCATCATCTTTTAAATTGATTGTAAAGCTTATTGCCTATAAAATGTAATTTTTCAATAAAACTGATACTTTCCAGAATGTTGGCAAAAGGAATATTAAAATATTTATTTAAAAAATCATTGTCTCTTAAATAGGATACAGATTATAAACCAGTGCCACTGAAAACAGGAGAGGGTGAAGATTATATGCTGGCCTTAAAACAGGAGTTGAGAGAAACTGTGAAAAGATTGCCTTATTTTATAGAAACACCCGAAGAAAAACAAGGTGTGTATTGGATTCTGATTCTGTGGTTCAGTGCAAACAGATGAAACGATGCTTTGGTTCAAGATATGTGATCATTTAATACTGACTGAATTGATTTAGGAATTATCAACTACCTTGAAAAGTGTATTTTAGGTTGATATAACAGAAAATATACATTAAAGTTTTTGATAGTTTATTTGTAGACTTACCTTTCACAATAGTTTTATGTATTCAGTAAAAATTAGAACATATTCCTTATAAAAAAAAAATTAGAAAATTTAGAACATCCTATTTTCTAAAATGATATGTGACTATATATATATATATATATTTATGATATTAATATAGCAAATTTACTTGATGTAGTTTGTAACTGGACAAATGCTGAAGGCAAAAACAAAGATGATTGCAAATATTATTGCAAATATCGACGTTTCTAGCTCTCTATCTCTCTTCCTCTCTATAAAATATCAATAAAATATATTGGAAGTCTTGTAAAGTAATACTACATGTGCTTATAATTATAAGAAGCCTTTTAGACAGGTTCATTTAATTTTTCAAAATATAACTGCTTGAAGTTATATAATGGTTTGATAAGAAAGAGATAATTATACCTAAAAAAAAAAAATACTGAACTTTTTTTATCTCAACATACTGAATTTTTTTAAACTTTCATGATTATGGTGCATACTTTTATTTCTTTGAGTTGAAAGTGGAATTAAAGCTCTCATATTAAAGATCTTTAAAAAAGTAAATCTAAATGAACTAATAACTATTCATTCTTATTAGAAAAGTAACAATGTAGGGTATATTTTAATCTTTTCAAAAATTAGTCTGTTTTGCGTGGTCGGCATGGCTAAGTGGTTGAGCCTCAACCTATGAACCAGGAGGTCAGGGTTTGATTCCTAGGCAGTGCTCATGCCCGGTTGCAGCTTGATCCCCAGTAGGGAGCATGCAGGAGGCAGCCAATCAATGATTCTCTCTCATCATTGATGTTTCTCTCTCTCTTCCTCTCTGAAATCAATAAAAATATAGTTTTTAAAAATAAGTCTTTTCTCCAGACTGCAAAACAAATCTATTTAACAAAATGTGCTTAATATTAAAGCACATGTTAATTAAAAGGTATATTAAGAACATAATTTCATTTCTGGTTTCTGGGAGGTTTGTACCTGGATAAAGAGGCTCTTTATTTTTTTATTTTTTAAAGACTCTTTAACTTTGATAACTGCACAATAAAATATTTGAAAATATAAGGAATCTTTTGCTTCTGTTTTTTAATTCAGGAGAAAATTTGTATAGAACTTTCTAAATTAATACAAATACATTCTCCTTGATATACCTCTTTCCTGATGTAATCTGTTTTTTAAAAAAACTGGTTGAAAATAATGGTTTTTAAAATATAAGCATACATATGTTTATATAGGTTAATATAATATTACACACACACACATTTGACATTTTATTAATCTAAAATACATTTGGGAATCTTAGTGATCTTATTTTTCCTGCCTTGAAACATTTTGGTGTTTCATCATTATAGATATTATTTCATCATTCATCCATTACTCCCCACTATGCTGGAAAAAAAAAAGACTAAAATATAAATAGAAGAATGATAAAATTGCATAGGATTATGCAATATTGGAATAAATCATCAATCACATCACCCTTTAGTTTTCCTATTGTGTTGCGTAAAATATTACATTAATTTTTAAGAAAATATAAAAGAGGTCTAGAGAAGACTCTTGTCTTTGTAGTTCTGTTTTTGTTTTTGCTTTTATAGAATACAATGAGAATTTAAATTTTTTCTGCTCATAATGGTAAAGAAAAAAATTTGACAAGAAGGTGTTTCCCAATTACTAGACAAATCAGAAGATGAATCCAAAGAGACAGAGTTAGCAGCTCTCTGGTTACTAATGATGAAATTGTTTATATTAACAAAATTTCAGACTGTCTTTACTTGATAATATCCTAAGTGAATTTTCTCAAACTCAAGAATCAATGAGTGAACAATATATTTTTAAGGATAAAAAGGATATATGGTATTCTCATGTAGTCAGTCTTTGAAACGCATGTATTTATATAGTTTTTGTGAAAAAATTTAGAACATCCTATTTTCTAAAATGATATGTGACTATATATATATATATATATATTTATGATATTAATATAGCAAATTTACTTGATGTAGTTTGTAACTGGACAAATGCTGAAGGCAAAAACAAAGATGATTGCAAATAAATAGATTATGCAGAAATTAAACAATTTAGTTTTTTGTTTATGTTAATTAGTGATTATAAATTTAATAATGAAAATTTTTTGTAATTATAGACCAAAGAAGATAGTTGTCTCAACAACTATCTTTTTTCAACAAAAATGTGAGCCATTGAAGTTTTTTAAAGTATTATATTTTAATGGTACAAGTATAAGAAAAATTGGAAGTAATGATAAGCTAGAACCTATTAGATATGTATTTGTAATTAGAATCATTTAGATAGTGTAAGTGTAAGAAGAATCAGAAATAATAAGTTAGTACTTACTAAAAATGCATTAGAAATCTAGAATCAGGATATTTATGAAACACATGTGTTCAGAGTTTGTGAATGACAAACCCAGAATTGACAACTGATGTACAGTTAGCTGCACTCAAAAACATTGCCATGCTATCTAATAAAAGAGTAACATACAAATTGACTGTCACACCAATATAAAGATGGCTGCCACAAGATGAGCAGTTGAGGGGGGACCCAGGCCTGCAGGGGAAGGCAGTTGGGAGGGACCAGGCCTGCAAGGGAGGGCAGTTGGGGGTGACCAGGCCTGTAGGGGTAGACAGTTAGGGGTGACCGGGCCTGCAGGGGAGGCACTTAGGGGGGACCAGGACTACAGGGGAGGGTAGTTTGGGAGGACCAGGCCTGCAGGGGAGGGAAGTTAGGGGCGACCAGGCTGGCAAGGGAGAGCAGTTAGGGGTTACTGATCCAGCAGGGGAGGGCAGTTGGGGGTGACCAGGCCAGCAGAGGAGGGCATTTAGGGGCAATCAGGTCTGCAGGGGAGCAGTTAGGCATTGGTCAGGCTGGCAGGGAGTGGTTAGGTGGTGAGCAGGCTGGCAGGCAGAAGGGTTAGGGACAATCAGACAGGTGGGCAGGCGAGTGGTTGGAGGCCAACAGTTCTTCCTAGGTTGTAACAGGGATATCCCAGATTAGAGAGGGTGCGGGCTGGGCTGAGGGACACACACTCCCAAGCAGGAATTTCATACACATAGACTCTAGTTTTAGATAAATATGCCTTCAAAACCGAGAAATAATGAATTACAAATTTGAGTTTACTTCACTTAATTTCTTATTAAAATTTCTGATAATTTTTATTCTTTTTAAATAACAGCTTTATTGATATAAAATTCACTTTTTAAATTATACAGTTCAGTGGCTTTTCGTGTAGTTATAGAATTGTGCAACCATACTACTAATTTTTATAAGTTTTTTTATCATTAAGAAAATAAACCCTGTAATCATTAGTATCACACCCCCATTCTCCATCCACTCCATGGCATCCACTAATCTGCTTTTCTTTAGTAACTTGTCTGTTCTGGATATTTCATATAAATGAAATGATATGCTTCCTTTTGTGACTGGCTTCTTTCACTTAGCATGTCTTCAGGATTTGCCCATGGTATAGAATGTATCAATGCTTCATTTTTTTAATGGCTAAGTAATATACTATTTTATGCATATACCACATTTTATTTACCCATACATCAGTTGGCAGATACTGGTATCAGCTCTCCTCTGGGGCTGGTTGAGTAATGCTGCTATGCACTTTCATGTATACATCCTTGTGTGACATAAGTCATTTCTATTGGTGGATATATATCTAGGGCAAGGGTGGGCAAACTTTTTGACTTGAGGGCCACAATAGGTTCTTAAACTGGAGTGGAGGGCCGGAACAAAAGCATGGATGGAGTGTTTGTGTGAACTAATATAAATTCAAAGTAAACATCATTACATAAAAGGGTACGGTCTTTTTGGGTTTTTTTAAATTTAATAGTTTTATTCACCCATGGGCCGTAATTTGCCCAGCCCTGATCTAGGGTCATATGTTAACTCTTTATGTAACATTTTGAGGAACTTCAAACTGTATTGCTAAATTTTGCACAGTGTTCCATCACCATCAATGTATGAGATTTTCAGTTTCTATATATCCTTGCCAGCATGTGTTATTATCTTTTTGGTCCTAGCTGTCCTACTAAGTATAAAATGGTATTTAATTGTGATATACATTTGAATTTCCCTAATAACTAATGATGTTCAATATCTTATCGTGTTTTTTTTTCCATGTATATCTTTGGTGAAATGTTATTTAAATTATTGGCCTCTTTTCATTTTGGTCCCAGTACTATCTCTTATTTGTCTGTAAATTATGTGAAAGAATTTACAAATATAAAAAATGGTTCATTGAAAGCAGGTAGTAATTGTTTTTCTAAAAGTGGATTACACTTTTTCTTTCAAAATATGGAATCTGTTTTGTAGAAAATTATAAAATGCAAATGCTGGAAATCTCTCATTTTTGCTAACTTCTCTTTATAGATGAAAAACTTGAGAGTAAGATTGATGTCAAATAGTTAAATACCTAGAAAAGCCTCGTCTCTTGGTCTCTGATCTGCTTTAGCTATCGTTAGTTATCTTTGACTGATGCCATTGTCTTAGTATTATTTGGAAGCATTTTCTTAACATAGAAAAAAAATCATTACATATTTGGGCCTTGATTTTGTGGCAAAGTGGGCAAAACAGAAGCAAGAGACACAGTTATGACTCATCCATTTTGGCACACTCAGAAGAGCCCTGCAGAGTTAGTTCTCAGTAGTTGGCATGAAGGCTTTCAGCTTGCTCATTCACAGCCCCAGCGCGTCCAACCTCGCCTGCTCCTCTCCTTTTCCTCACTCTCCTCCCCAGCGGGTTGTGAAAAGTAGCTCATGGAGAAGCCTCACTGAATGTGTTGGAAGTGAGCAAACAGCCCTCCATCCCTGCTGAGGTACTTAATACATCCCAGTGACACAGGGTTTACAGATTAGGAGCTGGAGACCAGTATCAGCAGAAGAAATAGAAGGTGCTGAGTCGACCTCCTTGCCCTTGTATGTAAGTGGCTTCCCGACAGGTCTTTTGGCTTTTGTGGATATTCTCAGAGATGAGTCAGGTTGTCTGATTCTTTTTTTTTAAAATATATTTTTAATTGATATTTTACAGAGAGGAAGGGAGAGAATAGAGAGCTAGAAACGTCGATGAGAGAGAAACATCGACCAGCTGCCTCTTGCACACCCCCTACCAGGGATGTGCCCGCAACCAATGTACATGCCCTTGACCGGAATCGAACCTGGGACCTTTCAGTCCGCAGACCGACGCTCTATCCACTGAGCCAAACCGGTTTCGGCTGGTTGTCTGATTCTAAGAACTATAATTAAAGTTTAGATTTCTGCTCAATTCCAGCCATTCTTACACAGCTGCTTCTTGACACTTAAATACCTAACGCTCATTGAACTCTTCAGTATGTGTTCAGGGATACATTATGTACAAATGCAGGAAACTCCCTAAATGTGAAGTGAAAGGTATCTGTGTTTTCAGTTATTTTAAAGGAATGGCTTAAATTCAGGCTTATTCTTAATTTTTCTAATGAACATTTCTAAAATTTTTTCTAGATATTGACAGATATAGTAAGAGATATATGAAGGTGTACAAAGAAGAGTGGATACCAGGTAATTATAAAACTGAGAATGTTAAAATAATATTTAATGGCTATTTTTCCTGCACCATATTTTCGTAGGAAAAATTTTCTATTTCATCATAGTAAAATAGAGTCTATCTCTTCCACAATTAATTCTTAATGCATGTCTTATAAAAACTAAGATGAAAAGATTTTTATACTGCAACAAGGAAGAGTTAAAGTATTTTTGTGGAAGTTCTTAAAATACTTTATATCTATATCTATCTATCTATATATATATATAAAAAACAATAAAAGCATAATATGCTAATTAGACTGGACATCCTTCTGGATGACCTTCCAAATGAAGCAGAGGCTGCAAGGGAAGCCCGGGTCCTTGTGCCTCATGGCAGCCAGATGGGAGTCCCGGGCCCAGGTGCCAGAGGGAAGCCTGCTGTTGCATGAATTTTGTGCACCAGGCCTCTAATATATATATATTACTACACACACACACATACTGGGACTTGGCAGACCTATTTGGGTTTCCCATTTTAATTTGCCACAATCACAGTTTTAGTCTGTAGTACCAATAGTACTCAGTTCTGTACTCCTGAGTGATTTGATAGCTTTTGAAGAAAGAACAAATCTAGTGTTAAGGGTTTTCTAAGCTAAGCTCATGGATCTTCCTTTCTTTCAAGCAGACAGACTATTTTTAGTTGTTAAGATGCATTTAAAAAAAAACCATACCCAGGAGGGTTCCCCCCACACACAACATTCATAAATTTGCATTGGATATAGATAAGGTGGAAGGGGCTGGCAAGATCTCATCCAGCTCATTTATGTTGCAGATTAAAAAAAAAAAAGAAGAAAAGTTGCCATGGAAATGAAGTGACTTGTCAGGGTGATTTGGGTAGTGCGACTAGGACACAAGTTACAGAGGCAAAAGAAGGCCCTGGCTCTCAGGGGAGGGAGGAGTACAGGTAACGTGCCTGTGAAGAAGTGGAGGGATTAGGAAAGGCACAGTGAGAGATGCTTCTGCTAGATTTATTTTTAAAGGGGATTCTATATATTGTTTTAAAAACTTTTAAATCAACAATTTATTATGGGTAACAATATCTATTTATTCCCAAAACGTTTTATGTAGAAAAATAGTCTTCTACACTTTTCTAGTTATGAAAATTTCTGTTTTTAAAGTCATTATATAAATCCTATATAATAAAAGCCTAGGATGCATGACACCCTCTCGTGACATCATCACAAGATGATCGCCACCAGATGGCCTCACGCACAGTGGAGTTGGCAGGGGAGGGAAGTTGTGGGCAATCTGCCCCAACTTTCCTCCACTCCAGGTCTGGTCCCCCCATTCCACTGCCCTCCACTGCAGGCCTGACCCCCCCCCCCCCCAACTGCCCTCCTCAGCAGTCCTGGTACCCCACAACTACCCTCCCCTGCTGACCTGGTCCCTCCCAACTGCCCTTTTCTGACAGCCTGGTCACCCCTAACTCTCCTTGCCTGGTCCCTCACAACTGCTCTCCCCTGCAGACCTGGGTCTCCCCCAACTGCCCTTTCTTGCTGGCCTGGTTTCCCCCAACTGCCCTTCTCTGCCAGCCTGGTCACCCCCAATTGCCCTCCTCTGCTGGCCTGGTCGCCCCTAACTCCCACAACTGCCCTCCCCTGCAGGCCATGTTGTGGTGGCCATCTTGTGTCTTGGTATGATGGTCAATTTGCATATTACTCTTATTAGCTAGGATTTCAAAGCTATTTTTAAAAATATATATTTTATTGACTTTTTTTTTTTTTTTTTTTTTATAGAGAGGAAGGGGGAGAGAGAGAGAGTTAGAAACATCGATGAGAGAGAATCATCGATCAGCTGCCTCTTGCACACCCCTTACTGGGGATGTGCCCGCAACCAAGGTACATGCCCTTGATGGGAATCAAACCTGGGATCTTTCAGTCCGCAGGCCGACGTTCTATCCACTGAGCCAAACTGGTTTCGGCTCAAAGCTATTTTAATGAACACTTTTTCTTCATGGGAGAAAATACATTATTGTGATATTTTGATGCCCATGCTAAATTTGTACAATTTGATATTAAGAAATTTTATTTTCATTGCTTGAGCAACTGTTGTATTTTTGAAATAATTATGTCCAGTACCATTAATTTGTAGAAAGAACTGCAATTTTTATATTTCTTTTTTTGTACATACAGATTGGAGAAGACTCCCAAGAGAGATGATGCCAAGGAAAAAGTTTAAAAAAGGTATATTGACTAAAATAATAATCCAGGTAGGAAAAGGTTATTGCTTAAATTCTATCTAATATGAAATGGTCAATCTGAAGCTACACTTAGTGTTCTGAATGCTTTTTGTTTTTTTAAATAGATGGACATTTTTATTATTTTGCTAAAGCTCTTTTTTGTTTTATTTTCTTAAATGATGGAATTTGATGAGATAGGAAAGACTTTTCAATTATGTAGATAATTTTATTTGAAAATTTGTAAATGGTTATATTGCCTGATTTTTCATTCTTTAGTTGAGACATTTGGAATTTGTAAAATTTGGGGATTGGTAGAATAGAACTTTATGTACATAATATACCAAAGTGAAAGTTACCGTTGTGTTGCTTTCATAATTCCTTTGAGTAATTAATTGTTGAGAATCTACTTTTGCTAGACACTGCTAAGAGTAATAAAATAGGGAGCGAAGTGGGAATAATCCTTGCCCTAATGGAGCTTACATTAGTCACAGCATTAAAAACAAAAACCACGGTCCTCATTGAGAGGTCAGGGAAAGCTTTTTGAGGAGATGGAATTGGACTCCAGGTTCAAGAATGAGTAGGAGTTTACTAAGATGAGGTTGGGGGAGGGATTTGGAGAAAGATCTGGTTTGAGAATGAAAATCATAAGTTAAATCAAAGGTAGTATTTAAGGGTTTGGATCTTTTGTTTTTTTGTTTTGTTTTTTATTTTTTTAAAATATTTTATTGATTTTTTACAGAGAGGAAGGGAGAGGGATAGAGAGTTAGAAACATCGATGAGAGAGAAACATCGATTCAGCTGCCTCCTACACACCCCCTGCTGGGGATGTGCCCGCAACCAAGGTACATGCCCTTAACCGTAATCGAACCCAGGGCCCTTCAGTCTGCAGGCCAATGCTCTATCCACTGAGCCAAACCGGTTTTGGCTGTTTTGTTTTTTAGCTATAAAAATAGCAACATTGAATATGTTGTTGGATACAGGAGGGATGGACCTCAAAGGGAGGTTGTAGTCATCAGAATAGATATTGTAATTGAGACTATGAAAAAGAATGAGATTGTCTAGAGTGAAATTAAAGAACTTGGGCTGAAGCCCAATGGCTGGTAGAGGAAACTGGTCCAGTAAAAAAAGGGAGATAGAAAGAGAGAAAAGGAAGTTTGAGGAGTAACAGAGAGTGGAGTTACAGAAGAGTGTTCAGAGGTGAAGAGTATTTTAGGATGTGGGCAACCATGCTGAGGAACGGTGGACAATGCTGCTGAGAGGTGTATAAAGATTGGAAAAGATAAATTAATTTTTGGCATGTTGATTATTGCTGACTTCAGTGAGAGCTTTTTTTTTTTTTTTTTTAATATATTTTATTGATATTTTACAGAGAGGAAGGGAGAGAGATAGAGAGCCAGAAACGTCGATGAGAGAGAAACATCGACCAGCTGCCTCTTGCACACCCCCCACCGGGGATGTGCCCGCAGCCAATGTACATGCCCTTGTCTGGAATCGAACCCGGGACCTTTCAGTCCGCAGACCGATGCTCTACCACTGAACCAAACCGGTTTCGGCCAGTGAGAGCTTTTTAAAACATTTGTAGAGGTAAAATTCATCAGATGAGAATGGGTTAAACATTGGAATGGGAGTTTAAGAAACGGAGACAGCATAGAGTAGTCTAGAAAATTTTGCTAAAAAAAATGAAGAGAGAAAAAGGGAATTGCCAGAGAGTTTAAGAGCAATGGGGCTAGTAACTAAGAGAAGAAATTCCACTCTACACCCTTTATTTTTGCATGCCCTGTTTATGTTTTTTAATAGACTTTTTTAAAGAGCAGTTTTAGATTCACAGCAAAAATGAGCAGAAAATACAGATTTCCCATATTTTCTCTGCTCCACAAACACTCATAGCCACATTACCAACATCTCCCACCTTTGTTATAGTTGAACTTACATTCACACATCATTATCATAATTTACCTTTAGGTTCTCGCTTGGTGTTTTACATTCTATGGGTTTGGACAAATATAAATATATGACATGCATTCACCATTCTACTATCAAACAGAATAGTTTCAATGCCCTAAAAATCCTCTGTACTCTGCCTATTCATCCCCCTTCTTAAACCCTGGCAACTACTATTTTTTCCACTGACTCCATAGTTTTACCTTTTCCAGAATATCATGTAGTTGGAATTATATAGTATATAGCCTTTCATACTGGCTTTTTTCATTTAGTAATATGCAGTTAAGTGTCCTCCGTGATTTCTTATAGCTGATAGCTCATTTATTTATAGTGTTGAATAATCTTCCATTGTCTAGTTCAGGAGTAGGGAAGCTTCTTTTCCTGCCAGGGTCCATTTATGTATTTGTAACACCATTCGTAGGCCATACAAAATTATCAATTTAAAAATCAGCCTGTTATATTTGGTCAAAAATGTAATTAACTCCCCCCTAATACCTTGGCAGGGCCAGACCAAATGATTTCGCCAGCTGTCTACAGCCCCTGGGCTGGATGTTCCCTATCCCCGGTCTAGTTGTACTGTTGTGTTTTTATCCATTCATCTACCGAAGGGAATCCTGGTTGTTCCAAGTGTGTGCAGTTATGAATAAAGCTTCTGTATACATCCATTTTTGTGTGGATATAAGTTTTCAACTCCTTTGAATAAATACCAAGGAGCATGATTGCTGGGTTCCATGGTTAAGGAAGGTTTAGTTTTGTAAGGAAACACTGAGCTGTCTTTCAGAGCGGCTGTACCATTTTACATTCCCAGCAGCAATGAATGGGAGTTGCTGTTGCCAGCATTTCGTGTTTTCAGTGGTCTAGACGTTTACTATTGTCTTGTTTTAATTTTCCTTGACAACGTAGGATATGGAACACCTTTTTATATGCTTTCTTTCCGTTTGTGTATCTTGCTCAGCAAGATGTCTGTTAAGGTCTTTGGCCCATTTTTTAATTAGGTTTTTGTATTCTTATTATTGACTCTTAAGAGTTTCTGGCTTATTTTGGATAACAATCTGTAGGAAAACACACTCCTGTATTTTCCTCCTTCACCCTCATACTAATACCAATCACACTGTTCCTGACACCAAGCAAATCTCTGCAGCAGCAACTGGCTGTCTTGCAATTCAATTCAATTCTGACAGAAACGGGAGTTAGCACAGACCCCACAGGTTAAAGGCTCAGTCCCCCGAGTCTGCTTCCCACTTCAGGTGCCAATCATGAGTAGTAGGTTCCCAGGTTACCCAGACTTCTCTCTGACTTGGATATAAATCAGATGTCCCCATGACTACTCCTTACATTTGATTTACCAGAATAGCATGTATTGGGCCAAAGATGGAAAAATAATTCATGTTAATATTTTTGGGTTAAAATAGTCTTTTAACAGATTTTGGTAATTTGACAGTTCTCCCCCATTTATACATGTATGGATTAGGCATTATAGAGAGTGAGAATAATAAGTAGCAAAAGATTCTGAGTAGATTTGAACATACAGTTTACTTTCTTGGTTAAGAAATTAGTCATTTTAATAAGTTCATTCACCTGATCCTGTTCATTAGTATGCATTTAGCAGTCTTATGTGTTATGAAATTTAAATAATTTAATAAAAGTACCTTAAAGAAAAAGTCTTAATGGTATGAATAAATTACATTTTTAGCTATTGTTATCTCGCATCTATATTATAATATGCTAGAGGCTCAGTACACGGAATTCATGCACTGGTTGGATCCCTAGGCCTGGCCTGTGATCAGGGCCCATTGGGGCCTTCTGGCTGCTGGTCAGGGCCTTCCTTCATTCTGCGTTGCCCCCTGGTGGCCAGTGCATGTAATAGCGATCGATAGAACCCGGTCTCTTGTTTGAACTCCCGAGGGGACACTTTGCATGTTAGCCTTTATTTATATATATATAGATATTGAGACCTTGTTCATTTATGATACTATGTATTTATGTGCTACAGTTCAAATTAAACAAACTTTGCCCGCAACGGGAACCAGGAAAGTTACCCATTATTAAATCTAACCATTGCTTTGTTCAAGCAAAACTTCAATGATATATACATTTGGGAATTCTGAGTTTGGTAATTCCCAAGGGGCAATTTGGAATAACCCAGTAAGTTATAATTCTAGTATGAATTATAATTCTGCGGAAAGAAATGTAATACTTTTTTTTTTTAATCACAATGACAATTTTGTAGTATATTATGATGCTTTGGTAACTGATTGGCAGGAGCTGTGTGTAAAATAATTCTCTAGTCCCTGCAGTTTCAGAACAGCCTAAAATGCAATATTTTTATATGGCTTAGAACAATATCCCAATAACACATTTTATTTATATTGCTTTTAAATTTCAAATACCTATAATACATATGTTCACATTAACCATTTTAATCTTCATTCCAAATATAGTGCTATGCTGCACTGAATATAACCTCTTTCTCATCTCTTTAACCATTGGCAAATGCATATTTCTTCTGCACTTATTTTTTATTTTCCAAACTTGATAAAATTGCCCTAATTAAAGTAAAATACACCGATCAGTGAACAGGAAGCCAATGCAACTGATATATTTGTGAGAGCTTTTCACTGGTCCTGTAATGACTCTTTTGGAGGTAATATTTTAGCAGCTTTGACCTGAATGGCATTAATTGCCAATACAGATTCTCAGTACTAGTAAAAAGATATCTAGTTGCAGTCTTAGAAAATATCCTACTTATCATGGAAAATTGGTGAGGTGTGTTGACTTTTTGTTTTGTTTTATTTTGTTTATTCTTTAAGAAAATCAATTCAGTCTGCAAATTATGTGATTGCCCGGTATGGCATACCACTATGTTAGGCAGCATGTTAGACGGCAAAGAGATATAATATACCATTGCTATTAGTATTTACCAGTAAAAATGTGTTAACAATGGTTTTACTTCGACAGGTCCCAAACCCAAAAAGGTGAACGACGCTGGCAAAGCCACTTCACCCACTAATACTGCAGATGTACTGAAAACAATTGAGGTAAAGTTTCCTTCTTGTTATAAGAATGAACTGAAAAAATTGTCATGCCGCCTCTGCCTTCTTCAGCCTTTTCACCTTTTCTGACGTTTTAATAACATGTGGAATTGACAGATGCGAGCCCAGCACACAGGTAACCCGGGAGGTCTGGCATCGTTGGCTGGGAGCTGAGGGACACCCTTCTCTCCTTCTCTGCTCCCCGCCTGTCAGCTTGCCTCCCCTTCTGTCACCTGCCTTCTTTTCCGCTCTGTTGCTGTTTTTCCCTTGCATTTGAATTATGCATGGGAAAGAAATGAGTTACATACCTCACACGTATTTCTTTTAAAAACCTTTCAGTTTTTCTCCTATTGTTGTATCTGTACTTTTTTAAAAATACTTTTCTTCTGTCTCATGTTAATTGTAGAAGATTATATTGAGGGGAAGCCATAACTTACGGAACTTATTTTTATATTTTAAGACCTAAAAGATATAAAGTTCAGAAGTTTAATTAACTGAAAATTTTCCCACCCATTCTGTTCCTCCATTGTAGATAATCAATGTTACAAGTTTCTTATATATCCTTCCAGAAATATTTTATGCATGGCAAACACAACTTTTTTCTTTAATTACAAAAGGTAACACATACCCTCTTGTATTTTCATTTTACCATTTAAAATATCTTCAAGATAGTTCCAGGTCAGTCTGTATAGACCAGGCTCTTTGTTGTTGTTGTATGTCAAGTGTGTCATTTCACATATGTAAGGTGGATTTCTAGAAGTGGATTTGTTGGGTTGGTTGTTATATGTATTGTATTATATGGATTAATATTAACAGATCACTGTTCATGAAGGGCATGCCAATTTATTGTATCATGCAGGTAATACCTTGCATTGATGGTGATGATAAGAATGATGATAATGAGCCGAAACCGGTTTGGCTCAGTGGTAGAGCGTCGGTCTGTGGACTGAAAGGTCCCAGGTTCGATTCCGGTCAAGGGCATGTACCTTGGTTGCGGACACATCCCCAGTGGGGGGTGTGCAGGAGGCGGCTGGTCGATGTTTCTCTCTCATCGATGTTTCCAGCTCTCTATCTTTCTCCCTCTTCTCTGTAAAAAAATCAATAAAATGTTTTTATAAAAAAAAAAAAAAAAGAATGATGATAACAATAGCCACCAGCACTTATTGAAAACTTATTATTTACCAGGCTCTCTGATGATTTATAGTCATTATGTCCTTAAGACTTCATTACAATAGGCGATATTATTGTTCCTTCCAGGTGAGATACTTGCCTGGGCAAGCTGGCTAGCTACATGGTAACAGAAACTCATATTCTTGACATTTTATTTTGACTAGTGCTTGAGCTAGAGAAAACATGGGTGAAAATAAAACCCAGAGGAATAGTGTTGGACGAATAGCATTAACTGTCAGGTTTAACTGTAGTGAACCGGTGGATGGGGTTACAGACCTACCCAACTTGTATTGATTGAACACAGATTCTGACTGTTCGTAAGGCTTCCTGGAAATGAGTTGCTAAGCTGGCATGTGCTATGAGGAAGATTGATTTGGATCTCTGAATGCGGTTTCTCATCAGGACAAATTGTTTTCTTAGTCCCTGCATTGGAACACCTTTTCCAGTACAAACATTGTTAAAACTGGAGTTTCGACTCCAATGAGCAGTTTTAATAGAGCAAAATTAGCTTCCAAATGACTCTGTTACTGTTCATTTTTTCAACAAAAGCAGTTGCAAGTCTTATTTTAATAAAACTGCTGTGGATGGAGAGGGAGTGACATACACTCAGATTGCATCATTAATGTGTGAATCACCAGACGCCAGTAAACTAATCTTTGAGCTTCCTATTTGGCATGACACAGAGAGAACTATACTAGTAATAGGGTGGTCATTTAATATTTAAACTAGAACTGTTTTCTGTCTGTAAATTAAATGTTTTCAAAGTGTTTTCTCGTTATATTATTCACATTCTTACATACATATGTAAAGTAGTAGGCTAAATAGTTAAATTTCATAGAAGAGAAAATGGAATCTATTATGTAGATGAACCAAAACTATTAGCTTACTGTAAAAAAAAAAAATGAAGTAATGAGATAATGTGTGCAGCACTTAGATCATTTTTTAAATTCCATAAATCTGCTATTGGTTAACTCATCGGGTATTTTATGGGTTTCATTTAGGTCTGTGTCATAGAAATAAAGTTAAAGCTATTTATTTAAAGGTATTTGAGCCCAGCCTGTGTTGCTCAGTGGTTGAGTGTTGTTGACCCATGAACCAGTAGATCACGGTTCAAATCCTGGTCTAGGCACATGCCAGGTTGGCGAGTCCAATCCCCAGTAGGGGGTGTGCAGAAGGTAGCCAATCAGTGATTCTCATCATTGATGTTTCTATATGTTTTTATTTCTCCCTGTCCCTTCCTCTCTCTGAAATCAATGGAAACATTTTTTTTTTTAATTAAAGGTATTTGAGGTGGCAATAATGGATATAAAGTATGGAATGAATTTTATATTTCTGTATAACTAGTTTAAATAATTTCCTTGCTAATTATGAAATAACTAATAGCATGATTTTTCAAGTGCAGTACATATTGTGCATGTAGTTAAATACAATGCCCTTTTAACTACACAAATTTATGGTTTTCTTAAAACAAAATTTAAAAATCCATATATTAATTAATATTAACATAGCATCATTGTGTGTGTGTGTGTGTGTGTTTTGTCCATTGAGGCATTGTGTTTGCATGTATGTATTACATCTCTAGAATAATAATTCCAGGACTTGCCCTCCTGTATGTTTTCGTTTCCTTCATGGCCCGTGTTGCGCACTGAGGTTGTCAGTACAATGAAAGCAAACCGATAGGATGGGAGCAGATTATTCTCCCATTTTTCTAGATCTTTTGAGTTGCACATCAAATCTAGGGCTGATTACTCCACACTTGTTCAACCTGCCTGTGAGTTTACAGTGTATTTCCAAGCTCTGTGGTCATCAATAATTTCAAATTTGCCAATGTGACCATGCTTCATCATCACCATTAGAAACCAGATGACTTTGTAGCATGGCCTAAGAACCTGGAGTTTGCCTTCTTTTTGGCATTATTCATAATCCTGAGAGCATCAGCCAGGACATTCATGTACACCATTATGGTGGCATGGAAAGATGGCAGAAAGAGATGTTTGTGTGTGTGTTTATAGACACTTTAAAATACCCATAATTAAGATTTTGTTTACTTGCATTTCTCCAGAGGATTGCCACTCATAAAACTTGCGCACATTCTATTGTAGTAATAAGTTACATAAGGCAAGATGGATCAGTATGAAGATAAGAGGTCTTTTTTGTTCCGAGTGGAGTCAAGTGACAGGAAAGTAGAGTTTGAATTTTGATGAGAAACTGAGTTTATCTGATGTAGGTTTTTTGTTGCCTTTGATTCCCTTAAATTTAAATTTGAATGTAATAAAGACATTTCTAAAAATAAATATTTACAAACCAGTAATGGAATAAGTAAGTTATAGTCGCTCCAAATGTAAAATTTGTTTTTATCTCTGTGTCTACTCTACTAAGCAAATATAATAGAATGGAGTATTTGCAAATTTATGAATTAGTGTTATGATTACTGTTTAAGAATATTCACATCTTAATGATCTTATGCCTTAATTATGAATATTAATATGTGAAATTATTGCTGTACCCACCTCCTAGAAAGTTTGTGAAATCCTATCACTTGTACAAATTAAGTGTAGAACATTTTAGTGATCAAATAATGACAATAATGAAAACAGCTAATTTTTTTATTAAATAGAAGAATATTGTTGGTCTTCATAATAGAGTATGGGGATTTGTTAAAGTTATGAGGTGATAGCATAATGATTTTAACAGAGTGGTTAAGTAGAATCATCAGGCAATCAAAGTTTTCTAACTCTGTATCTCTCTTTTGCCTCCTCTGACAGAGTTGTTAATAAGTGCTTATGTTGACCTGAGTTGAGTTAATCTTTCTTTTTTTCTAATTAAGAAGCAAAATTCCTGGAAAATGGGAAGTAAATAATGAAGAAAAGAAACAAAAAGACATAGATAATCTGCAAATAGGATAACTCACCCCAAAACGACTTGATACTGTTTTAAATAATGTCACTTATAAACTAAAATGTAGACATTTGGAAATAGCACGGTACCATTCCCTTTTGTCCTTCTATGTTAGAAGGAAACAAAAGAACATTCTGAAAGTTCTCCATAAACTGAATCAGTTCAATCTTTTTGACTGAGGTATGATAAAAACCACAAAAATAAAGCACTGTGTATAGAGCTGATCCCCCGGCCTCACCTGGAACCCAGTTATGAAGTAATGAAATAAAAGAAAACTCTACTGTCATGATAAGACAGCCAGTTCCTCCTTTCTTGGATTAACTCACAATTTCCTGTATGGTGCCCAGGTGTTGGTAAGGGAGGATTAGAATAAGGTGATAGGTAACTGCTCTCTTTGGGCTGAGCAGGGATGTCAAAGTCTGGTGGTTTACAAGGAAATTTAATGAAGTTCCTTTTTAACAGGAATTGGAAAAGAGAGGTGATGGTGAAAAATCAGATGAGGAAAATGAAGAGAAAGAAGGAAGCAAGGAGAAAAGTAAGGAAGACGAGGAGGAGGAGGAAGATGATGCTGCGGAACAAGAGGAATATGATGAAGAAGAGCAAGAAGAGGTAATGTCTGTTTTGTGAGGATAACAATGGAATTAAGATGAAGAATTGTCCAATAAGGAGCCATATATATGGAACAGGTTAAAATGCACACCAAGGTGATGGGAATCAGGGACATATTTTTATCATTGCCATCAATTCCTTTTTCTCAAGAGAATTTTTATAGCATTGTTGTTATAATGATGCCACATTGAATGTAGGAGTTAAAAATAAAAGGATAGGCAACTTTGTAAGTGGAAGTCTACCAGTTAAGGAAATTGATGATTGATTTAATTAAAATGTATTGACATAAGATTTTAAATCAGCAGTTAGGGGCTTAGTCGTGTAGGTCTGTCTGAGCAGGAAATGCCTATATCACAAAGTGCATCTAGACACTAGGGAAACATTTTATAATCCAACCTCAGATATCTGACTGAGGTAGGAGCCAGTGTTTTGGAGTTTAGATTTCCAACTTTGAGAAATGACATGTTTCAAAATAAGCTGGAATCATTCCAGATATTTTTGAGCAGGGTCATTTTGTTGGTTGTGCTGCGCTGGGACCTGTAGAGACCTCAGGCAGTAACCCTCGGCTGAGAGTTTCTTCTCCTTCCCAGTGGCCTTTGTCTTCACTCCATTTCAGCTTCTCACACCACACTGAGTCTTCACCTGAAACTCTTCCAACTATGAAATCTTTTATTATTTGCTTTAATTATTTTGCATTAAATTTCATATTTATTTGAAACTTATATTTGTGTAAAAGAGATATGGATCTATTTTTTTACTTGTTTCCAGATATCTAGCCAGCTGGGAACCTCAGTTATGAAATAATTTGCTTTCTTTATTGATTTGAAATTCTCCTTGATCAACTGTTAGATTCCCTCACCTACTTAGAGATTTTTCTGGACTCTATTCCATTGTTCTATTGTGGAACTATCAGTGTCCTAATGACTAAAATCTAGTATTTTTAGGTATGGTACCCCTTTTCAGGATTTTTCTGAGTATTGTTTGTTTATTCTTCCAGATAAATTTTAACTCTAAACATTTTTAAATTAAACATGTCACATTTGTCTCCAGTTTTCTTTCCAGATCATTCACTTTATTTCTGAACTGATATGATTAAAACTACCAAACCCTCTGACCCTCTGTCTCTCTGCTTTATTGGTTCCCTGTCTTTATTTCCTTCCCTAAGGAGCCTTTGCTCACCCTTCAATGTCTTTGTTGCTATTGTTCTTATCTTGGTCTCCAGCACATACTTAAGACCAAAGCAAGCTTGATCAGTTGCATTTTCTCCCTCTTTTTCCTTCCAAATCTGCCTGTTGAACTTTTCTGAAGAATCACAAAAACTGATGCTCTCCTTGAAAAACAAAACAAAAAACACATTAGTCCCATTTGGCTGCCGAACACATTTTCTGTTTCTCTTGTCAAGTCAGCTCTCCATTGCAAGTATTTTTGATCATCTTTCTTCTTAATCCCTCTTCTTGACTACCTTTTCTTTCACTTTTAGCAGATATAGCATCCACCTTCATACAGAAAATAAAATCATCAAGAGAAAACTGTTTATTTCATTTCCTCTGCCTTCAAACTAGCTATCTTCCCTCCTCCTCCTCTTTTTTATCAATGGAAAAAGAGAAATGCACTTCACCCTGTTGAAGGCTAATTGTCCTGCCCTTTATTGAGACCTTACGCCTATGCCATTTCCCTCTCCATAATTTCACCCTCTCAGCCATGCCATGCCTCCTCCATACATTGGCTTCAGGCTTCAGCCGGTTTCCAAATATTGTTGAATTACTTGGCACTAGTGAAGCCAACCCAACTTCCTGGAAATGGTAAGGGTCTTAGCCAGATACAGAAACTTACAGAATTTAGGAAAGACAAAGTAATGACAAATTACCTTTCTTGCATTATTTATATAAATTTATATATATAAAATTCCACCATGGAGATACTAAAATGATATCCAGGAGACTTTCTTTTGGGAATAGCTCCTGTTTCTTACTGTCATAATTCATACTGTAGAGAGGAGAGATGTGGACATTAATTTTTTTAGTGTGGCTGATTTCAATCACGTGCAAAAATCTGATGACTTAAAACAATAGCCCAGCTTTAACAATGCTCAATGTATTATTGATCTTTCGGTCATTCGCCCACCCAGTCCGTTCCTGTTCCCCCACTTCAAAACCCATCTGTCTTGGATTATTATAAAGCAAGTCCTAGGCATTATATCATTTGATCCATATATAGCTCAGAATGTACTCAAAAATAAGACCTCTTTAACAATGTTACAGTATCAGTATTATTCCTAACATGTAAATATAATTCCTTAGTATCAAATATTAATCCATTGAAGTGTTGTATAATATAGTCATGCATCACTTTTATACTCAGACATAAGTTACTGTTTTTTTTTTTTTGAATTGCTCACAGTATTACAAATGTCTCCCATTTTCTCTCTTTTTGCCTCCCTCCATCCAACCCTACCCCAGGCCTTCCCCATGCTATTGTCTGTTTCCATGGATTATGCATATATGCATATGTGATTTTTGGTTAATTTCTTCCTTTCTCCTCACACACTCCCAACCCCATGGAGATCTGTAATTCTGTCCATGCATCCATACCCCTGGAGCTATTGTGTTCCTTAGTTTATTTTGTTCCTTAGATTCCACATATAAGTGAGACCATGCGATAGTTGACTTTTTCTAACTAGCTCAGCATAATCATTTCCAGGTCCATTCATGCTGACTCAATATAAGAGCCCCTTTTTTACAGCTGCATAGTATTCCATTGTGTAAATTTAATACAGGTTTTTTTATATCCACTCATTTACTGATGGGCACTTGGCTGTTTCCAAATCTTAGCTATTGTACATAATGCTGCTATGAACATAAGTGCATATACTTTTCTGATTGGTGTTTCAGGATTCTTATGATATATTCCCAGAAGTGGGATCATTGGGGTCAAATGGCAGTTCCATAAGTGTCTAAATAAGTGCTCAGTGTTTTAGCTAACCATATATCACCCCACTGAGGTTTAATGAATTAAATGTGTCATCCTACTAAAGTGTAATAGGCATCCCCTTCATGTTCTCTTAGCTAGTTGATGCCTGAGAACATAGGAGGTGGTGGTATGAAGAAAGCAGCACAGGTAGACCCAAGTGAAAGCTAATGTGTTTTTTAAGCAGATGGCATAGCAGAGAGTCCTTCTAAAGCCTGATGTATTTTATTACCTAAACTAAAGGCCCGGTGCATGAAATTCATACACTTGTGGGGATGCCTCAGCCCAGCCTGTGCCCTCTTGCAGTCTGGGAGCCATTGGGGGATGTCTGACTGCTGGCTTAGGCCCACTCCCTGGGGGAAGCAGGCCTAAGCTGGCAGTCAGACATCATTAGTGCTGCTGTGGAGACGTGAGGAGCTCCTGCTCTGCTGCTGTGCTTGCCAGCTGTGAGCCCAGCTCAGGGCTTCTAGCTGAGTGCACGCCCCCTGTGGGAGCGCAGTGACCACCAGGGGGCAGCTCCTGCATTGAGCATCTGCCCTCTGGTGGTCAGTGCACCTGGTTATTCTATCATATGGTCGATTTGCATATTAGATTTTTATTATATAGGATTTGGTATTTGTAAATTTAAAGAAATAGCCTACATGTGTTTCTTAATAATAATATTACTCATTAATTTTAATGTTTACTGAGGACTCTATCATTTCTCTTAGGAAAATGACTACATTAATTCATACTTTGACAATGGAGATGATTTTATCGTAGACAGTGATGACAACATGGATGAAGCAACCTATTAGCCATGAAGTTTCCCCAAAAATATTTCTATGATATAACTTATGAACATTTGGACAGATTTATTTCCTTATTTCTGATAAGGAATGAGTAAGTATTTTTGTTTCTGTTTTGTTGACAATATTTGTTACCAAAATATTCGGAACCATTTTAAGTTTACACACTAGTTATTTTACCAGTTAGTCTCTGACACTGACATTCCTTTTCCGTACCTCTTTATACCTCTTAAGTATTCAAGTGAAAATTTTATTTTTGGTATTATTTGAATTAGAATATGCCTAAAGAGTTTTTGCATCTTTTAATCTGCATATTCATACTTGAACAAATTACTCTTTTTTAACTGCTTGCTGATCTTTTATAAAACTATTACTTGTCATCACAATGGATTTCTGTAACCTGAAAGTTGATTTAATACTGCACATGGAGCACTTTAGAAACAAAGAAACTTGAAAATAATTTTACTTTTTACTTTTACATGGTATGTTCTATGCTGCTGTATGATGACTACATAAACCTACCTGAGTTCTTAAAATTGCATATGAGATTAGAAGTTTGTGATAAAAAATATACACAGAGAAAAATATCAGTCAGAGCTATATAATTTTTTTAGAATATATTTTATTGATTTTTTTACAGAGAGGAAGGGAGAGGGATAGAAACATCAATGAGACATATCTATCAGCTGCCTCCTGCACACTCCCCACTGGGGATGTGCCTGCAACCAAGGTACATGCCCTTGACCAGAATCGAACTGGGACTCTTCAGTCCGCAGGCTGGTGCTTTGTCCACTGAGCCAAACCGGTTAGGGCGAGCTATATGAATTTTCTAGCTTACATCTCAGCCAATGCAAAGACTTGGGAGGAATATTAAAAATACTTGGTAACTTCATACCACACATTATGTGAAGTAATCATCATCTCACTGTAATAAGTTTGATATTTCAAATAATTTGGCTTATGAAAAATTAGACATTTAAATTTGTACTTTATAAAAGTGTGAGGTAAATTCTAGTCACATAAATCTCACTGCATAATGCATGTGTGCAACCTTCGAGGCATGATGGCCTCTTATATTTCAAAGGACTTTATAGCCATCCAATTGGTTTATATAAAGTGCAGAATAAAACTCAGGTCACTTCGAAACTAAGATTAACCTTTTTTGTCTTAATTAAAAACTAGCTCCCCTGACATTTTATATTGGGAATGGGAGAAATACCTAAAAACCTTAGCCTCTAAAGACTCACAAATGCCAAAGATTTTGAAAGGAAGTCATATTATATATTTCAAAAATTATTTATTAGTATTACTTACCAAAAGAAATGTTTATTTGTCCCTTTTGGGAAGGTATCACCTGAGAATTGGAGCCCTAGACTCTATTTCTTCCCCTAGAAAACTTAACCTTGAAATTGAGTTTGGTTTCCTATAAAAACTGTTTAAAGACCAATCAAAATTTACGATATGTACCCATTCTCTTAATATCTAGAAATAATCTTTTCTTTACTTAAATGTGTCTGGCCCTCTAAAAAATTATAGCTTGTAAAGTGATAGAAAACACTGTTTTGAAAAACAAACATGTTTTCCTCACAAAATATATTGTAATCTGACTTGCCCATCTTGTGTTCTGGTGGGGAAATTTTATATTGTCTTATGCCATTTTGTAAAATGGCTTTCTCAGGAAAAAGATCCCCTTCGATTGTAATACTTCCTCAGATAATTCAAGATGGATGAGGGCCGTTATTAGTTCAGTGCCTATGTTATTTATACGTGAAACATTCCTTTAAAGAAACTTACAAAAAATGTTAAATGGGAAACATGAAGTCTACTTTAAAGCAGCAATTGATTGTACTTAGAGTAAAACCTCACTTAAAGTTTTTTTGTTTTTTTTTTAATATATTTTAATGATTTCTTACAGAGAGGGAGAGGGACAGAGAGTCAGAAACATCAATGAGAGAGAAACATCAATCAGCTGCCTCCTGCACACCATCCCCCCCAACTGGGGACGTGCCCACAACCAAGGTACATGTCCCTGACCGGCATGAATCCATGAATCCGGGACCCTTCAGTCCGCAGGCCAAGGCTCCATCCACGGAGCCAAACCAGTCAGGGCCTCACTTAAAGTTTTAGTTGTAATGGGCCATCATTTAGGATTAATACTAAACATAGCTGTTTTATTCTCTCACTTCCTTAGTATCTTAACCTAATGTCATTTCATTTATAAAGCTTATCTCTGTGCTTCTGTTTGCTTGCTTTGTTGTAAATCTACAGATAACTGCTTGAATTGGGCAGATGCACCAAAGACAGTGTTTTTCCCTCCAGCTTTCATCTGTCTTCAACATTTCAGCCCTGCAGGTGGTACCACAGCCCTGGGGCAGGTGTTTGCTTTGGGAAGCCCCAGTCTTCTCCCCTGAGTGCAGTGTCTGTCTCCTTTGGAATAGTCGAGAACAGGCAGAATGTCTGCAAGTTCCTTTGCCAGCATGAATCTTGTTTTTATAGCTTAAAATGTCAGAGACTGACGTTATTCCCTAGGAAGGTAAACTTTAATGCAGAGATAGTATCTTGTACATAAGAGTACTTGTTGGTGAGGTGTCTTTAAAATTGCTAACAATATTGTTTTGTTGCTTTTAGGACTTATTTTCCTGTATTTGTTTACATATTAAATTCATACAAAATTGTGTCCTGTTTTATTTTGAATCTACTTAAATATATTTGATAGGGAAAGCTAATTTGTTAATACGGATTATACCTGGTAAAGTAACTGCATAGTAGGCAGGGATGCCAGTATCAAATATTCTTGCACAAATCAACTGGGAACTCAAGGTAATTACAGTCATGATAAACTAAGAGATTTGGCATCATGGACTGATGAACACTGTATATAAGAGACTGCTAACAAATTCAGAGGATATTAATCTTCCTTCCCCACTACCTCAAATGTAGTGTCAGTGGCTTACCCTTAATATGGGTAGAAGTTCTGGAGTTAGTAAAAACTTTCTTTTTTATATAAAAAAAAGATGTAATTAGTTTTAAGAGCAAGATGATAGTAAAAATGGTAAAAGGATTACATAAATTCCTCCATTAAATAAAACTACAAAGAACTTCAATTCTTTTGCTAATGTAGTTTTTTAAAAACTTAAGTAGGTTTGTTTCATAATAAAATTTGCACATAAGTAGAGCACATTATTATATGATTGATCTACAACTTGCTAAGTTCTTAACCGTGCTTTGTGAGGTCTTCTTCCCTTAGATCTAGGATCCCTCAAAGAACATTCAGCTGAAATTTGTTTTCATTTACATCCTATACATAATCCAGTGGCTTTTGTTTCAGTATAACAAGGGAGAAATATGAATTAGTAAACCTTTGGCAACTCTATCTTAGTGTGTGTGTTTTTTTTCCCTTCATTTTTATTTTAATTGATTTCAGAGAAAGGGAGAGGGAGAAACATGAATCACCAACTGCCTGCCTCCTTTACAACCCCTACTAGGGATTAAGACTGTAACCCAGGCATGTGCCCTGACCTCCCTCCTCGTTCATGGGTTGACTTTCAACCACCAAGCCACATGGGCAGGATACATAGTGCATTAGGGTCTTTATGTCAACTAGTTGAAAGAGGAGGAAAGGTTTGCTTTATTCAATTAAATTCACCAGCTTCCATTTTAGATTGAATAATAAAATAGAAACTTTATTTTTAAGACCTTTTTAAAATATGAAAAGGGGCAAAAAGTTTTAAAAACCAGTTTTACAAATGTACAAACTAATAATGCTCTGCAATTCCATTTTGCATTTGTATAAAATACATTATACAAAAGATTTATAGTGTTTGTTTGCATATATAAAGAATATTGCATTCAGATATTTCTGTGATCTAACGGTGCAATATGCACACTTAATAGAAAAATACTAACTTCCTGAGCAACATTGTTGTAACTGCAAATAATGATTCCCATCACAAAGTGCCATTTAAATACTTTCAAAAACTCCACCTTAACCTGTAGCACTTGAACTGAATCCTTTATATTTCTAAAACTCCAGCTGTATCCTTCATATTCCCAAGTAGGTAATTTTAGAAGTAGATACCTTTAAAAAGTAATTAAGTAATGAACCATTATGGTTCACTGAAAGAACTCTTCAGGCCACTGAACAGCAAGTAGAGTAAGTTAATTTAACATAGCAGTCTTCTAATCTTAATGTGTCCAGCAGACTCTCATCAAATTTCCTTAAACAGCATTCGTTAATTCAAAACAACCTTAACTTTTGGTACCGACTTAAAAAAAATCTGTCCTAGATTTTTCTTCACTTATAACACTAATTTTTTAAGTGAACCAAATGCAAGGATTCACACAGTTGTTACTTTCATGTATATCTATATATGTATGTTTGTGTGTATGTATGTGTATATATATATATATATGTATATGTATATACATACACACAAACACTCATATATGGTATATCTTCTGTGAAACCTCAAAGTAAATTCAAATAAGGGTTTCAACACAATTAAAATCCACAATTTTTCTTATTTAGTAAGTTTTATAAAGTAATCTACATTTGCTACAAGTTTTGAGGTATATTAGTACTTTTTAAAAGCTAAATTATTCTCTACTAAATGTTTAGGAATTTTTCTTTGAAAAATGACACAATTAGAATCTATAATTCTATATATAACATAGAATTATAATTCAAATTATATTCAATTAAAAATATATAATTCAGGTATAATGTGTGCTTTAAGGAATAGGATACTAATAAATACACAGTACATCTCACTACTTTAAAAATAACTTATCCTGGGAATCAGACCTCTCTATCACAATTTCAAAGTACCACTACCAAAAAGGAATCACTGACTTTGTGTAATTTCATCACTTGGATGTAAAAAAAGTTCTTCAAAGGACATCTAGTGCATTCTATCTTAAAATACTGGTAATTTTCTTCCCTAAAACTTGGAGGATTTCTCAGCAGGCTTAATACAAGTTGACATTGAGCATAAATTACAAAGATCACACTCCTTTCAAGATGCCCAAGGCACATTAAAATAATTTTTTACATTTTAAACTAAAACAGTTACTCAAAGAATCTATTTGCTACAATTTCCACATTAACACCTTTTGGTCATTATCTAAGGTCCTCAAACACATGCAAAGGCTTTAATATTTCACATCCTTGTCCTGTCTTTTTACACTTTGCTGCTGAAGATACATGAAATCCTATTTACCACATATATTTATTCACACCACTTTGTATCAAGATTAGTTTGAAATACAAAGAGGTCAAAAAGCTGAAACATTAAAATTAGGAAATAATGCCCAGAAAATGAGGTGGTATTACAGATCTTAAGGTACATACTTTATTATACATAAAACAGGCAATCCAGATTCCACCAACTCTTATTTCTAATGAATCATTTTAGTTACATTTTTAAAAACACATACTTTAAAAAACTCTATGAAATCAGTATGCAAATGTTTATCTGGCAGATCCATAGCAATTTTAAAAAGGGGTCCTGAACATTTTTGGCTTCTGTTCCCCAATTTCATGCCATAGTTCAAGGGGAAAAAAGATTTAAGTTGAACATTTTCTCTTTGAAAAGTTTAAGGTATCAATAAATAAAGCAATGTGTCTGTTATTGCTAGTGCCAAAGGTGTCTTTACTCCTGATTTGCATAATGAACCATTTTCTGCAAGAGACATCAGAGGCAGACATGAAAACTTGTTTCGACCCCATTAATTTGTGCTTGATAGTAAAAGTGAAGGCAAATTTATACAGCCTATGTAATGAATCGCACAGGGCCATCTGAAATAATGCCTCTTAATTCTAAAAATATTAGCTTATATATTTTATAAGGCATTGAATGTAATTAAGGCATGTTACCATATGTAACACAGCAACATCTTATCACAGTATGTAGGAAATTTTCTTAATGCTAACCTGTACATGTATAACAACACTTTTCAAAGAACTGCAAAAGTTCTTACAAATATCAGGCCAATATGACTTAAAAATTAAAAATGGAGGCAGCACTTCTTAAGAGACAAAGATCACTGGTTTTTTTTTTTTTTTTTTTTTTTTTTTACTTAATCCAGTGTTCTAGTGATGAATTGGCAAATTTTCAACCATAAGCCCTGACATTTTAGGGCTTAAAAATATTTAATTTCTATCTTGGCCTCTATTACAGGCATCACAAATCTCTTTCCTACTTCTGTGTCTACTACGTCTTCATAGCTATTGTGCTACACTTGCTTTCAAAGGTTTTAAAATAGAGTATTATGTGCTATCATAAATTTTAGAATCAAACTTTTGCAACTAAATTTGATGGCCCACAGTAAATTTTCTTCAGTTGCAGATATCTGGTGCTATCATTTTTTTTTACTTAATAAACATTAATAACCTTAATAATTATTTAAATAAAATTTAAACATAACTAGTCTTGAATAAGAAAAATGTTTTCCAAGAATTTCCTAGATACACAAAATACATTTTTGCTTTAAACATTGATACAACATATAAATTTACAGTTCTCAATATCAACAACTAACAACTGTAGGAATTTTATACTCAATCCATTTGTAAATGGCTCAAAAAAACACACCAAAAACCTGAAAAACAAAAGCATCTTCAATCTTCTTAATTTCTGCTTTTGAAGTGGTTATTGAATATAACGGATTTATCACATTCCAGATGAACCCGTGACCACAAACACTGTAATTAGGAGCTAATTGCTATGTTTTATGTTGAGCAACAGGAGGCTGAGAATTGTGACTATGCAGTTTATGATCATCTTGTTGGCCAAATGGTATTCCTTTAGTTGGAGCAATTCCATTTTCCATTTCTCTCTGCTGTGATGGAGGTGTGACTCCTGAATGCAAATGTGTAGAATCCACTGTTGAATGGTGACTCACATCTACTTTAGCTAAAATTTCATAATAGAGCAAGTAAAATACTGGCGTGATTATGCCCACTATCAGCATTATCACTACAGCTGCCCACCACCCTATGCCCCAGTCTGCTCCATAATAAGGATCCTTTCGTTGAATGTTTTTGTTATCAGGTTCAAAACGTATCTGCTGTGCTGTTAAGGCAGACACCACCTCGTTAAGGTTCTCTCTTTTGGTGTCTGTACATTTTACTAATTGTTCTATGTCTCGGTCTACTTCTTTTAAAAAGCTACCAGCTGACTCACTGGAAGAAAAAGAATCATTAAGTGACAAAACTTCCTGCTGCTCTGGAACATATTGAACAGATGAAGGACGTGAAGCTGGTCTTCCTTTTGGAGGATGAAGTGTTTCAGTCAATGAACTAAACTTTTTTACTGGAATTTTGACAGACCTAAGGGCAAAAAAGTCTTGATCACTAATGAGGTTGTTGACCCTCTTGATATCTGCGACCTGTTAAAACAAAACAAACATTCAAATGAATTCTAAATCAAAACAGAGGTAGCAATAATCATTCATCCCACTTATTTTTGGAGAGAGGGAAAAGAGTTGCTTAATTATTAGTAGTATTAAGTTATCAAACCCAGAGAGATTGTATTTTATTTGTGGTAACAGTTCTACACCACTTATGATCTACCAGTCTTAGGGAATCACCAATTAACTTTTTACTTTCTCCCATGTTTAACAGCCCTCCTGTCAGCTATTTAAGTAGATTCTAGCATATATGTCTGAAATGCAGATGAATGATCTCAACTAGAGATATATATTTGTGGTTTACCAGCAAAAAGGCAACAAGAGTAGAATGGATTCACTAGAAAAAGACAGGAGTAAAAGGTAACATAGGAAAGACCCCTGAGGCAGTGGTTGGCAAACCTCGGCTTGCGAGCCACATGTGGCTCTTTGGCCCCCTGAATGTTCTGATGCCACTTCTTCAAAATAGACTCGTCCAGGCCGAAAACAGACTTCTGATCATGGGCCACGAAGTTTCAATTGCACTGGTGCAGGCCCACACGTAGTATTTTGTGGAAGAGCCACACTTAAGGGGCCAAAGAGCCGAATGTGGCTCTTAAGCCGCAGTTTGCCAACCACTGCCCTAAGGGAATGCCAAAATTTGAGGGGTATGTTGAATAAGAGAAATCCACAAAGGAGATTAAGAGTGACCAGGAAAGTAATAGATGAGGATGGTTATTAAAAGCATGGACTATCTGGGTTTGAATGAGTGCTCTGACACCTCCAGCTGTATGATTTGGGCCAAGGTGTTAAACCTCTCTGAAATCCAGTTTCCACATATGTAAAATGAAAGTGATACAACTACTTAGCATATAAGGTTAATTAATATGATTAATCAATTAAAGAACATCAGCTACTCTTAAGTATCAGTAACAGGAAAATCAGAAACCTGCAGTATCAAGGTCAAACAAAGAGTGTTTTTAGGAAGGAGTGGTGAATTGGATCAAGGCAGATTACTGATCAAGTCCAATGGAGACTGAGCATTTCTTGAGGGAAAAATTGTCTCCCTTGAAGTGTATGTGGGAGGAGGGAGAGAGGATTGAAGAGTAAATAGGAGATAGAGACAGTAAAGATAAAGGGTCTTTGTCATTTTACTACCTCAAGATTGTTTTTTCTTAAAGCAAATGATTAGTCAACAACCAACAAAACAAAAAGATTAAACAACCAACAAAAAACAAAGACAACTAACCAAATGGGAGATGTTATTTGCAAACAGCAGCTTTGACAAGGGGATACTATCCAAAATATACAAAGAACTCATACAATTCACCACCTATCAGATATGAACGTGTATACACATTTTGGGGGGAGACATCCTGTATGTATGTGTTTCTATTTCGAAGTAACTGTGACAGGTAATCATAAAATGTTTTTAAGTACAGCAATAATTTATATTATGAAAGATTTGGGGGTGAGGATGAAAATATTAATCAAAAAAAAGTGATGAAATTTCATACTTATAAAAAAATCTATATTTTACATGAATAATTTCAGGTAGCAAATCCTAAATTAGTATTTTGAATCCCATGCATACATTTAAGGACTATTCTAACAGTCTTATTTTTAAACTAGAGGCCCAATGCACAAAAATTCGTGTAAGAGTAGGCCTTCCCCTGGCTTCCCTGAACCTGGGACCCGGGCTTTCCTCCGGCCACCAGCAGCACCTGGGACCGGGCTGGCTTCCCTCCCGCCCGGCTTCATCCAGCCAAATTAGCATATCCTTTTATTATTATAGATATCAATACTGACTTTATAGAAATAATATCTTTGTAACTATTTTAAATTAGGAAGTATTTGAGGAGTTCACTTTAAAATGTACAAGGTACTGGGGGTGGGCATGGCTGGAAAGAGGTCTGTGGGGGGGAAAGGAGACATACAATACTTTAAACAATAAAGAATTTAAATTAAAAATAAAATGTACAAGGTACATACATTTCAAAATTCTATTGGACGTATGAGAACAAAATGTTTGAAAATCACAATTTCTATATCAGTGTGTTTATACAAAAACAGATTCCATGCTAAGGATGCAAGATTCAAATGACACAGATATAAAATGGGTTTAAACAGTTTAGTATCTACTAAAATAAGAAACATATCTTTCCTTTATCAATCCCACTTTTGGAAATCTATTCTTTTTAAAAAAATATATATATTTTTTATTGATATTTTACAGAGAGGAAAGGAGAGAGAGAGAGAGAGAGAGAGCTAGAAATGTCAATGAGAGAGAAACATCGACCAGCTGCCTCTTGCACACCTCCTACCAGGGATGTGCCCGCAACCAGTGTACATGCCCTTGACCGGAATCGAACCCGGGACCCCTCAGTCTGCAGACCGACACCTACCACTGAGCCAAACCGGTTTCGTCTGGAAATCTATTCTACAGAAATAAAAGTACCTCAATTTAAAGATATAGTTGTAAAGATATTCACAGCACAATGGAAAACACAGGGAAAATCCTGACTACCCATGAGTATGAGAATGGCTTAATAATAATGGTACATGCATACTATGGAAAATTAGTTATATAAAGTAACGAGTTAGATCTATGTGGGAATATCCCTGATAAACTGAGAAATGAAAAAGGCAAAAACAACTTACAGAGAAACAGGCATGGTATAAACCTATTTTAAAAACACAAAAACCAACCTAAGAATTTTATTTATATATACATATATATATTCTTAAAAGCAGAAAAAAGATATGAAAAGATACACAGGTATGTTATCTCAGGAAACTGGGATAAGGAAAACTTCCTTATATGATTTTACATTCTCTTACTACTTGGATAAGGAGAAAAAGATAACATATTTAGTACTGAAAATAGAAGCATGGATTTAGCAATAACAAGAAATTCAAGTATTCACTTAAAAATTAAAAAAGTTAACATCCATCAACAGGATACAGATTTCTATGGAAAGAAGAGGTGGGGGAGCAAAATAGAAAGGCACAGAATTAACTCAATTTGTGTTATGAACAAATAATATATTTTGAACTGCATTATGCAAAATAAAATGAAAGCTTACCGTACAACAGTACTGAAGGGCAATTGCATTTAAAGTATCTCCTTCCTGTATATCTTTTGTTAATACTATAATGTCATCCAGTCTATCTCTTGATGTACTTCTTCGGATTTTCTCTTTTCCTCTGGATCGAAGCTCATATACTTCAGCATCCTCCTCCAACAACACATCACTCTCTGTACAATTTCCAAATGCATGTACTTGACCACTGGAAAGAATTCCTGGAACAGGAAAACTGCGATTCTGATGCCTCCCTGCCATAATGTCCAAACCTGGGGGGGAGAAGCAGAGAAAACTTTAAAATATAGCTGATACATTAGTCTGGTTTTACATGATTCATACCGTCAGGACACTTGGGTTTTTGGGTTTTTTTAAAGAATGGTTTTAGTTATTTTAAAATTTAGGTTCGAGTTTTATACCTGACAATATACAATGAATATATTTGGCAGTGGCGACAATGGGATGGGATGAAGTGATAATCTATTCTTTAGATCATATATCACAAAGCATGTAAGGTGATTATATTTTCTTTCCTTTTAAAAAATATATGTTTTTATTGATTTTTTTCAGAGAGAAAGGGAAAGGGGTAAAGAGACAGAAACATGGATTGACTGCCTCCTACACGCCCCCTACTGGAAACTGAGCCCACAACCCAGGCATATGCTCTGACTGGGAATCAAACCAGTGACCTCTTGGTTCATGGGTTGATGCTCAACCACTGAACCACACTGGCCTGGCTAACAAAAACAAATTGCTATAATATTTTTTTTTAAAAAAACTTAAGTTCCCCTTATTTGGAGTATGAGAAGGAGATAACTACTTTTATATTATCTTAAAAACATGATTATATATATATATATATATATATATATATATATATATACACACACACACATATGTTTTTTAGGTACACACACAAATACTTTTATAAACCCAAAACTTTTTGGCTTGCTCTGCACTTTAAGTTCATGGTGGGTTGAAATATCTTTTTAAAAAATATATATTTTATTAATTTTTTACAAAGAGGAAGAGAGAGGGATAGAGAGTTAGAAACATCGATGAGAGAGAATCATCGATCAGCTGTCTCTTGCACACCCCCTACTGGGGATGTGCCCGCAACCGAGGTACATGCCCTTGACTGGAATCGAACCCTGGACCTTTCAGTCCGCAGGCTGACGCTCTATCCACTGAGCCAAACCGGTTTCAGCTGAAATATCTTTTGTACTACCTACCTACCTCCTTGGATCATGCTGACATCATTTTTTTATGTTTACTACAGTAGGTGACTTTCTACATAGGTCATGATTTTGCTTTTGACCAAGGATTTAACTTATCCAAGTCCTTCTCAAACTCCATTTACTGTGAACAGTTTCATTTCTATGTTCATTTCTACTTCAGAAAAGACATTGTAAGACTGAATGAGAGTTGGCATAAGTTAAAAACATGTATCAATAAATTAATTTTGCTTTTTTGCATACTCTCAACTCACCATCAAGTTGATCTATTGTCATTAAAAATGAACAATATGAGAACACACTAATTCCACATTCCCAGTTTTAGTTTGTTACACTTAATATCCTGGTGAAGGACAATCAGCATGCAAAGAACATGGAAAAGGAGTGTTCAGAAGGGAAAGAAACTATATGTCATAGAAGCCAAGACAAGATGATGTCTCAAAAAGAAGGACTTAGTTCACCTGTGAATATTATAAACAAGTACCAAATGAAAATGAGAAAAAAGAAATCAGAAAACACAAACTCCAAAAGTCTGTGAAGTATGGATGACAAAAAATTATACTTTCTATGTAGGCACATACAAAGTTTTCAGAACAATTTCATATAATTAAACCCTTGAAAACCAGTTTCTGACCTTGCTCTATGGCAACATAATGCTTTAAAAACTCAAAGGTCTCCATTCAGATAACACAGATAACTAATAGTTACATATTAAGTAGATTACTTCACCTGTTCCTCCAGGTGCTACATTATTTATTACCTACCATTATCTGGGACTCTTGACAGTCACCAAACTCAAGAAAGCTCCCCACATTTTGCATCTCAAAAGCAATTTTGAAGGCTTGATCAATTCTTTCAAGGAATTTGAACAAGCAACAAAGTGATTAATCTTGTCTTAGCGCCAGGATAAATGAAGGATGCTTTCATATTCAAAAAAGCTGAAAGAATATCCCACTTTCACCTTTAATATTTTATTCCCACTTATTTAACCAAGTATTTTCCATCCCGTGTCTCTAATCTATGAATCCTGCGATTCATAGGCACGTGCTATACGTATGCATATTTCATAAAGTACTTATGCTTTTCGTATTCTCAAAAGGTGTGCATGACTTTAAAAAGTTAGTAACCACTTAACATACCGCAACGTAAACATGTGTCCCAGTTATGCCACCCGTTAGTATTTTTTCTACCTCCTATGTTGGTCTTTGAACCCCGCACTGGCTTAGCACACAGAGCTAAAAGTCACTGAGCAAATGCCCAGAAACCCATTTTAGATAAACATATTATCAACCTCCGGCCCATGATACACTGTTAACATTTGAAGACTGAATTTTGACCGGTCTCACTATCTTTCAGCTAACTGCCCTGGCAGTGAGATGCAGGCAGCGGAAGACCACACGCTGCTACTGTTCCTGAACCACCACGACCTGGCTGTGTCCGATGGATGGAGTGAGCAGCTAGACTCTGGCCAGGCGGGCGAGGGGGACCGGGGCGGCTGCGATGACCGGGGCCGGCGGCGGGGCGCGGCCAGCACACAGTCAGTCCGCAGGGCGGCTGACTCACCGCCCCGCACCGGTCTTCGCCCGCTCTGGGCGCCTCTCCTCCTCCCCGGGAAACGAAAACAAGGCGGGTGACAGCGGCCCTCGGACACCTCCGCCCGCGCCCCCGCGGCGGGGCCGGGCGCTCCCCGGACGGGAACCCGGGGCAGGGCCCGGGCGCCGGGACGTTCGGCGCCGGGACGGGAAGGGGCGCGGGTCTGCCCTCCAGGGCCAACTCCGCTCCTGAAAACTCAGCTTCCCTCCCTCTCCATCCCGCAAGCCCAGCTTTCCTCCCCGGGTCACCCCCGCGGGGGCTCAGCCCCGGTGTCCACGCCCCACACATGACACCGGTGGACGGGAGGCCGCCAGCGTCTAGGCAACACCAACACCGAGTCGTGGGGGAAATTAGAGTGTTTGGGGCGAAAAAGGCGTCGATCCGGGGTCCGGGGCACGCAGACATCCCTCCCCCGGCCTCAGTTTCCCCCGCACGGCGCCGAGGGGCTTCGGAGGGGGCTGGTCGCCGAGGTCTCCACCCCGGTCCCCTCCGCCGCGCCCCCCGCCGCCCCCGCCGCGGCCAATGGCCCGGTGAGGACGCCGCGGCGGGGCCGGACGGAGCCACTCCCCGCCCGCCGCCGCCATCTTTACCTGTCCCGTTAGCAAGGGGGACGCCGCGAGGAGACGACACCCGAGGCCGCCGCCGCCGCCGCCGTCCCGGGCGAGTTCATGGCCGGACCTCCGGCTTCGGCTGCCACCGTTTCCCTCTCCGGCCGCCGCCCCCGCCGCCGCCGCCGCCGCCACCCAGGCCAAAGTCTCCGCCTCCCCGGCCCTGCGCCTCCGCCGCCACGTCCGCAAACCTGCCGTGCGTCATCGCGTCCAGTGGGCGGAGGTGGGGAGGGGCGGGGGAGGCGGAGGGCGGGGGCGTTGGAGCCGGCCGCGCACCGGGCTCCAACGGAAGGGCCGGCGCGCAGGCGCAGGGCCGCCGCGGGCCCCGCCCACCCGCCCTCGCGGCTCCGCCCACCCGCCCTCGGGCCCCGCCTACCATCCCCCGCGGTCCCGCCCACCCGCCCTCGCGGCGCCGCCCACCCGCCCTCAGGCCTCTCCCACCACCCCCCGCGGTCCCGCCCACCCGCCAGCGGTCCCGCCCACCATCCCCGCGGTCCCGCCCACCCGTCAGAGGCCCCGCCCACCCTCCAAGCTGAATGTGCTCCGCTGGCCGAGTCCCCAAACCCAAGAGCTTTCCGGGCGGGCGGCCCGCGCCGGTGCCTTTGCCCTGCGTCCTCCCGGCGCTGACAGCCCCGCCGGAAAGCACAGAGTGAGGAGGTGCTGGGGGTTGGCCGAGGACTGCTGTGCATCTCTTTTTGCACTGCCTCCGGAGGTTTCTGTAGGGTTGGGATGGACGCGCCAAATCACAGTGTTGACCTCTGTGTGTTACGAAATTGCACTGCGCTCATTTCATTCATGCAGGAGCCCCTGCCTAAACCGCTGCAGAAGAGGCAAAGCACGGGAGAAAAGCCGTCTTGGCGGCGAGCGATGATGATTTCATCCTTTGTGTTTACAGGTGAAGAACGTGAGCCACCTAGAGTCAGGCCCTGGGAAATGTTTGCCCCTCTGGCCCTGGTCCCCAGGCTTCCCGTACTCAATGAGACAAAGCCAACCACAAGCTGTAACTTACTTTGTTTTGACAAACAATGGAAAGTCATTGGCAGTTACAGTTGAGGCGAGTGAGAAAAGAATGAACGGATGAGTTTGTGCAGGGACTTCATACCTGATTTTCCTCATGACTTTACTAAGTGAGTGTTTGCATTTAGGTAAAGAAGTGTTAAAGCGGCAATCTTCAACCCCTGTGTGTGTGCTGCAAGAATTTTTAAACATGCAACACTTGACTGTTTAGTCAGGGCCGCTGGTCTCTTTTCCTTTAGATTGTCAAATGAAGAAAGTGACAACAGCCAACAGAACAGTAGCATCGGGTGTCCATAGCATCAGGGGTCAATACCCTGTCTTGAACCAGGAATACAGAAAAATGTATACACACTTTAACAGCTGATAGCTCAATTTTGAAAATAAAATGTATTTTAGTAAACACTGCCTTTATAATTATTCAAAGTGTGGATATACATTTTGGGGGACATATGTGTCATATAATAATATACAGTTGCATCTTATTGGTCACATGCATAATAAGATTGCATGTGATTGGTTAATTCTAGGTACCAGAAACGCTTATACACAAGTATAGATAGGCACCTGATTTTTTAAAAAGTCACTTTGGAGCAGGGGTTAGTTTCCCCCATTCCCCCCCCCCCCCCACACACACACTTTTTTTTGGCAAATCAATCAAAATTATGCCTATCTTTTGGTCAGATCAGCAAAAAATACATTTTTTGGTATGCTGCAGACTTTCAGTAATTAGTTTATGTGTACCATGAGATGAGAGAGGTTGAAAATCGCTGGTGTAAAGCATTTTAATAATGGGCCAGAGTTGACGTTACAGGCTTTTACTTTGACGGCCACATGACAATACACATTTTAGATCAAAACAGGCCAAGTGCAGGGTGTAGAGCACGTCTTTTCAAAATGTCTGAATACAGTATTTATGCATCATGTAGCCTTTGAAGTTTTGTTTTAAATTATTTCTAAAGTGTATTTTTTTTTTCTTTCTGGGAAGTGTCTCAGTAAAGGTTAGGAATTCCGTATTCAGTCTTTTTCTAAGCACTGTGCTCCACAATGCGACAAAAAGAACTGCAGGAGAGGAAGATTTAATTTTTTTTTAAAGTTTGTCAGAGCTGTTCTGTGTGCCTTTGCCCTTGTGACACCCCTGTCTGTAACCATTTATCACTGCGACATTTTCTCATCAGGAGACAAAGGCTATATTCCCTACTTGACGTGTAGGGCTCCAGCTGCTCGGTCTTCATGAATGTTAATGTGAATACAACCTTCCTTCTGGTTATAGGTTACTTTTCTGATTTTAATGTCAATAGGCAGTGGAATCCTTGGGAGAGCCCCAGTGCTAGCATTTCAAGCACTTCTGCAGAACTGCTGCTTGTTGGTGGTTTTTGTTTTTTTTCTTTCTTTCAAATAAATACTTTCTCGATGATACCCGCATGCTCTTGAGTTGTTACTTCTATTTCACAAAGATGCAGGTACTGAACTTTTTACAAAAAAATAATAGAATTATATTTCACTGTTAAAATACACAAAGGAGGCAGTTAACCATGAATTGTTGGCCAAGTTCCAAAAAGCTGGCCAAATGGGAACAAACACTTTGTCTCGGAGAAAAAGGATGTCCCCAGCGCTCAGCAAAGCCAGGCGGCTTTTCATTTTTGTGGGATCGCATCTGACACAGTTTTCATTAAAAAGGCTGTAGATGAAAGAATATGTATTTTCTAAGCATGTGTGTTTCTGTTACTACCTTTAGGTTTTCATAGTTGCTCCAGAATAAAAATTGTATTGTAACGAGAGTGTAAATTCACGTAATTGGTTAGGAGTGACACTCGGCAATATCTATAATCGTTAAAAACCAGATTGACTGAACTATTGTTAAGTAATTACCTTGGAATCACATATAGATAGATAAGGATATGATTCAACACATATGTTTAGAAAACTTTACTATAGTAATAGCCAAAAACCTTCAAATATTCTAAATGTTCATCAGTAGCAGACTAGGTATTCTTGTACATTTAAATAATGTAATATTATACTCTAATTCAAAACAGTGAAGTTGATCTGTATTTTCTGATTTATTCATTCATTTACCTAACAACTTCTTGTTGGGGGGAAAGTATATGTGACACTCCTGTTCTAGATATTGGGATACACTGCTTAAAAAGAGAAAGTTTCCCTACACGTGGGACTTCCATGAATAGGCACGTGGGAAGATCTCCAAAATGAATTTTAAAGAGAAAAAAGTAAGTTGCCATATAGGAAGGATGATGTTATTTCTCTAGAATAAATTTTTAAATGTACACCCCCCCCCTACACATTCATATCTGTGTAGGAGAATGCATTTTATTTTTCTTTCTGGGAAGTTACTAAAGGAGTTTTTAACAGTGGTTGAAAAGGACTAGATGTGGCAGAGGAATAGGCAGGAGACTTTTCCTTTTCTTCTTAGACCTCTTTATATAAGTTGAATGTTTATTACCACATGCTTTTATTATTAAAAAAATATTAGGGCTGACCATATTTTATCATTGAGTAAGTGGACTTGTGTCCACAGTTAACATATAATCAGCCATCCATCTCTTAATGATTTCTGAGTCAGTTTGTACTTTGTATTCAAGCAGTGAGTGCCTGGAGAAATGAACCTTGGAAATAAAAAAATGAAAGAGTAACAGAACATTGAATTCTTTTTATATTTCTTCTTGACTTTCCTGTCAGATTTCTTTCATTCCTCCCCTTTTACTCTGCTTCTTCCTTTATCCTTTTATCAGTCTCTCTAATTCTACTTTCTAACAGCAAAACTGGAAAAGATAGTTATAAACTAAGGAAATACTTAAACACAAATTAATTGAAAACTGGATTATGGGATGACACCTTAAAAATTCCCCTCATCTTTGACCTTCAAACAAACTATATGCAGAGAAAATGACTGTGATTCTTCTCTAGAAATATTGAAGAAAAAAACAGCAACCAACAGGTAACATGGTTTAGATATGTTCTGCTAGAGGTGAACTACCAGATGACCTGCCTGATTGCTGTTCACTCTGTGATTTTACAGTATAGTGATTATCCAACAACGTAAACTGATGAACAAAAATAGATCCAGAGACAGAGAAGCATCGAACAGACCGTCAAACCTCAGAGGGAAGGCAAGGGTGGGAGAAGTTAAAAGATCAACCAAAGGATTTGTATGCATGCATATAAGCCTAACCAATGGGCACAGACACTTGGGGGGGGGGGGGGAGAGGGCATGTGCTGGGGGTGGGTGGGAGTGGCTGGGGAGCCATTAATGGGGGGAAAAGGAAACATGTAATATTACTTTAAGTAATAAAAGAATTTTAAAAAAGTAAAGCATAGTGATGATCATAATCACCACTCTGCAATAATGTGGATAAGAGTCAAGCATACTTCTGGCATCCAGAATTGCTGATGAATGCTATTAAGTCATTCAAGGATATTAAATATGACTTGACAATGACCATCCTAATGTTTCCATCTGCATAGGCATTACTAGATAAAAAGTAGATTCACAAATACCATTCTTAAATTATTTAGCTAGATAGTGCATACAGAAAGAAATGGTTACATGTTGATAATTAAGTAGACTATAACTTGAAATGCTTTGCTTCCCATGATCTTTACAATCACTATTGCCACAGAAGTAAATCGGTGTGGGTGAAGACCCTATAACCTATAAACTGCTGGCTGTTGTGTTCACTCCGCCAAAGACCTGAGGTGGCCAGACAGAATTTAAGTAACTCTATTTAACCAAAGGAAAACATGAGGGCTGACCCAGAACATGAAATTGGATGAGGGCAGAAGTGGAGTGCAAGTCAAAATAGAGTCTAGAGAGCAGACATCCAGTTAAATTTCTTAGGTGTTCAGCATTGTGTTAATGGAGTTGGGAAGATTAGGGGGCAGCGTCTTCTCATTCTAGTCTGGGTCTTTCCAGGTAGTTACAGACCACTGTGACAATTTACAGCTTCAACAACTATATCTGAAAAACCCAGCAAGAAGTTCAAAAGCAAAGCTTCCATGCCCATATAAGGAATCATAGAACTGTGAGGTGTATGTATCTAAAGTGAAGATACTGCTGGATATAGGCAGAAACTACATCTATTCATTCCACAAATATTACCTAAGTGCCTTCTGTATTTCAGGGCCTATTTTAAGCATTGGGTATATAGATGAATACAGGCCCAAATCCTTGCTCTCATGGAGCTTATATTCTTGTGGTGGAAGAGAGAGAAAAACAAATAAATAAAGGAAATATTGATATGTTACATGTGATAAATTAATGGAAGAAAAGTAGAGAAGAATGTTGTAGGGAAGGAGGTTGGAATGTTCTGGGTGGGGGACTTTGCATTTGCAATAAGGTGGGTAAGGAAAGACCCGTTTTAAAAGACGATAGACTAGCGTAGGCCTGAAGAAAGGAAGGGTGTGAGCCATGTTGGTACCTGTGAGAACTTGTCAGGCAGAAGGAACAACCAAGTGGCGAGCCAGCCCAGGCCCTGAGAGGAAGTGTGCCTACTGCGTATTGGAGGAACAGCAAGCAGGAAGGTCATTGTGGCTGGTGAGGTTCATACCAGGGAGCAGAGAAGTAGGAAATGAGGTTAGAAGGAGCCTAATGGAGATTGTGGACTTTGTAGGCCATTGTCAAGACTTGGGCTTTTACTTGGAGTAAAATGGGAAACCATGGGAGGATTTTGAACAGAGCAAGATATTATTATTCACCTTTAAAAAGGATCACTTAGATATAAGTACAACCAATGAACACAAAACTCTGGGGAGGGAGGGCATATATTGGTGGGAGGGGCAATGGTAAGCTATGTACACATATAATAATACCTTAATAAAATTTTTTTAAAAAATAAAAGGATCACTTAGGCGAGACTTAGGGAGAAGCAGGGAGATCAATTAGGAGGCTCTTGTAGTAACTCAGGCAAGAGGGATGTGGGTTTGAATCAGAGACAAGATCAAATGTCAGATTGATTGGGATTACAAATATTTAGTTTAAAAATATATTTTTTTCAAAGCAAACAAATTTGTGAGGCTGCTCAGTTTTGGTTTTAAAGATATTTTTTTACTGTTTCCTTCTTGCATACTTTGATTAGTGAGTCTGTATTTATTTATTTATTTATTTATTTATTTATTATTTTTTTTAATACATCTTATTGATATTTTACAGAGAGGAAGAGAGAGAAATAGAGAGCTAGAAACATAGATGAGAGAGAAACATCGACCAACCGCCTCTTGCACACCCCCTACCGGGGATGTGCCCGCAACCAATATACATGCCCTTGACTGGAATCGAACCCGGGACCTTTCAGTCCGCAGACCAATGCTCTACCACTGAGCCAAACCGGTTTCGGCTGAGTCTGTATTTAAAGCCACCTCCCTCCATTAATTTTAAATGTACCATATTTAACCACTGTAGCAATTGTTGGATCTAAATAAAGTTTTTCTTTTTCTTTCTTACCATGTTTTATTTACAGTTAAGGTTGAGATTGTTTTCCACCTTTCTCCCCATACTTTAATCCTATCTGGCTTCTAAATTCCTTCAGAATTATTTGAAGCAAAGAATTCCTGCCTACTTTAAAGAGTGTTTTACATTTGGATTTACTCAGTGGGGTATACAGCAGGAGTAGTGGAACCTTCCTTCCTTTCCGTGCCAAGTAGTGTTTGCCAGTGATATAAGGTGATCAGTGAGTCGTCTGTTAAAGAGAAACACACTGACCCCTATGTTCACAGCAGCACAGTTCACCATAGCTAAGATTTGGAAACAACCCAATTGCCCATCAGCAGATGAGTGGATTGAAAAACTGTGGTACATCTACACAATGGAATTCTACGCTGCGGTAAAAAAAGAAGGAATTCTTACCATTTGCAACAGCTTGGATGGAACTGGAGAGCGTTATGCTAAGTGAAATAAGCCAGAGAAAGATAAATATCACATGATCTCACTAATTTACGGAAAATAATGAACAACATAAACTGATGAACAAAAACGGATCCAGAGACACAGAAGCATCTTTCAGACAGTCAAGTCAAACCTCAGAGGGAAGGTAGGGGAGGGTGGGGGTAAGGGGAGAGATCAACCAAAGGACTTGTATGCATGCATATAAGCATAACCAATGGACACAGACAACAGGGGGATGAAGGCATGAGTGGGAGGTTTGTGGGGTAATGGGGAGATAAGGACACATGTAATACCTTAATAAAATAAAAAAATAAATGAAAAACACACTGAAGTGCATTTTTTTGATTTCTTGTCTTGAAAAGGACTTATTTTCACGTCTACATCTAACCTGTTATTTTGTAGGAGAGTCCAGTCTATTAATAGAAATTTTACTGACTGCCCTTTCATTATCCTGTCCTTAAGGCCATACCACAGATTTGGCTATCTAATAGTATATCATAACATTATATAAATGAATATTTGATTTGTAAAGATTTCTACATCTTATTATTTCATTCATCTCATTGAATGATGAATATTTTACTACACCGGTCCCCAAAAGAAAATTCCTTGTGTGTTATTTTTGGCTTTGTCAAACACAATTTATGCAGGCTTTATAATGAATGCTGATAATAAAAGAAGATATTAGATTGAGAAAGGATCATTCTTAATATAAAAATTTCATGGTCATTTATAAGGTAAAGCCATAAAACCATTACTTAATCTAATCTAATAAGATATGCTAACTAGACCTTCTACATTATTTGTTTTAATAGCAACTGGATGGACTAGAACTTGGAGGTGCATATGATATGAATACCTAAAACAGTTTATAGTAAATTTTCTTCCTTGTCATATCTTCCTTGATCCATATTCACCTTTTTCTAAATATCTGCTCTTTACTCATTAAAATTCTAGTTTCATATGAACTATTGCTATTGTTTGTTGGATGTGTATAATAAGAGCATCCGAATGCAATGCTAATAGACTGGGAAAGTTCAACCAGGAGATTGTGATAAGAATGACTAACATCTACCCTTTTAAACATCTATGAAGTTAAGGCAATCTGTACAAAACTGACATTTCAATAGCTATCTCAACTGTAGATCTCTTTGGCAGCATTTGCCACCTTAACAATGAATACAGGATGTCTTTCCATTTATTGATATAATTCACTTCAGCATTTTTTATTAAATAAATATACTTCTAAGTATTAATTTTTCTTATGTTAATTTTTTTTACTGATTTTTGAAAGAGTGACAAAGGTCAATTTGTCATTCCACTTATTTATGCATTCATTGCTGGTATTCAGAAATACCAGTGATTTTTATGTATTTTTCATGTAATATGCAATTTTGCTAAAAGCTCTTGTTAGCTCTAATGACACTGCTGTATATTTAATCTGTTGCTATATACTGTTTTGGCTGAAGAAAATCAGAAAATATGAAGAATGGGTACAGGTTTTCCTATTGGAGTGCTGAAAATGTTCTGAAAATAGTGGTATGGTTGTGAATGTACTACCTGCCACTGAACTGCACACTTTAAAATGGTTAAGATGGTATGTTATGTGTCATGTGTATGTTACTACAATTATTAAAAAGAGAAAACATGTCTTTTATTAAATCAGACATTAAAAAGAGATTTATGTTTGAGGACATATATTTTTCATAAATATATTATTTGCATGAACATGAAATGGATTTATTTTGACTGAATTAATAAATAGACATCTTAAATTGCTATTTTTAATTTTTAATATTGTAAATGTTGACAGCTATAAGTAATCAAAAGCTTGAGTCTTCAATCTTTAAGAGAATGAAAGAATCATGACTCTAAAATGGTTGAGAGCCACAAAGCTATTCTATAAAGTGCACCCTTAAAATGATCAACACCAAGTTATTGTATGAGTTTGATGGTACAAAGATTTTATGATATGTCAGCTGTGAATCTAAATGTTAAAGATTAAAGCATATTTAGAAAAAAAATATCTTCTGGTCATATTAGCTACCAAAATGTAAATTAGATTAGGAACTATATTATTAGTGGTCGGAAGGGAGGAGCAGAGAACTTAATGGAAGATGGGTGTTGGAAGCTGGAAAAAGTGGGTGATGGGTGAAGAGGGTATTAGGAAAACATGATTCAGCGCATTAATTCAATTTAACAAATGAGTAATATTTTAAATGTGATTTTTTCTGTTGTCTATAAGTATCTGTGCTAATAATACATAATCTACACTTATTATTATGTGCCAAGTACTGTTCTAAGAGATTTATTATGTGTTGTGGCACTCAATTATTTTTATTTTCAATACAATATTTTGAGGAACGGCAGAAACCGTTTTGGCTCAGTGGATAGAGCGTCGGCTTGCGGACTGAAAGGTCTCAGGTTCAATTCCGGTCAAGGGCATGTACCTTGGCAGCGGGCACATCCCCAGTAGAGGGTGTGCAAGAGGCAGCTGATCCATGATTCTCTCTCATCGATGTTTCTAACTGTCTATCCCTCTCTCTTCCTCTCTGTAAAAAAATCAATAAAATATATATTTTTAAAAACACAATATTTTGAGGAATGGTTTGAGAATAAGTTACTTGCATCATGACACTTTACCCCTAAATACCTCAATATGTCTCCAAAGGACAAAGTATTTTTTTTCCTGCAAAAAGCTTTGTTTTATTTGGTTCAATGCATGGGAGAGGGCTTCAGGGTGGTTAAAAGAATGGCTAGTAGTTTAGGGAAGAGGCTCAGGTAAAAGCCCGACACCAGGGGGATGCAGAGGGGCCCCTCAAAGGCCTCTGGGCTCCACAGGCTCCTAGTCCTGCTTGAGGGTGAGCCTTTTAAAGAGATACTCCCTCAGCCCAGCCTGGGGGCCGGCCAGCTTGTGGAGGTGAGTCAGGTGTCACCCATCTTCTTGATGAGTTCCCCCCTCTCATCCCGGAAGTGGTTCTCCAGGAAGTCATGGAGAAGAGAGTCTGTGCAGGTAGAACCCAGGCCTGCAGCTCCACAAGGGCCTGGTTCAGGTTCCTCTGCAAAGCCAGGGCGGCTTCTGGCATCCTGAGTTTTGCCCACTCATCTTGGGAGTCTTCAGTGTCCTGGAAGAGAATGCAGCCGCCACACTTGTTTTGTAACTTTAAGTGATGCTCCGGTGCCCTCATGCTTCTTCTCCAATTCACGGAAGAAGTGGCCTACGTCCTCAAGAGCCGTACCCTCATGGTGAAAATAGAAGCCCCGAGAGAGGTAGGTGTGGGAGGCCCGCAGATGCCTGGTGGCCAGGAGATTGACTACAGCCTCCATCTTGATGGAATAATTCTGACAAATTTGGGAGCACATGGTTGTTTGGCAACAAGGAGTTAGGGTAGAAAAAAACCCCTGTGTGTTGGCTGATCCCAGAGATGGTTCTGAAGGTGGTGACTGGATGAAATGCAGGAGAGTGGCCAGAGGTTGGAAGAAAGGGCTTCTCTGTATCTGTTGAAGCAAGGGACAGATCTGGGACTGCTGAGGACACTGCCCAGAGGCATTCTTTAACACAACCACAACATAACTATTTCTTAATTATAATACTGATGCAATTTTATTTTCTAAATAGAGGCCCGGTGCAAAAATTTGTGCACTGGGGGAGGGGAGGTCCCCTGGGGATTGGGCCTGAGCTGGCAGTCAGACATCCCTCTCACAGTCCAGGATTCCTTACTGCCTGCTGCAGCAAAGACAGGAGAGGCTCCCACCACTACCCCTGCACTTGTCAGCTGTGAGCTGGCTTCTGGCTGAGCAGCGCTCCCCTTCTAGGAGCGCACTGACCACCAGGAGTAGCTCCTGTGTTGAGCGTCTGTCTCCTGGTGGTCAGTTCTTGTCATAGCAACTGATCATTCCCCCTTTGGGTCAATTTGCATATTAGGGTTTTATTATATAGGATATTCAGTGAATAGTTAAATATCCAAGGTTGCCCTGATTTTATCTCCTCTCTCTCTCTCTCTCTCTCTCTCTCTCTCTCTCTCTCTCTCTCTCTCTCTCTATTTTAAAGTGAGATCCTGGATTTAATCAAGGTTTATGCAATGCATTTAATTGCCATGCCTCTTTAGTGTCTTTTAATCCAAAAGAATTCCACAGCTCCCCTCCATCACCTAAAATGTTTGTTCTGACATTATTTTGATATTTTTGAAAAATCTAGACTGCAGTTTTTGTGCTAAATGCACCTCAACTTGGGTTTTATTATTTTTTTCATGATTAGATTCCAATTAAAAAATTTCTGCCAAGAATCCCACATTAGTGATGTTAGATACTTCTCAGCGCATCTTATCAGAAGGCACATGATGCGAGTTTGCTTTATTATTCGTCATCAGGAACTCTTCTAAGTTTTTAATGCATTTAATTTTAAAACAGCCTATGCTGTAGCTATAGTTTTTATTTCTTAAGATTTCAGTACTTTGTAAATAAGAACACTAAAATATTAAGTATCTTGTCTAGGGTCATATAGCTAGTAAATAGTAGAGCATGGTTCTAAATCCAGATAGTTTTAGAAACAATTTTGTGAAGAAACTGATTTTGTGATTCTTAAGTCATCCCCTACCTTCAGACTATATAAGTGGAGGCCAGTAGATTGGACTTGAAGCTCATAGTGAGAACTCCTTTGGAGAGAGCTGTCACAGTACTGTGGCAGGATAGGAAGAAGCAAGGAAAATTCCTGGGCAAGTGGAATGAGAAAAATGAAAAAGAAAATAAAACAAAACCAAACATTTTGCACAGCTTGCAGCCAGTTTGTGAATCATAAGTCCTTATATCTCCCTCAACCAAAGACACGTACAAGCAAATGATTTATACCTCGCTTCCCTAACCAGAGAATACATAGCTTAAATCAACCTGGCCTGGGAAAATAGAGAACAAAGACCCAATTAATACCACTTGTGCCAGCTAAAATCAAGGAGAGACAAATAACTTGGATGGTATCATTTGGGGGATTTTAAGTAGGAAAGATAGCTGCTAGGGCAGAAGGAGGGGAAAGGGAAAAGAAAAAAGGGGGCATTTATCTCACCCACTGAACAAATAAATCAGCAGTCTTGGTAATTGCCAAGATAAAATCATGAGATGCTCTCACAAATTCTGGGAAAAGTCACAACAATGTAAAAGGGGGACTTTGAAATCTATCCTATTGTAGAGGGGAACCTTGAAACATATGGAGGATAGGGGGAGTATAAAACCCTTGAATCTCCACCAGGTGGGGCACTCAGACTAGCTGAGTTGCATGCTTATACTTTATGCCAAGTGTATTCTTAATAAACCCACTTGCTTTGCTTCCTTAATAAATTTGCTTGCTTTGTTTCAACACTACTGTCAATTCCTTCTCTGGAACTGACAAGAGTCAGGCATTCCACTTCCACCACCCACAGGCAAAACTGGTGTTGAGTCAGAACCACTTGGAGAACCTGACATAGATCTTGAGGGACAAAGGGACTGGTACCTGACTCATCCAGAAGCAGTTGGACAGTGAGCCTAACTCTGCCCTGCACACAGAGCAATGACCAGGGAAAGGTGTGGTGTTCTGAAGACCAACTGTGGGTATGACCAAAGGGTCTTAATTATCTAAAGATACCACACGCAAAAGACATATCCATAGGGATAAAGTGAGCCCTTCATTCCTGTGATGGTCTGAAAAGGGTCAGTAATGGACTGCTAGAGGTAGGGAATGAAAGGCTAATAGCAAATGGCCTGCCCAGACAAACAGAGCCTGTGCCAGGTATCTCCACAGATGACAGTATTAAGAACTCAATTAGGAAATAATCTTTATTTTTCTCTTTTTACTACATATCTATTTTCCTGCTTTCCAATTCTGAAGGAGCCATAAAAGAGGATAATGAAAAGGGATAAGTCTAAGAATTGGGAGGAATTAAGAGAAAGAATGACCACACCTTCCTTCTCCACTTTAGGCTTTATAACCTGGATCAGGCTCAAGCAAGCACAGAACTAACTCTCAAAGCATAAATGGGAAGTTAAGCTTTGCATAGTATTATCTGGAAATGAGACTATCCTATCCAATAAAAGAGTAATATGCAAATTGACCATACCTCCACTACACCCACAAGCCATGCCTACCAGCCAATCATAGTGAGTATGCAAATAAACCCAACCAAGATGGCTACAGCCACAGAGATCAGGAGGAGGCTTGGATTTCCCCAGCAATGGAGGAAGCCAAGCTCTGCCTGTCTTTGCTGGCCTAAGCCTCCACTCAAGGCTATAAAGTAAACAAATTCCAACATAAATGGCTGCAGCCACTGATCAAGCAGAAGGTTTGACTTTGCTCCAGGCTACAAAGTTGCTATTGTAGAAGGTAAATAAATTCCAGATACCAGGGCCTCTGCTTGGGTTGCCAGGGAGTATGGCCAACCTGCAAACCACCACATGCCCCTCGCCCAGGCTACCCCACACCCCAAGGGAACCCCCACCCTGATCCGGGACACCCTTCAGGGCAAACCAGCTGGCCCCCACCCATGCACCAGACCTCTATCCTATCTAATAAAAGAATAATATGCAAATTGACCATCACTCCAACACACAAGATGGCTGTCCCTATGTGGTCAAAGATCCTGCCCCCATGTGGACACAAGATGGCTGGCAGGGGAGGCAATTGAAGGCACCAGGCCTGTAAGGGAGGGCAGTTGTGGGCAATCAGGCCTGCAGGGGAGAGCAGTTAGGGGTGACCAGGCTGGCAGAGGAGGGAAGTTGGGGGTGACTGGGCCTGTAGGGAAGGGCAGTTGGCAGGATCCAGGCCTGTAGGAGAGAGCAGTGGGGGGGGGGGGGGGAGAGGGCAGGCCTGTAGGATAGGACAGTTAGGGGTGACCAGGCCTGAAGGGGAGGGCAGTTAGGGGCAAACAGGCTGGCAGGGGAGCAGTTAGACATCAATCACGCTGGCAGCAGAGTAGTTAGGGGGTGATCAGGCTGACAGGCAGAAGCAGTTAGGGGCAATCAGGAAGGCAGGCAGGAGAGCAGTTGGGAGCCAGCAGTCCTGGATTGTGAGAGGGATGTCCAATTGCCCATTTAGGCCTGATTCCAGTGGGCAGTCGGACATCCCTCGAGCAGTCACAGATTGGAGAGGGTGCAGGCTGGGCTGAGGGATGGTCCCCTCCATGCATGAATTTCATGCACTGGGCCTCTAGTTTGCTAATAATTACAAATGAATGTGAAACATGGGATCCATCCAATATTTCATCCTGGGGACAGAAAAGAATGTTTAACAGTACAGGTTTTATTCAGTAAACTGAATTCAGTGAAATGGTTACTGATGTGTTGAGCGCCTTTCCAAATTTCCTCCTTATGTTAGTGTCATAGCAAACTCTGGAAAAGAGCTTTCTCAGTCACTTTGAGACTGCCTAAACCTTTAACTCTGATTTAGGAACAGTTGTTTAATGGTTACTCTTCTCCTGGGAAAATGTCCAGAATTGTGTGCTGTGGAGCCTTTGCGTTAACTGCAAACAGAACTCTTCCGTTGTTGGATGATGTAGATTATCACTGACAACATGAAATTTTTTCCGTAATGCCACCCAAATTCTATCCCTACAGAGGGAGGCAACTGCAGTTGTCTGAGCATAGTCCAAGCACTTGCTTGGACATTGATTCTGTTCTTCCTGCTTTTGTTCCGGCCCTCCCATCCAGTTTAAGAACCCATTGTGGCCCTCGAGTCAAAAAGTTTGTCCACCCCTGCTCTAGTCCCATTAGAATCAAGCTTTGTTCAATCCCGCTCCAGGAGCCCTAGACCTCACACTCAGAACCTTTAATCCCTCAACAAACCCAAGGTATCATCCTCCGGGTCTCTGAAGGTAGAAGAGAGAAGAAGCCTGCTACTTAGCATACACCATTATTTTGTAGAAAGGATATACAGTAGAGCTGATCTGGGAAGAATATCTTCCTTCACCTCCAATAGAGAAGGTGTCCCTTGAAGATGTCCTCATGATTAGCTGAGCGCAAGCCCAAATATACTAATAAGTGGGAAATGTTGGTATATTCAACTGAAAAAATATTTCTTAATTGAAGGAGAGAAAAGGAACATTAATTGATTTCATGTATTTATGGAACATTAATTGATTTCATGTATTTATGGAATCATTCTGTATATGAGAGCTAAAAAGTTAAATAACTTAAAATTTTAAAAAATTACATAGAAATTGCCCTAGCTGATTTGGTTCAGTGCATAGAGCATTGGCCTATGGACCGAAGGGTCTTGGGCTCAATTCTGGTCCAGGGCAGAAACCTCTGTTGCAGGCTCCTTCCTGGCCCCAGCCCTGGCTGGGGTGTGCTGGAGGCAACCAATCAATGTGTTTCTCTCACATTGATAAAGAACAGAACAGACTGCCGTTTTAAGTTAGGAGGAAAATTAGATATTAGGTTGAATCATATGAACTTGCTTCTATTCAACCATTTTGCCCATGTTTGATAATTTTTACAAAAAATATCAATGTCATGTGGTTCAGGCTAATATTGATGTTTTAAATATTCTAATAATGCTAAATGTTCTAATAGTGCTTTTCTGTTGTAAATGAATGATAAAGTTACTTTAAATTTTTCTTTTGTATTATTTTCAGTAACTTCACCCTGCCAGTAGAGTGCATTGGGTGCCTGGTGATATAAAAGAAAAAATTTTATAATAAAATGTATGTAGAGATGCATCTGGTAATGATTTGTCTTTCCCTTTCTGCAATTCAATAATTCAAGTTGATGCTGCATAATTCTCTTTCCTTTTATTTTATTCCATATGGTGGCAGAACAACTACCAGAAGATGAATACTTTCAGTACCTTTCATATCAAAGCTGCAGCTTTCACATTCTGTTCTATTGATACTACATTTTGGCAGTGGATAAAGGGACACAGTTAAAGTCTCTGCTCATACTTGGGTTTTATTTGGGAAAGCTTTTCTTTGAACTAGTGACCACCCGTGATTTTATAATTATCAGCAATTAACCAGCTCAGCATTTCTTGTAGGAAATATTAACCATTCACTTCCTTGCTTTTAGAAAAAGAGAAAAACTAAGAACTAATAGAGAACTCCATTTTGTCTGGGAGTATTCCATGTGGGATTGCTTTAATACAATGCTGAAGCTGTATTTGTCTGGTACCCTTTAAAACAAAATCTTAAAAACAACAACACACCACCTTATTACCTTCTCAGAACTCTACAAAAAAGAAAACTCAAAAGAATTTTGATTTTTCTGAAAAATGAGACAATTCCAGTGTAAGTTTTCTGATGACCTGACTTACAAACAAGCTGCGGACAAAGCATTAAAGTTTTTTTCAGAGTACTCTTTCTTTTTCCTTTTTTTACCACTTCCTTGAGATTTAATTCATATACCATACAATTCACCCATTTAAAATGTGTAATGTTGCCAAAACCGGTTTGGCTCAATGGATAGAGCGTCGGCCTGCGGACTAAAAGGTCCGGGGTTCGATTCCATTCGAGTCAAGGCCGTGTACCTTGGTTGCGGGCACATTCCCAGTGGGGGTGTGCAAGAGGCAGCTAGCTGATTGATGATTCACTCTCATCGATGTTTCTAACTCTCTATCCCTCTCTCTTTCTCTCTGTGAAAAATCAATAAAATATATTTTAAAAAATGTGTAATGTTTTTTCATATATAACATTATTGATTTAAAAATTGTGTAAAATAAACATAACATTTGCCATTTTAATGAACTATTTTAAAAATATATTTTTATTGATTTCAGAGAGGAAGGAAGAGGTAGAGAGACAGGAACATCAATGATGAGAATCATTGATCAGCTGCTGCCTGCACGCCCCCTACTAGGGATTGAGCCTGTAACTATGAACTATTTTTAAAGTATATAGTTCAGAGGCAATACTTACATCCACAATATTGTGCAACCATTACTGTTATCTATTTCCACAAATTTTCATCACCTTAAGCTAAATCTACAGAGAGTACTCTCTATGTCTGTTGGTATGATTTCAAATTCTTATGGCTGTTTGAAGTTGTTTAAGTTAGGAAAGCTGGCTGGACATTGGGAAGACAGAGCACTTCAACCTTAAGTCTAAAGCTGCTGGCAGGGATGTCTGTGTTAAGTGGACCAGGCACCCACACATAAACTTTGCGATGTCCTGCATCATTCTCAAACATCATCAGACAGATTATTTCTTGAACTGGGCTGATTTTCCCACCCATGTGGTGAATAAGACAATGGGGGCTTTGTTTGCAGTGGCTTTGTTTGCTTGCAAGCCATTGGTAAAATAAACATTACCTCAGATTGGAGAAGTCCTTGGAAGAGTTTGGAGTATTCTGGGTGGGAGAGCAGATCCTATAACCCGGCTCAGATGACTTTATCGTGTTGTCTGGGGGGTAGACTCACTCCATTGAGGATAACTACTTTGCGGCATCCTATGCAGATCCCACTGGGAGGGGTGTGCTAAGTGGGAGACTACTTGGGCCTGGGAAGAGTGTTAAAGGAGCAACCCTGAAGAGCAGCGTGCCCTTTCTCCTGTAGCCTGGCCCAATGTGTCAATGACGTTTCAAAGATACTTCGGGACCTTGTCAGGCAGATCTACCCTGTTTCCCCCCAAAACAAGACAGTGTCCTATGTTAATTTTTGCTCCCAAAGATGAGCTAGGTCTTATTTTCAGGGGATGTCTTATTTTTCCATGAAGAAGAATACGGTACACATTTATTGTTAAATGAAAATAGAGGAAATTTATTACCTGTATACGGTACGGTAGTACAGTAGTTGTCAACACAAACCAGACAAACTGTGAACCCTGGGGGCCTTATTTTTCAGGGGGTGCCTTATGTGTCACTCAGAAGGAAACCTGTCAGTAGGTATTATTTTCGGAGGACGTCTGATTTTCGGGGAAACACGGTATACTTAGGAAAATTTCTCATAATTTCATCTTTGAATAGTACTGAACTCTGCACTGAGTTTAGCTCAGCGGTCATTGGAAATACATGCAGTGAGTGCTTTGGTTAAGATGTCAGATTAATTTGGTGACTCAGTCTACTAAAAACATATATGATTATTAGAATGACTTTGAAGAAATCGCAGTGTTTAAAAATAGAATGGTCGCTTTTATAGTTGTTGAAAGGAGACAGTATTAATAAACGGACATTATTAAAGAGAAAGATTTAACAGACAGCATGCTTATTCTGGTTCTTATTAATTATGCTTCAAGATGGGACACATATAAATGGAATTTAAAGAACCTTATATCAAAGATTTAAAGATTTTATATCAAAAGCTTTACATCTCTCCTCTTTGCCCTCTCCTCCACATCTCCCAGGAAATTTGCTATTAGAATTTAACATTTGGTAAGTTTACCACAGCCCATGGGATGTTTTCTAGAATTTTAAATTCTCACTGTATTAGCAGACATGCAAATGCAGGCTTATTACAAGATAATTATGCAAGGAGTGGAACCCTGTAGTCTATTCTATAAATAAAGGCTAGACAGAAATCATAATCTTGGCCCAACTACAACTTAATGTTAGGAATGAAGGGTTTGTTTGCCTCACCTGCTCCCAAACCTCAAGTAATAAATCTTGAAAGCTTCAATATTGATTCAACAAAATGAATGGCCGAGTCATTTCAAAAGGACTCTGACAAGTGGACAAATGCTGCCATGGTGACATGTTGATATGCAGTGTGGTTCCTGAGCTCTGCTGGTTTCCTCCCCCTGCCATTAAAGCAAAATGCAAAACCATGGGAAGCACCACACACAGTGCACCTAAGCCAGAGGCAACGAGGGGGGAAAAAATCTTAATTAGCTGTTCCTAAAAGATTAAAAATCCCATATGTATTTGTATTTGATATGGGTAAATTCCTTTTAAAATGTGAGAAAATGCTCTAAGACATCTCTCTTGTTAAGTAAGAGAAACAATTATTAGTCTAAAAATAGTCTCAGCAGAATTTTTTTTTTTTTGGTAAATTTGAGGAAAATATTTTTAACTTGGGAAAAGATTTAAAATATTTTTTCATAGGACATAAAATTGTACTTAAATAATTCTTTGCCACTCTCTCTATATAGAAGTGTAATATGCAAATCAACCAGACGGCAGAATGACCCATTGCTATGATGCACACTGACCACTAGTGGGCAGACGCTCAACACAGGCACTGCACCGAGCCCTCAGGCTCTGATCACCAGATGGGGAATGGGGAACCGGGGATGGGTGGCAGTGGGCAGTGCCAGGCCAAGGCAGGTGCAAGCAAGGGGGCCCCACACACACAGGGCGATTGGCGTTGGCACCAGGAAGTGGGCTGGGAAGATCTGCCCTGATCACAAGCCAGACTTTGTGTACCAGGCCTCTAATAATGTAATAAAATATTGCATATGGCCGTAAGAAAAATACAATGTGTGTAACCAAATACTACTACCGTGTTTTCCCGAAAATAAGACATCCTCTGAAAATAAGGCCTACTTCATGGAAACATAATATATCCCCTGAAAATAAGACCTAACACATCTTTGGGAGCAAAAATTAACATAAGACACTGTCTTATCTTCGGGGAAACAAGGTAGTGTGTATATTTAGATTTGTAAGAAGGTGAGATTATTTGAGAGAAAGCAATAATACACTTGGCTATTACTTGATCTTAATATTCATTTCATGGAGCTATTTAGCCATTACTTGTGTATTCTTTTCTTTATCATATATTAAAATATCCAGATATATTAAAGAGGGGTACAATCACATTATGGCAATTAAAATAATTTATTTTAAATATTTAATGGGAAAATGCATTTGAATGCATAATTATGCCTGGCCAGCGGGCGTGCTCACTCAGCAGTTGAGCCTCCCATTGCCAGTCAGGGCACACGCCCAGGTTGTGGGCTTGATCCCCAGTGGGGAGTGTGCAGGAGGCAGCTGATGGAGGATTTTCTCTCATCATTGATGATTCTCTCTCTTTTTCCTTTTTTCAAAATCAATTAAAAAATGTATTTTAAAAGAATGATAATTCCCTGTTGAAAGTCAGTAAGTTGGCTTTTCATGGAGAGAGAAGTTGGGGATGAAATAATCCTATTTCATAAATGAGGAGACAGATAATTTACCAGATAAGTGTATGTAGGAGTAGGTTCCTCATTTCTCCTATTTCATCAATTTATGTGCAAATTCTAATGGGGTGAACATTTCAGGGATACCGTTAGGAGACTGTTCAACGTTGAAAGAAATGTGCTTAGGGACTAAAAACCTCAGTAAATGTGTTTTCTCCCCAGAAAGAAAATATGGAATTGCTTAGGGGTGGAATGCCCCGCTGTCTAGGTGAGGGGGTTCCTTGTGCCTAAGGTGTTCGTCTAGAAAGTTTGGTCAAACCCAGGGCTTAGAAAGCCTGCATCGCTCACTGAGCACAGCACGGAGGGTGGGCATGGCTGTGCGCCGGCAGGTCAGCCTAGGCGCCTGGCTGCTGGAAGAGTCCATTCAGGATGGTCAAGGCAGGGTGTTCCCGATGCGGGAGCACGGACCCGGCTGCCCGCTGCGCAGAGGGGGATGCACTGCCTTGGCGGCCACCCCCGCCCCGCTGGTCAGGTGAGCGCAACCGGGGGAGCCTCTAGTCCTATTGGGGCAGACGGAGCAGGGAGGGGCAGGGGGCTGGGGATAAGATAAGGGGGAGGGCCCGTTACTAGGAGAAAGAATAAGCATCCCTGGCGCTGCCTGTGGACGCGAGCGAGAGGGAGAGCGAGGGTGTGCGAGGGGAGGACCAGCGGGGACAGCGGGGCGCAGGGCGCACGGATGTCGGTGTCTCCGGGGCCAGGTAGGCTTTGATGAAAGGGAAGGTGCTGCGAGCATCCGAGCATCCGAGCATCCGAGCATCACGGGGGGGTGGGAAGGTGCTATGAGTATCAGAGCATCCCTGTGCCCGGGGCGCGGGGTCGCTGCTCCGCACCTGTTGCTGGAGGAGGGAGGCCAATGCGCTCTGGGCGCGCGGGGCTGCGGGGCTGCGGCTGTGCTGTGCGGGGAGCCCCTTCCCCCTTCCCAAGATGCTTGATCTCAAAGAAGGTGAGAATCGAATGAGCGGAGGGAAAAGTTTCCTTCCTTCTGCCTGTTGGGAACAGAATCCTAGCTTTAATTTTAAAAATTCGTTTGGAAAAGAACCGACCCCCAAGTGGCGCGCCTTAGGTAATAGTAATGGGAGGGCTGAGATAAAAACTTATGTTCCAAAATAACCGCTGTGTCCAAGTACTTTCCATGAAATCTGCTGATTTTAGGGGGTGTGGATTTTTTTCTGGCAATTAGATAGATGTATTTAAAGCAAACACGTTTTATTTTTTTTAGACCATTTTAAAATAGTTCCCCCCCCCCAAAAAAAAAAAAAACAAAAAACAAAAACTAAAACAGCAGTCATGGCAGTGTTCATTAGGGGGTAAAAAAAGATGTTAAAGCGCGATGTTAACTTATTTCGTGTAACTTTTGTTTTAAACGAACTTTTTACATTTACAAAATCCACATCCCTAAAAAATGTGTAATGTGTTTATTTTTTTAAGATGCACACTGGTTTAGAACATACTGATATCAAATTTTAGAAGTTCATAATTATGTACAACTAGGGTAAAGTTAAAAAAAGTGCCTTAACTAATACAGCACTGTTCAAAAATTCTTGCTGAAGTTATAATCTTAAATGACTAAAGAGCTTTTTCCTTCCCTTTGGGTGTCATTTATCAAAAGAGCCAGATAGAAAAAAAAAAAAGAAAAAGAAAAAGAAAGAAAGAAAAGAAAAAGCAGTGAACACCAGCAATTTATTTTGGGGTGATTTCTTAGGCTATAGGGAGTGCCAAATACACTCTGAACTATGTTATAATAAAACATATTAAATGTACAGATCTGCCATTAACTTACAGTGACTTTAGACACACACCCAAACTCTGGTCCTTAGTTTCTTTGTTTATAAAGTAAAGGGGTTGGATTAGGCGATTGAAAAGACTTAATTGCAGCCAGAAATGATACCCTGTTTTCCCGAAAATAAGACAGTGTCTTATATTAATTTTTGCTCCCAAAGATGCACTAGGTCTTATTTTCAGGGGATATCTTATTTTTCCATGAAGAAGAATATGGTACACATTTATTGTTAAATGTAAATCAAGGAAAGTTATTACCTGTATACGGTACGGTAGTACGGTAGTTGTCAACACAAACCAGACAAACTGTGAATCCTGGGGGCCTTATTTTCAGGGGGAATGCCTTATTGTCACTCAGAAGGAAACCTGTAAGTAGGTCTTATTTTCGGAGTATGTCGCATGATTATAACTTTTTAAAAGAAACCAAAATGAGTTCACTGAAAGAAAAGATGACTGAACCATGTCTCCATGATGAATGACAGCAGTCATCCTGTATTGAATGTCTGCTATGTAATGAACAGTTCTGAGAAGCCTTTACATAGATCATTCTATTTAACACGCAGCAACACCACCCTAAATCAAATGGCATTATCCAGTCTACAGATAATGCCTCTGAAGCGTGGAAAGTTTCAGCTCCTTGTGCTAAGGTCCCCGGTTAGGAAGGGCTGGGTCATGGGTTCACTCCCTCCCCCTCCAGGGTTCTGAGCATTACACTGTACTGAATGTTATCATTAAAAGCCGAAGCCACCTGTAAACACCAACTAAAAAAATAATGATTAAAATGTAAGACCGTAATGGGGTGGAGGTCAATGATGTAACAACACTGAGTCTTGATATCATCAGATATGGAAATGATGTATGTCAACATTTATGATATATTCATAACAATTGTAGTGTTATGTTATACATATGTTGATCAGATATTGAATGCCACCCGTATTCATTGTCAGAAAATGATAACATGAGATATATTTGGAGCACAGGAGTTTTTATGGTAATAAGAAGAATGATTACAAATCACATGGAAAGGCAGAGGCCAGTGTTAAGCAAAAGTATTTCAGATGGCTTTCTACTTGGCGGTGCCCTTGCCCCAGCTAACACCCAAAGAAAGAGAGTGGTCACAGCAGAATTAGCTGTGACTAAACCCTTTTGACCATATTCCCATGATAAATGGTAATAGTATGCCTCATTTATTGTCTACTTGATGCCAGGAATTCTGCTGGGCCTTTTGAATAGATTATATTTAAGGATCAAATATTATTATCCTGATTTGTGGGTGAAGACACTGGAAGGACCCACCAAGAAATACGTGTTGCCTTTGATTAAGTCTGTGATCTTTTATGGTTCAGAAATTATAGGCTGTGAAACAAAACATCAAAATCCTTAAGCACTGGAGAGGACTTTGAGCAAACTAGACCTACCTCTTTATTGTATATTTGGGGAAACTGAAACCTTAAAAAGTTGAGACTTAAGGTCACATATTCTATTTTTCCAGTCATGATTTCAGTTATAGGTACCTTTCCATAAACTAATATGTGAGAAGTATGTTAGCAGGTCAACTTGGCCATTAAATGTTTGATTTATTGCCATTCAACCAAATACTGCCTCCTTTCTTTTTTATATTACTGTCCTATTATTGAAAATTTAAACATTGCCCCAATTAGGATATAAAATCTTTGAGGACAGTGACCGTATTGTATATTTTTCTAGTAACTCTAGAGTTTAGCAAAGAATTTAATATATCGAATAACTGGTTTTGTCATCTACTTACCTGTGATAAGTCATTATTTTATGCACTGGGTCCAAAATCTACACAGTGGATTTTTATCACCACTTTTATCTCATGTAGAATAATGAACCTAGACAATTTCCAGGTTCTTATAAAGCATATGGAGCTCCTTAGATGACGAGTGATTAATTTGAATATAAAATGTAGTGTGTTACAATGGAGAGATTTGGATGGGCACTTCTCTCATTTTTGTGGGGGGAAAAATCACACAGTTAAGTATTACACCCAGTTGAGTATTCAACTCTATCTCTCTGATTTGAAAATAACTTTTTTATGGTTGTTAAAAGAATATAAAGTGAGGTAGGAAATTCAAACAGTTTAGAAAAAGAGAAAAATCACCAGGAATTTCACTAGGTTTTGGTAAACATGCAGCCAGAGAGAGCTTTCTTCCCTTAACTCCTGCTGAATCGGAGAGCTGAATTACTTATTGAAACTGTTTACAGTTTAAAGCTCTGTTGAGTTTTAGTATTCTATCACTTTCAGGCAGCTCAAACTTCATATAAATAAAGATATTTATTGAGAAACGAAGATAAACAGATTCCTAATAAACTGGACTCTTCCTATCTCAGGCAGAATGTAGTGTAGAAAGCTGATTTCCCCAAGCATGCCTGTCTATTTCTCTCCCTTCCCCAGGCAGAATCGGGGCTCAAGGAGCATCTTTGCATGTATAGAGGGATCCCCAATATGCCAGAAAGTGAGGCCACACAGGAAGCCGAGCACCTGTGTTCTGTTGCCCCGGTTGAGGTGTGGCAGAGGAGGAGAGGGGTGGAGCTGGGACACCGGAGGTTGTGGTCGGACAAAGACTGTGTTTTCTGATTCCACTGTGACACACTATACTCTCTGAAATGTACCAGCCGGGGTCCCCCCCCCCCCCCCAGCTTCTGGGCAGGTGGTCATGGGGCCCTTTCTGGTGCAGTGAGGCATACGTCTGGCTGCACCTCAGAATGAGAGCGGGAAGCGGTAGGGCATTTCTCATTCATTTATTCAGGATTCCAATGACACAGAAGGGACCCTTTTTCATATAGATGGGGAAACCGGGTGTTGGAATGGCTGTTCACTATTCCAAGGGAAAGGAAATGCCACGCTAGTAAGCGGGTGAATGAGTTTTTGAACTATAATACAAAATTATTGGGTATAAAGGAAGGTTGGGGATCTCTTTGAGAGAGACAATGATAGCTCTTTCATGTGCATTTGGATGTAATTGCATTGAGACTATGTGCACATATTATTTGATTATTTTAATTTTATGAATTTGCTATTCAAAATTCCTTTCCCTTAGGCACATTTTCTTAATTTGCACTATGTATTTGAGCATAGCATTCTTTCATGCTCTACTTTATTAGGGGCTTAACAGGGCTTAAGTCCAACCATCTGTTCACATCTTGGCACATCAGCACGTTGGAGGTGCTGGAAGGGGCTAAATAAATTTCCCACATTTTAAAGGTCAGGGAAGGAGCTACCTTTGTGAATAGATTTCACATGTTTCTCAGCAAGACAGTAGTGCAGAAGTAGGGTAAAACTGCATTTTATTCTTTGAAGCACAAGGTTCCCTGTCTGCCTTTAGTTTTGCTGAAAGGCAATTAGCATTTCAACTAGCCAATTTGGTTACTTGCAATGAAGTACTTGGATTTATAATTTGCTGGTCTTGTCTGAGTCTGTTGAGCTCTGGCTCTTATGTAATCCCCTCCAAGTAGCCTTCTCTCCAGCACAGTTATTGTTGCTGGTCTTAAACAACTAATCAATAGAGAGTTTTCCTTGCCTTCAACTGTAGGGTACAATAGGGGAAGGAAAATGAAATGCCAAGCTCATAAGTGGGTGATTGTAATTATTACATAGCCATTATTGAAATGTGGTGCAGGTTGAAAGGCACAGAATAGCTTCAAATAAAATGAAGCATTGTGTGGTACTCTGAATAGTTTATTTCTGCATGCAGAATGCACAATAAACAGAAGATATATATATATATATTCATATATATATATATATATATATGAATTAATGAAGATGACTGAAAATTAACAAAGAAGAAGCAACTCTTAATTTTTTACATTGACTTTGCTTTCTTTCTGCAAGAAAGAATTCCATGGAGAATATAAGTTAAAGAGAAAATAAGTTTTTAAAGTGTTATAACAAATGAATACATGCTCTGAGGCATATTGTGGAAATAATCAAGGGTTTGTGTTTATGTGTTAATTGAAAATAAAATATTTTTAGCTTTAGTTATGGATTCTGATAATTAGGTAATATTAATATACTTCATGTATACTAGTATACTCAGATTCCCCTGAAGGAAACACTGTATATTATCCTTTTGTTATGATAATTAGACTAATATTATCCTTTAATCTGTGTCATGGGGCAGTAATTCGATTTAGCTCACCTTTTTTTTTTAATTTAAATTTTTTTTGGCTAGTCACATGCAGTAGTGACAATTTAGCTCACCTTTTAATGCAACACTGTTTTTTGCAAAGTTGTACTTATGTATTTATTTGGAAATAAAATAATACATTTTTCACTTTTCAAATAATGTTTAACTGAAAGAAGGCCTAATATAGAAAACTATTTCGGTTACAAGCCTTGCAAGTGAGCAATAAGATTTTGAGAACATATCTGAAAGAATTGCATTCTCTCCTATATTTCCAACCTGTGATATAGAGAAAAAGCCCTATCTGCAGCTATAATTAGCATCATTTATATATTATTCACAAAAGTCCTATAGCATTGATGAGCAGGAATGAAACAAAGAAGGCTTACCTGACCTCTGGCAGACTAGCCAGCTAAGGATGGAAAGTGTTTTGGAAAAAGTGGGACTTGATCTGGGCTTTGAAAGATGGTGGAGGAGAGGAAGCAGGAAGAGGTACAGGGAAGGCCTTGGGGAGAAACTTGGATCGGAGGAGCCGAGGTAAGAATGATCCAGATGAGTTTTCCCAGATACACATAAAATCAAGCTGATGGGAACCTTTGAAAGAAAGGGCTAGAAGCACAGGGTGGGTTTTAATGTTTTAAGAAAGTGAGACATAATTCACCTAGCAAAGAGAAAAATAATCTTTTAAAGTGATTTTCAGTGGTATTTATTATATTGACAAAGTTGTGCAACTGTCACCACCGTCAATTCCAGAATATTTTCATCACTGCAAAAAGAAATCACCTACCAATCAGCTTCACTCCCCATCCTCTCCCCACCCCATGTCCATGGCAACAAGATTCTTCTTTCGTCTCTACAGATGTGCATGTTCTGGACATTTCATATAAGTGGAATCATATAAATACGTGGCCTTTTGCATCTGCCTTCTTTCACATATCATGTCTTCAAGGTTCATCATGTTGTTGCATGTTTAACTACTTTATTTTTTATAGCTGAATAATATTCTATTGTATGAATATTTTGTTTATCCATTCATCAGTTGATGGACATTTGGACTATTATATTATGGACATTTGTATGCAAGTTTTTGTACAAACATATATTTTTTCAGTTACATATTGCAGAGCAATAGGGAGGGTAGATAAAAGAGCCAGGATGCATTTAGAAGTAATGCATCCCGTTTCTTATATACATTCTGTTAGGCTCAGGGCCCTATTATGGAGCAATTGCTTCAGGTATGGCTTGCAGATTTACTACTTCCAACTTTCTTTGCCAATTAACTAGGACATTTAAAACAACCACATTGTGAGAAAACAAAGGAACAATTTGCAATCAATGATTCATCTCTCACTGTAGGTTTTCCTAAAAAGGGAAGGATGGTAGTGGTGGGCATCATGATTGACCTACCGTATTTGCCAGCGTATAAGACGATTTTTTGCCCCTGAAAAATACGTATTTGCCAGCGTATAAGACGACTGGGCGTATAAGAAGACCCCCTAACATTTCCACTAAAAATACAGAGTTTGTTATATACTCGCCGTATAAGACTACCCCCCACTTGGAGGCATATTTTTCAGGGCCAAAAAGTCGTCTTATACGCCGGCAAATACGGTATTTAGGATATGCTAAAGTCAGAAATGTGATTGGATGCTGTCTGAGATACACTGAATTCAGTTCTCTGATGATTTCTGCCTTGTCCATAAGGAGTCATCTAAATAATGACTGGTTGAGCTATCAAAATGAGAAAATTTATTTTTTTATTATAAGACAAAATGTGGAAGCTTTAACAAATGTTATTTTGTTATACGTTTAGTAAATCCCTTAATTGAGAATTGGGCTTTAAGTAAATTCAGTTCAATAATATATAATTTGTCAAATATCACTAATACAAATGTGCAGGTGATTGCTTTTATGTATTTGTTTATTTCAATCCTTGACCGATTTTCTGAAAGAATCTGCTGTACTTCATAAATTGTTAGTATTTGTCTCTTTCTGACTCATTTCACTTAACATAATACTCTAAGTCCATCCATGCTATTGTAAATTCTATTATTTCATTCTTTTTATGGCTGAGTAATAGTCCATATTACATATGTACAACTTTTTTTATCCACTGGTCTATTGATTGGTTCTTGGATTGTTTCCATATGTTGGCCATTATAAACAGTGTTGCACTGATGAGGGGTGGATATAGCCTTTTGAATTAGTGTTTTGAATGTCTTCGGATATATACTTAGAAGTGGAATTAATGATCACAAGGATATTTCATTTTTAATTATGTGAGGGACCTCCATACTGTTTGCCATAGTGCTGCCCCAATCTGCATTTCCACCAACAGTGCATGAGGGTTCCCTTTTCTCTATATCCTCATCAACACTTGTTTGTTGATTTATTGATGGTAGCCATTCTGATAGGTTTGAGGTGATATCTCATTGTGGTTTTAATTTTCATTTCTCTGCTGATTAGTGATATTGAGCATCTTTTAATATGTCTATTAGCCATCTTCACCTTCTCTTTGGATAAGTATTTAGGCCCTTAGCCAAATTTTTAATTGGAGTGTTTGTTTTGTGGTGTTGAGTTGTTTGAACTCTTTATACATTTTGGATATTAACCCCTATTGGATGTATCATTGGCAGATACCTTCTCCAGTTCAGTAGGTTGTCTTTTTATTTGTTGATGATTTCCTTTGCATGCAAACACTTTTTAGTTTGATTTAGTCTCATTTATTTATTTTTCTTTTATTTGCCTTGCCTAAGGCACTATATCAGAAAAAAATATTGCTAACAGAAATGTTAGAGAGTTTACTGTAATCCACTTTGAATTGATTTTTTAATCTAATTCTTTCATCTGTGAACTATCATTTTAAAATTACTTTATTAGGAGTTAAAAACAGGTACTGTCTAACTCTATCATTCTTGCCACATTAGCTGGAATTTTTAAAGAAAGAACTTTTTCTTTAACAAGTAGGCTATTGGGTTACCTGGAAAAGGTGTTTATCCAGGATAAACAGGATAAATATTTAATTCTTCCAACTTAAATGTTAATTTTGTTGCCCTAGTTACTTTCAGTGGTGACCAATGAGCTTTACCTAACTATCTATCTTAGTATTATTTTATAAAAATATATATATATTTTATTGATTTTTCAGAGAGGAAGGGAGAGGGATAGAGAGTTAGAAGCATCTATGAGAGAGAAACATCAATCAGCTGCCTCCTGCAAACTCCGCACTGGGGATGTGCCCACAACCAAGGTACATGCCCTTGACTGGAATTGAACCTAGGACCCTTGAGTCCACAGGCCCATGCTCCAAACCGGTTAGGGCTATCTTAGTATTGAGCCAAACCGGTTAGGGCTATTTTAGTATTCTTATGAACACCAGGATTTGTATATTCAGTATGGTATAAACAGTCGTAGTCATTACTTTTTTAGATGCACCAATATTTTAGTCTTTGGCCAATAGGAACACTTTCATGTTTTTGTATCCCATTGGCATTACTCCACTAGTCTTTGATAGTGTCTTTGCTGGTACAAGATGTTCAGGTTCATTTTATATATTTCCCTCTCTAGAATCATGTTTCTAGAAGATTCTTGAGTAACCTTATAACTGTGATTTTGAACTCTATATCCAGTAGTTTGTTTTCTTCCATTTCTGTTATTTGTGACATGTTTCTTTGTCTTTGCATTTTGGCTGCTTCCCTGTGTTTATTTCTATATATTAGGTAGAGCTGCTTTGTCATCTTGTGTTGGTAGAATGGCCTTGTGTAGTAGATGTTCTATAGGGCCCCCAATTGCTTGAGGTGACACTCTAGGTCAGCCGTGGGCAAACTACGGCCCATGGGCTGTTCTATCTGGCTCGTAGAGCCGAAAGAGCAGAGGGTTCTCTTTTTCTCCCCTCTGCTTCTTCACCAGCAGCCCAAGATGAGAGTGTCAGCATGGTCAGGTTGCTTTTGTTCTGGCCCTCCGGTCCAGTTTAAGAACCCATTGTGGCCCTCAAGTCAAAAAGTTTGCCCACCCCTGCTCTAGGTGCACCCATTTGTGGGCTATATGCACAGTCTTGTTGTAGTTGAGCCTTGATTGCTGTTGGTGTTACTGGGAGGAATAGATCTTCAGGCCTATTGGCTGTGAGGACCAGTTGTGACTACAGTAGGAGAGCTGCTATGTAGGAGACACTCATATGGAGCAGGACTTGCTTCAATGGGGTTTTGGTGCTCACTGAGTCTGTTCCTTGAGTGTGTCACTTATGGATGAGTAGAGTTGTAATGTGGTATAGTCTGACACTGACCACTGGGTACACTGGCTCTGGGGTCTCCAGGGAGATGCAAAGTCAGCCACTGCCTGGGGCCACCCAGCAGGAGCTACAGAGAGATCTGCAGATTCCTCCTCTTTGTATGGGGTTTGAAAGTGTCCACACAAGGCCCAGCTGTGAAGGAAGGCAGGCTGGTGCTGATGCCAGCCTTGGGCCTTCTATTGATAGGTTTGGGCCACCCTGATACGCCTGTAGCTTGTTTGAGAGATTTTAGCCTGAGCAAGGACAGGCCAGTCGTATTCAAAAGCCGATGCACACAGCTTGAGTGGGGTTATAGATTGGATGAGGCAAGATCTTAGTGAATCGCCAGGGTGGAGCAAACAGAAATGGCTGCCAGTCAGCACTGCCCTGGGGAGGTCCCAGCACAGGAACAATGATCCCTGCAAGCCCCTCCATCTGGGAGAAAGCCACCCCCCAAATTCCTGCCCTGATGTCAGACAATCCAGGTCCTCAGTATGTGTCTGTGTCCCCAGAGCCTCACGATGGTGCTGGAGCTCAGAGGAATCAGGTCCTTATAAGTTCAATTCATGGTAATAGCCTTTTAAGAGAACAACTGGGTTTCCCACAGCAACTTTGTCACTGAACCCCAATCTGCACTGGTTTTTACAGCCTATAGTTCTTACTGCTTGTAGGGACTTCCTTTCCCAGCTCTGGGACCCTGGGCTGGGCTTGTGGTGTGGGCTGGTACTCCTCGCTCCTCCGGGCAGCTTCTGCAGAGACGATCTCCCTCCTGATTAAAAAAGTGACCCATGTGGGTGCTAGACCAGCTCATTCCTTGCCTCCGCACCTCCTACCAGTCTCTGTGTGCTTTCTTCTTCTCTAGTTGTAGGACTTCCATTAAGCCAGCTTTCCATTGGTTCTGGATGATGAATGTTCTGTATTGTAGTTGTAATTTTGATGTGGTTGTGGGAGGTGGTGAGTCCAGGTGTTTACCTACATCTTCCCCAAATTTCGAGCCCTACTTCTTGATATGTCTTTGTGGAAGCTTTGGGTTTGTTAATATGAATTTGGTGAGTTAATAATAATACAGTTATTGTTTGGTTGCTATAAGTTAGACAATGTACTAAGAATGTTATGTATATTATTTCAACTAATATTCATGACTACCTTTTGAGGTGGATGACTTAATTCCATATTCTCATGGGAAAACAGATTTAGAGAAACACCTGAGTTTTGGGGACATTAAGCCGCTTACCAAGCTAACATAGAAGAAGGTAAGAATGAGCTTGGATTTAACATAGGCATTGTGACTTCAAAACAAGTGTTTATAAGTTTGTGTAACACAGTTCCTTCTTTAAAATAATAATAAAAAAAGAGTTGATCATTTATTTAGAATAAGAATCATATAGAGGAGGATGCCACGATGAAGCATTGTGTCCCTTTTTTAGGAGACCAAAGTGTAGTTGGTGAGGAATGTAGTTATAACTCAAGGAATGACCTTGAAATGATTTATAAGAGAGAGGTGCTAAATCGTCTCTGCTATGTGGACGCAGAGTCAGGAGACAGAGGAAAAGGGGATATTGGGAGGTGTAGCATTTAATTTTGGTTTGAGGTGTATTGGAAGCACTGGTAAGACATCTGTATGGAGATACCCAACAGTCGTTTGAAAGTGTCTCTGGCTCAACATGAGGGTTAGGGCTTTACTTAAGAAGTGTTATTACCTACTGTAGTCAAAGCAGTTTGCTAGAAACTGTGGGGTAGCTAGGTGGAAATGTCTAAGTAGTTGACTGATTATATGAGTTTTGCAGAATATAACTAGGTATCAACAGGGGATACCTGTAGTCATAGGTTTGGAAAATGATGACTTAAGCAAGGTCAAGTCTGTGGTTAGGGTTTCTTGGTGCTTGTTATATGCCAAAGTATATTTAAGAAAATATAGTATCCATACAAACATTTTGTAAACATAATTCACAATAGAATTCTTTAATCTTGTCAAAATGTGGGTCTAGCACTGCATAGGACACACTTTGGTAAATAGTAGTTGGAGCTTATGTGAACATTTAAGAGTTAGAATTGGGAATATTTTATAGGGCCTAGAAAAATCTTAGATATCTCCAAGGGAAAGTTTAAATTTGAGGTGGAAGCTTAAAGAAGCAGCAAGGCTGAGGATGGGGAGTTGTTTGTAGGTAAGAAGACTGCATTTGGTGCCAGGGGGGATTGGAGAGAGGAATGAAGGGAGGGCAGGAAGAGAAGAGATAGATAGATTAGTAGGAGTAAATAAAGAAACATGAATGAATGGGGTCCGAAGCATAGGTATTGGCTTATTTTTAGAGTGGGTGTTCCACATTTGGAGACAGTCTATGGCAATGGAGAAAGAATGTTGAGGGCATGAAAATGAAATCCCCTAAGTCTTTGGAATATAAAAAAAAAGGTATTATTGATACAGTCATGAAAACAAAGAAGAAATATTACTCTAATTTCAAGTGTATTAGGGTGTACAATTCATTTTCCAGTAACTGTTTACCTATCAGTGTGGAGGGTAAACAGCTGATCTAAAGAAGGTTTACCTTTTCTTTACGTAGGAAAAAGAATTTCAAAATGAAATTCTATTTTTATGTCTTGGTTTTGGCATGTTCGCTGCTGCATGCCCAGAACTTAGACAGTGCCTGGAACATAGGAGAGACTGATTATTTTTTGAATGCTGTCAGATGATGAATGGATATTAGAGCCAAGCACATCAATAGGGTCTACATGCCACACATAGGTTTCCTTTTAAGCTCTTCCAAACTTGTGTGCATGAATGAAAAGGCTAATCTCTTGAAAGGAAGGACCTGGCAGTAAACTCTGAAGCTGAAGGGAGCTGGTTAGGGACTCTGGCCTGAAGATAGATAGCTTTAAAGAAGTGGGACAGGTCAAAACCGGTTTGGCTCAGTGGATAGAGCATCGGCCTGCGGACTGAAAGGTCCAAAGTTTGATTCTGGTCAAGGGCATATACCTTGGTTGCGGGCACATCCCCAGTGGGGGGAGTGCAAGAAGCAGCTGATTGATGACTCTCTCTCATCAATGTTTCTAATGCTCTGTCTCTCTCCCTTCCTCGCTGTAAAAAATCAATAAAAAGAAGTGGGACAGGCAGTAGAGGGGCCCTCCTCTGAAAGAGAGTGCTGCCTTATGCCAGGAGGTGGGACTGCAGCAGCAGGCCCGGCAGATGGGGGACTAGGCTCAGACAAGGCACCAGGTCCCGAGGCTCAGTGGCACCCGCAACACTGTATTCTTCTGGGAGATACCAGACTTTTCGGAATTCATAGCCACCGGTATTCTTGGAGCATATAAGTAGGGGCCCCCCAAGAGGCAAAACTGCATTTCCTTTCAGCAAGATGCATGGAGTCTTGAATAGGATTTAATTTAATTTGGAGAAGTAATAACATGGTGACATATTTGCACTATGGGTGTTGTGGACTAGTTCATACTTGTTACATACTGAGGATTCCAAGGAATTTATTCTTTTCATTACAAACAGCCAGAGGAAATTTTGAATCAAATCTAACCCTGTCATATTCCCAACCTCTAGTATAGTCCTGAAACAGAGTTTGGCTGCATTTAAAACAACAAAAACACTGTATAATTTAAGAGGAGGGAAGGAAGAGGAACATTTAATTTTGGAATATGTGTAGGCAGTAGGTTATGACCAAGAAAGGTCCAAAAGAGTGGAAATTAAAGGTAAGGAAAAAAAAATTACGTGAGTTAGAATGAATGCTTTGAGAAAAGCACGGATATAGTTATAAAGTATGTTCATGAAAGCAAGAAAGTAACATCAATATATTATTAGGCATTAGCTTCTCTGTAATGAGGAGATAAATTAAACCTAGCAAACCTTATTTAAAATTAAAAAATCAAATCTTGCAAAATGTTATTTACAGCTCATATCCATCTCAGTGATCTATTATTTTTTATTTTTAAAAAATATTTTTATTGACTTCAGAGAGGGAGGAAGAGTTAAAAACATCAATGATGAGAAAGAATCATTGATCTGCTGTCTCTTGCATGCCCCCTACTGGGGATCAAGTCCACAACCCGGGTGCTCTGTCCAGTGAGCCAAACTTGCTAGGGCTCAGTGATCTATTATTGATAAAGTCCTAGGCTTTCCCTGAACTGGAAAAATTTCAAACTTTGACATAGAATTTAAAAATGTTTTGATAGATGTTATTAACATTTTTTTTTATCAGTACAAAACCAGCCTGAACTGAGTTTACTCTGGAGTAAGTGGCGCTTCAGAGGGTGCTAAACAAGTGTTCAGTGGATTCTGTGAAGAATATGTTAGCATTTAGAAATCTTGATCTGCTTGGTAGAGATACTTTTGGAATCTTACTAAACATTGTAGAGATTTATAAAAAATGGATTTTAGGCTTTATCATGATACTTTAAATTTATAAATAACTGTAATTGGACAGCAAGAAAAGCTCAACTCAGTGATTTTGCTTAGAGATGCAGTGTACTAACAAAACATTATAGCAGGCTGAGATGACATCACATCTATTTCTTACAAGTTCAGTGTGTGTGAGATAGAGAAATAAATTAATGTTGTAAGGTCATTGGCTTCAAGCTTCCTGGGATGAAAATGTTTGTAATCTAGCCTTAGGTTTTATAGATTTCAAAATTGTGAAGGATTGTAGAAATGTAGAGGGTATTCAGACATTTGGGTTTCAAATTAAGGCTTTTATTTTAATGTTAGAATTTTATACAGTTTTAGGGGCCCTGTGGAAAATTTGAAAATTATATGTTGAAGGGATTGACTATCTCTATAGTGTTTTGTTTCCCTTAGGAAAATGGATCACATGACACATAAATACCTTACAAATGGGAAAGAGGAGCTAGTTAGCTGGACCTTAAGTGATCTTCGAGCACTTTACCTAATTCATCTGAATGTCACATAGTTAGCCAGTGTGGTCATTTTAAAGAGATTTTTTAACCTTTGAAACATTAGGGCAAGACCAAAGAACAGAAGGTGCACTTTTCTGTGTATCATTGTTAATGAAATTCTGTTTTGTGTCACAATTAATAAGTGAAAATGATTACCAGGAAAATACAGTGTTATTGTTTAAAGAAAGGCCCACTTTTTATGAAAACAAACAAAAAAATAATAAATTTTGAAAATTCCCTTCTGAGAAATGAGAGAAAACCCAATTCTAAATACTTTTTGTGTTATACAGGAACTAATGTGTGTAGTAACAAGCTTTTTAGACTAGCAAAACAGCAAGAACTCAACTTATCAAGCCATATAAGATATAGCCAAAGCTATACTTGGAGCAAAACCATAGCTTTCGGAGCTAAACAATAATGAAAACCAAATTAATGTTCAATGGATGAGTTATAAGAACTATAATAAACCAATCTGGATGGAGAAATTGATAAAGATTTAAGAAGAAATAGATGAATTAGAAAACAGATAATTTGCAAATAAATGCCAGGTGAAAGTAGCGACCTAAGGTCAGTATCTGACTTCATTTTCCAGATGAGAAAGTAGACTGACAGAGTTGACTGCCTGCCTGCCTACTGTTTCCCTGAAAATAAGACAGTGTCTTATATTAATTTTCGCTCCCAAAGATGCGCTAGGTCTTATTTTTAGGGGATGTATTCTCTTTCCACAAAGCAGGTCTTATTTTCGGAGGATGTCTTATTTTCGGGGAAACACGGTAGTATGTGGCAGAGAACTCTAAGCGCACCGCTGACCGGCCCTGTTGCATATATTTTCTGCCTGAAGATTGGCACTAACCAACCAGTCCTTCAGACTGAATTCTGGTGAACAGTGTAGAGTAGACCCTTAATGACTAGAAAATGGTGCGCCAATGATATGGCTAGATATGTTGCGGTTGCTTCCAGTAACTGGTTAAGGAAATAGAATAGAAACCAGCTATCAGTTGGAGGATGATCCTCACACGGGAATCTTAGATGCCCAATCCTGTTTTCATTGTTCTCTTGACCATGTGAACATTGAAGGGCTGGTGCCTAGAATCTGGCACTTCATAGTATACTCGGGTGAATTACTTCCTCTGTGCCTCACAGCTGCCCTAATGTTATAGCTGTTCCTTTTCCCACATTTTGAGGCCCAGAGAAGAGAATTGATGTCTACGAAGTCACACAGTTGGAAAGATGTCAAGGACTAACGTAGAGCCCAAGATTGACTCTGAGGCCAATACTTGCCTCCTGTTAGAAATAACTGGGTGCTTAGTCCTCTGGGACATGGGCAGTGTCCAGGTAGAGGCTTCAGAGCATCTGTGGCAGGATGTCCCGGGAGGCACTGCCAGGAATGCTTTGCCACTGTCGTATAAAATCAAATTCCTGGGCCCTAGTTGGTTTGGCTCAATCGATAAAGCGTTGGCCTGCCTGTGGACTGAAGGATCCCAGGTTCGATTCTGGCCAAGGGCACATGCCTGGGTTGCGGGCTTGAACTCCAGTGGGAGGCGTGCAGGAGGCAGCCAATCAGTGATTTTCTCATCATTGATGTTTCTATTTCTCCCTCTCCCTCCCTCTCTAAAATCAATAAAATATATTTTAAAAAAATCAACTTCCTGGGACACTGCAAAGAGGCAGCCCACAAGGTGTGTGTGTGCGCGTGTGCGTGAGTGCACAATTGTGTCTGATTTTTCCTGCTTTGAATGACAAGAATATAAGAAATATTTTGCTTTTCTCTTTGACCCGACACTGAGGAGACATTGTCAGGGTACAGGAGAGCAAACTGTCTAAATAACAGCTGTTGCTAATTCCAACCAATTGATAAGCTTATGTAAAAGGGCGGACTCAGATTTGCCAGTTTTGGTAATTTTTAAAAATAATCTTGAAATTCATTTTTAAAAATGCAGAATCTTCAAATATTAAGTCTTTAAATACCCAAATTCTCTTAGTATTATTTTGGAAACACAGTTTGGACTAAAAAACAACATATGTTTGTAGGCCTGTTCTGGGTTGAAGGCTCTGGGTTTATTACATGAAGCTCTCTCCCTTAACTGCGATGAGTACACATAATTCATTTAGAAAATGCAGGTGCCTAGGTTCTGCAGTAAGAATAGATGGTATCTAATAAGTATTATAGGATAGAAAGAAACCGAAAGTATAGAGAGAACAGAAAAAAATGTTTAAAAACAGTACTTTCCAAGAGATAAAAGGTGGTATTGGGTTAATGGAAAAATAACAGGATACCATTAAATTCTTAGAAAATGAAAACATAATAGTGTGAATAAAAAAATTAGTAGGATAATTGAAATTTAATGATGGATTCTCAGAAAGTAGGGCAAAATCAAAGAATTAGAAATGAGAGAGAATAAAAGATGAAAATGAGAGGCTCAGTCCCAGAATACCAATATTAAATAATAGGAGTTTTAGGATGAGAGAACAGTAAAAATGGAAGGGGCAAAATCATTGTGAAGTAATATAAGGAAATTTTCCAGGTCTGAAGGATAAGTGTCAGATTGCAGGAGATTGAGTTCTCAGCCACATGGACAAAAATAAACCCATTCCAAGAAAAATCTTGTGAAATTTCATAACACCTGTGGGCAAAGAGAAAAATCTTCCAGAGCAGAAAACAACACAAATAAACAATTATGTGCATCACTTTAGAATCAGAAGCATTTTGGATTTTCTAACTGTAACAATAGAATAAGGCTTTCAAAAATAATAAGAAAAATATTTTCACCTAAAATTCTATACCCAGTGAAAGTATTAGTTAACTGAAAGATTAATAATTTCTAATGTACAAGACCTACAATGATGATGGTATGTAGCTGATACAATAACTGTGTTTCCATAATGAATATCTACACTGAAGTCTACTATCTATTATCTATCTATCTATCTATCTATCTATCTATCATCTATCTATCTATTATCTATCTACCTATTAACCACCATCTTGAAAAATAATGATGATTCCTATAGTCTGTTATGCAGAAGAAAACAAAATTTATCACAGACATTTTCTCCTATGGACATAGATGCATAGATTATCTTTTGAGACAGATGATGTTGATAACTGTAATTGACTAAGTAGGCGTGGTGTGAGGGAAACTTACTTTTCATTGTTTACCTTTTTCCCCCTCTTTAACACTGTGCCATGTGTGTCTATGTGTTTTAAAGATGAATAAAATAATACATATTCCTTAAATTTTTAAAATAAAATAAAAATAAAGATAATAAACATTTCATATATTTAAAAAACTGTAAGAGACTACCCTCTTTATCATTTAAAAATATTTAGCATTTTCTCACTTGTAACATTCAATTTTTCTGAAAGTTGCAAATTTAAATTCTGTTTTGTAAAGAGGAAGGAAAGATCAATTTTTTTTGTAGTACTCACCAAGTACAAATAACACAGATTAAGAATTCTTAGAGGCTGAATAATTGATGATATGGATGATAAAACGTCTCTTGTTTCACGGGAGTAATTCTATAGTTTTAGAATACCCTTTAGTAAATGTAATATAATTCAAGTAATTCTAAACTTGAAAACCTTGCTCCATTAGGATCATATTTTCAGTATTAATTACCCGGTGGTCTTACCATGGGAAGATGCTTGCCACAGCATTGACAAGGCGACAGCTGAAGCCAAAAAGACAATTCTGCACTAATAATCTTTGTCTTTTCATTTTGTCCTGCCACTCACAGATGTTGTCAGTTGTTTATTCTGAAACATCAAAAGACAGAGTTAACTTTCAAATTGACAAAATTTTTGTGTGAAAATTGATTACTGCAAAATCAACAAAGTTAATTGAATCATTATGTTTTATGGTGGTTTTTTTTTTTTTTTTTTTTTTTTTGCTTTCCCCCCCCTCACATTGTCATCTACTGGGTCTCCATTCATGTTTCACTTTATTCCTTATTGTAAAGACTTATTGAAACTTAAATAGAAGGCAATTCCAATTTACTCAGAATATAGTGTACTTGCTACCTTTCCTAAAGTACCCATGCATAAGAGGCAAGATGGGAGGAAGGCAATATCTTAGATAAATAAGACTTAGAATTCCATGGTTATTAGGATATATTATGTTGGTGAGTGTTGTTTATGTAAATGACATTTAATATGTTTATATACTAAGTAATCCAAATAGGGAATAAAGTTAGCAAATACCAGTAAGTTTTCAATAAGGAAGAAAGAGCTAGCTAGCATCCTGGAAAAGAAAGCAAGAGAGAGGAATTCATTCCAGACAAATTTAAAGAAGCATGATGTTAGGGTTCCTTGTGTCAATCAGAAGGGCAATCACTTTTCCAGAACACTGAGTTAATGCAGCACACTCCTGTCCTGCTTTGTTCTATTGTGAGAAATCTTTTGTTTGCCTACATGTCCTAAACTTCCTTACTAGTCATTGTCAGTTTTGAGGTGGAGGGGAAAATATTACAGATGGTAATAGTTGCATGAGAATAGGAAAGATAGTGAGCTAGTGTGGTATCCTTTCACAAATATTTGGAAGAGATTAAGACAGTTGAATGTCAAAATGGAGGAGGAGGAAACTTCCACTTGGAATAACCTAACATGGATTCACTATGTCACAGATTGGAGATTAGTGGATGAATATTGATGTTGCAAGTGCAACCCAAACTGACTATAGCAAAAGACGTAATTTATTTCCTCACTAACTGAAAGGCCAGTGTAAAACTGGATTCAGGAACCTAAACTTGATTATTAAGACTTGACTTCTCTCCATCTCTTAGCTTTATTTCCAGATTTTAGAGGTTAATGGTAATTATTCAGGATAATTCCCATTATCCTGAACCCAGCGGTAGAGGGAATCTGCATTATTATGTTTAAGCAAAAGACTCAGAATTATCTTTTGTTGACTTTGATTGGACCATCCCTGTGCATATGTTGGAGCCAAGGACCATATCTTATGGGCCTTTGTGTCCTTAAAGATTAGCAGAGGGTGTTGTAGAGTAGGTGCTAACAATACAAATAGTATACTAAAATGTAAGCTGCTCTTCTGAAAGCAACCCATTTGTATTGTAGGAGCTATTCTAACATATTATTTTTCCCTTTTTATTATTTATTTATTTAAATTTCTTTATTGATTAAGATGTTACATATGTGTCCTTATTCCCCTATTTTCCCTCACCCACCCCCACTCATGCTATTCTTAATTTTACCCCCCCCCCCAGAATGGTAACTTGTTGGATAGTTTGAATATGATTACTAGAATCCAAGAACCTAAGACTTTGTGCCTACATGCTATCAGGATCCTGTCAGAATTTCATGGTATAATTCAGGAAGTAAGAAGTAAGACAATAACCTACATCTCATATTTTGCTTGAACAAAATAAGAGATCTATTAAGAGGTAAAAGATCTATTATCAGGAACACTTTTTATTTCATTTAAATCATACCGAGCAAGAGGTGGAGGTGTGAGGAGAACATGGATGCTAGTTGGAAATTAGAGGGCTAGAGTATTGGAATATCATACATTACAGAGCAGAAGAATGACACAGTACTGCTAAAATTATTCTTTCGCGATTGTGCAGAATATGAATTAAGCATATCATGATTTTTAAAAATAGTGTGAAATTTATTTTATAGAGGTTTAAAATAGGTGGTCTGATGGGTTCTGCAAAACTTTTATTAAATCTAATGAGAGAAAAAGTGACTTGGAACAGATATAAGATTTAAGTATTATGTCATTTACTAATACCTAGTCTTCTGAATTTAATAGAGTTCCAAAGAGTAGATTTTTAGTATGATAAAGGAAAATTTCCCTAGTTATTCTGAAAGAGAAACTGGCATTTATATAATTATGCCTGTTTTCCAGTGGGAACTTCACCTTCAAAGCTTTTCTTCATCTTTTAATTTCCATTGAATGCCAGCTTTGCCTCAACAACGTTTCTTAAAGTTGAAAGGATGAAAGCGGAGGAGATTCAATTATCAGTGATGTCACTGAATTTGAGGCTTTTCCAATCATGCTTGTCTGTTCATTTTGTATAGTCCCAGAACTCACTGATGTACACCAATTTAAAATAAATTTACTGACTTAACCACCAGATCTCGGGGCTCTAATTGCTTGGGAAATTGCAAGAATACACCATTTGAACTCATTGGTCCTGACATTAACAGATGCTGTTAAATATTTAAAGTAGTCAAGAGAACTAGCTTCGGTTAAATAATTATAATGTTTATCAGAATAGTAAGGTGCAAACTTTTAGGAGACTCATAATTATGCAGTTATATGGTAATTTTGATTATTATGCATGAGTTTAAGATATTTGAATTCTTTAAAATGTAGAGCATAAATCTGTATTACTCATGAGGGGTATGTATGATTTATATGAATAAAATGTAAGAGGCAATATAGTGTGGTTATTGGGTAGAGTCTAATGGTGGACTCTAGGGTTCAAAACCTGCCCAGCCGCTTACTTAACTAAATAAGACTGTACGTGTTCATCTGTTTTTTTTAGTTTCTTCATCTATAAATAGGGTTAATTTTAGTACTTTCTTCACAGAGTTTAAATATGTTATTATTATATAAAGTACCTAGGACAATGCTATATAAGCATTTGCTGTTCTGATTACTATCTGTAGATCATTATAATTTTTCTATTGGATATATGGAGTCTTAAAATGCAATATAGTAATATGTAGAAAAATATATGAGGAAGTCTACCGGAAGTTCAAGCACACTGCATTGAAAATTCAGTAGTTAACTTAAAGCTACACCTTTCCTCACACTCTGGGACAGTGTATTTCAGTGTGTATCCATTGCATTAGAATAAACCAGATTGCCTGTTAAGTGGGGCTTCCTAGGCCCCACCCTAAACTCACTGGATCTGAATTTCTGGGTGTGAGAATAAGAATTTTGACAAAGGTTTAAATTTATTCTTAAGCAGGACAAAATTTGGAGAATTTATAATCCCAGTTATTCATGATTTCCCTCTTTCATGCTGTAATTCACTTTTACTTTTTTCTCGCTTAGAACTTTTTCAGGTATCTTATTTCTCTCAGCTCGAGTTTCTATCACATCTCATGTTCAAGGAATTGGGATTTTTCTTTCAAAAATCACAATGGACCAAATTTGAACCTTCTAGTTCATTTCTTTTTCACTGTTTGTCATAAGTGAGGTGTAAAACCATTCTGGCCCTAGAATTCCTCAAAAAATCTTCAGTTGTCTTTAGAACTGCTCCCAATTGCCTGTTTCACCCAGGTTTTGCCTTTTTCCTTCTCTTTCTCGTATTTTCCATTTCCTTTCTTTCTATAAATGTCCCTGGCTTAGAAGTCAAGAAAGAGTTTGCAGCCGGGAAGGGAGGCCTATTTTATTTCTTCCCAGTCTCTCAGCCCATGTCAGGCTTTCTTAGAGAGAAGGCACAGTGTAACAAGTGACCTAGTCCTCCAGATCCTCTGTCCCCATTGGCCCGTGTCTCTTTCCTGGACGCCATCTGAACCCTGCATCCCTGTCTATGGATTTTGCTGCCATAGGCATGTGAGACATTAAGCAATGTTTGAATATACTTGACTTGAGAAAATTTTATTTAAACCTTAACATATGTCAAAAACTTCCTTATTTCATGGTTCCTAAATATAAAGCCATGTATTGTCCCATGGAAATAACCACACACATAAAAATTTTAATTATCTCTTGACTAAGGTAAAGATTAATAGGAAGTTGCATATGAGCATAACCAGTGGATACAGACAGTAGTGGGGTGAGGGCATATGTTGGGGGGTGGGAGCGGCTGGGGAGAGGCCACCGGGGGGAAAAGGAGACTCATGTAATATTTAAACAAGAAAGAATTTAAATTAAAAAAAAAGATTAATAGGAAGCATTTTTGGCTTATACTTAAGAGTTCGGAATACAACTCCCCTTTAAAATGCATGAACTTGTTATGTTCGTGTGACTGATCACATAATCCATTGGAATCTTAATGATCCGTGAGATAAATTGTTCACATTTTTAGAGGAACATCTACATTACAAAACAGCAGTGCTTTTCAAGAGGCCACTACACTGTTGTGCTTTTGAAAGCACTTGAGCCATACAGTGCTGAAAGTAGGAACAATATTGATGACTCACAAACATGAACATTGTGGTAAGAAGAAAACAATAGAAGTTATGGAAATGCAACATGGAAGTTGTATTAGTATTTTAGTTGGTAAAATGGGAGAAATTTGAGTTTTTTGAAAGGATTAGCATTTACTTGTAATAACTAAAAACTTTTAAAAAGCAGACTCAAATAAGACAAATTTAAGGAAAAAGTATATATAACAAAGAAATCAATCTATTTATAGAGTTTAAGTTTAAACTGCTTTATATACCTATTTCAAGAGTTCTCTCATATTTACTTAATCAAATAAATAGATGAGTAAGTTCGATTAGGATTATTGATCCATTCAGTATTTTTTTTAGTTTTTGCTTGTATTTTAGTTTCATTTGGGGAGAAGATGGGCTTTAATTAAGTTTTCATGTTGCTACTTATGTTTTTCTGAAAATAAATTGGAAGGTCATTTTTGTTGTTATTGTTAATCTCACCGGAGGATGTTTTCCCATTGATTTTTAGGGAGAATGGAGGGGAGGTAAAGAGACAGAGGGAGAAACATCGATGTGAGAGAGACAGACACATCAATTGGTCGCCTCCCACATGAGCTCTGACCAGAGCTGGGATGGAGCCTGCAACTGAGATATGTGTCTGTAGCTGGGAATTGAACCTGGGATTCTTCAGTCTGCAGGCCAATGCTCTATTACCTGTGCCAAACTGGCTAGGGATGGAGGGACATTAAAAAAATATTTTATTGCTTTTTACAGAGAGGAAGGGGGAGGGATAGAGAGTCAGAAGCATTGATGGTAGAGAAACATCAACCAGCTGCCTCCTGCACACCCTCCACTGGGATTGTACCCTCAACCAAGGTACATGCCCTTGACCGGAATCGAACCTGGAACCTTTCAGTCTGCAGGCCAATGCTCTATCTACTGAGCCAAACCGGTTAGGGCTGGAGGGTCATTTAAAAAAAATAAATTAAATTTGATAAGTAAGTTTAAAGTTAGTTATAATTATCTTGATATATAAGATACAGAATAAAGCATAGTTATGAATAGTGAAAGGAACCATAGAAGAATTTGTGATTTTTAATTTATTTCTGTGATCACATATTTGAAATGGATGGCTGTATTTATGTCTTAGTGGCTTACTATCTAAGTCTTCGCTCTATTTATATTTGTAGACAACACAGTCAAATGAAAATGTATTAGACATGTTTTGTGAACAAATTTTTTTCTCCCATAGGGATGCCCTCTACATCTTTATTCGTAAATCTTCTTTCAGCTTTATTCATCCCTTTTGTGTTTGGAGAAACAGAAATAAGGTTTGCTGGACAAACAGAATTTGTAGTTAATGAAACAAGTACAACAGTTATTCGTCTTGTCATCGAAAGGATAGGAGAGCCAGCAAATGTCACAGCAATTGTATCGGTAAGAAATGATTGTAGTTCTATTCTTACTGAAATATATATTAAATTTCTTAGTTTCCATGACAAGAGTCTTTTTAACTGAGATTCTGAGTAGTTTGATCATGATAAATGATTTGCATATACACTGTTCCATTTATACAGGTTTTTGGAGTGCTCCAAGGTGGTGTATGTGTTTGTCAATAATAGTATTTTAAAGATACAGACTGAAAACAAAGATATATACTGATTATTTAAAAATATTCATGTTTATTTTAAAACAAATAAAACAAAAATATCAATAAATATTTCTAAGTAAAAGAATATCTTACTTTGGATAATTTGGATTCTAGTTGTCTGTGCTTGGAAATACTATCTGTTGTCAGAAGGCTTTAGTAAATATTTGAAATATTTAAAAGTAGAAAAAAAAGCAATAAAAAATTCTTTAGTTATGTCAGAGCTCTCTCTCTCTCCTTTTTAAAGGAGAAATTAGATAGATCAGCATATGTTGAAATTATGTAAAATTTGTTAAACTCTTACACACGGTTTGATTATTGGATGGATTGAATGTGCATGCTGTGTTTATGTCTAACCAGAAAGTACTGCCGTATGACCTCTAAGGATATTATATTTTAGGTTGAAAATGCTTAAGATTTTTGTTTTCCAAAATAAGTTTTTAAGCAGTAGGTTATACGATCACATTCTGAAACAATGTGAAGAAGGACAAAGAGAAAAACTACATATGCAGCAAATCTAATACTATATTTTTGTGCATTGCTTCTACTTTTTAATTCATTACATATATGTATATGTTTATTGAGTCCATTTTTTGTTTGAATATATACTATACTTGATAATCTTGTACATATAACTTTAATACATTTTTCGGGTTGGTCTATTATTTTCTCAGCTTTTCTTGATAGTGGTGTCATCATTTCCCAATTATTCCTCAACTATTTTTCATTGCAGTTGCTGTCGATTTGTGTTTTATAAATGTTGCTTTAATGAAACTATTTATATATGTATTGATTTTTGTGTTTTTAAAATATATTTTTTATTGATTTCAGAGAGGAAGTGAGAGGAAGAAAAAGAGATAGAAACATCAATAATGAAAGGGAATCTTTGATCATCTGCCTCCTTTGGGTGTTGAGCCTGCAACCCAGGCATGAACCCTGACTAGGATGAATCACAACCTCCTGGTTCATGGGTCGATGCTCAACCACTGAGCAATACCAGCTGGGCAGATTTTTGCATATTTTGGATTGTTAAATGATTTTTTGGGTTGGATTACTGTGTTTTCCGATTCATTTCAGTGACTCTTGATATTAATTATTTTCTAAATGACTGTGCCATTTTTATATTAAATTATTAGAACAACTTTTCCCCAACCCTTGGAAACTTACTTGAATTAAGTGTTTAAAACTTTATTATAAAATAAAACTAGAGCTAGACTAACATTTGCCTATATATGTCCTTTACTTTTTATTTGTATTAAATCATAGTTTATTTTCTAGTAGCTATGTTATTCATTTTGAGTTATTTAGCAGATCTCATTTAGATTTGCACAAGAAGCTGCTGCTTTATAATTTCATAATTATTGCTCCCTTGAGAATCTTATTAGCGATGCTGATATTACAGAATGAGGTCTTAACAAGTTAAGGAAAAGCTTATAATGACTAGTATGTTTGGAATGCTAAAAGAATTGGGTCTTTAATTTTTCTAATATATTCTGACAAGCTACTTTCAACCCTTCGCTGGGAGAGTTTTAGCTGCTGTTTGTCTTATTAGGTTTGTTGTAATTCACTTCAGATCAATCAAGAGTCAGAGAAAAAACATTTACATCATACTTTCCTTTATAGTTATTACTCCTTTTCTATGTAGCGATTTCTTTACTTTTCAGAGCATACGCAAATATTTTTGTGTAGCATCATTTATTTTTATGATGTTTTTTAAAGGTGATTATTGGCTGTTAAATATTTGCCTTTGTACATCTTATCTGTAAATATAGTGTCACCTCACTGGGGCGGTGGGGGCTTGCCCGGGGTGGGAATGGCTGTGGAGGGGAAGAGTGGTTAACCGGGGGAAAAAGGAGATGTATATAAAACTTTAGATGATAAACAAAACAAAACAAAACAAAACAAAAAAAATATAGTGTCACTTGATGATTCATGTTTTTTCCTGTTGATTGCTCCAGTTGGCATCAGGTTTCCTTATCCTAACATGGCGCTATGTAAGAACTGTCTGTATTTTACATTTGACAGCTGTTTGGAGAGGACACTGGGGACTTCTTTGACACATATGCTGCAGCTTTCATTCCTGCTGGAGAAACAAATAGGACAGTGTACATAGCAGTGTGTGATGATGACTTACCAGAGCCTGATGAGACTTTTATTTTTCACTTATCATTACAGGTAAACCCTCCTCACCCAAAACTTAAACTCATAAAAACCTTGTAATGCTTACAAACCTATTTCTCTACAGATCAGCCAATGCAGCTGGTAAGTTGTAGTTTTCATAGAAGCTAGAACTTAATTCCATTGTCTGGTTATTCCTCAGAAAACCTTTAGCAGATCCTACAGCTAGTATTTGGATCCATTCAACTTATTTGGGAATTTCCATGACAGATGCTCAAGAAAACCTTGTCTTTCATTTGGCCCTCTTCTCTTTTATCCTTTCCCTGCTGCCAGAAGCACAAAAAATGAGCGTGACTTCTGAATTCAAAGGAGAAGGATACAAAAAAAGCAGGAATGGAAGTGGGAGGTCTCAATGCCTTTGTATAAATTTGGAGTATCTCTGGGAAAAATGCTTGAATAACTTAAGGTTTAATGGTCCTTTAGAGGTTAATCTGTTAGGTTGAGGCAATGTCTACTAACAATGCTGTAGTTATTTTTTCTAAAGGGCACTGAGAATTTTTTTATTATATTGGTATGATCAACCTTTCATGAAAATGATACTTGAAACACTCAGGTTTTGCTTTTGTACTTTCTCTCTTTCTCTCTCTCTCTCTCTCTCTCTCTCTCTCTCTCTCTCTCTCTCTCTCTTTTAAATATTCCTGTATGCTGTTGTTGAAAAAGGAGAAATGTTGCAGACAAATCTTACATTTATTAGAAAAGTTGTTTTAAAATTTTATTACATTATTATAATCAATATATTTTTATTGATTAAAGAGAAGAAGGGAAAGAGAGAGAGAGATAGAAATAGCAATGAAGAGAATCAATGACTGGCTGCCTTCTGCACGCCCCCCACTGGGGATTGAGCCCAGCACCCGGACATGTGTCGCTGACCAGAATCGAACCTGGGACCCTTCAGTCTGAAGGCTGATGCTCTATACACTGAGCCAAACCAGCTAGGGCTTAATATTTTATTTTAATTTGACTCTGATTTGTGGAATAACTAATTCTCAAATTTCAGCACCTTCTACAGTATAAGAAAAATAATTACTTTCGAATAGAATTTCATACTGCTTACTTTATTCTCTGTCACATCAGTAATGACATTAGAGTAATTATAATACATGTAATATTACTAGCTAGTGATTACTTATAATGATAATGATTTATATTTTAATAGCCAGTGATTAATTATTTCCATAACTTTTTTCAAGAATTCTTGCTGGGAATTTTTTGCCATGTTGACTGAGTTTAAATGTATTTTAAAAATCTGTGCATTAAAAGTATTCTTGTATTTGTGTTCTTAATAATTACTTAAAGACAGAAATTCTGTTAAAATGATTATTTTTCCTCTTATTTTAAAATTATTATTATTATTATTATTTTAAAGAAACCTTCAGCAAATGTGAAGCTTGGATGGCCACGGACTGTTACTGTGACAATATTATCCAATGACAATGCATTTGGAATTATTTCATTTGATATGGTATGGTTACAACTAGATTATCTTATGGTTGCTAGATAATAGTGTAATTTTTTTGGTAATTGGTCATGATACTCTTGTTTCTAGCTTCGGTCCCAGGTCCATGACAATGTGGTCTCTCACTGGGTAGCTGCCCTGCAAGACTAAAATTAAACTAAATAACTGTTTTGCTCACAGTGGTTGCTAAATAGGCTGACTTAGGTCCCCAGCATAGATCATGATTATATTGATAGGAAGATAACATTAATGATAATAATAATAGTAACTTCCACCATTTGCTGAATCCTCTCTGTGTGTCCTGTATTCGGATAAGCACTTGATGTGAATGACCTCATTGAAACCTCATCATAACCCTTTGTGACAGGCATCCCTACCCATTTATAGATGGGATCCTGAAACGCAGAGTCCTCGGGAGGGATGGGCCCTCCTTAGTGTGCACCTAGCCGCTTCCCTCCTCCTCCTCTTCCATGCTGAGTTTCAGCCAGCCACGCCAGCACGCCTCAACATTTGAAGTCCCGGCTCTTTCTTTTGCTCAGTAATCACGTTCTGAAAATTCATTAGCACTTGTCTGCTTATTTATTTATTCATAAAATTTTATTGATTATGGAATCACATAGTTGTTCTCATCCCCCCATTCCCCTCCCCACATATGCCCCCACCCCCCCTGTTGTCCATGGCCACTGGCTAGGCCCATGTGCATGCACACAAGTCCTTTGGTTGATCTCTGCCATTCACCCCCACCCTTCCCTACTTTCCCTCTGAGGTTTGAGAGTCTGATCGCTGCTTCTCTTTCTCTGGGTCTGTTTTTGACTTGTCTGCTTTTCAATGGCGAGCTGACCAATGAGGGCAAGGCCCAGTGATTGTACCAGTGAGCTGCCCTGGTCCGGAGGTGAAACTCATTTTTGTGATCTCCTGTGCCCCTGTGAGCATTTGAATTTGCTATCTTTTGAGGAGATAATCGTTAGGATTCCTCAGCGGAACAGCTAGTTGATGCGAGAATCTGTTAAAAACCGACATCGTTTGCATGCTAAGTTTGATGTTGCTTTTAAAAACCCATTTAAGTACTGTTATTAGCTGCAGTTATTTGATGCTAGGAAATACCGCATCCTTAAGAGTATAGTGGGGATGGGTTTGACTGCGGAAATGCAGTGTTTCTAAGGGAACAGTTTGTAGTTTGGGTCCCACCTCTGCTCAGCGTTGTCTTTGCTCTTCCCTGTAGCCTCCCTCAGTCACAGTGCGGGAGCCCAGGGGCAGAAACGAATCTGTGCCTCTGACTCTCATCAGAGAAAAAGGAACCTATGGAATGGTCACTGTGACTTTTGAGGTATGTTTACTCTGAAAAAAGTGTAAATGCTAACATTTGTGAGTTCATACCAGGTAGCTATAATTTTAAAAATCTAGGTTCTTGGTGTAAGAAGTATGACTCTTATAGTCCACAAATGAGTGACACCCTCAATAAAAATGAAATTAATTACTTTCATTATCTGATAAATTTCATGGTTAATATAAAAATGTTTTCCTTGGTTACTTGAATATACTGTGCTTATATGGAACGCAATATACCATTTAACCACAAAATAGAATAGTAATAATAATGTTAATCCTAAACAAGTTATGGAACCTTTATGATAAACTCCTTCAAGGACATACAATTTTTAAATGCCCACGGATCACTTAGAATTACACCAAGTTATTTAATATGTAGTCTTCCCCATCTACGTTTTCTATTTTAAAAAATGCACTCAATGGATGGTATTAAACGTAGTTGCACTCCACTATGGAGGTCTGTAGAAATTATAGCATTTGACATGAATAAGACAGGCTGTGGGTGAGGTGTATTTCTTCTGGTGCTGGCTGTAACCATTCCATTTTATTGCTTACTGGCCACATGCTCACCATTATGTCATTATATTGCTGTCCTATGAGGTACATATTTAAATCTTCAACTAATTTTTTATGACCCAAAACATGATCATATGCTATTTTCAAACATTAACACCTTGAAAAGAAGTCTTGATAGCAGTTTATAGTTTCATTAGTTGGGGTACTGAAAACAGGCTTTACGCTTACTGTATTAACTATGCAGTAGTCTTTCGAGTTCTACAGAAGAAGTCTTATGCAATATTTAATGTGCCTAGGAATAGGCACTTAGATAATACATTCTTGAAATTTTTTTCTGATAATAAACATGGGAAAAGTGTGAAAAACTGTAGCAAGGACACGGCATCGTCAGGTACAGATTTTTCAACTTTGCTGTGGATGTCTGAAGTTATTTTATTGGCTCTTAACTCTTGTGTTTAGTTGAAATAGCTACGGCTTACATTTGTGGAACACTGAATATTTCCATGTACTGTTCTAGTGCTTTACTCTACAGTAAACAACATGTAAACAACATGCATGTAAACAACAACTCCTTCTAGCACTCAGTCTCTCTAATGCCCTTTTAAATTTTTTTTCTCTACGATCCTTATCTTCATCTCCCACAAACACATTTATTATTTGTTCTTTTTCATCAAATGTAAGGTCCTGGTGGTTTGGGAGTTGGCCTTGTTCACTGCTGTATACTTACTACCTAAAAGAGGTCAGGCACAGAGTACTTAAAAAATACTTTTCAAAAGGAATGATTTTATTAAGTCTTCTCATTTAGCCTGTTATAAATTATTGTGCTCATTTGAAAAATGAGGAAAAGGCTGCCTGGAGTTGTTAAATACCTTGCATAGTCCCTGGTGGAACTGGTATTTGATTCCATTACTTAAGAGAATTTGCTAATTTTGAATAACTTCCTCTCAAGAAAAACATGTTTCCCCCCCCTCAGATTTAACTCAATGGTTGGGCTGAAAGAGAAAGCTCCTAGACACTATGTAGTTTAATGTAATTATCGTCAAGATCTATAATTACAGGTCTTGACTGTTAATTTGAAGGGCAGACTTACATTTGATTAGTATAATTTTTGCAAAACATCCTATATGATAAAGATATAATATGCAAATGGTCGTTACGCCATGAAGTGTACCAACTGACCTCGTAATTGCAGGATCACGGATCAGCAGGAGGGTGGGGCAGTGAGCTACCAGCGGGTGGCCAAGAGCTACAGGAGGGGGCAGGGCAGCAGCTATAAGGGGAGGTTGGGGTGGCGGGGAGCTACTGGCGCGCAGATTCGTGCATAGGGCTACTAGTTTTAAAATAAACTTCAGGTTTTTGTCAGCTGACATCACAATAATGCTTTCTTACTCTTGTGGACTATTTTATATGTATTTCTTTGCAGGTAGAGGGTGGCCCAAATCCACCGGAAGAAGATTTGAGCCCAGTTAAAGGAAACATCTCCTTTCCCCCGGGCATAGCCATAGTGGTTTATAACCTGACAGTGCTTGATGATGAGGTGGGATAATGTGAAATGTTTAAATGGGACAAGGACTCTGTGTCATAGACATATTAGAGGACATTATGTCAAAGATTAAATTGTGTTCAATATTTGAAATTATTCAAGAACACAGTCCTATGTAAAGTTAGTATATTGTGCCAGTCATACTTTATCTATGAAAAGCTCTTTTGGGATATATCTTTTAGTATTTCCCTTATTTATTTGACATTAAGTTGTACTGTGTATGTAAAAGCTGATGAACCTGAATATAATTGTCAATCACAAAAATCTCAGCATTTTGTAAATGCTCATGATTGATTTTATTAGTGATTTCAGTTTCGATCAGGTATAGTACTATTTACCCAGCATAAATATTTTACTATAAATGCAAAGAAATTTTTACTATAGTTGATATTCTTTTGTTTTGATATTTTAAATGTTCACATCTCACATTGAAATTACCAAGGATTGAGATATATGACTGCTAAGGAAAGAATGAGTTTGAATAATAATGTGCAGGTATATCCACCATGAGCTAAAGAAGAGAAATCATGACTTTTAACTTTAAAAAATCTTAGTATTGCCAGAGGGAAAAAGAGGGAATAGCTGGGAATTTATTATCATCTCACTACCTTCCTACAAAAAGTTATGAAACACAATCATAAGTTTCAAGATGAGAAAAAAAAGAGAGAAAACATTTTTAGAAAAGAGTGTTTCTCTTGAAATATATGAAATATTAGGTAGCAGTATAACTGGTTTGTATTCTGGAAGCTAATAGATCCTGGAACAGTAAAAATGTTACATTTTAATCCCTTCTAAGGATCTAATGTGCAACATGTGATGATAGTTAATAATTATGATATTATATATTTGAAAGTTGCTGATGGTAGACCTTAGGCATTATCACTGCATACACACAAGAGTTAACTATGTGAGGTAATGGATGGGTTAATTATCTTGATCTTGGTAATCATTTGGCAATATATGTATACATAAAATCATATTGCACACTTTAAATATAATTGAATTTCTCAATCATCCTCAATAAAGTTGGGGAAAATAAATCAAGTCATTTTATTTTCTGTGATAGTTATACCTCTTTCATTGATTGCTATTGATTGAGGTAAAAAGATATATTTTTTCATTTTCATTCATAAAATAGAATTTTTAAAAAATATATATTTTTAATTGATATTTTACAGAGAGGAAGGGAGAGAGATAGAGAGCTAGAAACATCGATGAGAGAGAAACATTGACCAGCTGCCTCCTGCACACCCCCCACCGGGGATGTGCCCGCAACCAATGCACATGCCCTTGACCGGAATCGAACCCGGGACCCCCCAGTCCGCAGACCGACGCTCTACCACTGAGCCAAACCGATTTCGGCCATAAAATAGAATTTATAGTGAAGGAAAGCTCAAACAGCACAGTGGAAATTATCCCTAAGATTTCCATGCAGTTACAAAAAATATATATAGATTATATATTTTAATATTTTATTCTTATAGCTTGTTCTCCAGAGAGGCATGATGTGTATTTTGGTATCATAGAAATTCTTTATGAAGAAACCAGAATAAATCACATGATTGAAAATTAATAATTGGCATGTGATGTTTAATATAGTTTTCTGGCTTCTTAGATATTTTCTGACATTGACTGTTGCTTTTGACCCTACTCGGTCTGATAAAACTATTAAGAACATATGTTCATTTTCCTGTCAAATCTTTAGAATTATCTAAAGATTGATCAAGGTTGAAAGATGTTACACCTATACTTCATTATCTGCTCACACCTTTGCCTTATGAACTTTTCCTTCCCTATCTAAAATGTCATTTACTTTTAGAAAATATTTTAGTAAGTGGACACGAATCAAGTCTCTCTATAGAGTCCCTTCAGTTACATATTTTTAATTTTTATATAATTGTATTGGAACATAGTGACCTTTTTACACTTTGGTTTCTTTGCAGGTGTTTTAGTTATTAATGTTTTGCCACAATTAATATTTCTCTGACAGATACCAGAAAATGATGAAATATTTTTTATTCAACTTAAAAGTGTGGAAGGAGGAGCTGAGATTAACACTTCTAGGAGCTCAGTTGAGATCATCATCAAGAAAAATGATAGTCCAGTGAGATTCATGCAGAGCATTTATTTGGTACCTGAGGAAGATCACATTCTCATAATTCCAGTGGTTCGTGGAAAAAATGACAGTGGGTATCCAGTTGGATCTGATGAGTATGAAGTTTCAATCAGTTATGCTATTGTAACCGGGAATTCGACAGCGCATGCCCAGCAAAATGTGGACTTCATTGATCTTCAGCCAAACACAACTATTGTCTTTCCGCCTTTTGTTCATGAAGTGTACCTGAAATTTCAAATAGTTGATGACACCGTGCCAGAGATTGCTGAATCGTTTCATGTTGTGTTACTAAAAGATACCTTAAAGGGAGATGCTGTGCTAGTAAGCCCTTCGGTTGTACAAGTCACCATTAAGCCAAATGACAAACCTTATGGAGTCCTCTCATTCAACAGTGTCTTGTTTGAAAGGACAGTTGTGATTGATGAAGATACAACATCAAGGTATGGTTTATTTTAAACCCATTTCTGCAATCACTTTATTATATTATTCCAAGATTTAATGTTTGTGGTGTTGGACACAATGCTGAGCTCTTGAGAATATGTGTCATTTCCTCCACCATGGTCTCTCTATTTTATCTCCTACCTTGGGAGTGATTTAAATATGCAAGTGAATTCCTACGATAGCTGTTTCCTAGGACATATCTACATATCAAATCCTTCATATTAAAAACAATCATTCTTTATGTATGTAGTCTGTTTTTAACTGTATCTGATGGCCAACTTTACAGTAGAATAGTCCATCTAAGGGAACTAGAATGGATTGTGTGACTGTATATATTTCTTTTTAAAAATTATAGATTTGAAAATATTACTGTGGTTAGAAATGGTGGCACCCATGGGAATATTTCAGTGAACTGGGTGTTGACACGGAATAGCAGCGACCCCTCACCGGTAACAGCGGATATTGGACCAAGTTCTGGAGTTCTCCATTTTGCACAAGGGCAGATGTTGGCATCCATTCCTCTTACTGTCGTTGATGATGATCTTCCAGAAGAGGCAGAAGCTTACCTACTGCAGATTCTGCCTCATACAATACGAGGAGGTGCAGAAGTGAGTGAACCAGCAGAGGTAGGTCTCTTGTTATGCTTTACTCGTATTTCTGTGTCGTAGAAGAGCCAAAGAATTTGATCACACAGGTCTCATTTACGTGTACTGTGAGGTGACAGGAAGAACATTGGTTTTGGAAACGATGATTGCTTTGCTTGCTCAAGGTTGTCCCCCCTGTAAATAGAAAGTTTAGTCTTAAAGAATTCAACAAACTATAAATTGGGAAGCTTTTCAGATCTGTGTTTGTCTCTTTTGTTTTTTTACTCTAGTACATATAAGAAGTGATCAGTTTTAGATAGGACATAAAAAGAAATATTAAGAATCAGAATAGCCTAGAAAATAAACAGCTTGGTAATCTTGGATGTGAGAATTATGCGTTTTAATATTTTATTCCTTTATCTTCAGCTTTTGTTCTACATTCAGGATAGTGATGATGTTTATGGCCTGATAACATTTTTTCCTATGGAAAACCAGAAGATTGAAAGCAGCCCAGGAGAACGATATTTATCCTTGAGTTTTTCAAGATTAGGAGGAACTAAAGGAGATGTGAGGATGTTTTATTCTGCACTTTATATTCCGGCCGGAGCTGTGGACCCTTTGCGAGCAAAAGATGGCATCTTAAATGTATCCAGGAGAAATAGCCTCATTTTTCCAGAACATAAAACCCAAGTCACTACAAAATTACCAATAAGGAATGATGCATTCCTTCAAAATGGGGCCCACTTCCTTATACAGGTATTTTAATCATTAAAATAATTTAAACTTTGGTTAAATTGTAAGTGTACTTATCTATGTGAAATAGTTAACTAACCATTATTTAGCTCTCATTTATAATTTGGATTTTACTCTCAGTTACTAGAAGTTACTTAGGGAGTCCAGAGAAAGACTGTGTCTGCTCCTAAGGCATATTGGGATGAAAAAAACGAGGGCTCTACTAAAGTTAAAATTTTAATCAGGTAATAATAAAAGCACATCAGACATGAAATGCAGGTCAGAATATGATGGATGACATAATGAAATAACTCACAAACTGTTAATGGGGAAGGGGGGAGAGCGAGAGAGTGAGAGAGCAAGAGAGAGCGAGCAAGAGAGAGAGAGGAGAAAGATCTGCAATTATTTTGAGTGATTTGAGAATATGTGACATAGGAATGGGGTGTGTAAGACATATTTTTCATGATTAATACTTGTAGGGAAGGCATTTCAGAAATTAAGCAATATGAGAACAATTGTATACTGTAGGTACTTTTAAATAATATACTAAAAGTCTGTTTCTTAATTATATATTAACTGTATATAGCATCTCTGGATTTTTCACTTAATAAGAAGAAATAAGGACCTTATAAACATATTCTTCTATCTTATCTCTTTTATTTCTTAACTTTTGTTCACATTTTTATTGTCAAAGTTTAAAACATCTGCACTCACTTATGATAGTATGGCTATGTTTTGCATTTGGTTTTGGTTGATTCTAAAAATTAGAAAGCAATAAAAGGGTACTTTTCAAGCTTTGTTAATGTAAATAAATATAATATAGATTCAGATAGTATGAATTATTGATAAAGAGTAAAATCTTATGTCACTATACTTTTTGCCAACTGAAATATATATATAAAATGAAATCTCATATTTTATTATTACTTTTGAATCATGCCACACTTGAATTTGTTTCACACTTTTGTGTAGTCTTTGTTTTATGGTTTATTGCTTTCTCTGGAGTTTCTGATTGCTCTTGTTTTACATACCATCCTCACCATTTAGGGCTTGCAGCATCTAACATACTTTGAGTGTTGAGTTCAGTGGCACCGCTTTCTGTGCTTCACACCTGGGACTATTTTTTACTGAGCTTTTTAATTTTCTTGACCTCTTGCCTTTCCTTAAGTTATGTTTTAAGTTTTGTTGTAATATATCTATCCTCAAATACATGTGCAGAAAATATATATGCAAGGTAAACTTTTTGAGTCTTTGAGCAAATAAAAATATAATTTCATGCATTGATAATTTGGCTAGGTAAAAATTTGTAAATTAAAACAATTTCTTTTTTAGTACTTGAGGTTTGTTTTTAAATTTCTATTGTTGCTGATATGAAATTTGATGGCAAAAAATAATGTATTTATCTGTGAAATTTTTACAACTTGGCATTCTAAATTTCACAGGTCCTTGCCATGCTCTTTCATTTTGAAAACTCTTGTCTTCTTTTTTTAAAACTGGGCCACCACTCATGCTTGTATTGTTTATACATTTCTTTTAAAAAAATATATTTTATTGATATTTTATAGAGAGGAAGGGAGAGAGATAGAGAGCTAGAAACGTCGACGAGAGAGAAACATCGACCAGCTGCCTCTTGCACACCCCCTACTGGGGATGTGCCCGCAACCAAAGTGCATGCCCTTGACCGGAATTGAACCTGGGACCTTTCAGTCCACAGACCGATGCTCTACCACTAAGCCAAACCGGTTTTGGCAGTTTATGCGTTTCTTGATGATTCCTGGTGAAGGGTCTAGTGGGTGACCTGTTACAGGGATATATAACGTGTAGGGGGTACCTTTTTATAATATGCTCATCCCCTGGGAGGCAATTTTCCAGTGTTCCCAAAGCTTTGTTACTAGTGGCAGGACATCCTGCCCATCGTCTTTATTTTTATTACTACTGTTAGTATTATTTTATTGTCTCCTCAAAATGAGGAAATTCTGATATGATGTATATTTTTTGTCTATGAGGATAACCCACTCTTTGTAGGACCCTGGCCTTTAGCTTTTTGGAGAGGTGGGTGAACAGAACAGGGAATCATTTACAATTGTTTGTTTCCCCTGCGACCTGTGGAATGCTCTTGTGAGCTGGCTGGGGGGCGGGGCGATCTGGGTCTGTGACGTAGAATTAAGCAAGCATTCAAGCCCATATCCTGGCAAGAAGTTAAAGCAACTAGGACGCTGCCCGCAGAACACATAATGAAGATGTGTTTAGAAATTTTATTTTATTTATTATTATTATTTTAAATAAATTTTTATTGTTCATATTATTACAAATGTTCCTCATTTCCCCCCCTCCATTGCTCCCCTCCACCAAGTTTCCATCTCACTCTCTGCCCTTTCCGCATCCCCCATTGTCCTCACCCACAGGTGCAGTTTATGTTCAGTCTCTTCTCGCCCACCCCCACTCCCCATTTCCCTGAGAATCATTAGTCCACTCCCCTTCCACACCTCTGATTCTATTATATTCACCAGTTAGTATTGTTCATCATGATTTTTACTTCCCTTGGTTTTTAGATTCACTTGTTGATAGTTATGTATTTGTTGTTCATAATTTTTATCTTTATTTTCTTCCTCTTCCTAAAGAACCCCTTTTAGCAGTTCATATAATTCTGGCTTGGCAGTGATGAACTCCTTTAGCTTAAATTTATTTGTGAAGTTCTTTATCTGGCCTTCGATTCTGAGTGATAGCTTTGCTGGGTAGAGTATTTTTGGCTGTAGGTTCTTGTTATTCATCACCTTGAATATTTCTTGCCATTCCCGTCTGGCCTGCATGGTTTCTGTTGAGAAATCAGCTGACAGTCGTATGGGTGCTCCTTTATAGGTAATTACCTGCTTTTGTCTTGCTGCTTTTAATATTCTCTCTTTGTCTTTTGATCTTGGAATTTTAATTATGATGTGTCTTGGTGTGGTCCTCTTTGTTTAGAAATTTTAAAAAGACCTTTATGTTTGGCCTTCTACTAACTCCTGGTTTGGAGTGGTTCTGATGAGGCCGGCCCCCTGGTTTGGAGACTGCTGTCTTCTGCTGGGTCCTCACGTAGTGGAGAGCAAGAAGAAGCACCCTCTTTGCTATCTCTTCTTATAAGGGCACTCATTTCATCATGAGAGCTCTACCTCCCCAAGGTCCTATCTCCAAATACCATCATTTTTGGGGATTACGGTTTCAACATATGAATTCTGGGGGGACATAAACATTTAATTCGTAGCATATGTTTAAGGTTTTTGTGTTTCTATTATCTCAGTATTCAGTTCTCCCTTCTGTCTCTCTCCAGTTTTGCATAGGTCACAACTCATATGAGAACCAACTTATTAAATAAGTGAAAGGAAGCAAAGATTTTACTCAGGTGCTTTTTGCTCCATGGAGGCCTGGGCATCCCGGCATTCCTACAGTAGCTGCAGTAACGAGACAGGAGTTTGAAGACTGATAATGCAGAAATGTTGATTTTGATTTGTAGAGGGCTTTTCTGTTTCCACTCTAGTTTTCTGATTTCTTAAGCAGCCTCAACCACTTTTTACTGTGGCTGACAATATTCGTAGCCTTTATACTAACCTTTTAGTTTTTGTTAACCAAAAAAACCATTGAAACCTGAAAAGAATTTTTGTGAGTTTATTTGAGCCACAATTGCCGGGAAGCAGAACCTCAACGGATTGAGATAATGCTCCGGAGAATGGCGGGTTACATTTCTGTATTTATACATTGCAATCAAAGGAGGGACATAGGTGGGTTACATGAAATTCATTGGTGATGGAGTAAGGAGGCGGGAGAAAGCAAGCCTGTGGGAAAGCCCTGGGATTGGATAAAAAGTAAAATGATGGACAGCTTACTTAGGTTAGTGCAGGAACAATTAACATGATAACGAAGGAATTTGAGGCATCTGTCCTGGGGCCCACCTCATTTGGTTGTACCCCAGGGGCTCCAGAAAAAAAGGAAGTTACAAGTTACTCAGACATCTCACAGATAGGTTATCTTAGAGGCAGGAAGGCAGATGGGCTCAGGAAAGATCAAAGTTGATCTTTGTCTGGGAAAATATTGGCTTAGAAAATGACTGCCCACTATAACCTGTTGGTAGTAAGATATTTGATTTTTAAACCATCTTTTGTGGTTACTTTAGGTCTCTGAGTTTGCAAGACTGCCACGCAGGCCTCCCCTGACCTTATCAGGTCAGCATGTGGCTCTTTTCGTTCACATCTTTAAAAAATATCTTTCAATATCTCCAGCCAAGTAGCTGCAGAGAATGCTTACGTAAACAAAACCTTATTAAGAAACTTAGATAGAGTCAGATTTTATCCTGGCTAGTTTATGTTTCAACATTCTACATGAACATGACTGTTTGTTTTTGATGATACTTGAAAAGTAAGGTTACACTTGAGGAATCATGTAAAGTCTGAATTTTTGGTGATCCCACGTTGGAAATCTGTTTGCACCACTAATTCCGAGTTCAGTTTTTTATCTATCTGCATATTCAGTTAAAAAACAAAGCTCTCACTGTGCAGACATTTTAATTTAACACTGTAGGGAAAAAAAAGGCGTTATTAGTCACTGACACAGTTTCTTGAGGTTCAAAACAGCTGTAGGCTCTGGAAGGCCGGTTGGAGTGAGGAGGTTGTGTGGTCTGTATAGTGCATAATGGATGAGCAACTCAAGAATAGGAGGCCTCAGACTCTGCATGGAAAGCTGAATGAGACTGAAGAAAGGAGAATCTGAGACATGCGCTCCTCATTCGTCAGCGAGCCTCTCGGCTACATACATCAGTCTGGGATACAACTTTTGGCAAGCTTGGGGTTGCTAATGCGCCGCCCCAGTTGCAGACTGTCTGAAAGCAAAGAACAACTCTGTATGAATGGGACAGTTTGATTTAGCAGATGCTTAAGGAACCCAGACAAAAAGGCTTGGAGACCAGGAAACAAGCTATGTGAAATTAGCATTTTCCTTTTAATCAGTTCATTTTATAGCCTTCTATACCTCCTTTCTTTAAAGATTTCAAAATATGATATTTAGGATTAATTCTGTAACTGTTTTGATTAGCATAAATATGACTTATTTTCTTTCTTTTTAGAAAGTTTTAAAGTAAAATTATATTGCGTTTCTTCCCCCTTTCATTTTTTTAAACAGTATTATCAGTTTAGAGCTTTGTGAATACATGGGATTAAGAGTGTTCATTCACAAACATGTGTTTACATGTGACCAGTGTATTTTACCAACATCTTTGCCTCTAAACAACGAATGCTTTATATTTTAGGACATTCAAATATGCATATTTTATTTTAGTCTTTGTGCTATTTTTGAAGATATATATATATATATATATATATATGTATTTCTTTTCTCTATAAAGAATAACAGTTATACTTGTGTCATTTTAGTTATTTATCTTTACATTTTATTTACTTTGTAAATTCAATATACTAAGGAATCACACATTTTATTTTACTTGACTCAGTCTATATACTAATATTTGGCAAAATTTATCAATCTAATTTCTTTTTTCATTGACTCAAATGTATGTTTACCAAAGGTGGAATTTTTAATATCTTTCTCCTGCATATGATATTCAAGGCAAAGCGTGTGATATTTTTTAAAAGGCATATAATTTGCCCTTTAAAATGTATAGTGTTCATAAAAAAATTGTAAGAGTATATGAGGGATCGGTACCAGTTCAGTCCACTTGTGGGAAACCCACTTAAATTACAGTTGTTTCCACATTACAAAGCCTAATAGAGAGCTCTCGAGTAAGAGGTCCATAATATTTTTTAAGTTCAAAACTGCTTTTTAACCTAAAATCTCTATGCTTTTTGCAGTCCTGTAATGATTATTTTTACATTTAAGTGAATGCTGAGGAGATTGATAAGCTGAACCTTGAAAAGTTAGAATATTAAGATATTGAAAGTTTGTGATAGATCAGGATTCCTACAGAGCTCAGTTTATGCTGGAGAGATGAATCAATGATATTTTTTTGTGTAGCTGCTGCAGTTTGAGATCAATGCCATGTATTGGGAAAATACTGAGAAGGACACAGACCCACAAGAACTCTCTATAAACCTGTTGGGAAGTGGAAGTCTGTAACACATAATGATTGTAAGCAACCGATGTGTGAAAGCTATAATTAAGTCTAAGTTTGGTGAGAATAACAATAGAAGTTCCAAAACAAATAGAATGAAAAGGGCTAGAAGATCCAAGGAAATCTTCATGGAAGAGAGGGAAATGTGATTGGTCTTTAAGAACAGGTACACTTTGGACTTGTGAAATGATTCAGGGAGGCCATTCCAGATGAGGAGAGCACCATCAAAGTTACTCTGGTAGTCATGTTCATTAATTACAGGCACACCCCATGCTTTACAGATGCTGCATTTCTTTAAATATAAAGCCATGCTAAGTCACATTTGGAGACTCAATGGTTGTGTAATCTATGGCAGAGAAGGGGTTTGGGTGACTGATGAGAGCTGTGGACCAGTGGAAGCGAGGAAAGAGATGTGGACAGCTCGCTGACATTTGGCTTTAAGGTCAAGATGGCAGGGTCTAGGTAACAAGGAAGAAGAGCAGATGGTGGTGCTGGTGGTGGTAGTGGTGAGGAAACAGAGATTTCAATTTTGGATATTTTATCTGCAAAGTTTCTAGGTTGACATTTATGTCGTATCTAATAGCTATGGTTTATAAACTTTTTGACATTTGAAGGAGATATCTAGAGATTATTAGAAAGAGGGTATACAATTATAAGATAAAGGGCTTAGAAAAAACCCTGGGAAATAATAATGACTGAAGAGCAGAAGCAGCTCAAGAAGCCAGTGCAGGAGATTGAAACAGGAGGGAGAGGGAAGAAGAAAGAGGATGAAGTTGCTAAGTTATTGGTAGCCTTTATCCATGTTTATTTTGCTGCCCCATGCAATGAAGAGTTTTTTATTTTAAAATATCTGTCCTTTGTTTTGTTCTGTTTATTGTAGTTGGAAACTGTGGAGTTGGTGAACATACATCCCCCAATTCCACCTATCAGTCCCAGGTTTGGGAAAATCCAAAATATTTCTTTAGCGGTTACTCCAGATATTGCCAATGGAGAAATTGGCTTCATTAGCAATCTTCCGATCATTTTGCGTGAACCAGAAGACTCCCCTGCCGAAGTGGTAAGTAGGCTTTCTCTTTTCACTGGGCCCTGGTGGTCAGTGCGCTCCCACGGCAGGAGCGCCGCTCGGCCAGAAGCCAGGTTCAGGGCTGGCGAGTGCAGCTGCAGGGGCCGGAGCCTCTCCTGTGTCCCTGGCAGCACTAAGGAGCGGTGAGCCAAGTGGTAAGGTGCGAGCAGGTGGGTGGTAAGGAGTGGCGAGCCAAGCGGTTAGGGGCGAGAGGTCCCGGATTGCAAGAGGGATGTCTGACTGCCAGTTGAGGCCCTATCTCGTCTCTGGCCCTGACCATTTCCAGCCAAATTCACAGAATGGTTAGTGAGAAAAGTGTGTTCTTTTTTCATTTCATTTTTTCAAAGATGAAAAATGTGTTAAAAGGCAAAGAGCAAAGACGATACTGATGGGGCCTAAAGCAGCAGTTGGACATCCCCTGAGGGGTTCTGGATTTTGAGAGGGCACAGGCCGGGCTGAAAGAAATGCCCCCTCCACCATACAAATTTCATGCATCAGGCCTCTAGTAACACACACACACACACACACACACACACACACACTCACTCACTCACACTAAGTGGTTTCGTTTCTGAGAGCTATTCATGCCTGCCTTGGCAGGACTGGGGTAGTGTGCTTGGTAGTGGAGGTGATGGTGGTAAAATTGTGGAATGCCTAATCTCAGGAATTTTGTATCATATATGTGGGTAAATTGTTGGTTACTCCCCTACCCCACGCCACAGAAAAGCATGCTCACAGATACAGCATCCCTCCCTCTGCCTCTACCGTGGTTGAATTTCCCCACCATCTATCCAGTGCCCTTCAGCCCTGCCATTCCCTGAACCACAGCCTGTTCCTTAAGACCCTTCCAGGTCTCGGACACTTGCATGTGATTTAAATTGGTTTGAGGTTCAGTTCAGGAATGAGGAGAGCAATTTATGATATCAAAGCCTCATGTCAAAATATGGTGACCATAACTTCCTGTGTTTATGTAATTGATTCTATATATTGGAAGAGGAGCTCCATTTTTTAAGATGGTTTTCATTTTTGATTCTTCTTCTTACTATACTGCTATCTTCTAAAAAAAGGAAACCTACTAAAAAGGATTTAGCTTTTTCTTAAAGTGTGGATTCGTTTTATTTATTTATCTTACAAAGCTGTGGATTTACCACTTTACATGCTTCCCTTGGAAATTAGCTTTTGGGGAAAACGTTTTGAGCTCCATGAACTTGCATTCTTTCCTTCCTGGGAAACTGCAGAGAAAGTGGGAGTTTCTCTTTGTCCCATCTATACAGCCTGGACTAGCCCATCCCACTGGCCATTTAAGGGGACAGCCCTCGGTGACATTTTCTGCCTTCCCTAAGAATCTTTGTGCTCTAGGCTCCAGCCCTGACCATTTCCGGCCAAATTCACAGAATGGTTAGGGAGAAAAATGTCTTCTTTTTTAGTTCTATTTTTTCAGAGATGGACTGTGTTAGAGGACAAAGAGCAAAGAGAATACCAAATTTAGGAGTTTAAAAAGAATAATGTGTCTACAATTAAATATTCATTTATATTCTTTGTTTGAAAACATCATGATCTACAGTGTCCTTTTATTATATATTTAGTGTGCACTACACCTATGTAAAACTACCAGATGCAATTTGTTTCAGAATTATTATAATAGCTTTTATTTACTTAGCTCGTACTGTGGAGAGGTACTCTAATCTTTACCACAAACTTGCAAAACGGGGAATCACTAACTTCATTTCACATGTGGAAATTGAGGTCAGAGAGGTGAAGTAACTTGCCCAGATAACCCAGAGCCATGATTTGAGTATCTGATTTTGTTGGAACTGCATTTATTATATTGGTTACAAACATCTCTTTTGTTACTTATAGTATTATTTTCTAATGTTGCCACCTATCATTTTAGGATGCATTTTATGTAACAATTTTCTCATTGTAATCTCATAAAGGTTTATTTTTGTTTATATTGTAACATTAGATTAATTTCATTTTTTAAGGACCTCAGATTGAAATTTATGTTTTAGTCAAATTGTTCTGTGTTTTTTCATCTTCCTCTCTTTTAAAATATTTAAGTCTTTTTGTTAAGACATCCCTGGTTAGGCATATTTTTTGGTGGAGGCAATTTTGTTAGTCACTAGATTACCAAAAACTAATAAATATAGTTCTATTTAAAATTATTTCCAAGCTTGAGGAAAAGGCTTGTGCAAAATTTTTAATGCTCTTTAATGGTTTACTTTTCTATAAAGAATACATATATTCATATAATAACATGTGAACGCAATCACTGAAAAGCACATATAGTATGTGAGAATATGATAAATTGTTCTTTTTTTTCTTTATAAGGTATATATTCCCTTACATCGGGATGGAACTGAAGGCCAGGCTACTGTCTATTGGAGTTTGAAGCCCTCTGGCCCTAATTCAAAAGCAGTGACCCTGGACGATATAGGTCCCTTTAATGGCTCTGTTGTATTTTTATCTGGACAAAGTGACACAACAATCAACATCACTGTCAAAGCTGATGACATACCGGAAATGAATGAGACAGTAACGCTTTCTCTAGACAGGTAATAACCCATTTAGGTAATGCTCAGTAACATTTATATGTCCTAATTTTCAGAAATAATTCTGTTTTTCGCTTCCATTCTTTCCTCCATATAGAGTAAAAAGAAACAACTAAGAGAGATTTTGCTGGGCCCCTGACTATCCCCTTGTTTATTGATGGCTTCTGGTTAGACTGTAAATATTTTGACATCATGAACTTCTACCCTGCTATTCATTGTGAGGAAATATTTGATAGATAGCTTATAGCTGGTTTCAAATAAATCTTAAGCATAGCTAATATGTTGCTATGCTAAAAAAAAATAGGCAGCAACAAATCTAAAAATATTAGGTTAAGCAAACTGTTCCGCTGGCTTCCTTTTCAGCACAGAAGAGGATTAGAGTTCCTTTGAGTGACTTCAAAGAAACTGTTAATCTTCATATAATAAAATTCTCCCTTTTTTCATGGAATTTAAACATTGTCATACTTATATTCTAGAGAATCAAAATAATACAAATTTAAGAGTTATTTTCAGTAATAATGAGGATTTAATTAACATTTTCAGTGGGCCATTTATATTAAGAAAACATCACAATCATCAGTCTTTTTTTTCAGTAATTCAGAAAACCTTCCCAAAAATGAAAAAAAACTCAAACCTGTTTAATTGATGTTATTTATTTTTTTAAAAAAACTTATGTGCTATAACTTTCTTTATGTTAAAGATGTTGACATATTCAAGATAATGTTACTTGAGGGCTTTCATATTTTAAAATAGTAAGATTTATAGATAAATATAATAGGCATTATTCCATACTATATTAATCAAGTCTAAAGTAGTAATTATTTTATGTGCCCCCTGTTGCTTTCTATATTTTACTATGAGACTCATAGGTTTTTCTTTGAAAGTGTTTTGATGAACACATTTCATAAACCTGATGAGTCATTGTGTTTTTATGAGAAAGAAAATACAGAATGTAGGAAACTTTATTGAATATCTACTGTTTAGTTGGCTTGCTTTCTGAACCACATTATGCTTACTTTTTTAATATTTAAAAAGTAAACAAAACAGCAACAACAAAACAGACAAAAAAAGCAAAAATATAAAAACAACACATACATGCTATCTAAATGACTTAATGGTTATAATATGTATTTCACATTAAACCTTAAAAAATTTCATACAATAGAAAAATCAGTGTAATGTAATAAAATGTAAACTGAAAATCATCACTTTTTCACCTATATGTTTTTTCCCTTTAAGCTAGTCTCGAGTACTTATTAAATCAGTGAAAAATTTTTAAAAAACTAAAGCAAAATGAACAGTAATTATAAGCCAAAGATGTAGCTGAGAGTATCTGCTCTGAACGAAATGTTTGAAAAACAATTTAAATTTTACCTCTTTGAATTCATTGCAACTGTTCTTCATATTCTTTCAAAATAGTAATTTTTAACCTTATCATGTAAACTGTTGAAATGAATTAAATATAATTTTAAGTTGGTTTTCCTCTTTCTTTTCTATTGGTAAAAAACAGTTCACAAGGAAATACAAATAGTGATGTAGAGAATTTCAGAAATCATCGGTTTCTTTCTTTTGAAATAGACGATACTAGTTCAAAATTATACTAAATGTTTTAATTCAATTAGTAACTAATGCATGCTTGTATTATCTCTATGCATGAACATGAGTGAGTTAATTACATTTGAGTGTTCAAAGACATTTATATTTAGTTACCATATTCTTTAAATGTAAGAATAAAATCTGCTTTAAATAATTATATCAAATCTTTAATTTGAGGCTTGCAAATTTTTACTAAAACTAAAACGAAAGAATGAACAAGTACATGTGATTAAAAGAAGTTTCAATATAATATTACAACAAAAATAACACTCATAACTGTGTTTACAGTTTATAGTTTTCTTTTAATGTCAAATTTAGATAAAAGTTGCCCTGGTATTAAACAAATTATAATGCTTTTAATACTATACCAGTTAAAATACTTTATTGTTTAGTTTTCCCCAAATCAATAACAATTTTATTATGTCAGTTTTTAAAAATTTGGATATCTGTGCTATATAACCTTTTATTTATAATGTCACTTGACTTTAAAAGTGAAGCCAGAGGTCTATATATTTTGGCATGTGCTTTCCAATGCTGTTTTGAAAATGCACTTCATTGGGGATTTGGAAAAGTGCTTAGTTTTCTTGATATAAAGTTATATTTGAGTAAATAGATATCATAATGAAATGATATAAGGATATGGTGCCTTGAGTACATTCCTGTGCAAATGAGAGGTCTATTTTTCTCTGCTTATAGAGTTTTTATTTTTTTCAAAGCTAAATTGGCTTTAGATCTGAGGATGGAGGGTTTTTTCTCCCCAAACGAATTAAACCCACTAGGAAGTGGTAAGCCAGGCTGAATGAAAGTTGCTCAGCTGCTGCGGTTTGTCAGCAGGCACAGTGCCTGGCAGGCCCAGCGCCTTGGAGCCGGCCTGCAGAGGAATGTCTTCCATGGGCCTTGCGTGCTGGCTGGCCACGGGGTCCTGCTCCCTAGGTGGGAACTGCCGAACCCATTGCCAGCATTTGTCAGGAGCAAAGAGCCCAGTGTGCAGAGCCCCCATAAAGTGGACATTACTGGCTCACAGCGGGCAATTTATTTTTTACCTTGCCATTCTAAGCTTCTGTATCAGTGAGACTTTGGCAAATGGTGTCTGTTTCTTATTTCCCCTTCCCACGCTTCTCTTTGTGTTGACAGAGTAGAAACGGAAAGGTTTGTCGTGTATTTTGGGTAAGTGTACACAACCTAACGCCTGGTGTTTGGCGGTTGACCGTTTTGCTTTGCAAGCCATTGTTTTGGATACAGCTGCTGTTCTGCATGAGCCCGGGTCTTGAGAAATGCTGCTTGTCCACCTGCCTGTGCATGCGTTGTGTGTCCTTTTATTTTTTTTTATGACAAGGGGAGCTGGTCTGAAGTCATTTTTCCCCTTGAGTTTTAAATTATGAACGCATTTAAGGTATCTGATAAAAAGTTTGAGAATTAGTGTATTTATGTATTAGGAAGAATTTAAAACTTTAACTTTCCTTACAGTTTACACATAGTATAGGGAAAAATTATGGTGCTTTGTGAAATTCTTACCTCACCTCTTCGTAAATCTTACAGTTCGTTTAACAGAGAATTTGTAATAAAAACTCATTTCTCCCATTGATTTGTATCCAAGTAATTTCTGCTTACATTTTCTCAGTTTAAAAAAAATTCCTTTTTATGTAGGGATAGCATATTTTAAGAAAGTTAAAGCAAATTATTTGTTTAATGCTTCAAACAGATTTTAGACTGGATATACTAGCTGTGATCTGATTATTATGTTCTGATTCAGTTCTACTGTCTCCTAGCTTATGTGAACAGAAGAATTTTTAATTAATAAAAATATTGATGTGAATGAAATATGGGCAAATTTGCTATGAAAATTATATGACAAATAACTTTCTTATTATTTGGACTAATCCCTTCTGTGGCCACTATAGTATGCTAGTTGTTGGTTTTCAGGTTTCCAGAAGCTAGGGAAGGATGCTAATTCAGATTCTCTATTGCATAGGAAGTGAGCTATCCTTTCCACCTATTAATTGTGGCTTCATTGTGATTTTGAGGTCTGTTCAAGAGTGCATTTTGGTTCAATAGAAAGTGACATTTGGAAAGGTTTAGAGCAGCTTTCAAGATTGAGAATTCTCAAAGAGCATGCAGGCTTTCAAACCCTCAGAGCCTTTTCGTCCCAGTCCCTTTGATCATTTTAATTATACACTGAACATGAAAACCAGAAATAAGAAAAAAACATCTTGTTTTAATATACCCTTTTGAGATATGTATAGAAATTGTTATAATATGTCATGCATATGAGATCCATTCAATTCCACTTTTTATATATACTATGTTTTTTTTTATGCTAGAAGAAAAATGCATGCGGTTAAAATCAAGGTGAATAGAAACATATGAAAGATCACAAAATATTTCTAAAATTTAATCACAATTTTGTTTATTTTTGATTTGTGTGGCTTTCTTCCACTTATTCAACTTTTATTCACTAAATATAATCATGTGTAATGATTTTTTAAAAGAAATTCAAGTATATGTAGAGTTAAAACAATTTTAGTTAAATTATTTTTAAATACGTTACAAATTAGTTTTTCTGAAACTGAAACAAATCTGTAAATTTGGGACTTTATAAAATTACAGTATATGTAAAACCTTTGGTGGTTAATATTCTTGGTGTACATATACAGTGTTTGGTTTCAGTCAAGTATAAAGGAATTCAGAAATAGTTCTTTCATGAATGCTATGTGTAAAGCTGTTTTGCTGTTATGTGATTTTTAATCCGGTCACATCAATTTAAGGTTCAGACTCCTATTAACTTCCACATTAATTATCTGAAAGCATTATAAATATTAGAAGTGAGAATTCAGGAATACGATTATAGGTTGTGAGTGCCTTTTCCCCCTCTTGACTTCTCCAGTGTCAATGTGGAAAATCAAGTGCTGAAGTCTGGATATACTAGCCGCGATCTGATTATTTTGGAAAATGATGATCCTGGGGGAATTTTCGAATTTTCTCCTGATTCCAGAGGACCCTATATTATAAAAGTAAGTTGAAAGAAACGTCAGTCTATTCTCTACTCACAACTTCAGAAGAATCGTTAACAGATTTTATTTTTTTCTAAGGAAGGAGAATCTGTGGAACTCCACATCATCCGGTCCAGGGGAGCTCTCGTGAAGCAGTTTCTCCACTACAGGATAGAGCCCAGAGACAGCAACGAGTTCTATGGAAACACAGGCGTCCTGGAATTTAAACCTGGGGAGAGGGAGATCGTACTCACCTTGCTAAGCAGATTGGATGGGATTCCAGAGGTATGGGGTTTTATTTTTTTTCTTGTACTTTTGTGGAAAGTTGATAGTATCTAATACATATATTATTATGTATAAATATTTTTAATAATGACCAGGAGTTATAGGAAAGAAAGTAGGCAAGAAGGGGTTAAGAAATACTTGTGATTGAAAGGGAAAAAAAATACACCAAGCTTAAAAAACAAAGTAAGGCATTCACATTTCAATGATGTCAGTTTGTCCTACATAAAGAGCTGGAGAGTATTATGCTAAGCGAAAAAAGCCAGTCAGAGAAAGATAAGCATCACATGATTTCACTCATGTATGGATGGAATCCATTGAACAAAATAAACTGATGAACAAAATAGATCCAGAGACACAGCAGCATGGAACAGACTGTGGAATCTCAGAGGGAAGGCAGGCGGGAGAGGATAGGTGGTTGGAGAGGGATCAATCAAAGAACTTGTCCGCATATATGCATAACCCGTGGGCACAAACAATAGAGTGGTGAAGGCCTGGATTGAGGGTGGGAGCAGGCTATAAGGTGTCAATGGGGGAAAAGAGGGACATATGTCATACTCTGGTAAACTTTTTAAAGGAATAATATCAGCTCTTTTGTCAAGTTTGAGTGAATTGTATGTTGCTAATAATTTGACTATATTAATATTCTTGAATATATATATATATCTTTACTTGCTCTGAAAATTTCAAATTTGTATTTTTCCTAATTTGACATGTTCGTTTTAGTTGGATGAACACTATTGGGTGGTCCTCAGCAGCCATGGTGAACGGGAAAGCAAGTTGGGAAGTGCTACCGTGGTCAATATAACGATTCTAAAAAATGATGATCCTCATGGGATTATAGAATTTGTTTCTGATGACCTAATTGTTATGATAAATGAAAGTAAAGGAGACGACATCTATAGTGGTAATTTATTTTGCTCCTTATATTCTACTAGTGGTAATTTATTTTGCTTCTTATATTCTTATGCATGGGATTGGTGCACTTATTGGGGGGAGGGGAGGTGAGTTTCCTGAGCCTGAATTGTGAGAGTGCACGGGTCAGGCCGAGGGACCCCACTGGCACAAAATCTGGGCCAGGGAGGGACGAGGGAGGTTGGCCAGCCAGGGAGGGACCATGAGAGGGTTCCAGGGGGTGTCCAGCCCATTTCGCTTAGTCTTGATTGGCTGGACCCCAGCAGCAAGCTAACCTACCAGTCGGAGTGTCTGCCCCCTGGAGGTCAGTGCATGTCATAACAATTGGTTGACCAGTCAACAGGGGGCAGACAGGTGGTCAGTGCATGCCATAGTGAATGGTTGAGCAGCTTTAGCATATCATTAGCATATTACACTTTGATGGTTGAACTGACAACTGGACAACCAGAAACTTAGCATATTAGGCTTTTTTTATATAGGATTACTGTTTACTGAAGAGAAAATTAATAATTTAAATTCATTTTTTCAGCGTATACTTACTTTCAGTTGTCTATCTTAGAAATTACATGGAGTGCAAAAATTGGTATTTTTAAAATGATATTTAGGATTAATTTTTGTATTTCATACATAGTATTGTGATGATACTGTTGCCTTCAGTTATATTTTGATTTCAGTTAATGATATGTGGTAGAATTCAGACACTCAAGAATGAGTTGAGTCATATAGGAAAAACTTTAAAACTAAGTGTAACTACTAGGGGTAACTATTGCTGTGGTCTGAAATGAGAAGTAGTTTATTTTTTAGAATAATAACATCTGGCAAATAAATTACTTCTGAGTATGCAGCTTCCTTTAGTTGCATATATTAGGAAATATCCTTATAGGATTTATATATCTAATTAATCACTTTTCCTTTCTGATGCTGAATGACTTTTAAAATCCAAGCTGTGATAGAAAAGATCAATCCATTTATTTCATTAGATGCTTACAGAGGGACAACTAGGCTCAGGCATTTTTATAGGTACATTGCAGGCTATGCTAAACAGATAATTGGCTTTTTTTTAAAGTCTCATTTTTATGTTTGCCTATTTGAGCAATTTCTTTACTTATCATTTTAGAGTTGTTTAATACATGCTCACATATATTATACACATTTGTATTTTACAGCTGTTTATGGTATAATAAGAAATCGAGGCAACTTTGGTGACGTCAGTATATCATGGGTGGTTAGTCCAGACTTTACACAAGATGTATTTCCTGTCTATGGGACTGTTTTCTTCGGAGATCAGGAATTTTTAAAAAATATCACCATTTACTCCCTTCCAGATGAGGTATGTATTGCATATATAATTCTCTTTACTTGTCATTGATTAGTAATTATGTTTTATCACATAATTAAACATCTGATAATATATTTTGTTGTGAATATACTGATAAAGAACTCAGGTATGATAATGTCTGACAATAACCTAAATGAGAAATACTATTTTTGGTTTCCTGAAGGCATTTTTAACTCAGAGAACTGATAGTGGCCAGTGACACTGTGTAGGTGTCTAATATCAGGTAGTTATGGTTGGGAGAGGAGTGAAGTGCTTGTGTTGTTCTTAGACCCTTTGAAAACAAGTGTGCTTCCTACCAGGTTCACTCTCAGAATCAGGGTCATGGACCATAAGAATTGTGGATTCATCGTGGTGTTTATACTATCTAATAAAAGAGTAATATGCAAATTGACCATCACTCCAACACACAAGATGGCCTCGGACATGTGGTCAAAGATGGCCGCCCCAATATGGACACAAGATAGTTGTCAGGGGAGCGGATTAGGCCTGCAGGGGAGGACAGTGGGGGTGACCAGGCTTGCAGGGGAGGGCAGATGGGGGTGACCAGGCCTATAGGGGAGGGCAGTTGGAAGCTACCTGGTTGTCAGGGGAGGGGAGTTAGGGATGACCAGGTAGGCAAGGGAGGGCAGTTAGGAGTTACCGTGTCAGCAGGGGAGGGCAGTTGGGGGGGAGGCCAGGCCTGCGGGGGAGGGCAATTGGTGGAGACTAGGCCTGCAATAGAGGGTGACCAGGCCAGCAGGGAGGGCAGTTGGGATGACCAGGCTGGCAAGGGAGGGCAATTAGGGGTAATTGCGCCTGCAGGGGAGCAGTTAGGCATCAGTCAGGTTGTCAGGGAAGTGATTACGGTATGATCAGGCTGGTAGGCAGAAGTGGTTAGGGGCAGGCAGGCAGGCAGGCAGGCAGGCAGGCAGGCGAACGGTTAGAAGCCAGCAGTCCTGAATTGTGAGAGCTATGTCCAACTGCCCATTGAGGCCCGATCCCACTAGGCAGTGAGACAACCCTCAAGGGGGTCCCAGATTGGAGAAGGTGCAGGCTGGGCTGAGGGATGACCCCCCCATGCATGAATTTCGTGCACCAAGCTTCTAGTCTTATTGATAATGTAGAGAAAGTACTCAGTAATGGTGGGAGTGGAACTTTCAGAGGGGAACTGTGCTTTGAACAGCTGTGGAGCCTATCTCCTTTACTTCAAATTTGTCCCATTAGAGACAAAATCTAACACTGTTTTACCATGTGAAGAAGGCTAGCTCATATGGAGGAAGTGAAAGAGAAATAGTGTCCACCTGGGGATTCACAGGGACTCAGAACTGTGGGCAACTGCATCTTGTTAAGACATGGGAATGAGGTCTTTATGACACACTTGGGTGAAACTTCAGTAACATTTGTAAATGGTCTTTGAGAGTTAGCTGAACTTTTACTACTATTATGAACTCAGTTATAAATATGTCAAAAATTATTTTTTCTGTTCCATTTTTTTCTTATGAACAACATATATACCACTTTCTTAAAGACATAGTATGACTGTAGTATTTTTACTTTTAGCCTAAAGCAAGATATCTATTTACAGTAAATATTATGAAGAGTCCAAATTAAGTGGCTATTAGCATGAATGCACATGAAAATTCTGGGGATCTGAGTCCTACTTGAATAATTTAGGGTGGCTCTGCCTCAGAAATGAAAATGAACATTAGCACTGTCATTAATACAGCTATATATTTTTAAAAAAGATAAAAAATAAATTAGGAATATACAGTGGAATTATTTGTACAAATCACCTGACTTAAAACATTTTCCAAAAGATTCCAGAGGAAATGGAGGAATTCACCATTATCCTACTTAATGCCACTGGAGGAGCTAAAATAGGAAATAAGACTACTGCAACTCTGAGAATCAGAAGAAATGATGACCCCATTTATTTTGCAGGTGGTATTGCTATTTTTTTCTTAAAGAATATAAATGTGCATTTTCATTTATTTTTAACTGAAGATTTTTAATAAAGCACAATTAATACTTCTTTAAATAGAACTTTATTATTTGTTTGTATGATCATTATTTGATCTTCTTGAGGTTTTAACAAATATTTTTGAGCATCTTCTAAAGGAAAAAAATATAGTAAGTACTGTTTTATTAGCTTTGTTCACTCCACCTTCAAACTCCAAGTTATTTTCTTTCCTTTGTGCAAAAATGAATAATTTTTCATGTAACTTCTTTCAATCCACAGTGTAGCTAGTTCAGAGTCTAGGTACTGTATCTAATGAATGGTAATGTAATATAGCAACTAATATTGAATGGTCATATAAATCAAGGTTTCTCCATTTTTGCTATGTTAATGGTTTCTTTAAAATTGTCTTTTGCTGCATGATATATCTTTTAGTTTTATTTACCAGCCTTAAATGGGGTCTAATTCTTTCTTAAGCCTACCTTGCAAGATATCCAGTTTACAATGGCAGGAATCTTTTAAACTTCTTCAGTTTTATTGATTCATATTCTTAACCTTTGGTTAATATGTATTTTATAAATTAGTCTTTTGTTCAACCTTCTGCTAACGCCTGTGACAAAAATAAAATATAAGATATCTGGGCCTTTTCTCAAGGAACTACAGTTTACATTTGGAAATGAGGCATATGAAATAGTAGGCAGGGGATTTCAGATATGTAATTCACCAAATTTGGTTTTGAAGACAATGGATTCTGTAGGAATTAGGTTAAGAGAAATACCACTGGCTAGATGTAAACAAAGGAGGTCTCATGTAGGATTTGGGACTAGAGGCGAGTCTTTAAGCAAAGATACATTGGAGGGAATTTTTTTTGGGGAAGCGAAGAAACATAAATGACCTGAAAACATGTAGATGGAAAACTAAAAGCTCACATGTTTCTTCTTTTCTTTGTGACTATTTCAGAACCTCGCATAGTGAGGGTTCAGGAAGGTGAGACTGCTGACTTTACAGTTCTCAGAAACGGGTCTATTGATGTTGTTTGCACCGTCCAATATGCTACCATGGACGGGAAGGCCACCGCAAGAGAGGGAGACTTTGTTCCTGTTGAAAAAGGAGCAACGCTTGTTTTTGAGGTTGGAAGTAGAGAGCAGAGAATATCTGTATTTGTTAAGGAAGATGATATCCCAGAAACGGATGAGCACTTTTATATAATCCTCTTTAACTCCACAGGTAAATAATGTGTATTTTTATGCCTGATCTGTTGTTTCAGTGCTTCTGTCTAGTAGTACTTAAATGTAATCTGTAACTGTTCAAGAGCAAAATTGCTTCATTGCTTTCTTGAGGGGGTGGGATAAAGAATATGTATTGAACCTTCATGTACCTGGCATTCTCTGTGGCATTATTTGTAACCTTTTTTTTTCTATAATACAGCACACAGAAAATTACGATATTATGTAAGGAATAAAAATCTCCTAGCTAAAGCTATGCTAAGCCTTGTCTAGTCACCCAAGGGCATAGGGCATTAAGAGTTCTGTAACCACTTGCTCTCCTAGCAAGACACTGGGCATACTGGCTGGGAAGATGTATTCTGTAGGTGGCTGAGCCCAACTGGCTGTTTGATAATTCTCTGAAGCTATTAGCCACAATGAATGGCAATGTGCGAGGCGAAAAGGTCAGCTCTTCATTCTTCCCTCTACTGTAAAGGAAGTAGGATATTTTTGATCCCAATATTTTATCTCTTAGAAGGTTTTGACCTCACCTTTAGTAAATTGGAGAGACTATAACCTCTTTTAATATTTATTTATTCTTTTAGGACTACTAAGAGCTCTTTTTTTCCTGAGCTTTTTGAGAGTAAGTTGAAGATATGATATTTCATCACCCATGAAAACATTGGCATTTTTCTAGAAATAGGACATCCTCCTATATAACTACTGTATAACCATTGAACCCAGGATCTTAATATTACTAGAATCATTGCCTCAGGCCCCATTCAAATTTATCCAGTTGTGCCAATTTTCTTCTTTCTAGCAAAATGATCATTTCCTGAATCAAGTATTGATTTTCCTTGTCACGTCTCTTTAAGCTCTTCAGTCTGGAGTAGTTCCTCAGTATTTCCTTGAAATATCATGACTTTCATGACCTTTACGATATGGAAGATTATGAGACTGGTTATTTTGTAGACTGTTCCTCATTTTGGGGCTTGTTTAATGTTTCATCATTATTAGATTCAGGTGTTGCATCCTTGGCAGGAATTTCATGGAAGGTGATTCTGAGCTCGCACCATGTCCCTGTAGTTGGCACGTGGTTTTCTTCTGTCCCTTTATGTGATGTTCACTCTGACCACCATTTAGATGGTGACCGCCTGCCTTGTCCGCTGTTCTTTTTCCTCTTTGTAATTAGTAACTTTTATGAGGAAGATACTTTAAAATGTGCAGGTATCTTGTTACTCATCAGACTTTCAGTTATCTTACTGATATATTTATCAATATGAACTAGTGGTTTCTATTTAAAACATAGGGTTTTGTTTTGTATCATTATTTGTTTTGGCAGTTAACTTGTCCTAGATTTGGCCAGTGGTGCCCTGTTCAAGATGACTTCTTTGTCCTTTTGACATGTCCCTGTTATTATGGGATCATTTTCTTACTTTCTGGCCCAGCAATCGGTTCCAAACTCATCTTATACTTTTTTTCTGTCACAACCCTGAAATCAAGCATTTCTCCAGGAAGCCCTGGTTCCTTTTAGGGAAGAATGTTATTTAGAAACCAGGATATGGCACTAGGAGTGCTTATTGCTGTTGTGGTTATGCTCCTTTTAGTTCTCTTAGTGTACAGAGAACACATGTATGTATGCATGTTTCTATGTATACATACTCACACAACTTTAACATCTCTAGTTCTGTGTCCAACTATGTATATCAAAAACTATTAGTTTGCACCAGTATCTCCATTTCTATCTAATATCACAGGGTTCATTCTAGTTTTCTCCCTTTCCATATGTGTCCCTCCCTTCTCTTGTGGTGAGAAAGCCTGCTCCCATGATCTTTAACATATTTACTCATTTGATCAATTCTCCTTGTATGTGACCACTTTCCAACTGCTTCCTCTACCCTCTGTCCACAGTGAGATTGCCTTTCTTACCCCACTAGGGTTCAAGCTTCCTGCTCTAGGCCCCCTCTTGCCCCCATGTGGGTGCCCCCCTACTTCACAGACCCCGCCATCTGATAGCAAACTTTTCTATCGAGGAAATGCCCTCCTTACCCTGCATACATTCTAACACCTTGTGCGATCACTGTGGTGCCCTACCCCCACCCCCGTGTGAATGCCTGCCTTGTGCTTTTGTACTGAGAAATTCAAAGGGAAAGAGGAAGAGAAAGAGATCACATACCGTATTTGCCAGCGTATAAGACGATTTTTTGGCCCTGGAAAATATGCCTCCAAGTGGGGGGTAGTCTTATACGGCGAGTATATAACAAACTCTGTATTTTGAGTGGAAATGTTAGGGGGTCGTCTTATACGCCCAGTCGTCTTATACGCCGGCAAATACGGTATTTTCAGGGCAAAAAAATCGTCTTATATGCCGGCAAATACGGTAATTAACTTTAGTTTGTGCTGTTTCTGTCATTCTCCCTGTCTCTTTGGTTCCTCCATTTATGTCTTTCATCATATTTCCTTTCCTCTCTTTCCCATTTTAAACAAGACTTAACTAAGAAAAAGAAAAAAAAAGTAATAAGGAGAAGCTATCATCTAGTGAGGAAAAAAATTTGACTTCATAGAATAATGGCCACAAAAGATATTTCACGTTGCAAAATAACCAAAAAACCAAACAAACATAATTAATCAGATCTTATGTAAACTGGAAACATTTTGGTGAATCTAATCACTATCCTAAAATTTAAATGAAAGAAATTGCTCCAGATAAAATAATCTTGGAGAAGTAGAAATGAAAAATAAAGTTTGTTGTGAGGTATAGAAAGTTGATGAAGAAATGATGTTTTAATAGAGCAAGTTTATTCTGTAAGATGTATCACTGAGGAAATATCTTCTTTTATTTGAGAGAGAGTGAATGAGTGAACATGCACCAGGTGTGATTGGGCCACTGGCCTGAGGTATGAAGGTCCGGTATGTACACTGCCGCTGCATTTGTCTTCAGTATTTTCCCAGAAATGATCACATCTGAGAATCTAATGATTTTAGCTTTGAAGACTTGGATTATACAAATTTGTGCTTTTTATATCTTTTCTTAGTTCTCTTTCTTCCTCTTGCATCTCCTTCCATAATGTCAAAACATTGAGGACCTGAGGGGATCGATGATGTGAGCTGGGGGGCAGCATCTCTAAAGTGACCTGTTGCAGTCAGAGGGAGTTTATACCTGATGGTTACCATTCACAGTAGATGCCCTGAGGTTGAATTACTGCATCAAAGGCCTTGGCCATCCCTAGACCCCTTGTTAAATATTTTCAGTTCTCTCTGTGGAGAAACAGAATGAGTTTTTAGCACTGCCTATGATATGTATATTGACAAATGCATATGATAGTGGAGTCCTGCCAGAATTAGGTTTTATTCTGTTTAGATGATTTTGTTAGATTTTATGACATAACTAGAGGCTTGGTGCATGAGTTAATGCACCATTGGGGTCCCTCAGCCTGGCCTGTGGGCTCTCCGACATCCCTGAGGGGCTCCAGATTGTAAAATGGCACAGGCCAGGCTGAGGAATCCCACTGATGCATGATGGGGGCCAAGGAGGAACACAGGAGGTTGGCCAGTTGGGGAGAGACTATGGGAGGATTCTAGGGTGTGTCTGGCCCATCTCACTCAGTCCTGATCAGCCGGACCCCAGCAGCAAGCTCACCTATTGGTCAGAGCATTTGTCCCCTGGTGATCACTGCACATCATAGCAACTGGTTGATGATTTGACTGTTTGCCTCCTGGTGGTTAGTGCATGCGAATAGTTGAGCAACTAGCGAATAGTTGAGCAACCTTAGCATACCATTAGCATATTATGCTTTGATTGGTTAAATGGACGACCAGACACTTAGCATATTAGGCTTTTATTATATAAGATATTTTTAGTTACTTTATTACTCTATATTGTCAGCATTTTCTAAACAGTGGTTTGCTGTCTATTTCTTATGTGTGTGTATGTGTGTGTGTGTGTTTCTCTTTCCAAAGTTTAATGGTCAAGTGAGGTTTAGTACAGTTTTTTTTTTTTAATATAAATTATTTTTATTGTGCTGGTTTGCTCTTCATATAGCTTATTTTTTAAAATATATTTTTTAAATTGATTCCAGAGAGGAAAGGAGAGGGAGAGAGACAGAGACAGAAACATCAATGATGAGAGAGAATCATTGATCAGCTGCCTCCTGCACTCTCCCCACTGGGAGTGAGCCCGAAACCCAGGCATATATATGCCCTTGACCAGAATCAAACCCACAACCCTTCAGTCCACAGACTGTTGCTCTATTCATTGAGCCAAGCAGGCCAGAGCTCTACATATAGTTTCTTTTTCTGTAATTTTCATTTTAGGTGTTGAAAACTTTATTTGTATCAGTTCAGGTAACATGCATAAGTAATGTCTGTGTACCAGTTACTGAGTATCTACTTTCTAGAGCATGGAATAGATTAAGCATGGAATTGATAAGCTTACAGTAAAATTGTGTGTGTGTGTGTGTGTGTGTGTGTGTGTACTAATAAAACGCAGTAGTTGTTATGATAGATTGACAAATTGTGACGTGCTGTAGCAACACAGTGGAGATGCACTTAGCTTAACTTGGGAATTCAAAACAGAATTTCTGGAAGGGTTGTTGCTTGAACTGGTTCTGAGAAGTGAGAAGAGAGGTTGAGTAAAGATAGGAAGGACTTTTGCTTGCAGAAGGAACAGCTGGAGCAAAGAGCTATGTAACTCAGGAAAGTGAGGAAAAGAGACCTAAAGTATTAGTTATAATGGAAAGAAATGGAATAGAAAGGACTCAAGTTCAACACCATAAAGATTTCTTTGTTCTATGACCAGATCAAACTCCGCTGCCTGAAGGCAGAGAATTAAAGGGAAATACTCAAGCTAGCGATTTCAGTTAATATGGACAGGAGTATTTTTATGTTGTGTGGTAATTCTTTCATTTTTTATGAAGTGGGAAACATCTATCTCAAAAGTTTGGAATTAGATCAAGCTATGTTTTTATTTCTAATTGAAGTATTGAAGTGATATTCCTATTGTGAAGAAAAGTATTGGTACTTTAAAAAATAAAGTAGTTCTGTAATTATACATTTCCTCAAAGACAAGTCACATTAAACTTATTTAGGCATCTTTCTCTCATTATTTATGACCTTTAATGAGGAAATTCTTGCTGAAATTTAAATGTAATTATAAAATACTTCTTAGTTAAAAATACAAATTTAACAGGAAGTTAACTACTTTTTTGTTATTTCAACTTTTCTGTTTTTAATTTAGGTGATACAGTAGTATATCAACATGGAATAGCTACAGTGATAATTGAAGCTAATGATGACCCAAATGGTATTTTTTCTTTGGAGCCTATAGACAAAGCAGTAGAAGAAGGGAAGACTAATTCATTTTGGTAAGCATATTTGGATAAGGCAAATTCAAAATTGTGTATAATAAAATGAAATCTTTTGAAATACTTATCTTTCAAAATGAAAATATTGGTTAAGAATTGAGTAATTTTAAAGTTGGTAGTCTGAATGAATTGTAAACATTTTTTTATGCTGTTGTCACTTGTTCAAAAAAACTAAATAGAAAAATGACACCTTAGCTGGTGAGCAGAAATTATTCTCCCCACCCTCCTCATCCCAACTTCCATCTTTGTCAGGACTGAGAGACAAATATACAATGTCTTCTGGAACTGCTCTCAAATGACATGTAACTTCATCATCCTGTACTTGGCTTCTGAAGAACATTTGCCAGTTCTCATAGAAAGATTTTTGGGCTTAAAATTTATCTTTCACTTTGGACTTGGAAGACTATGACTTTTAAGATTGCTTCTCTTGTCTAGCCAGTTTTGCGGAGTGACTAGAGCATCGGCCTGCGGAACAAAGGGTCCCGGGTTCGATTCTGGTCAAGGACACATACCTCAGTTGTAGGCTTTCCCCTGACCTGGGCCCTGGTCTGTGTTCATGCAGGAGACATCCAGTCTATGTGTTTCTCTCACATCAATATTCTTTCTGTGTTTCCCTCTGTCTCTAAAAACGAATAGAAAAATATTCTCAGGTGAGGATGGAAAAAAATAAAAGACTGGTTCTCTTTATTAAGTTCTACTTCATTCTTCCACGAGTCTCCTCATGTTGTTCAGTTAGGACTGCTTGGCTGCTTTATATTAAAGGTGATAAATGGAAAAAGTATGTTTCTAAGGAAATACAGAAAGCTTCTATTAGAGTTAGTTTCATTATTTATACATTTTCCATAAAAATGAATTTTCTTTGATTTGTTATGCAGGGTTGTGCGGCAGCGAGGACACTTTGGCAATGTTTCTGTGGCTTGGCAGCTGTTTGAGAATGATTCTGCTTTGCAGCCTGGACAAGAGTTCTATGAAACTTCAGGGACCGTAAACTTCACGGATGGAGAAGGAGCCAAACCAATCATTCTCCATGCTTTTCCAGATAACATTCCTGAATTCAATGAGTTTTATACTTTAAAGCTAGTAAATATTTCAGGTGCTGTGTTTTCCCCTATCTTTTCTTTTACCAGTAAAGTTTAATATTTTACATGTTTATAATTAGACCTGTAGAAAAAAATGCCATCAATGAAGAAATAAATATATCTTGATTGTCTGGCTGGCTTTATATGGTATCCAAATGCCATTTTTGATAGAAGTGTTATTTTTAATGTTTATTTTGTGGTCTTGGTTAAATTTTATGGATGGAGACTTACATTCATCCTCAAACTTGTAATTGGAATTTTTTGCCCACCCAAATGTAGTGTCTCCAACAAAAAAATTAATGGAAGTTAGACAGTACAAATTCATGGTAGCTTAAAGATTTCTCATTTTTTTAAACAATCAATTTTTCTAGCACTGCTGGTTTTAAGCACAGGAATTAAACCTCTCTAGTTATTAGTCTTTTTTTCAGGCTGTACTGATTCTTAATGAAATTATGCTCCCCCCCAAAAAAAAAAAATGTGGTAAAAGCCATATGGTGACATGTTGGTCATTGATGAATGAGTAAATGATTTAACTGAAAGTTTGCTGAACAAACCTATTGTCTTCACCTTAAACTAGAAAGTCTTTTAAATTCTGGTTTCTCATTCATTACAAATTTTCTTATTATAGGTGGATCCCCAGGTCCTGGGGGTCAACTAGCAGGAACCAACCTCCAGGTGACAGTGATGATTCCATTCAATGATGATCCTTTTGGAGTTTTTATCTTGGATCCAGAGTGCTTAGAGAGAGAAGTAGCAGAAGATGTTCTCTCAGAAGATGATATGTCTTATATAACCAACTTTACCATTTTGAGGCAACAGGGCGTCTTTGGTGATGTACGTGTCGGCTGGGAGATACTGTCCAGTGCGTTCCCTGCTGGTTTGCCTCCAATGATCGATCTTCTGCTGGTCGGAATTTTCCCCAGCACTGTGCACTTCCAGCCACACATGAGGCGGCACCACAGTGGGACAGATGCTCTGTACTTCAGTGGACAAGAGGGTGCGTTTGGAACTGTTAATCCAAAATACCATCCTTCCAGGAACAACTCAATTGCCAATTTTACTTTCTCAGCTTGGGTAATGCCCAATGCCAATACTAATGGGTTTATTATAGCAAAGGATGATGGTAATGGAAGCATCTACTATGGGGTGAAAATTCAAACCAACGAATCCCATGTGACACTGTCCCTTCATTACAAAACTTTGGGGTCCAATGCTACCTATGTTGCCAAGACAACAGCCCTGAAATACTTAGAAGAGAATATTTGGCTTCATCTTCTAATTATCCTGGATGATGGCATCATTGAGTTCTACCTTGATGGAAGTGCAATGCCCAGAGGAATCAAGAGTCTGAAAGGAGAAGCCATCACTGACGGTGAGTGTTATCTTCATAAGGGCATGGACTTTGGAATTTGAAAGAATTTGATTTCTCAAAAAGGCTAACGGGCTTTTAAAAATCTGCTTGTATATTGGTTTAATTTCTTTAAATAACACATTCTGCCTACCAAGACAATAAAGTATGTGCCTTTCGGAAATGGATCAAGCAAAGTCTTTGCCTTTGAGGTTCCTGAAGTAGGCTCTGGGAAAGAGATGTTTAATCAGATTACTTCAATACGTTGTAGGAAGAAAAGAAAACAGATAGAAGGAGGGACACTTATTCCTCCCGTGGTAACGGTGGATAGGGCATAATGTGTCAGGTGGAGAAAAGAGCAAAGGTGCGGAAATGTGAAATAGCATGTTGTAATGGGAACTGCTGCTAGCCCAATGTTGTTGGAGGTGGGAGGTGATAGAGGTACATTAAAGAGAAAGCAGAGGGGAAATATTACATAAAACCAGCAGTTTCATGGCTTTATAGCGTAAGGAGGAAATTGGTGAATTCTATGGAGTGCTTTGAAAAGACGATTGTTATTGTCTTTAAGCTGGAGCTGATGCTGTTTCTTGAGAAGCATATTTAGAATGTTTACACACAGTACTGGTTATGTCCATTATAATCACAAATTCCCCTTCAGCCCCTCCTTCTTATGATTTGATTCTGTTTTTCATTTAATAAGGAAGTAGAGCAGCCCTTTTATGTTTATTGTGTAATATAATATTTTCTTTTGAACCTCCTGCATTAGATATCTGGTTATGTTTTTTCTTTTATTAGGAAAAAAAGAGGTATGCTTACAGTGTCTGTGTCATTGAATTGTTCACTTTTTTTTGATTGTGTAAATATGTACATGTATTGGTTAACTTTGATTCCTTTGGTGGTGGAATGAGAATGGGAAAAATTGGGGTTAGTGAGAGCTGTATTTTCTCTTTCTCTGTTTAGTTTACTGCAGGGAACTTAAATTGTCTTTGTAATTTGACACTTGGAAAGAAAATTACTAAAAGAGCATATGTAGTTTTAAAAGTTATTAATGACATATAGTAGGTGTTACATATTATAAAATATATAAATGTATACATATCATCAATGTACAGGTAGTTGAATTTTTTAAAACTTTGAACCCATCAGTTTCAGCACCCATGTAACCAGTCTCCAGATCAAGAAACACCATTTTAGCTGAAACTGGTTTGGCTCAGTGGTAGAGCATCGGTCTGCGGACTGAGGGTCCCGGTTTGATTCTGGTCAAGGGCGTGTACATTGGTTGCGGGCACATCCCTGGTAGGGGGTGTGCAAGAGGCAGCTGGTCGATGTTTCTCTCTCATCGACATTTCTAGCTCTCTATCTCTCTCCCTTCCTCTCTGTAGAAAATCAATAAAATATATTAAAAAAAGAAACACCATTTTAGGAGCCCCCTTTTCAAGTCACTAACTCACCACCCTGTCACCTGGTATGATTGCCCTTTACAAGAGCTTAAGTTAAGAGTAGCTTTCCCCTTTTAAAAATATATGCAAGTGAAATTGGGCAGTGTATGTTTGAGTGTCTGGCATCTTTTGTTTAGTATTTTTAAAAATATATATTTTATTGATTTTTCACAGAGAGGAAGGTAGTGGGACAGAGAGTTAGAAACATCGACCAGCTGCCTCTTACACACCCCCTACTGGGGATGTGCCCGCAACCAACGTACATGCCCTTGACCGGAATTGAACCTGGAACCTTTCAGTCCGCAGACCAACACTCTATCCACTGAGCCAAACCAGTTTCGGCTGTTTAGTATTCTTTTTAAAAATATATATATTTTATTGATATTTTAGAGAGGAAGGGAGAGAGATAGAGCTAGAAACGTTGATGAGAGAGAAACATCAACCAGCTGCCTCTTGCACACCCCCTACTGGGGATGTGCCCGCAACCAATGTACATGCCATTGACTGGAATCGAACCCGGGACCTTTCAGTCCGCAGGCCGATACTCTACCACTGAGCCAACCCGGTTTCGGCTGTTTAGTATTCTTTTATGAGGCTCATCAATGTTTTTTCCTGTTTAAATATTTCACTTTCATTACTCTAAAGTCGGCCCAGAACCACTAGAGAAGGCCCGGGACAACTGTGATAATAATGTGTAGGCTGATGTGAACTACCTAAAAGAGCCATCTGGGCAGTGACTTGTAAAATTGCCTTGATTGGTGATCTTGATAAGGAATAGTACTTGTACTTTCCCCCCAAATCACTGCCAAGCCTTGGACAGGGAATAGTAAAGGAATAAGAAATGGTGAATTCTTAAAAAGGGCTGCATGTTGTTATTACCCAAGACTCACATATCAAGTTGTTCCTGGGAAGAAAAAAAATTTTTTTCTACATTCATTGCATTAGTTTTATGGAGTTATATTTGGTCCACAAAAACTTATTTTCCTAAATTCTCACAATTTTATTTAACTCAAGATGAATTTCTAACAGATCAAGCCTTGACATTTTCAAAGAATAGTCATACTAAAGTTTAAAATTGTAACTGAATTAAATTATTTCATTCCTAGATGTGCAAGGAAAATTTTTAAATTTCCTGGAAGAAATGTCTACCCAGATAACACACACACACACACACACACACACACACACACACACACACAAAATATCCTTTAGTACAAAATATCTTAAGTCCCAGTGATGATTGAATTATTTTTCATCAAAACAGAAGGTCTTCATTTGATTATATTCTAGCTTTACTTATAAAACCTTTCAATACAGTTGCTTCATTTTCTGAATCACACTTGTAATTTAGGACTAGTGGATGTTGAAGCATTTAAACCCGTTTCTCATTTCAGGCCCCGGGACTCTGAGAATTGGGGCAGGAATGAACGGCAGTGACAGATTTACAGGGCTGCTGCAGGATGTGAGGTTCTATGAGCAGAAACTGACCCTTGAAGAAATTTATGAACTTCATGCCATGCCAGCAAAGAGCGATTTACACCCTGTCTCTGGGTATCTGGAGTTCAGACAGGGAGAAACTAACAAATCCTTCATTATTTCTGCAAAAGATGACAATGAAGAGGAAGGAGAAGAGTTATTCATCCTTAAACTAGTATCTGCATATGGAGGAGCTCGTATTTCTGAACATAATACTACGGCAAGATTAATAATACAAAAAAGTGACAATGCCAATGGCCTGTTTGGCTTCACAGGGGCTTGTATACCAGAGGTAAGTGATGAGCTTGGAGAACTTTAGAGATAAAAAACTCAGTGTAGGTGTATTTGTTTGGGAGTGGGCTTTCTTTCGCTTGGCAAGATTGCTTGAGTATCTATGCCAAAAAGTATGAAAGAGCCAGTAGTTGCAAAGTGAATTATAAGGTCTTTAGTCTTATAAATTCATAGTCTGAAAGTTTGAATCAGAAGCTTAATAAGCTTCTAGAAGTAATAACAATTTAGCAAATGAAACTTTAGCCATTATCTTTAAACTTAAGAAGCTTCACATAATATATAATTATACTCTACATGTAATTTACTTTTTAGCTACTATTAGATTACCACATAAGTAGATGAAACAATATGTATTGAAAGCTTCTATGAATAATATTAATGGAAACTTTATTAAATATAATATTTTGAGCTCTCCCCCCGGTATGTCAAATGTACCGAAGTAGTTAGTTACAACATTCTTAGTTGTTGGGTATAAATGCCTTGCTTATCAACCATCTTGGCCAGCTTAATTAATTAGGCTGTTTTACTGTCCTTATCAGTTCTGTCCAAGTTTTCAAAGATTCGTAATCATCTTGGTTTCCTGTTCAGTAATGTGAGATCTCATGAAGCTACTTCACAGGTGTCAAATGTGACTGCAACAGCTCGATGCCTGTGAAAAGATGCCAAGGAACAAGAGAGTCTTTCCCTTTGCAAGTAGTTTCAGAAGGGTGTGTATGCAAATTGAAGTGATTAAGGAAAACATGAATTGGAAGAGCATGAAAAAAATATCTAGGCCATAGGCTTTATGGTAGCTCAAACTGGGGTATCTCCTTGTCCCGCTTAGCACACTTGATGGTGATAATCATAAGAGGTTACAAATAGTGGTATTTTTCTATACCAGAAAGAGTCTCTCCTAGAGTAGGGAGGACCAATGGCATACAAATCTATAACTTAAAGAAATATGTTTACTTACAATGACAATACTTTTCAATAGCTACACAGTCATCAAAGAACTTTGCATGTTGTTTTTCATGCACCTTTATGACAATCCATAATATAGCTGCAACAGATATTAATTACTCTCTCCACTTCATAGGGTTAGCAACTGAGGCTTAGAGACCCAAGCAAATAACTAACCTAAGTTGAATTATTTGAGACAAGATCAATACATAGTTCAGAGTTTGGCAGTTACTAGTACTTAATAAGTCTTTATTTTCCTTTTTCTTTCTTTCTCCTAAGATACAATGAGATGTCTTATGATTTCTGTCATCTTTCCTTCTATATTTTAGGGTTGCCCTCTCTATTTTTTTTTTTTTTTATTTTTTTATATATTTTATTGATATTTTACAGAGAGGAAGGGAGAGAGATAGAGAGCTAGAAACGTCGATGAGAGAGAAACATCATCGACCAGCTGCCTCCTGCACACCCCCCACCGGGGATGTGCCCGCAACCAATGTACATGCCCTCGACCGGAATCGAACCCGGGACCTTTCAGTCCGCAGACCGACGCTCTACCACTGAGCCAAACCGGTTTCGGCTGCCCTCTCTATTTTTTAAAAGACAGGTGGCTTCCATGAGGGTGTGAGAATCGTTACAGTGCCAGGTAAAGCCAGCTTCCCCTCAGTTCTCTCAGGACCTGGCCCTGCTTGTGGGTCTGACCTCTCCTGTAATTCTCCTCTTTGGTCATTGTGTTGCAGTCAGAATCGCCTGTTTTCAGTTCCTATCTCAGGGAACCGGGATTCCTAGCTTCTCTCTTTGGATCACTCTTTTTAAAAAAAACATATTTTACAGAGAGGAAGGGAGAGAGATAGAGAGCTGGAAATGTCTATGAGAGAGAAACATCGACCAGCTGCTTCTTGCACACCCCCTACCTGGGGATGTGCCCGCAACCAATGTACATGCCCTTGACCGGAATCAAACCTGAGATCTTTACTGATGCTCTACCATTGAGCCAAACTGGTTTTGGCTGGATCACTCTTATTCCAGCTCTTCAGGATTTAAGTCATTCAAGTCTGAGCTCTAAAGATGTCTCCTCAAGGAAGACTTTCTTACCTGTTCTTTCAATTAATCACTTTCTATTTCTTCATCTAGTTTTACTTTTTTTTTCTAGCATTGATCAAATTCTTATATTTCCTTTGTTACTTATAAGTCCACTCCCTTACTGGTTATCCATTTCACCACAAAGATGAAAGAGCTCTGAGTGTCATGAGGTCTTATTGTTCATGATTATCTTTCTCACACCTAGAACGGAACATAGGAGATACCCAAAAGTCTTTATTGAACTTAAGAATGTGTTTGAATATCAAAAAATGAAAAGGCTCATAGTTCACATAACAAACATGTTTTGCTTTAGTTAAACTGCATAAACAACCAAACTGGAAAAAAACACACACATAAATTTTAAAAACCTATCTAAATAACTAATAGTTTTTGAGTATTTCTTTGGCTTTCTGGACCATTATAGTAAGAATTTATTGCTGGCTTGTCTCAACAAGTTCTATTTCTAGATTGGGTTGGTGTTAGTTTAGCTCCACCTGGGTATGCAACTTTGCCTGTTCCCAGAAATCTCGGAATTTGAATGAGGCCAGTCAAGCCTTCCCTCTGGAGGCTGTCACACCTATGCTAGTAGAATTCCTGGAAAGAAAAAGAAAACATGATTGGTTATTTCCCAAGCCCACATGGCAGGAATAGAATACAGTGTATCTATATTAGAAAGACTAAAGTTTAGATAGTTAACATAGGAAAAGTGTGGTTGAGTCTAAAAGATTGAACATGGGAATTTGATTGTCAGGAATATTACAAAACTTTCATTCCTGAAACTATTAAGATTACAAGTATAGAACTCTTTCATCTTAGAATGATTTGAAGACAGGAATGATATGAAATATTTTATTATCATCATCATCCATCATATTTTATGGCTCACTGAAGTCATTCTCAAAGTATAGCCCTGGGGTTTCCGATATGTTTGAGGCGTTCTCCAAAGGCCAAGCCTAATTTTATGAAAATACTAAGATGTCTTTCTCGTTTTATTGACAAGTGCACTGAGAAGCGGTAGTTGCCACAGATATGCTGTCTGGTTGTTCCTTGTATGAACCGAGGCAGAGGCTCTAAACAGCACAAGCTGTCATTGCTTTACTCTGCCCATCTTGCCTGTAGTTTAAAAGGTGCAAGTTTTCACATAAGAATATCTCTGATGAAGCAGTATGGAATATTAATTCGATAACATCTTGGCCCTGGAATCCCTGTCTTTCTAGTGTTTCATGTCACGAAATGAGAGTCACAAATACTGCACTTTCGCTTTGACCAAACATGGCATTTGCCCTGAAGAAAAGTATCTGCTATTGCATTGTGAGTTCATAGCTGTGCTTTTCATGGAACATCACTTTTACTCGCACAATATGGCTGACAAAAGTTCGGTTATTTGGACATAGGTATCTAAAATGCATTTTCATGAAAATGAAGTGAGTCAGTGACTACAAGAAAAAGTACTTGTTGCCAATGATAAAAATTTAAGCTTTCAAACAAAAACTAGAATTCTGGAACACTTTTATTTGACAAACTAAGCTTGTCTGTTTTTCTTAAAACCTTAAAAACCCTGTATTTAAAAACCTTGCAGTTAGTAAGTGTGACTTATTGATTTTGTATAATGAAATGTGTCAACATTTGGCAGATCTGTATAACTCAATGAACCAATAGTTTCCAGGTAAGCAATGCATATTATTACAAAATCTTGCCTGGGTAAAAAGATTGACTCAAAATGTAAAATAGACCAATGGGTTTTAATGTATTAGAGTATGATTTCACACTGCAACTTTAAGAAACTACCACTTGTCAAATTAAAATTTTTTTTATTGATTTTATAAAGAGATGAATTGAGAGGGATAGAGAGTTAGAAATGTCCATGAGAGAGAGACATCGAGCAGCTGCCTCTTGAATACCCCCTACTGGGGAGATGCCCGCAACCAAGGTACATGCCCTTGATCAGAATCGAACCTGAGACCTTTCAGTCTGCAGGCCGACGCTCTATTCACTGAGCCAAACCAGTTTCAGCCCACTTGTCAAATTTTGATTAAAAATATCAAGGGAGAATGCCAATAGCTATATAAAAACTATTAAATCCTCCCCCTATTTTTAGTTATATTTTTATACAAGACTAGACATTCATTATATACTTGAATCAACATAAAGAACAAAAGACAAATTGATTTCAAAAGGAAATATTAAAATTTAGCTGTCTTCTATTAAGTTAGACAGAGATTTGTAAAAATAAAAAATGCTTTATTATCTTTTGTTTTAGAAAGTATACTTATTTCTTATAAAATATGTTGCTTATTCGTTAGCATGTAATGAGTTTATTATCACTGTTTTAAAATGATTAATATATCAATTTTTTTAGTTTTGTAAAATGGTAATATCACTAGGTTTCACCAACACGAGCAAAAAATTCCTTAGTGTTCTCAATAATTTTTATCTTCAGAGCTTAAATTTTATGCTTCTTTGCTTCGTTTCCAGAAATAAAAGCCATTGTCTTCTCAGTGACATTGGAAAGTTACCTTTTTTCTTAGCCCTTCAAAAATGCTGAAGGCAATAAGCACCCTTTAAAGACTTCTGATTTGCATTATACTTTTTACATTTGTATAGACTTATAAAGTAATATAAAAGTTAAAATGAAAGGATAGTCACATGTTAAATAATGCAAATATGTAGAATATGACATCATCTACTCTTTGGCATATTGAAAGAGATGGTAGTTATTTTTTATTTGTTCTCTCCTAACCAGGAATACAATGTCCTGGCAAATAGTAGGCAATTAATAAATTAAAACTGAATGAATAAACCTGTATGCAGTGTGGAGCCCTGATGAGGTTTATTTTGGATTCCAAGTGAAACCTGTACTGAACAGATGATGGTTCTATAGCCGAGTGACCACACTTTCATGTTGCCTTCTTTTGTGTACTTTATATGTTATTTTTTGTGTACTTTACATGTTATTTTCTCTCCACCTTATTTCTGCCCTATTTTATATGTCCTGCAATCTTGTATATTATCTAATCATAATTTAATGAAATTAATTATTGCTCTTATAATGATTCATAGAACTTGCTAGTCTCATTATTTTACCTTTATAACTAATACTTGGGATATATTTTATGTTTATAAACTCATGACTTAAGACAAAATTTAGAGACGTTTTGAGAGAATCTTTGTGAAAGTGAGAATATTATTTAACTTGGTCTGTGTTTGGTTTTAAGTGCCTGCCATATGTTATGCGAATAGATTCCTTTAGATAGAAGTGATATTGATATAATCTGATACCACACATCATCACCCAAGCATGCGGCAAAATAAAAAATTAATTGGACGTGTAATTGTTTACCTTTAATCTTCTATTTCAATAGAGAAAGCCAATGCATGGCGCAGACTGGCACATTCTTTTTTCTAGGACAATACATATCAAGAACTCTTCTCAATGTTAACCTTAAAAATGACTCTTGTGCAGGTCTGAAGACTTGGCAACCTCCTGACTGGAAAGAGAAAACTGTAATGGCTTCCATTGAAAAAGGAAGGGATGATAGTTCTGACGATTATTACTTGGTGTTTTGCTCCTTCATATACTGGCCCAAACATTTGCTTGTATCATGAATCTAAAGTCTATTAGATGAATAGTTTAATAGTAGAAAAAGTATTTTGATGATTTATTCTCTCTGTCTTTATCATCTTCTGGGATTGATAATGTCATCCTCTGGTTCAGTATTTCCCAACCTGGACAGCCTTGGTTGTTCTGGGCTCCCCGTTCCAGGAGGCCAGCAGGCAGATACAGGAGTCACAGCATGGCCCCAGGGCCTTGGTCTTGTTCATTGAGGCACCACGGTTGCTACCACCCTTGGGAGTAAGAGTGCTGATGTTCAGTAAAACTCAGAGGATTTCCTGGTACATCAGGTGCTGCATGCTCATTGACAACTTTGAACTATTGTCTGTTTATAGACAAATTTCAAATCTGTTCTCTCTAGCCCTGATGTCAGAACTGAAATGGCTTTATCTAATGCTGACCAGAGTGCTTCTGATTGATATTGAAAACTAGTAACATATATAAAGATTTGTATTTTGATCTCTATCCATTCAGTTGTAGTTTTCCCCCATGAATTGTGTTTGCGCACATAAAAAGGAAACTAAATCAAGAGACTCAGAATTTGGGCATATGAAGATCATATTCTAAAAGCTATTACAAATTCTTGCTCCATAAAATTAATAAGCGTTATCTTAAAGTGTTTAGATAAAAATGTTTTCTACATAACACACACACATATACAATCATGTGTGTGTATGCATACATATATAGAGTTGGCCCACACATATAGAGTTGGCCCGGCATCTCTGCGGATTTTCTATGCTTGGTTTCAACCAAATGTGGATCAAAAATATTTGAAAAAAAGCCACGTTTTTGTTGACATGTACTGTGTAGATTGCAGATTTTGGAATCTTTTGGTGGTGTGGGTGGTCTTAGAACCAAAAATAACCTGTGGATACTGAGGGATGACTCTGTTTATATGACAGAAATATCAAAATTAAGTTAAGCATGATAAATGTCCTTGACCTGATTGTTGTCTCCCACCAGGCATTTCTCAAGGCTCTCCCCACGTGGCACTTACACCACCCTCAACATGATTCCCTCTGATCCACTCAATTATATCACGTTCAGGCCTGGAGTGTTCTCCTGATGTCATGTTTCACCCTCTACCTCTGACTTCTGCCCCAATTGTTCTATTTGTGTTGCACTCATAGGATTTGAGTTGTCTTTTTCTTTAGACTTATCTAGAGAAAGAACTGTGATTTAATTTTTTTCAAAAATAATCCTTTGTATCTATAGCATCTAGCATAGTGGCTGGCACACAGGAGGTATAAATGAATGTATGATATGCACAGTTAATTTACTATCATTCTTTTTGCTTTATTTATCCCTATAAAAGAACAAAATACAATGAATGGAGCCAATTTTTTTTTATTTTTTATTTTTGCAGACAACCTGGAGGGATGTAGAGGCCTCCTTAGAGTTGTAGAAAGTTACAGAATTAAGATCATGATAAAAGAACTTTATGAAAGCATTGTAATTATATCACTGATTTGAATTGGCATGTAATTATAAATAATTTGTGTTCAATTTCAGATTGCAGAGGAGGGGTCCACCATTTCATGTGTGGTGGAGCGAACCCGAGGAGCTCTGGGTTACGTGCACGTTTTTTACACCATCTCGCAGATCGAATCTGATGGCATTAATTACCTTGTTGATGATTTTGCTAATGCCAGCGGAACTATCACATTCCTTCCTTGGCAGAGATCAGAGGTAAACCCTACCTTCTTTGTTTCTTTGACAGGCTCCTGGAAAGCCTTTTCTGATCTGTTCCAGTATTTGTTTGCAGCTTCTTGATATTTAAGCAATTTAAAATATTTAGGCAATTAGGTATGTGTCGTGGTATGGGATATTTAAATTTTTTATTGATTTCATGGAAGAAGGGATAGGAAGAGGGAAATATTAATGATGAGAGAGAATCATGGATTAGCTGCCTCCTTCACACCCATGATTGAGCCCTGGCACGTGCTCGACTGGGAATAGAACTGTGACCTCCTGGTTCATAGGTTGACATTCAACCACTGAGCCATGCAGGGTGGTCTAAAATACTTTTGTATTAATTTATGCAAAAGAAAAATTAAGGATTTTGAATGGTGTGTGTTATAGTTTTATGTGTTCCTTAATCCCAATATAATAAAGGTGGTATAGCTTGGAGGTTTATTATTGTAGGGTTTTTGTTTTTACTGATACAATGGAAAATGGCAGAATTCTTAATGGTATTTTTTTAGGCAATGAGAAATCTTTATAACTATTATCTCATTTTATTTTTAAATTTGGAAAAAAATGAGGTGATTTTTTTTGTTTTGAAATTATAAGTGCTCTTCAGTGTTACCAAAATTGCATTTCTGAATAGATGCTCCAGAAATAAATGACCCTCTGTAGGTGAAATTGAGATGAGAAACATCTTTAATGAAAAGTTAGCCATGAAAGTTGTTTTTAAAAACAATTTATAGTATTTCCTTTATCTTCAATATAATATTAAACACAAATTCACCAAATACATATTTGACCCAAGGTTGCATAAAATACATCTAAGAAGGAAGAAATGCTTTTCTGTCGATATTTTAAGAAGAAAGAGCTTTAAAAATGATTCAAATAAGTTCCAACTAAACATGATTTAAATTTAAACTTAAAATACGTTGCCTCAAAATAAAATTTGAGACAGAAATTTTATAAAACTTTATCCTCTCCTATAATTTTTTTGATTTTCTTTCTTGAGTAAATAGTCACTGTTGCTGAATTAATTTTTTTTTATAGAAATTGATTTTAGAACCTACGTAGGACAGAAAGAGGAAGGGCAGGAGGAAGGCGGGGAGGGGGAGAAAGATCAATTTGTTGTTCCACTTACTTATGCATTCATTGATTGGCTCATATGTGCCCTGCCTGAGGATCAAACCCACAATGTTGGCATATCATTATGATGCCCTAACCAATGAGCTGTCAGCCAGGGCCATCAGGATTTTTTTTTACATTCTTTAGCCCATTATGTTGGACTATTCATCTAGTAAAATAACTTCAGACTTGCAGACATAATCTTCAAGGAAATTTATCAGGGATTTAGAAGTTAGTTAATATGATGAGAAGATAACATTGAGGGAATTTTAAAAATGTTCTTAAGATTTAAAGAGTCAAGAAGCTCAAGAAGAGTGATCAACTGTCCATAATTTGGGGGAAGATGGGAACAAATGAAATAGTTTATAACAAAAGTTCCCTTATAGCATTCTATAGTGCTATCCATGATAAATATTTGATTAGTCTTTAATAAAATGAGGAGAATTAGGACAACTAGTTAAGTTTTCATAAGGGTAACATTATTCAGTTTAAAGGACTGTATTTTATTCTGATGTCTTTTTTTTAAAACATATTTTTATTGATTTCAGAGAGGAAGGGAAAGGGAGAGAGAGATAGAAACATCAATGATGAGAGATAATTATTGATCAGCTGCCTCCTGCAAGCCCCACACTGGGGATCGAGGCCACAACCTGGGCATGTGCCCTCACCGGAATTGAACCATGACCTCCTGCTTCATAGGTTGACGCTCAACAACTGAGCCATGCCAGCCAGGCCTTTTTTTTTTTTTTACTACTTTTTGAATTTAAAGTGCTTTTTATTTTATCAAATAATAATGATAGTGGTAATTTTTAAAAATTCCTATTTGGAAAACAGCTGATTCCCCAATTTTTCCCTTAGGAAACTTAACTATTATTTAAAAATATAAAAAACATAGCTTTATAACACGGATTCATATAGATTTTAGGAGGGATAACATTAAATAAACTTTGGTCAGGAAAATAATTGTGTATGCTCCTGTGAATATTTTTAGTATTACAGATATCTCTCATTCCCCTTTTATTCCCTTCTCCCAGCCCCTACACACTCCTGTGAGTATTTATTTAAAATGTTTGCTTCTATAACTTTTTAATTTAAAAAATTGATTTTTAAAGCAATAATAATAAGATTGAATAGTGGGGTTGGTTTATAGTAGTATGCCTGCTACATCTACACTAGCTTTTCCATCTTACAAAAACAGTTTATCTGGACAAGTCATGTTAAATAGTAATTTTAATTAAATATCAATTAATTCCCAGCTGTTGTTGCTCAGTGCTTGAGTGTCAACCTATGTACCAAGAGGTCATGATTCGATTCCTGGTCAGGGTAAATGCCCGGTTTTTGCGGGCTCAATCCCTGGTAGGGGGAGTGCAGGAGGCAGCCAATTAATAATTCTCTCTCATCATTGATGTTTCTGTCTCTTTCTCCCTCTCCCTTCCTCTTTGAAATCAATAAAAATGTATTAAAACAACAACAACAACAACAACACAAATATAATTTAATTGATATTCTATTCTGGGAAGTGATAAATAATTTATACATTCCTCATTGATTTATGCCTCTGAATTTTTATTTATTTAGGTTCTGAATATATATGTTCTTGATGATGACATTCCTGAGCTCAATGAGTATTTCCGTGTGACATTGGTTTCTGCAATTCCTGGCGATGGGAAATTAGGTTCAACTCCCACCAGCGGTGCAAGTATAGATCCCGAAAAGGAAACAACAGATTTCACTGTCAAAGCCAGTGATCATCCATATGGTAACTAAGCCCTTTTGCAAGAATAATCCTCTCTTCTCTGGGGGTTCTTGGTCTTGTTAATAAATTCTTAAGGTTTTTTTGTTTGTTTGTTTGTTTTGTTTTTTACAAATGATTTAAGTGGAACTCCTTCAGACCCTCTTGATTCTAAGCTTTTGAATTTCTAAGCTCCCATTTTGAGGGACATTGCTTATGAAGAAAAATTTAAAGATTACTTTTTGAATATATATTAAAAAGTATACATAGGATTATTTAAAATTAATGAAAGTATTTATATTCATGGCTATCAAAACATTTAAAAATACTATCCTAGTGTGATAAGTTAACATTTTATTAGTTTAAATACTTTGTAATTTATTAAGCTTTAAGAAGTGGAGCTGTTGTGTAGCATATATTAATTTTTTTGTCTTATGCTGAAAAATTATAAACTCCTTAATTGAGGAACTATTATAGATGTTTGCCCTAATAAGCCAAAACTGTTTTCTGCATTGAAAATTAATAGTTCTTTTGTAGGAATAAAGCAAGAATATCTATGAAAAGTTCTGTGTAGGAATGGGGGATAAAAAAGGAATATTTGTAATACTTTCAACAATAAAGGTAAACAAAAGGTCTGTGTATGTAGGAAAAGTGGGAGGCTCTTCAACTCTGTTTTCATAGTTAAATTAAAAAAATGTATTACAAATCTTAAATTAAAAAATGAATTCTAGAGACCCTAATATGAGTTCATGTTTGATGATATATACTTTAAAGCCTTTTCACTATTCTTTTTATTGATACTTAGGTCTGGTATTCTAAAGACTTTTTTTTGGATAGAGACAAGAAAAATTAACACCTTAATTTTTAACATTTTGAAAACTAAGCATTTTGTGTCAAAAGCATGTTACTCAAATCTTCAATAAAGTCCTTTATAAGTGATCAAAATAATTGTGCAAGACCGTTTCAAACGAATACAAAATTCTTCCCAATAAGAAATTGGGTCAGAATGCCCTGCCTCTCTCTGTGTCTGCCAGGCTTGCTGCAGTTCTCCACCGGGCTGCCTCCCCAGCCGGGGGACACGATGACCCTGCCTGCGAGCAGCGTTCCCCACGTCACGGTGCAGGAGGAAGATGGAGAAGTTAGGCTGCTGGTCGTCCGTGCACAGGGACTCCTGGGGAGGGTTACGGCGGGATACAGAACAGTGTCCTTGACAGCATTCAGTCCTGAGGACTACCAGGTAAATCACTTCATCCTTCCGAAGTGGTATTTGCTCTTGTGCAACACACAGTCCTCAGGGAGGAGAGGAAGGGATGTGGCACTGTACCTGGGACACAACTAAACAAGGGAAATGAGCACTGATGGCTTTTTAAATTTGTGTAAGTTAATGTACTTCAACGCCTTGAAGCCAGAATCTTAAATGGCTATCATACTGATTTCACTGGGACCTTGTATTTGTCCTAGGCTTCACCTGTATTTATTTTAATGTTACAGGTTTTGTTCCGATATATTTAAAATTGTATTTTTTACACATTTTAAATCCTCTTGTCTCCACCCATCAAACAAAGCAAAATGATAAAAGAAGTTATATGTTCATGCCTTTCTATTTTAATTATGTTTTTCTCCAAGTTAGAAGTAGTGTGGTACTGGGAAAAAGAAAGTCTAGTTAAATTTCTCTTGTCCTGACATTTATTGTATCTTTACATAGTTTGGTATGAAACATATTCCACAAGTCATCTCAACTTGGCTTAGTATTGTCGTCTCTGCATTCTCTTAGAGAAACACTTTAGTCCTTATATTGATTGTCTTCAATTTCTAGGTAGTCTGAACACTCCCACTCTCCAGTTGGATTAGCATTTAATTTAATAACTAAAACAAAAACAACACAAACTTACGTTCCCCTTCTCCATTACTGTTGGAAAGCTAATAGGGGGCATTTGTGATTATTTTCAGTGGCCTAGATGCCCTGTTTCTCACTTGTTACTACTTTGAATCTTTATATCTGGAAACCTGATACCCTTTGCCTTTACCAAGTCTCTATGATGCTTGAGCTATCTCTGGTCTGTGTTAACATGGAAGTAAGATTTTTAAAACTGTGCATGTGAATACATGTGTATGTGTATGTTATAGGGAGGGTGGGGAGGTGCCAGGAAGAATCATGTACAGAATAGGAGACAATTGAATATCAGATATCACTATTCTGAACTGCATTCTCATATATGAAGATACGGGTGATTCTCACTATCCAGGTGTTTACTTCAGCTCTCAAGTGATATTAACCAGTTGATTAATGACTGACTCGTAGTCGTGGGAAGTGTTCAGAGCTGGTACTCTGAGGGACAGGTGGGTGATGACATAGTCTCGGTAGTCAAGGAGGGCTTTCTTGGGGGATTTGTATCCGTGCTGAGCTCTGAAGGTCAAAGTTGGAGGAGAAAACCAGTAAATGAGATGAAGGGGAAAGAATTACTGAGACTGTCAAAATGACATGAATCAAATGGTAAAATGGCCCTAATTAGGGAAAAGCACAGGCTGTCAGAAGAACAGTAAGAAGACCAGTATTTCTGGAGTGATGAGAGATAGTAGTGGTGATAAAAGATAAGGTGTGGAGAGACTGGATCATTCTAGGCCTTGCAGATTCTATGGCTTTTATTGTGAAAACAAGGAGAAGTAATTGAAAGTTGTTATGTATTTATAAAATATCATTAGGCTGGCCCATAGAGAATGGAATTAGAAGATGTAGATACTGGACGAAGAAAGACGAGTAAATAGTCCATTTTATGGAGCAAGGCAAGAGATGATAGTATCTTGGACTGGACAGTAACAGTATAGATAAAGTAGGTGGACACAATGGTAGGATTTGAAGATTGTTTAGTGTGAAGGATAAAGCAAAGAGGGCATCAAAATGCCTCCTTTGTTCCTGGCACAAACAACTTGATACTCTAAAACGTCATGCTGAGGAGAGGATTAGGTAAGGCGTAGATTTTAAGATCAGAATTTAAAATTCTAACAGAAATTATACAAAAAATTTGAGATAAATATTAATACTTAAGTCTGGGATCAGAGGTTAGAAATAGAACTTTGAGAGTTGGGAGCAGATAAGTAATATTAAATGTCTAGAGTCTGATAGTCTTGTGTAAGGACAGAGTTTAGAGAGAGTCTGATGAACAACAGTTTTTAGAGATCACAGGAGAATGTTAAAATTGACAAACACCACTAAAAAGGATGAGCTGGGAAGGAAGGTAAGACAGGAGAGTGGGATATAATGGAATACCGGAGAATAACATGTTTCCAGAAGAATTGACCAATTGTGTAAGATTTGCTAAGGTCAAGCAAGATGGTTTCCTAAGATGGTCACATGTTATTTCTGTTAAGACTTGAAGAGTTACCCCACTGACAACTATACTCCAGGCAAAGTTAATTCCTTTTGTGAGCTAACTATATGTCTTTTATTGCAGTTGTTACTCTGTTTGAATTATTGTATTACATACCTACACATCTTCTGGAATGTTCTTGATGGAGTTAGAGATTTGTTTTGACCATTTAAAAAATACATATATTTTTATTTATTTCAGAGAGGAAGGAAGAGGGAGAGAGAGATAGGAACATCAAAAATGAGAGAATTATTGATTGGCTGCCTCCTGCCTGCTCCTTACCACCTACAATCCTGTGTATGTGCCCTGACCCAGGATTGAATCATGACCTCCTGGTTCATAGATAATGGCTCAACCACTGAGCCATGCTGACTGTGCTGTCTTGACCATTTTTCAATCTGAAATATCGAAAATGGTGCCATGGACATGCTGTATGTGTTTGATAAGTATTAAAAAAGTTAATGAATGCGTGATAAAGTGAGTTGGTACTTGGGTTGCTCATTTTACCTTTGAGATCATTAATAGCTCAACAAGGTGATACATATGTTACACAAGGTAACATTAGAAAAAATTAATATAAAAATGTATGCTCATAAGTTGAGGGGAAAATGCTTATATAAGAAATAGAAACAAGGGCCTTAAGACTGAATTTAAATTATGTTTTGTTTCTTGTGGTATGTGAAGATCTATAATATGGAAGCCCTGTATTATAAAGTGCAGTTTCAAATATAGACAAGAACAAGTTAATTTTCAGTGGACCCATATTTATTATTGCTTGGAAACATTCTCAGAATGGAAATGCCATATTATTATGCATTATGTATTTAAATTGCTCAGTTATATAGTTCTAAACATACTTGTTCAAGAGGATTTTGGACATCTCATTGAATTCTTGAGGAATTTGTGGATGTCATCTATTTATATTTCTCATTTAACTGGACTACATTTTTTATGAATAGGCAAATAAGAAAAAAATTTTCTATTTTATTTAGTTGGGGAATATTTAGTTGGAATTTATATTGAACACTATATGTATTTACTTCAGTATTTCCAATTTTATATTTTACTTATGTTCTTCTGTTTAAAATAACTTTGGACATAGAACATTCTCATTTTGTAGATTTATATACAGAATAATTATAATCTAATGGATAAATCTCTCATTTGCATTTCAGAGTGCTACTGGTACCTTAGAATTTCAACCAGGAGAAAGATATAAATACATTTCTGTAAACATCACTGATAATTCTATCCCTGAATTGGAAAAATCTTTTAAAGTTGAATTGTTAAACTTGGAGGGAGGAGGTAAGACTGGTGACTCAAAAATATCAAATATTTGCTTGTCCACACACTATGATTATACATTATTTTATGGAAATATGTTCCTTTGAATCAATGTTACCCCCCCCATAAATCTGTGTATTACTTGTTTTTGGAAAGAACAGTCTGAACATTAATAATTGCTTAATGTATATGGACAATCTAATAGATCATCTCTTTCTTGGTAAAAAGATAATGTTTTCTCTCTACATAAATGTATATTACTAGTTTTAGAAATCAATATTAAACTCATGGTTTCATTTACATATACTTTTGCGGTGAGGATTGGTAAATTCTGAGTTAATATCTCTAATTTTTATTATAAGGATACCATCTACTGTGGTATTTTCCCCCTTTTTATTGCCTGTTGGTCTTTTCCTAAAGTAGGAGTGCTTTTAGAATGAAATAGGATAATTGTCCTGAATCTGCAAATTGTAGTTGTCAGTCATAGTTGGTGACCCTAAAATCAGTTATTTTTTATTCTTTATTTAATTTTCACAATAGCTCATTTATTGTAACGTATTATGAGGTGATTATCAATAAAACAGGTCAAAAGTACTACCTTATCCTCTATTCAGATATTCAGAAAGCTCTGATTATCAAAGAGTTTTGGAGTAAAAAAAAAAAATCATTTTTTAGCAAAACTATTTATCCCGGAGAGGCTATTTATAATCTTTATTATTCCACTTACATTAACTCTTTAAAAATATATATATATTTTATTGATTTTTTACAGAGAGGAAGAGAGAGGGATAGAGAGTTAGAAACATCAATGAGAGAGAATCATCAATCAGCTGCCTCCTGCACACCCCCTACTGGGAATGTGCCCGCAACCACGGTACATGCCCTTGATTGGAATCGAACCCGGGACCTTTCAGTCCACAGGCCGACGTTCTACCACTGAGCCAAACCAGTTTCGGCTACATTAATTCTTTATATATGTTTCTTTGCAGAAGTATTGAATGTGTTTGATTATAAGATACATGTGATCTGTATCACATTACCTTTGTAAATGTAAGAAATTTGAGACTTGTTATGGCATTAATCAGGGCAGCAGTCTCTTCCATTACATAACCTGGCATTGTTATCGTCATATTTGATGAAGAAAGTCATAGCACCATGTATAAGTCATCCACAGGGAGAGATGGGGCAGGACAGAAGAATTATTATTGGCTTTTAGTAGATAGTGAGACTTTGGGTTAAGTATGCAAACTTTCCCCAAAGTCCAGTGAAAGCATGGATGGGCAAGCCAGGGAAATAATTAAACAGCACCCCGGTTTGGTTGACCATATAAAACCATGGAAATATGCTGTGTGGCCGGTTTGGCAGGTAGCACGTTATAATACTAGCTTCGCTTGTCCTCTATGCACAAATCCCCAGATCTCCACTATTTTCATGGCAGGGCTTCATTAATCCAAGGTCACTATACGTTATTTGAAAAGTTGTTCTCTGTATCACTTATAGTTAAAAATACTACCGTATTTGCCGGCGTATAAGACGATTTTTTGGCCCTGAAAAAAAAAAAAAAAAACCACACGTATTTGCCGGCGTATAAGACGACCCCCTAACATTTCCACTCAAAATACAGAGTTTGTTATATACTCGCCATATAAGACTACCCCCCACTTGGAGGCATATTTTTCAGGGCCAAAAGATCGTCTTATACGCTGGCAAATACGGTATGTAATTGAATATATATATTCATATTCAATTGAATATATATATATATATATTAGTGAGCATTTCCTAGTATTGCTTGATAAAGAACATTGAATATCCTTCAGAAATAATATTTGAAATACCTAGTGGCTTTATGTTGAAATTTCTTCCCGTATCTTTATAATGCCCATTGCTATGTATTGATTGGGCATGAGTACTCAGTTGAAAACCAGTCTTGCATTTTCTTAGTGAGCAAATAGTGGCAGAGAATCTGATTTCCCCTCTACCCAAGGGAGTTGGGATGGGCAGTAAAGGATCGTGGACACTGGCCTCCACTCCTCATGCAGCCACGGGACTGCCTGAGAAGTGAAAGAGCTCGGGAGCTAAGTTCTGCTGAGGGTCAAGGACTCAACCCTCACTCCATGCTGGTTTGTCTATAAAACTGATGCCACCTAAGATAGCCAGCCCACTGAATGGATGTTATGTGCCAGCCGGAGCACGTTGGTATTGAAGTTCATCCTTCTTTCTAACAACTAGTGGATAATAATGGGGGCAAAGCCATGCAGTAGATATTCTCTGAAATCCATTTTGCCTCTTAAGTTTTTAGATATTTCAGGTTTGGGGTGCCATAGCTTCTCATATCTGGTATATCCTAATCCTACTGAGGGAAGCAGAAGAGCAGAACAGATATAAGACTAGCATGCCAGTCAAGGACACCAGTAGAAGCACAGGGTTATGGATGTGGTCTTGCTTCTCCTCCTCCTCTTTCCCCCCACTGCTATCGTTGCTGCCCTTCCTGTCTTCATTGTCTGCAAGCATTTGGTAAAGTAGTGGTGGGGGGATAAATAAATGTATTGGAAGTCAAGGAAAAAGTTCTTTCTCTTAATCATAGTCCTTGTATATTGCCAAGGTACTTTATTTTTCACAATATTATTCACTTTACAGCTATTCTATAAAAGGTAACATTTTTTTTTGTAGGTGAGAAAAGTAAGGTACCAAGAGGCTTAGTGCCTTGCTGAAGGTTTTACAGCTGGTATCTCTCATAGCCAGGGCTGAAGCAGAGAGTTTTAGACTGCCTGCCTAGGGTTCTCTCCACAGTGTCAGATGTAAAAGGGTAGTCAAACCTGAAAATGGTAACTGTGGGGGATTTGAATGTGTGGCTGGAGGGAAATGTTTGATGCATTTCCCTGATTTAGAATTGGTTGTTGTGAGTGATAAGGTTCCTGTCGGAGGCATATAGGTCTGAGTGTACCTGCAAACAAATATTTTTAAAATATTTACAATGTTAAAAACAATTTACATATCTGTAAATGAAAATTTAAGGTTAAGTTGGCAGAAATGGGATGTACCAATTACAGCTTACATGGTGTATTTTGCGTGGTTATGAATGATGTTTTTGTAAATTGGTAGCATAATTTATACTTCTACCATGTAACAGATCTTTCTGTGACTGTGTGTGTGTGTGTGTGTGTGTGTGTGTGTGTAAGAATGCATATTATTGATGATTATTACTGTGTTTTCCTCTTTACTGGAAATGTTTTAAGAGTTCTTAATTTTCTCATTGTGTCAATGTGTGTTGTGTGGGTTGTGTCTCTGTGTGTCTCCTTGTAAAGTGACTGCTGAACTCTATAGGGTTGATGGCAGTGGTAGTGGTGATGGGGACATGGAATTCTTCCTTCCAACTATTCACAAACGTGGTAAGCAGCTGATCCAAGGCCATTTACTGTCCTACATTTTAACTTTACTTTTTAGAGACAAAAAATACTAACCAATTATTGACACCTAGTATATGCAAGTCCTTCATATATTTTATCTCCTTAACCATCACAGCACTTTATAAGGTATTATTTGTCCCATGTTACTGTCACCCAGCTAGAAAGTGATCAAGTCTGCCTGCCTCCAAAGCTTAGATTCTCATCTCTGTATGAATCTACTGCAGTTCACTGATTCTAACTGGAATATAAATTTTTCTTTAATATAATTTACAAGTGATTACTGAGAAACATTTTACATAGTCTTGAATACCTAAAGAGATGTAAGTAGAACATTTATATTTTCATATTAAATGCATCACATTAATTTTTTGCCAAAAGAACCATGAATCTTTATATGTAGTATTTAGTCAGAACAAATGGGAAAAAAAGAATTTAAGAAGAGAGTAAATGGGGAGAATAAGTTGCCAACTAATCTGAGAAAATATTGAAAAGATGATACATTTTGAAGTATATTTAGATACAAACATGATTCACCTTTTCCCCTCAAATATTTTTTATGTTAGGAGAAAATACATAGAATACTTGTTTCTTAAGGGAGAATTTTCTCCATTCTCACAGTGTCAGGTTTTATATGTTAGTGTCAGAACTGTTCCCACCCCTCTCATTCCTAACTTCCTTCAGTGCATCATGTAACATCTGTATTTAATGACTCTACTACTTTTGGATTTATTTACTTATTTATGTTTGCCTGCATCCATTAAACATAAAAGTTGAACATCTCAGGAAAATAATTACTTATGTAGATCGTGATACCTTTTTAGTTATAGGATTGGACTCTTTGGGACTAGGAGAGGTAGATTTAGAATATCACAATATGATGAAAAAAATTGCCCTAAAATTAATGCACATTTAGAGACCAAGAATCAGTTCAGTCAGATTAACGAAAATCATAGGGAAACTACTTTTTCATAAAAAGTAAAGTCGTTTGACTCATGTTCTTCTGAGGTCAGTAAAGGTCGTGGGAGACTTTCCTTATATACTGTGTATGGAAGAATGTTCTCTTGCACAGAAAAGAAAAAGAAAAACAAGTTCTCTTTATTCATCTGCAAATGCTTATGCAGCACTTGTATATAACATTGGTACCAAAAGAGAGAAAGGCCATAAAAGCATGAATATGTGTGGCAACCATTCGTGACAGCCTTTCTAAAACAAATGAGAAGTATTCAGTGAATAGTACAACTGTTTTCTAAGGTTGCTGCCTGCCTTTTCCTTTGGTTCGTAAATTACTGATTAACTTTCTCTTGCTATTTGTTGGAACTTATTCATGCAGCCAGTCTAGGAGTGGCTTCCCAAATTGTAGTGACCATTGCGGCCTCTGACCATGCTCATGGGGTATTTGAATTTAGCCCCGAGTCACTCGTTGTCAGCGGAACGGAACCAGAAGACGGGTACAGCACTGTTATATTCAATGTGAGTACACTTTTCCCCTGCAGTCCTAGACATGGTCTGTTCTCTTAAAACTGTCTTATTGCCAAAACCGGTTTGGCTCAATAGATAGAGCGTCAGCCTGCAGACTGAAAGGTCCCAGTTTCGATTCCGGTCAAGGACATGTACCTTGGTTGAGGGCACATCCCCAGTAGGGGGTGTGCAGGAGGCAGCTGATCGATGTTTCTCTCTCATCAATGTTTCTAACTCCTATCCCTCTCTCTCCCTCTCTGTAAAAAATCAATAAAAAAATTAAAAAAACAAAAAAATATTAAAAAACTGTTTTATTGTATTATGAAGGTGTGTTTAAGGTGAATTTTTTTCTATGTAGGTGGAAGAAATGAGTCTAATGTCACAAGCAATATAAATTTACCATTAATAATGATTTAACATTTGTCTTTAATTTTGCATACAAATTTATCCTGATTTTGTGGATTCCTGACTCTTTAAGGAATGTAATGGAGCTTTATCACACACACACACACACACACACACACACACACACACACACACATATATTCATTCAGATATTCTGTTTAACAAACTTCTCCATAATCTCAGTGGGTCCGTGCTGCCTATCACTATGTGAATCAACTAAGCAGAATCAAGGTTGCATCATTTATGAGTGTTTATTCCAATACTGCTGGCAATATGGAGAGCAGCGGGTCATCCCCAAAAATCTGCTCCGTACTGTATCATCTTGGGTATGATGCAGCTGCTTATATCGGGTAAAAGGACAAAGATTATATGGGAAGGTAGTTTGCCAAGTGGGCAGTTAACAGATAAGCGGAGGGGAACTTCAAAGGGCTTAATGATATGCACGGGCTGGCACAAACCTGTTAATCTATTCATGCTCACAGGCAGCTCCAAATGGGGAGGACGGGCCACATTTCCAGTGAGCTCCCAGGTCCCTTGTGTAACTACCAGCCAGATCAGAAGGCGCCTTCTTTAATCAGAAAAACAATCACAGTCAACAGAGCATGATGAATACTTCTTACAGTTCTAGATGGTGCCCCAACATTTGGTTTCTGCCCTTATCAAATAGTTTACTACAACAAAGTTTTGTTTGTCACTCGTGTATGTGCCCCGTTGAAATAGGCAATCATCAGTCGGTCATGTGAAACAGGCCAGTAAGCCGAGGTCGGTTTGGCTCAGTGGTAGAGCGTCGGTCTGCGGACTGAAGGGTCCCGGGTTTGATTCCGGCCAAGGGCATGTACATTGGTTGCGGGCACATCCCCGGTAGGGGGTGTGCAGGAGGCAGCTGGTCAATATTTCTCTCTCATTGACGTTTCTGGCTCTCTATCTCTCTTCCTTCCTCTCTGTAAAATATCAATAAAATATATTAAAAAAAAAAAAAAGAAACAGGCCAGTAAGCCAGGACAAGTGGAATAGGAAAACTGAGACATTTAGCTCAACAAACTGGCCGCGCAATGTACAGCAGATAATAGAAGGTCACCTCCCTAGAGAGAACATCTAGGCTTCAGTTGTATTTTAGTCCCATGCCCAGAAAAGCAGCAAAACCGGGTGGGCGACAGCAGGACCAGTTGCAATGACAAAGCTTTTGTCTCCTTCCTGCTAGGGCAATCCAGTGGCACAGTCAGCAGTCCATCCTCTGCGTGCAACATGCGCACCTCAGGGACTCTGTCTTTCGCCACTCCCCTGAGTTTCCGCCTTACAGCCCAGATTCTCTCCATGTGAGCCTGGGACCCCAGGGTCTGGCCTAGAACTGGGCTTCAGTGCAATCGGAACTGGGGTTCAGCATAGTCTGGAGCTTTTATCTCCTTCCCGCTAGGGAACGCCAGCCAGGCACTCAGCCGCCCCTCCTCTCCGGCTCCATCCTCTCTCCATGTGCACACCGTGTCAACGTACTTTAGGCTTTTACAGCTCCTCTGATTTTCCTTCTGGTATTCTCTTTCCTTCTAGTTGTAGAATTTCCAGTCAGTCAACTTTCCTCTAGTTCTGGATAATGTCCATTTTGTATTTTAGTTGTATTTTTTGAAATTATTGTACGAGGCTGCAGTTAGGTGTTTATCTATGTCACCATCTTGGTTTCTCCCCTCGATTAGCACTATAATTTCTTTTTAAAAACAACTTTTATGGCTAACTTTTCATTAAAAACGTTACCTATTCTTTACAATGAAGTATATATAATATTTTCAGTAAAATATAAAAATGGTAATGAATGTTCTTAAATATAATATATTTTAATTATATTAACTTTATTATTTATATATATTTTAATTGCAAAAATATAGCTGTAGTTTACTTATAAGCTACAAATGTTCAGTCAATATTTTGTTTCATGCAACAATCAGTTTTAAAATGATGTCTTCAAAATGAGTTAGTACATGATACCTGCCTTTAAGAATCTCATATTTTTTAGAACAATTCATATAAAATTGCTTTCATTCTGTATTTACAAACTTCTAAGTTAGTGGTTTTAATACCTCTTTTAATACATGTTAATATTCAATATTTCCTAGATTATAAGAGGTCATGGAGCTCTGTCTCGAGTGACTTTGCTTTGGAGCATAGACTCTGACCCAGATGGCGATCTGGCCTTCACCTCTGGCAATGTCACTTTTGAAATTGGGCAAAAAAGTGCCAACATCACAGTGGAGATATTGCCGGATGAAGAGCCAGAACTGGATAAGGCATTCTCCGTGTCGATCCTCAGTGTCTCCAGTGGATCTCTGGGAGTTCATACTAATGCCACATTAATAGTTTTGGCTAGTGATGATCCTTATGGAGTCTTCATCTTTTCTGAGAAAAATAGACCTATTGAAGTTGAAGAAGCAACTCAGAACATCACATTATCAATAATAAGGTTAAAAGGCCTCATGGGAAAAATCATGGTTACATATGCAACACTGGACGACATGGAAAAACCACCTTATTTTCCACCTAATTTAGCCAGAGCAACTCAAGGAAGGGACTATATACCAGCTTCTGGATTTGCTCTTTTCAAAACCAATCAGAGTGAGGCCACAATAATGATTACAATTTTGGATGATGATGAACCAGAAAGGTCAGAGTCTGTGTTTGTTGAATTACTCAACTCTACTTTAATAGAGAAAGTACAGAATCGTCCAAGTAAGTATCCGTTAGTGTGATTATTATTATTAGAAATAATAATTCTAAAACCAAAGTTAAGAATTTGGTATAGTAGAAATTCTATAAATTTGAATTTAAGCTCTAAATTTGAAACCATCATCTTAGTTTACCTATAGGTAAATGGAAGAGGGACACTTGAAAACATGAAATTGTGTTTTAAAAGTCTGTTACATTCCAAGCCTAAAGTTTTTTAAGTGTCTATGTAACCCAGTGTAGCTGACCTCTAGTACTATCTATACTAATAAAAGGGTAATATGCTAATTAAACCGAATGCCTTCCAGACATTGATCTGGACAAAGCCATAGAGGCTGACTGTGAGGGGCGTGGGAGAGGTGGGGCAGCACAGTGAGGGGAGGCAGGGTGGCGTGGAGGAGGAGGAGAGGAGACACTGCCGCCACCACCACCCCTTTTGCAGAGGTGGCATGGGAGAGGCTGCTATGCAGGCCAGTCCAGCGCTGCGGCTCCTTTTGCAGAGGCAGCAACAGGCAGAGACATGGGTTCAGTCATGGTGCCATCTGCAGAGGCTGGATGGGGTGCAACCCAGCCCCTTCCCCAGCTGACCTGGCCCCAGATTGCCCCCCACCCACCAGTGGGTGGTGGCGGGGTCATCACTAAGAAGTGAGGGCAGGGCCGGCGGTCATGGCAGCCGGCAGTGACAGCAGCAACAGGGGGTGATGAAGGCGGCACCTTCCCATCATCGACCTGGTCACTTCCCAGAGAGGGAGGCCAGACTGCAGCTTAGACATGCTAAGTGGGGCATTCTCTGAGGGCTACTGGACTGTGATGGGGGGCAGGCCTGGCTGAGGGACCCCAGCCCCAGTCCACGAATTTTCATGTACCGGGGCCCCTAGTCTATGTATATAAAAGCCTAAGTGACCATCCAGCAGGGAGCTGTGATGCACACTGACCACCAGGGGGCAGATGTTCAATGCAGGAGCGGAAACCACAGGCATGGAAACATGGAACAGACTGATGAATTTCAGAGGGAAGTGGGGAGGAGAGAGGGCAGGAAGAGATTAACCAAAGATCTTATACTACTATGCATACTAGAGGCCGGGTGCATGGATTTGGCCTGGCTTGCACCCTGTCACAATCCGGAACCCCTCAGGTGATGTCAGAGGCCCTGTGCACAGATTCATGCACTGGTGGGGGCCCTCTGCCTGGCCTGTGCCCTCTCACAATCTGGGACCCCTCAGGGGATGTTGGAGAGCTGGTTTTGGCCTGATCCCCACAGGCCAGGCCGAGGGATCCCACTGGTGCATGAAGGGCCTCTAGTTGTACTATATATTGTAACTTCCAAAACATTCTGTAATTAATCTGGGGATTCCAAGGACAGTCCTGGTAGCAAGAGCCAGAGCCTCTCACCTTGATCAACTCTGGAAGATTTCTTAAGCAACAGAGACTCTTTGTATTGGCCAAGTGGATCTGCAACTGCATGAGGGCAGGCAGCAGGGCTGTGGAGCACTAAGAAATCCTGTGAATTTGTGGGTCATTGAGAGAGTTGAGGAGACCCTGGTTGGAGATAAGAATGAGGAATCAGGAGTGATCCACAGATGATCTGGTAGCTTCTGTTGGAGAGTATAAGTCACTCTCCCTGGTATTGTTGTGGCTCAGGGGCTTTGTAGAGAGAGTAGGGTGGTATGGGTAGGGGTAGAGAGCTGGGCTTGAGCTGATGGAACTGAAAGCAGTTGCTGTGTTATAGCTTGTTCATTAGTCACATTTTCTCTGTGGACATAAAACTTTAAAAAGGTGAAAAGAATCTAGATTTTCTGGAATAAGGGAAGAAGTTAAGGCCAAAATATTTCTATATTAATTTCAGATCAATTTATTATCAGTTTTAGGACAATATTTATATGGAAACAAAACCTTTTTAAGGAAACTGAAATTACATAGTCCAAAGTGTCAGATTCCAAGATCTCATGTTGAGCATGCTATGCCACAGAGATGATGGTTCTTACAAGTAAATTTCTTGACCTTACTGTAACATCTGGATGAATATACTGTAGAGTAAGCAGCATTTTTGCCCATAATGTCATAATTGTAGCTCAGGGCTATAAAAGGTAATTTACTTCATAGGATAACTGCTTACATTTTTAGATAACACTTAAGGTTAAAATTCTCACATAATACTTTTTTCTTCTCAGCAAGTTTTAGAATCAGTTAAAATAGCAAATAAATTGAATATTTTAATAATAAAATGCAATGAGTCTTATTAAGTAATAATTATATATTAGAGCCTGGTTTTCAAGGAACACACAGTTTTTAAGTGAGATAAGAAATAAAATAAGAAGGGATTACTACATATACCAGTGACTAAAAGCTGTGGGTACTGGTGTCAGATAACTTATAACTTATTATTAATTATAATAATAAAATTGGACATAATCATTTTTAGCCTCCGTGTCCTTATGGGCAATACGGAAATATTATAGGACTTAAATATGATAACATATGTGAAAACTAATGCAGTGTCTGGCACATGGTAAGCATTCAATATATGTGAATAATTATTAATAATTAAGTGGTACATGTAGAATATCAATAAGTTATGGGATAGGAGAAACAAATGATGTGTTTTATGCTTGCTATGTACCTGGAATCATACAGCATACTTGGGGCAGTTCAGGATAGGCATAAGCCATATGTGAAATAATTAAAGAACAATTAGAGGCAAATCCGTGTGACATTGATTCAGATTTTAATAGGTAGAATCAGTGAAGAACCTGATAAGATCTGTGTTAATCTACTCTGAGTGCAATCAAGTTTCAGGAGAGGTTTGATGAGTAATCCTCTCTAATAATAGAGAAACATGCAAATTGACTGTACCTTAAGCTACACCCATAAGTCATGCCCACCAGCCAACCAGGGCGAGTATGCAAATTAACCCAACCAAGATGGCAGTTAATTTGCATATTCAGGCCAGAGTGAAGACATAGAAAGAAGCCAATGCTGCAGAAGGGGGCGAAGCTGTGGAGAAGCAAGCAAGTGGGACAGCAGGGAAGGAAGGGAAGCAGGCGGGGTGGGGAGACAGGTGATAAGCCAGCAGGGCTGTGGAGAAGGGAGGGAAACAGGTGGGGCAGGAGAGACCTCAGCAGGAAGCCCTATTGCTGGAATCTTCCTGTAAGGGGCCTCTAGTTGTATATAAGAGATTAGACAAACCCTACAGGTAACTTCCTCTCCATTTTTGTGGCTCTGATTCCTCATCTATAAATTGTGACAATATTACTGACCACTTAGAGATGTCCTGGGGATTAAATGACTTGATATAAAAAAATGTGCTTAGAACAATGTCAGGCAAATAGTACACACTCAAAAAAATGTCATTTGTTGCTATAACTCTCTGTCTCTGCCATTCTTTTCTAATTTAGTTGAGTTTAATTATATTATACTGATTTCTAGTTGTGACTTTATGATATAATTTAGTATGACCTGGGCCTATATAGTTGAAATTAAATGGTGTTGTTAATCTGTCTGAAAGTGTTGAATTTTATACATTATCACATATTTCCAAATACCATCATTGTTTGAGATATTCTAAATATGAATTCTATAGAAAGAATACAAAAAATTTAAATATGATCTCAAAATTCTTTAGTTCTAATAAAAGTTTTAGATGCTTTGTTTGTGTTAAAAGACTACTTTTTATATTTTTTGGGGGAAGGGTTCTGGTTGGAATTGTACCTCTGTATGAGGGAGAGTTTTTGGAAAGTCCCAAATGCTTTCAAAATAAGCTTTGCTCTCTTGATAATCAGTGGAAAGTAAGAAGAGAGCCTATGGCACAAACTCCTTTATAGCAGCATTGGCATAGTATTGAAGTGCTTTTTCCAGATGAGGTAGTTGAGTTAACTAAGAAGGGATAGAGAGGAGCAGGGGTAGAGAGGAGCAGGTTTGTGAGGGAGGAAAGTTGAAGCAGAGACACAGTAATTTAATTAGAGTATGATGATTGGCTGCAGCTGGTCTTCAAGGTCATGGAGTTAAATTACTTTCCTACTCAATTTTGTAAATGAAATGCTGTTTTGTGTGTGTGCTTTAATTTATGGCATGCTGGTAGCCAATTTAAAAGATTATAATTCTATAGGTTTAGTTATTATCTCTTGTAATATATACAAAGCAATGATTTATTATACTCTAATTCTTTTTGCTTTTTGACAAATTTCTAATTCTTAGGTTAACTATTTGTTGGCTAAGAATTCCATAATAAAAATCTCAATAGACTATAAAGCTGTAAGGATAGGGACTTTGTATTTATTTTTGTATCTACAACGTCTATATTAGTGCTAATTCATACTGTAATAATATTTCATAGAGAGAAAACACTAAGTTATCATCCCCTTTGGTTGATGGAATCTTGCTGAGGCTTAATGATTTTTGACTAGTTCTTAGAATTTTGATATATTCTCTTCTTTTTTTTTTTCAGTTCCCAATTCTCCACGCCTTGGACCTAAGGTAGAAACTATTGCTCATGTAATTATCCATGCCAATGATGATGCCTTTGGAATTCTTCAGCTCTCAGCTCCACTTGTGCGAGTGGCAGAAAATCATGTTGGACCCATTATCAATGTGACTAGAACAGGAGGAGCATTTGCAGATGTTTCTGTGAAGTTTAAAGCTGTGCCAATAACTGCGATAGCTGGTGAGAGAGCTGTCTAAGGAACAGTGAAGGGTTTTAGAGGGAGATTTTATCCTTGATTTAAAAACCTCAAAGATGTAGTCAGAAAAACCAGCCAGAAAACAACAATATTCCTGCATCTTTTAAAAGGAACAAATCCATATCTTTCACCACATATTTATGACACCGATTTTGTAGAATTTATGGAAACTGCTAGTGAATTGTATATGAATGTAAAAGCTCTGATGACCAAAATATGCGCAAACCAATGAAAAGAAATGAAGGAAAGCATGGTTAGGTTTTCTCTCTGTACCTTTTAGTTTTTTGAAAGGGACTCATGTAAACAATACCTAGGAATGAATGCAAGATAAAATGTTCAGCTGTATGACCACATTACTTGGCAATAGTTTTGTTTCTTGACACTTTATCTTGCTTGTTTCCTTATTTATTAAGAACATGGAAGAGACAATGGTTACTATGAACTATTTTATGTAAAAGCAAAGTGATTCCATTGCCAAATGCAAACATTAGGAGACTGCCTTCTTCGGTGGTGCAGTTACTGAGAGGGAGAGTTGCCGAAGAGCAATTCAATTAGGTTTTTTCTAGTATGCACTCAAAGGAACATGAGTGTGAATGGATGGGATAGCAGGCTTGATTATTTTTAAATAAATTACCTGGATATGAGACTTGCTTGAAAAGATGATAAACCGGGCTCACATATTCCCCAGGTGGTGTGTGTGTATGTGTGTTTGTGTGTGTGTTCGTGTTCTAGGAACTTTGCCCTCGGGCTCCATAGGAAGCCTCTCTCCTTTCCCCAGCCACCGCTGGACCAGAAACAAAGTCATCCTGAGCAGTTATGCAATAGTAGATTTCAATCCAACTTTGTAGAAAGGTCCTTAGTTTCCAGCTATAACATTGGTGCTGACATGCCCATATCAGTGCAACAGTATAATTTATTTCCCGAGTGAGATTAGAATTCTAGTCTTGTTGTTTGTTTTAAAATATTATACACACTTTTCTTTTTTATTTTATTTTATTTTTTTCTTAAATATATTTTATTGATATTTTACAGAGAGGAAGGGAGAGAGATAGAGAGCTAGAAACGTCGATGAGAGATAGGGAGAGAGATAGAGAGCTAGAAACATCGACCAGCTGTCTCTTGCACACCCCCCACCGGGGATGTGCCCGCAACCAATGTACATGCCCTTGACCGGAATCGAACCCGGGACCCCTCAGTCCGCAGACCGACGTTCTACCACTGAGCCAAACCGGTTTCGGCACACACTTTTCTTTTTTAGATAAAGGGCTATCTTGTGGTTATAAATGACTTATGGCTATCTATCCATATCTATGTATCAGTTATACAGATTGTTCCAAAAATATATAAACACTTTACCAGCTGATAGTTCAGTTTTGAAAATGAAATGTATTTTAATAAACACTGCCTTTATAATTATTCAGAATGTGTGTATACAATTGTGGGAGAATTTCATACACACACACACACACACACACACACACACACACATATATGACAGACAGTACAAATTATGTACACATCTTTCTAAAAATGAACATGTGAACTCAAACATCCTTAGGAAATCTTTTTCATTATTTTGTGATATCAAACCCTCAACTCCCCCCCCCCTTTTTTTACCAAGACAAGTAAAGTCTTCTTGTTTAGAATAAATCTAGTAAATATTCTCAAAAATGTCTTTCCAAGTATACCCACAAAATTTGATACAGCACAGATTCACCTAGTGTGTGGCATGTTTATTATATTGTGGAATAAGCCTTGGCATTTTGCTTTTTGTCTCTGCAGGTGAAGATTATAGTATAGCTTCATCAGACGTGGTCTTGCTAGAAGGGGAAACCAGTAAAGCGGTGCCAATATATATCATTAATGACATTTACCCTGAGCTGGAAGAATCTTTTCTTGTGCAACTGCTGAATGAAACGACAGGAGGAGCCAAACTAGGGGCGTTAACAGAGGCTATCATTATTATTGAGGCCTCTGATGACCCCTATGGATTATTTGGTAATCAGATTAGTTTGTATGTCCTTCACTTGTCTGCATAGATCGTACATTTCTTTGTTTTTAGGGATGAACAATTGATTTGATCATGTCCCCTTTTTAACTTGTTAATACTGATAGAAACAGCATCTTGTACACTCACTGGCAGTGGTTGTAGCTTCCGCATTTATGCCAAGGTTCAGAATCTAAAATGTTAAGAGTTTATGACTTCCACATAAATGCAAAGATTCTGAACCTTTGCATAAATGTAGAAGCTACAGTCTTTTAACTTACTTTTTACATTATATCTGGCTCCTACATGTGTTTTGAGAATCTTAGATAATTCTTTAAAATATTAATTTATAGAAATTTACACAAAAATTTGGATATTTGAGCTTTCTGGTTTGGTAGGAAAGTCTGGCAACATCCAGCCCCTACCATCAGTCATGGGTGCCATGTAGCCACTGTCCCTTTGGACCAGGCCTGCACTGTGCAGTTAGCCGAGGAACTCATTAGACACTCTTCACTCACAACTGGTGCATGCCTGACCCCTGTGGGCACCTGGAGTTGTGATTTCTGCTTCCGTCATAATGAAAAATCATTTTGAAATTTTGGTAGCCCAGCCTCTTTGTATCACGGCATGTTACTCCGGTTGGATGGGGGTTAGCTACTTAGATTGCATAAGGGGGGGGGGGGGGGAGAACGTGACCGTAGGACAGCAATTGTTTAGATCTGCGCAATTCAGTTTCATTTTGCATGCGAAATCAACTCTGCTCTGCCCTTCAGGTTTTCAGATCACTAAACTTATTGTAGAGGAACCTGAGTTTAATTCAGTGAAGGTAAACCTGCCAATAATTCGCAATTCTGGGACACTCGGCAATGTTACTATTCAGTGGGTTGCCACCATTAATGGACAGCTTGCCACTGGCGACCTGCGAGTTGTCTCAGGTAATGTGACCTTTGCCCCTGGGGAAACCATTCAAACCTTGTTGTTAGAGGTCCTGGCCGACGACGTTCCGGAGATCGAAGAGGTGAGAGGCCGCCTAGAATAGAGTGACTCTGTGAACCTGCCTTGTCTCGTAGTGGCTAGAACAGATGCGGTGGTTGTGACATTTATAGAGAATGTCAAATCAGTTATTTCTGCAAGAATGTTCAAAGTATGGAAGTATGAGAGTGAACCTTACAGAGAAGGAAACAAGGAATATTATAGAAGTAGGTCTTATGCACATACCAGTTAGCTAGTGTAAGATATTTTTATGCAATTGTATTTTTCAACATTTTGGTTAAGGGATTAAATATAGAATACATTTATCATAATTTTTTGCTACATTGTTTCATATAAATTTTTAATTTGTTTATATGCATACCCCCTTTGGGCTTAAGTTAGATTTCGATTTTTTCACTTGTTCTTCAACAATTTTGAGAATTTATTTTTTATTTTTATTATTATTTTAAAATATATTTTATTGATTTTTTACAGAGAGGAAGGGAGAGAGATAGAGAGCTAGAAACGTTGATGAGAGAGAAACATCGACCAGTTGCCTCTTGCACACCCCCTACTTGGGATGTGCCCACAACCAATGTACATGCCCTTGAGCGGAATCGAACCTGGGACCTTTCAGTCTGCAGACCGACGCACTATCCACTGAGCCAAACCGGTTTTGGCGAGAATTTATTATGTGACAAATAACATGCTAGATATAGCTGCTTGATACTTATTTTTCATGATGAAAGTAGCAAATAAAAGTAGAGTTTCAGGGGGGAAAGTTGATTCATCAATGCCATAAATTGGCTAAGGATGATTTTATTTTACAAAATTCAAGTATTATTAAAGCCCAGATCTCATAAAATTGAATTTAATAGCATTTATTCTTTAATTTTGTCAAATTTTCATAGAAAGGCAGTTCCTAAAATTTCATTTGAATGGTAATTATATCATTATTCACTCCTAAAGTATTAGTTACTAGTTAATATCTTTAAAACATTTCTCTCTAAATATAGTTGGTATTGTGATATGATATTTTTTCTTTAAAATTTTGTCAGTGAATTTTCATTTAAGAGAATGTGGAAAATCAAGCATAATATATTAACTTCATGAAGCATATGTACTATTTTCCCTAAATAAAAAAAAGGTATAGGACTAAAAGTATATTATTCAAGTGGTAAACATAACCAGGAATCTCAAAATTGACTCACAAAATTATATAACTGAATATTAAGGAACTTAAATAGCCCATTTTTAAATGTATAGCCATGCTGTATTATTAAAAGTTCATGATGGATTATTCTGTTACATGTTGGGTTTATAAACGTAATGGGATAGTTTTTTAAAAAATACATTTATATTACATTTCACTTTGTTCTTATACTTGTATGGATATGTTTAATTTTTTCCCTTGAATCATTTGCATTCTAATTTCAGAACCAGGTTTCTGTTAAGGAAGTTTTCACTGTATTTTTAGGTTATCCAAGTGCAACTAACTGATGCCTCTGGTGGAGGTACTATTGGGGTAGATCGAGTGGCAAATATTATTATTCCTGCCAATGATAATCCTTATGGTACAGTAGCCTTTGTTCAATCGGTTTACCGTGTTCAAGAGCCTCTGGAGAGAAGTTCCTGTGCTAACATAACTGTCAGGAGAAGGTATTATCATGAGATGGTGACTTGCATTTGGGGTGGGGAGGTGATGAGAGTTGTGGGTGATGGGGAAGGATCTCTTGCACAATTTGTGTGTTTTTTTAAAACACAATATAAATTACAACTTAGTAAATGATTGATACCTAATAATATAAAGAGTTCTTTATATTTATCATACCTGTTATTAGTGAAATAGATTATACATCATGGGACTTTCTAACTCCAAAAATTTGTTGCTTTAACCTGTTACTTGTTTTAGTTAGAACTTAAGTACAAATAGCTTCTAAATTAAAGAACATTCATATATGAAGTGGTTAATTTTCAAGTTCTATTTTTTCCCCCTGCATTTCTTTCATGAGGCAGTTTACAGTTCACTGAATTCCTTTAGAAATAGAAAATATAGGACTTGGGGACCTTATGGCAAATAATTATGTCTTCTCAAAACATACTCATGCTATTATTGTTACTTTGTTTCAGAGAAATCTAGTAATGAAAATTAATTTTCCATTTCTGTTTGATAATTTAAAAATGGATATGACTTGCATATCTTACAAGATATTTTCATAGCTTGGTAAATATTTTGTTTCATCGAAAACTAGCAAGGTTACCTTATACATGAGAAAGTAAAACATTGAAAGACAAACATAATAGAAGCATGGTTGTGTGTGTACAGCGAGATTATACACTTAAAAAGTGAAAACTGCAATTAGCAGTTCTTTTCTATATGTAACCCACAGATTGCTTTGTGTGCTTAATGTGTCTTTTAATTGTCACTCCACGTTTTAGCGGCGGTCGCTTTGGTCAGCTCTTGCTGTTCTACAGTACTTCCGATATTGATGTAGTGGCTCTTGCGGCGGAGGAAGGTCAAGATTTACTGTCCTACTATGAATCGCCAATGCAGGGGGTGCCTGACCCGCTTTGGAGAACGTGGGTGAATGTCTCCGCCGTGGGGGAACCCCAGCATACTTGTGCCACTCTGTGCCTCAAAGAACATGCATGCTCGGCCTTTTCATTTTTCAGTGCCCCCGAGGGCCCTCAGTGTTTTTGGATGACATCATGGATCAGCCCGAATGTTAACCACTCAGACTTCTGGACCTACAGGAAAAACATGACCAGGGTAGCGTCTCTTTTTAGCGGCCAGGCTGTGGCAGGCAGCGACTACGAGCCTGTGACAAGGCAGTGGGTCATAATGCGGGAGGGCGATGAATTTGCAAATCTGACCGTTTGTATTCTTGTGGATGATCTCCCAGAGATGGATGAGAGTTTTCTGATTTCTCTTGTTGAAGTTCACCTCATGAACATCACAGCCAGCTTTGAAAACCAGCCAACCATAGGGCAGCCAAATACGTCGACGGTTGTCATAGCATTAAACGGGGATGCGTTTGGGGTGTTCACGATGTACAGTATTAGTCCCAACACCTCAGAAGACGGCTTCTACGTGGAAGTCCAGGAGAAGGCCCAAACCACCGTGGAGCTGATGATCCACAGGACAGGGGGCAGCCTAGGCCAGGTGATAGTCGAGTGGCGGGTTGTTGGTAGAACCGCTACTGAAGGTTTAGATTTTATAGGTGCTGGAGACATTCTGACTTTTGCTGAAGGTGAGTGGTGGTTCTAAATTGGTTGTGGTATGTCCTAAAGTTACCATATTCAATTTTTATGATAATGTTAATATGTAAAAGTCTCGTGTGGATTTGAAAAAATGGAAGTTTGTTGACATGACACATGAAGGCTGACATGGCCTTACATATGTGTCCTTTTAGCCTTTTAGTCTATTAAACAAAGAAGGGTTTTAGGAGATGTGTGAGTTTTACTCCTTTATATGTGATACAGATAAGTAAACAAGTTTAAGGAAAGCTCTAATTTTTTTTTTTTAAGGAAAACTACAACCAAACACGTGGCTAATACTTTGCATGGGGGAAAGGTATTTTTTACCGAGATCATTGTTTAAATCCTGTATTGGGCAATAATAGATTCCACTTGAAAAAATGACGTGTACTCATCAAAACCTCACTGTATACAGAAAAAAATGAAAGAAGTAAACACTCATAATTACATATGTTAGAGCAGTTCATTGCACCTTTTATTATTTAACATTTTGCGAAAATTTTTTTGGAAATAGTAACTGGGGGTCATGATACATATATCATAACTTTTTGAAATACCTAATTGGCATCTGTTTTAGAGTAACTTTTAAAAATAGCATAAGACATTTCTATAAGGTTTTTTCTAGTAAATTATTTTGGGAATAATGGAATATGACTTGCCTGCTGGGTTGGGGGCACAGGTTGGTAATATGGTAACTTTCTCCTTATTTCAAAGGAAATAATGAACATTTATCAGAAAGGAGTGAAGATGAAAGTTTAAAGTTAGATCCTCCCCCCCCCCCCCCCCCCGCCCAGTGGCTTTAGTAACTACCAAGTTATCATGTGAAGTAATGGCATTTTACAAATTAGTATTGCTTTGAATTAATTTTTGTACAGGTGAAACAAAAAAGATAGCCGTGTTAACCATCTTGGACGATTCTGAGCCAGAGGACGATGAAAGCATCATAGTGAGCTTAGTGTACACGGAAGGCGGAAGTAGAATTTTGCCCAGCTCCGACACGGTGCGAGTGAACATTTTGGCCAATGACAACGTGGCGGGAATTGTTAGCTTTCAGACAACTTCCAGATCTGTCATAGGTCACGAAGGTGGGTTCCTTTTTGTGTGGAGCACATTCATTCTCTTTTCCATGGGTGTCAGCTTTTGTTTAGTCTTTTAATGTTTCTGATGTTTTTTATCCTTTCATTATTTTGTAGGGCTAAGTATGCTAATGTGCATGGAACTTATGTGGGAGAGAGGGCTGTACAGTGAACTGTTTGACTACATTGAGAGGCCTTGCCGATTGGGATTGTGTTCTAGCTTGCCAGTCCCCGCTTGCGTGACTTTAAGGAAGTTAGTCAGACCAAGGGTGCTCAGCTTTCTCATCTGTTAAATGATAGCAAATATCACTTATAGGTTTCTTTGTGAGGATTAAGTGAGCTAATAAATATAAAGTGCTTAGTATTGCTTCTGGCAAGTATATATGTGCTCATTGGTAGCTGCCCATATTAAACAGTGAAACATCAGCTTTCTGTTCAAAACAAATGGTGGTTTGTAATCTGTGAGTATGTTAGTCTTGGTTTTATATTTTGTTTATATATTTTATGAACAAAGTGCCAAACTACCATAGAAAAAAATTACAAAATGTTCATCTTCGTCTTAAATAATTTTTTTTGGAATTCTTAATATTTTACATTATTTGTAAGGTATTGCATATATAGGGTGGGGCAAAGGTAGATTTATACTTTTGAGTACATGAAACAGTTTATTTTTGCATTATTATTTGTTAATTATTGTATTATTTTCCAAATGAATAAATGTAAATCAACTTTTGTCCCACCCTGCATAGGCTATTGTTTTGTTTAAAAGATGATAGCAATGTTTTTGGTTTTTGAATAAGCCTGTTTGAGATAAAACTTGTATTTTATAGCCTGTGTTTCATTGTAGTTCCTATTTAGAAATAAAAAAAAATTGTACCTCAAAAAGATAAGAAATAGAAAGGATATTTATTGATCATACATTTGGACTTCTATTTTACAGATGAGAAAACTGAGACAGTGAAAGAATGACTGAACAAGGTCATACAGCTAGTTAGTTGCTGTGCTGGAAACAAAGTGAATTTTAGTGTGTGTTACCGTTCACATTACTGCACTCCCAACTTGTATGTTTAACTTATCAATGCAAATGCTTTAGCCATTTCCAGCACTCTTTCCTTTGATTAATGGCCTAGAATATCATGTTTTTAGAGCAGTGGTGAGTGAAAGTGACTAATAAACAGCTATTCATTTAACTAAGGACAGGTCATCAAAAATTATTTGTAACATAATACAAGTAGAAAGTCACCATAGGGGAAGTTAATCTTAATAGCTATGATAATAGTAATAACATTTATTGAGTGTTTTCTGTGTGCCAGACTTTTCACATCCATTATCTCACTTAATTATAACAATACATATAATGGTATGCAGCATATTTTTGCAAAAAGAAACTGAATTTTAGAGACTAAATAGCACAGTTATTCATGGAAGAGCTTAAACCCAGTGCTATCTGAATCCAGAGCCCATGCCCTAGGGCAATTTATGAGAAGAGACTTTGTTTTGCTTGAACTTCAATCTGCTGCAGAACTTGACAATGTGTAGGAACTTTGAGTAAATATTTCAAGTGGTTTGACTTGGAAGAATAATGAATTTGAAATAAAAAGTCTGTGTAAGAGAAGGAAACTGGTGAGAGAACCTGACTCCATCTAGGTTACACATGGAAACTGGATATTTAGAGATAATAGTAGAAATCAGAAAAGTTAGTAAAATCTTCATGGCTGCAGAAAGAAAAGCACATAGTCAAGGATAGAGCCATATAGCATACCAGGCTAAGGTGCCAAGAAAGAAAAGATCTGAGAGGAAAGAGAGAAAGTTCGCCCAAAGAGGTGGGAAGAAACCATGCTAAGAGTGTGTTTTTATTAGTTATCAAAACAATCAGTACGTCTCATATTAACGTGTGCAACAAGTGAGGTTAGATTCCCAGATGAGTTGGAGGAAACATTAATAACCTAGGAGCTTTAAGAGAGAATTGGGATGAGAAGCAGATAGGTGAGGATGACAAAAAGCTGCAGAGCCCTCCGGCAGTGCTCCTCAGAGTGCCGTCCTCAGGCCAATGCCTGCCTGGCCACAAAGTGTCTCAGCTAGTTTCTGACAAGATAACTTCAGGAACTGAAATCGCCTTTTCCAGAAACTTATATAGAACAACTTCATTTTGTTGTGATACTCAAAAGTGATATCTATGGGCTTGTTTATGTGTTGTTTTTTTTGTTTTGTTTTGTTTTTGCTATTTAATCTAGCCCTTCATTTTATTGTATTTTACAAAAATGTTAGTCCACAAGGATAGATCAGGGCAACCAAATAAGAAAAATAGACAAAAACCCCTCGCTCTCCATTACATTAAGTGTGAGAAGCACTGCCGTAGGAGATAGTCTGTTTATTGGCCATGGAGAACAAGGAAAGGAGAAAAAACTGGAGAAAACGGATTTTAAAGAGGAGTATTTTGGATTAGTTTTTGTTTTGTTGAAGAAATACAAGGTAGAGGTACTGGCAGAATCCTGTTATCAGTACAGATTTCTTATCTTTATCCATGTGCTTGGAATGAGGAACAAAAAGGACCTTGCCCCGCCCCATGAAGCTGTATATATATATATATATATATATATATATATATATATATATATATATATATCAGATACCTTAAAATAAAATTTGAGGCTTGATCAGAAAAAAAAAGAAATACAAGAAAGAAAATAATGCGGAAGATAATAAAAGTCAGTGGTACGGAGGGTGTAAATAAGTTCAGGACCAGGAAGGATTAGATTTAAGGGGAGACTTAGAGCTAGACTAGTAATGTGATTTTCAACATGATAGCATTTCTTTCAAGAATACCAAAGAATTTGGAAGACCGGCATCACTTCAAAGGTGTTTTAACTGTAAAGCAGCTAGGGACATGAAAGGGCATCCTCTGCGCGCGGGCGCAGTGAGGATGGTGGGTGGTTTGGAGGGTTCTGAAGAAACCTCAGCTTTCCCGCTGACACTGGCACCTATGTTGTCCTTCACCTGGATGAACTTCACCTGAAAATCAGAGTTTGTTTTCTTTAGCTGCCAACAGCTAAGTACCTGCAAAGAGGACAAGGGGATTGGTGATTGAAACAAGTGGTCCAAGTGTGTTGTTGCTGGTTAAAAATCTGCTGTCGCATATTAATCTATGAGCATGAGTTTGGTACAGGAAATAAAACACTGAATTGCTTTTACCATTTACATGAGTGCTAGGTTTTTTAAAATATATTTTCTAAACCAATTGGGAGAAATTTCTATTTTTTTAACTTGTTTTTCTTTTCCTTTGTTCCTAAACCTTTATCCTAGAGTCTGAATTAGTTTTCTTTTTCAAAGACACTGTATGTACTATTTCAAGAACTTAGTATTTCGTGTGTGTATTTTTTACATTGCAGTGAAATTGCACAGAGAAAAGTATACCAAGCATAAGGGTAGCAAAGTGAATTAGTGAAAACTTGATGGTGATTCTTCAAAGTTAACTGCTAAAGAAATGGGGTAAAAATGGGATTTTAACAACGTTAACCTTGCTTTGGCCTAGAATTGGAGTTGCATTTATGTGATTAGATTTAATACATGGACTATTCTGAATTTCCGGCTCTGGAGTGCATTTTAAATTCATGGGGAGGAATTGCTTTAGAGTTTAACAATGTACTGAATTCTGAAGGATGCTTTTTCTACATTTTTGTCCTAAAGCAATTGAACAAATGTCTGGTGGTAAATATTACTTTCTTTCAAATGTAATGGGAAGGATTTAGAAATATGGAACAATAGATTTTTACTGTGGTTCAAACTGTGTATAAATGTGCTCCATATAAATCCGTGTGAGATGCTTCACTCAGTCACCCAACTTAGTAGTATCATAACCTCATGTTATGTTCGGTGGGTTTAAATTTTTTTTCTTTTCTTAAAGATTCTATGAATCTTTTATAGGCAAAGATTTGAACAAGAAATGTAATTTTAAAAAATATAGATCACCTATCTAGTTGTCCCTCAGTAAGCATAGGGGGTTGGTTCTAGGACCTCTGAAAATATAAAAATCCATGTGTGGTCAAGTCTCTTATAAAAGACTAGAGGCCTGGTGCACGAAATTCATGCACTCGGTAGAGGGTGGGGGGTGTCCCCTCAGCCTGGTCTGTGCCCTCTCACAGTCTGGGAGCCCCACGATCGATAGCTCTGCAGAGGGAGGCCCTGCCCACCTGTTTCAGTGCCTCTGCCAGGTAGCCTGGGCCTCCCTCTGTGTGCATTTTATATTCCTACTAGAGGCCTGGTGCATGAAATTCATTCATTGGTGTGTGTGTGTGTGGGGGGGGGGGTCCCTCAGCCCACCATGCCCCCTCTCACAGTCCGAGAGCTCTCAGGGGATGTCCTTTCGGATGTCTTAGGCCCGCTCCCCGTGGCCTAAGCTGCAGTCCGGCCTCCCTCTGTGGGAGGTGACCAGACTGATCAAGGGAAGGCACCAGCCTCATCACCCCACTGCTGCTGCCACTGATAGTCACCACAGCTGCCAAGCTGTTTTCATCAACATGGACTCCAGTCCCTTCACCATGAAAAAATGACAACATTTTTTTAGGCATTTAAAAGGTGTGTCTTTCATAGGATATGACATTTCTTCCTATCTTCCTTTCTTCCTCCCTTCCTTCCTTCCTTCCTTCCTTCCTTCCTTCCTTCCTTCCTTCCTTCCTTCCTTTCTTCCTTCCTTCCTTCCTTTCTTTCTTTTCCCTCACCTGAGGATATGTTTCCATTGATTTTTAGAGAGCTTGGAAGAGAGAGGGAAAGACAGAGAGAAACATCAATGTGAAAGGGACACTTCGATTGGTTGCTTCCTGCATGAGCCCTGACCTGCACTCCAGCCAGGGAGGAACCTGTAACCTAGGTACATGACCTTAATAAGAATCAAACCCGGACCCCGCAGTCTGCAGGCCGAGGCTCTATTCACTGAGCAAAATATGACAGCTAGGGCAGAATATGACATTTCTTATCCCCTTGAGCAGTGGACCTTCATTTTGCCTCCAGGAGTGAGGTGGAAAAACCCTAGAACACCCTCTTAGATTCTTATTATCCAAGTTACCAAGAACACTATGAGTGGCAGCGTACAGGGAGCTTAGCCAATGAGAGGTCAGAAAAGGTGTTTCTTCTGCAGCTCATGTGCAGGGGCCCCCTCTAGTGTGTGCTGGGGTGGGAGTGTCTCAGAGAAGGTGCTCCTGTGTGTCGTGTTTCTGCTCCAGCCCACCCCCTGCCCAACCTCCCCGCAGCTGCTGGGGCTGGCGGCAGCACGCAGTCCCCTCCTGCCCATCTGCATGCACAGCTCCTCCTGAGCTGGTCGTGATGTAGCTTCCTGAGTTGCTCATGACTCCTTAAAGGCAGTGTTTCCCAAACTTTTGACATATGTGTACCCCTCTTATAATTTTCATAATGCTGAGTACCCCTCGTCATAAAAAGGATGTATTTTAATAACAATCAAAATATATTTCTTTTTCTTTTTTTGGTATATACACAAAATAATAATAAACAAAAAATAAAATTATTCATAATAAAATATAAATAAAAGTTATATTATAAATAACATTTATTTGGATCAATGAGAAGGATGAAATTGACTTGACTCATGAGAACGTAGAATTAGGCGCAGCTAAGCACTGTGCAGTGCATATCCCCACCAAACTCTTCCCGTACCCCTGGGGATATGCATACCACACTTTGGGAAACACTGCCTTAAGGCATCCCGGCTAATTTGAATATTACCTCTTTTTATATATATATTCCTTATCTGTATTAGGCTAGGCCTAGATTGTATATGATATAGATGTTTAGAGAATCATTGACTTTTGGTGGACTCCATAGATTTCTGGTCTGGGTGTAATCAGATTATTTGGTAGATGAGGGTCTCCCTTAGTCCTTCATGGGCAAAACCTAGAAGGCAGTGTAGTACTTGTAACATTTTTGTTATGTAAAAAATTTATCTTTCCTCACACACCTACCTTCTGTCCTTCCATTATATAAGACTAAGCACTTGTTTTAAGTTTTTTCTTTTTTAAAGACAGTTCTTTGACTCCTCATCCAGGTAGAAGGTAACTTTCTAGTAATATTGCTCAGGAGGCATTTTAAATGGACCTGGTTTCTGGAGGTTTGTCTTAAAGAGACAGAATTAATACCTTCATTTTGATTATTTGAAAAAATTTTACACTATTCATGCTATTGACATAGTTAGATTATGTGTTCAAGGAATGCTTTGTTTATATTTTGTGTGTGTATGGTAAAGTGTTAAATTTTTAAAGATGATATTATTTAAGATGCCTTATATTTTGAGTACTTTACATTTACTAAGTTTATAGAGGATTTTACTTTTTTCTATCCTTAGCATTTTGTTTTCATTTTTACTTTATAATGTATATTTATTTCTAAATCTCTATGTAAAATCTTGCAACCATAATTTCAAAAATTTATTGTGATTATAGGGTCCCCTTCAACATAGATACTTATTAACTTACATTTTGTTTCTTTCCACTTGTATTTTACTGTATTTATAGCACTGATCAAGCTTTCATCATTTTCTTTCTGAAGTATTATTAAGTTGTTTGATTTAAAAACTTTTTGAAAACCATGACACTGTAAACCTTTTTATTTGTGTCACCAGACAACAGTGTCGGTGAAAACAGTTTAATGACTCCAGGACTCTCTCTGTGCCTTTCAGTAATGAGCCCTCTTTGTTCAATACAGACCTGCTCTATGAGACATTCTGCATGTTGTACAGATACTCCAGGGTTTTATAGTAGTGCCTGTATTTGTTAGTATGAGTTAGTTATTCAGGTATAAAAAATGATAAATAGTATGCTGACAATCATGACTAATTAAACACAGTCTTTCAGTTACTTCTAACCTTTTGATAATCTGATTTCCTCACTAGCAGTCTCTATATGTTAAAAACACACACAAATAAGACTTAGTCTACTAATGGAATGGTGACTAAATTTATTTTTTGTATCTAAACACTTAAAAATGTTTACATTGAACATTCAAATGTTTGAGGAAATAATTTTTAGAAGTTTTTGTGATTCTTTTGCCTTATAACATCCTCCACTCTCCCCAAATCATTGGTTGTTCTAAACATAAGTATGCTTATATCTAGTATTCAAATTTAATCTTGATTTTTTTAGTAATTGAACTTAATGTAATTTCTGAATTAATCCATATTTTAAGAAACCTTTCTATTAGTAATATTTTATTATCTTCAGAAACTTAAAAAAATATGGCAGTTTAAAAATACGTGTAAAGGATATTTATATTTTATTTTATTTTTTCTCTGCTCATTTAAAAGGTGTCAATTATATTTACTTATCTGGATAAGTAAAAATTATATTTTTAATGACTATGCATGGATTTCAACTTCTATGCTATAAAATTCAGATGGATTCTTTTAAAGCTTTAAAACATCATTTATTTTTTCACAATAATTATGGTTTTGGTGCTACAGTCCATTAGTATACCTTAATGTGGGCTCATCATCATGTAAAGCTTTTGAATTGAGCCCATTTCCAGCAAGCCACATGGCCCCCAGCAGTACTACCTTTCACTGTCAGCAGTTTAAAAGAAAAGCCTATAGCGATATTCTTCAACTTTACAAAATATTACATGAGGACAAAAGCCAGGAATGGAAAGTATCTAAAATACCTCAATTACCCAGGAAGGAAAACTGTAACTTTGTTGAAGTTACAGAGACGGATGTACAGATTTGACACCTTTCCTTTGTATTTCTTTTTATAAAACATAATCATTGATGGTATATGTAAGTTACAATTTAAAGAAATGTGATTTTCAGGTATTTGCAAGCATTTTTATGCATGCATTGTGTAAAATCACATTGCATATCAGTGTAAGGAATTGCGTCCTTTTGAAAAATGAAGGGAAATTTACTTGTTAGTTTTGACTATGAGAATTTTCTTTAATTTGCAGAACATTCATGTTCTGGTGCATGCTTTGGAGTGTATACAAGTTTGTGTTTCCCATTATAGCATGTGCTTTTGTAACTTTTGCATAGTGAACTTCCTGAAGTTCTACTAAATACAATTATTTAGAAATGAGATACCCATGCTAATAAACAAGAAGCATGTATAAAGCTTTAAGAAAACCCAAAACAGAACAACTTTGTAATGTTCTGGTAAAGGTACTGTAATAGTTGCATGTTTGGGATTTGGGTTTGGTTGAGTTCAAATGTTAAATTCCTTTCCCATTAAGCATTTATCTGTACATTTCACTTCAGGAGAAAATTTGCAATTCCAAGTGATAAGAACACCCCCTGGTCGAGGAAATGTTACTGTCAACTGGAAAATTATTGGTCAAAATCTAGAACTCAATTTTGCTAACTTTACTGGACAGATTTTCTTTCCTGAGGTAAGACCACAGAGAAGAGCTTTACCAAACATGTGTAGAGAAAACAGTGCGTTTGAGTAAAAGGAAAACTCTGATTTTGTAAAGCAAGGATTAGTGGAGGTTGATGGGAGAGCTACTTGCTTGGAACCCTAACAAAAAGACATTACTTGAATAAAGAACTTCTAAGACGTAAGGGATGGGTTTGTTTTTCCATATGTGTTTGGTAGGTCTTGTTTAAAGAAATAGAAAAGGTCAACTTTGTATTTGAGACAAGCTCTCTTGCTACTCTCCTGGCCTCCCATTATTGTCAACTGCATCGTGCTTGTCCCCCATCCCACTCCTCACTGTCTTGAAAATTTAAATGCCTGGAAACAACAAATATAGCTCTAAAAATATATGTCTTTTATGGCCTGTTGATATTGCATGAAGATAATACTAAAAATATATTTTTGATGTGCCATTTAGAGACTGATAGTTTGAAAAAGGTGATTGTTGAGAAATCTATATATATAAAGAGTCAGAGTCATAACATCCAAAATGACTGAAGGCTCAACCAAAGGCCAGGCTGTGTGTGCAGCAGGTGAGTGGGCTGAACTGCTGACCTCTCAGGGAGAGAGAGGCGGGCTGGTCAGCAGTGGCTGCGGCTGCTAGCAAGGCCCGGAGAGAGAAGCAGGTTGATCAGATAGATAGATCAAACAGATAGGTATTTCTCCTTCATATCAATGTTTCTAACTCTTTTTCTCCCTTCCTCTCACTCTGGAAACATTCTCAAGTGAGGATTATAAAAAATTGTGCATCCAAACACTTTTTATTTAATCCAAGTGTTCTGTGGCTTAAAAATATAAATTAAATTTAAAAAATTTGTCCAGGCATCAAACCTGCAACCTGGGCATGTGCTCTGATTGGGAATCAAAGTCACAACCTTTGGTGTATGAGACAGTTCTCCAACCACTGAGCAACCTGGCCAGGGCTGAATGCACAATTTTTAAGGCCAATAAAAGTAGGAGATATTTTGTGTTTAGGGATGATATGGCCATGAATTTCTTTCTGTTTGGCATAGGGGTCATTGAGTAAAATAATATGTGTGCATTTGTTGGACGACAACATTCCTGAGGAGAAAGAAGTTTACCAAGTCATTCTGTATGATGTCAGGACACAAGGTAATTGAGAATTCAATTTTAAATTTTGGCTGGTATATTAGTTTCTTTTAAAAAGTAACAGTTATCAATAAACAGTTAATGTTACTTTATATATCACCTGTTCCTAAAAATGTTAAATCCATAAAACGATCAGCTCAGAATGGGAATATATTATCTTTATGTACTCAGGAGCAACCTCTAAAAATTTTGTTAAATATTTTCTTATGGAATAAAAATTTTATGTAATTAATTTTATATTAGCAGTCCAATTTGGATTTAGACCAAGTATTTGTATACTTAAAATTCAGTCATTTTGAGAAAATTATCTGGTACTTTCCTCAGTTTCTACTCAATTTCTGTTATTCAGATGACCAATCTAGCAAATAAAGACAATAATATGTCAAGTGAAAAAATTCATGATTTTCCATCTAGTAAAAGAAGATTAGAATGCAGATTCTCTTACTCAGCCTGAAGATTTCCATTAAGGACACGAACAAAGTGGGACACTTTCTGTCTACTTTAATATATTTCAGAGAGTGAGGTTACATTGTAAGTGCTTAGAAGCTAATGCCGAGTCACTGTCATCATTTTTGTGCTCCCTGACAATTTTAGGAGTGCCCCCCGCCGGAGTCGCTCTGCTTGACGCTCAGGGGTATGCGGCTGTCCTGACTGTGGAAGCCAGTGATGAACCACACGGTGTCTTAAATTTTGCTCTTTCATCAAGATTTGTGTTGCTGCAAGAGGCTGACATAACGATTCAGCTTTTCATCAACAGAGAATTCGGGTCTCTAGGTTTGTGTCGCTCTGGAGTGAATGGGGTTCCAGACAGGTGCTTTTTCAGTATCCCACTTGCCTGGGTGAAAGCCATGGCTGAGACAAATAAGGGACAGAAAAAGCATTAATACCAGTATTTATTAATTTTAGGATAGGACTTTATAACTTCTTTATGTTTGAAAGATTAAAGCAATTTTGCATTGTCACAAAAATGCTATGTAACAAATAGACATAACATCTTAGCATCATAATAATCTTGGCTGCGAGTCCACTAACTTAGGCTGAGCTTGGGATGTTCTGTTCCACATGTCTCTCATTCTTCTCCCGGGACCAGGAGAAGTTCAAGGAAGCAAGTAAAAACATGGCAGGCCCCCTAAGGGCTAGGTTCAGAACTAGCACCTCTTCCCTTTATTTTTGTACTTCAGCCAAAACAGGCCACACAGCCAAACTCAGAGCTTAGAGTCAGGGCAGTCTGCCTGCCCACCGGGGGACATCACTGCGCCATTACATGAGTAAAGGTCAGGGATACGGGAAGGTGTGAGGAGTTGGGTTAATAATACAAACCACTAAGGTGGCTTTTAGGAAAACCTAAGTGAGTTCCCAGTGAGATACTATATTAAAAGTTTAATTATAAAATCTTTTCCCATCCAATTTAACTAGGAGCCATTAATGTCACATATACCACAGTTCCTGGAATATTGAGTCTGAAGAACCAGACAGAAGGAAACTTAGCTGAGCCAGATGCTGACTTTGTCTCCGTAGTTGGCTTTCTGATTTTAGAAGAAGGGGTAACAGCAGCAGCCATCAACATAACCATACTTGAGGTAAACCCTTCTTTTGCTTTACTGTATTAAATCCGAATAACCACATAGAAAGTAAAAATTGATGGAATATTCTGGAACCTTTAAATCAGCTTATCTCTTTTTGTGATTTTTTTTAACTACACAGGCATTTCTGCTATTGTCTAGATAGGCTGGTCTGCAGTTGTGTATTTTATTATAGAAACATCTTGTGATAAAGACAATTTCCTTACAGCAGTCCTCTTTAGAATGGCATTGGTATAAGACCAGAGTCGGCAAACTGTGACTCGAGCCACATGCGACTCTTTGGCCCCTTGAGTGTGGCTCTTGCCACAAAATACCACAACCTGGGCAAGTCTATTTTAAAGAAGTGGTGTTAGAAGAGGTTTAAGTTTTAAAAATTTGGCTCTCAAAAGAAATTTCAATCGTCGTACTGTTGATATCTGGCTCTGTTGACGAATGAGGTTGCTGACCACTGGCCTAAGAGATTTTAAAGGAGCATTTCGGTTATTCTAAAGGTTTCATTGGATCAGCAAATCGATGTTGCATCTTAATTTTTAGAACTGGTAAAATTAGAGGGACTGAGAGACCTTGGAGAGGCTTAAAATGTGATTATGGTTACTGGCCTGTGTTCTCAATGGTTAGAGCATCAGCCCACACATCGAAGGCTCATGAGTTCAATTCCCAGTCAAGGGCACATACCTGGGTTGCAGGTTTGATCCTCAGCCAGGTAGGAGCTGATTCAGAAGGCAACCAATTGATGTGCCTCTTTCACGTTGATGTTTCTCTTTCTTTTTTTCTGCCCCCTGCCTCCACTCTCTCTGAAAAATCAATTGAAAAAATGCCCTGGGGTGAGGATCTAAAGAATGTGATTATGGTGTGTGTGTGTGTGTGTGTGTGTGTGTGTGTGTGTATAATAGTAGTAGTAGTGCATCTTCATTCATTTATTCCTTGACAGACACTTAGGCTGTTTTCATATCTTGATTATTGTAAATAATGCTGCAGTGAATATGGGGTGCATATATCTCTTTGATACCCTGTTTAATTTCCTTTGGGAATATTTTTGTGGAACGTCATATTGTTTTGCGTAGTGGCTGCACCAGTTTATATTCCCACCAACAGTGCACAAGGGTCTCTTCTCCACATCCTTGCTAACACTTCTTATCTTTTTTATCATACCCATTCTAACAGATGTTAGGTGATATCTCATTGTGATTTTCATTTCCATGATGATTAGTGATGTTGAGCACCTTTTCATGTACCTGTTGGTCATTGTGTGCTTCCTTGGAAAATGTCTATTCAGTGTCTTTGCACATTTTTAATCAGATTGTCTGATTTTTGGTATTGAGCTTGTGAGTTCTTTACATATGTTAGATGTATGATTTGTAAATATTTTCCCTGTTCCACAAATTGCCTTTTCATTTTGTTGATAATTTCCTTTGCTGTACAGAAGCTTTTTAGTTTGTTGTAGTTCTACTTTCTTTCTTCCTTTCTTTCTTTCTTTCTTTCTTTCTTTCTTTCTTTCTTTCTTTCTTTCTTTCTTTCTTTCTAAAATATTTTATTGATATTTCACAGAGAGGAAGGGAGAGAGATAGAGAGCCAGAAATGTCAATGAGAGAAACATCGACCAGCTGCCTCTTGCACACCCCACACCGGGGATGTGCCCGCAACCAATGTACATGCCCTTGACCGGAATCGAACCCGGGACCCTTCAGTCCGCAGACCAACGCTCTACCACTGAGCCAAACCGGTTTCGGCTAGTTCTACTTTCTTATTTTTGCTTTTGGTGTCAAATTAAAAATACAATTGCCACAACTTTTTGACATGTTAAGCTTTTCTAATTTATGTTAGAATTTTTATATTTTCTGTATACAATTTAAGAATATATATATAATCATTTGAAAAACAGCTTGTCAGAGGTAATTACTTTGAGAGCATAGTTATAGAGAGTTTAATGGATGTAATTTCTGCAGGATGATATACCGGAACTAGAAGAATACTTCCTCGTGAACTTAACTTACGTTGAACTTATGGCTCCTTTAACGTCATTTCCTCCTAGACTAGGTATGGTGGATTTCTGTTTGTTTCTGTTTACTCACTGCAAACAAAGTAAAGTTACTTAATTTTTTAATCAGAAGTAGTCATTGTGATGTTTGTTAATATCAGCTATGTGTAAAATAATTACACTTTTAGATTTATTTTAGAGACTATTGCAGTTTGACTATTGGACATTGTAAACACAGTTAAGATTTATTGTGTGATGTTTTTTACATCTTACAACCATTTTATAACCAAATTTCTAGTCTTCAAAATTAAATTAGTTCTTAGGAAGGCATTTTTCTTTTAAATTTTATTTTGCTGTTTTCATTAGATCTCTAAACTATCAAATGATTTTATTTTATCTTAGGTTAATCAGAGTGTTTTTGTATTTTTTGTGTTCTTATTTCTTTTTGACCTTTTATCTCTTTTCATGCTTAGCAAAAACTCATTTAAGTCATTACAGACTGAAAGGTAAAACTTGAACCTCAGTACAAATTTATGAAGATTATTTATTTTTAAAAGACAGACATCTGTTTGTGATTTGGACATTTAATATTGGGAAATTGGTCTGAAACGTGTAGTTGTGACAGCCCAGTAGGGAGTGGTAGTGTATAGCACTGAGGTAGCCTGTCTTCCTTTTTTTCTTAGTTAGACGGTGCCCTGGGCAGATGGGAAATTAGTCTGAATTAAAGAAAGAGAAGCATGGCCAAGGGCAGCTGGGTAATAGGAGTTTCTCATTCACTTCTGAGCTCAACAAGATAACTTTGAAAATATCAAAAGGACATCACCAGTTTTCAACATGCCACTGTTGGATAAATTTCAGTTATTTTGCAAAAGAAATAAATGAGTCCAGAGACGAGGCCATGTACACCAAGTAGTTATCATGGGATAGTAATCATTCACACCAAGAGAGCTAACAAAATGATTCGTATTTCTTTAAAACTCATATTAAAGGTAATTTGAGTAGTTTAACGTTTGTTGAGTGCTTTCTAATGCTCCTATTTCAAGTGCTTTTGAGTATTAGTACCTTTATTCCATTATCTTCCTACTTTACAGATGAGGGAGCTGAGAGTAAGAGAAGCTGAGTAACACGCCCAAAGTCACACAGCTAGGAGCTGGTGGAGCTGGGATTCTGCTTTTGCAGCCTCTAGTCTGATGGGCACAGATCCTGATTTTATATTATCTGTTCAACAGCGTATTCTCTTCACTCAGAGAGAATTACTCTCCGTACCCTTCCCTACTCAGTCAGCTGCCAACACTACCCCAGGTTAAGATAGTAGTATCTCTGGAATTTAAAAGGTATAGGACAAACATATTTAAAACAAAACAAAACTGAATAGTAACAGGATTTATTATTAGTATTTCAAAACTGAATAATGGATATTGGTGACATGCTGACTGGGTGGACACAATACAGAATAAAAAGAGGGAAGAGAGGTTTACTTCAATGCTAGTTTCTCTCTGTTTCTCCTAATCTTTCCCACCTGTCTCAGCTTCTGTTTGTATCTACCTGTCTGTCTCTCTTTTCTGCTCATACATTTTTCTCTGCAGTACTCCCTGCCTCTCTCCCCCCATTTCTTTCTCTTTGTTCTTTCTACTCATCTCAGCTGATTAAATTTCAGGAAGTCAATGCCTCTTGTTAGTAGTTTTCTTATTTAGATGTTATAAGCATTAATGTCTTCATTGTCTTAAACTACTTCTGAATGATATCGCCAATTCCACTAAATTAGGAATTAATGTAGTCTTCATGAGACTACCTTTAAATTCTATATAAAATAGTTCTTTTAAAGTAATTCATATTTATGTTAAAGTGCATTTCTATGTTTTTTTCAGATTCAGAGGGCTTAACTGCACAAATTATTATTGATGCCAATGATGGTGCCCGAGGCAAAATTGAATGGCAATATAGCAGGTAAGCCCAAGACCACAAGGGGGCCCTTTTCTGAGGTCCAGATCCTTTACTATTTATACAGTAAAAAGTTATAAGGAAAATGCTTGTGTTCTTTCTCTTACAGGTTTGAAATTAATGAAACCCAAGGACGTTTGACACTGATCGCCCAGAGGAGTGAGGGGGCCCTTGGCCACGTTTCCTTGTTCGTGTATGCCCAGAATTTGGAAGCACAGCTGGGGCTGGATTACAGCTTTACCCCGACGGTGAATTCCTTAAGAGTGATAAAGATTTAGGCCCTCTATAAATAAATTAATATAAACGAACAACTATGACATATTTCCACTGTAAATTAGGGCAGAGGGCTTCCACAAAGTAGAATAGCTCTCTTCACTGTTTTACTATAGCATATAAATTGTATTTTCAATACTATTCTAAAGATTAATCTGTATTCTATTAATGCATTATTTTAATTGCAATATTTAATACTGAAGTGTTATCATGTTATAGAATTTATATTATTAGGTGACCTCAGAGTGTTTCTTATGCTTCTTAAAAATTTAACTGTTGTATTTCACTGTTTTAAAATACATTTTACTTTGTCTCTTTATGCCTTTTATTACTTAACTGAATGTTTACTTCCTTCTGTTATTCCACAAATTTTACTTTTCAAACTTAATATTTTCAATTTAAATTTTTAAAAATTAGCCAAAAAGAAAAAAAAAAACCCTTGTTAAATCATTTATTTCACTTTCATAACTATATTGTATTTCTTTCCATTCTGTAAAAATGCAGAGTATATTTAAATATCATACTGTCTACTTTTACTTTCTTGATCAGATTCTTCATTTTGCTCATGGAGAACGGTATAAAAATGTTGACATCATGATTCTTGATGATGATATTCCAGAAGGAGATGAAAAATTTCAGCTGATTTTAACAAATCCTTCTCCTGGACTAGAACTGGGGGGAAGTACAATAGGTAATTGATAATTTCTTATACACAGCTTCCTCTCCCTCATGCTCTTTTCCTAATATAGATGTAAAGAGATTTGTCTTGATGGATATTTATGCTTACAATACAAAATATTTTAAGTTAAGCATTTTGGAATTTCCGTGTCAATTTAACAATGCTTCTACCGTGTGTGTGTGTGTGTGTGTGTGTGTGTGTGTGTGTGTGAAATGAAAAAGTAGGTTGGTAACAAAGATAATATTAAGTCATTTCCCTAGTTATTGCGTGTTTTATTTAATTTATAAATGTCTTTCCTTTGAATTTGGAGTTTGCATTGATTTCCTTTTTGGCAGTAGAAGGAATGCCAAGGTAGCTGTTTTAGTGTCACCTAATTGCAGTAGTATTTACAATGGACTTGAAATGTATTGACACCTGAGGACTGCCAATGGAAGCCATAATTCTTTGGTTGGGACAGTTTAATATTGTTAGCAAAAATCACCCTGGTTCACTGCTTGTTGACTGTCATGCTGAGTGCTTAGAGAAGGTGAAAAAGAGAAAAATGATGAAACCTCATGGACACACAGAACTTCAATATGGAAAGGGATCTGAAACAGGGGTAGTTCTGACTCTGGTTTTCCATTACTTAGACACCTGTAGCTTGGCTGATCCCTGCAGGATAGTGAGGACAGGCATCCTCGTCTTATTTCTGTTTTTAGTGCCAGTGCTTCTAATTATTCAACATCAACCTTTTCTTTTTTAATTTGCTATTGGCTTCTCAGAGATATCACTTTATAAGGTTGAATAAATTGTCTTTTATTACGAGCTTACTGAGTATTTTTATGTCATATGTGAATACAAATTTTAATAAATGCTTTTAAAAATTCATTTGCTTCTTGACAAAGGGATTTCTTTACATAAGGATGCAGGGAAATTTTCCCCTTGTTTTAAGGTGACCCAGAGAAGAATTAGCCTTCTTTATAATGAAGCATCAATATACTTCCCAGCACTTACAAGCCATTCTATTTTCATTTATTACTTCAACATTTTTATTTTGACAGCCGTAATTACTGTCCTTGCTAATGATGATGGCCCTGGAGTTCTATCATTTAACAACAGCGAGCACTTTTTTCTGAGAGAACCAGCAGCTCTCTATGTGCAAGAGAGTGTTGCCGTCTTATACATTGTTCGGGAACCTGCACAAGGACTGTTTGGAACTGTGACAGTTCAGTTCCTGGTGACTGAAGTGGATTCTTCAGTGGAGTCTAAAGATCTGACTCCTTCCAAAGGCTATATTGTTTTAGAAGAAGGTGTTCGATTCAAGGTACAGTATAAGCCTTCACTGACAGGGAATAATCATCTTTTAAATTTACAAAATAATATTTCCTTAGAAGATCACCCTACGTCCTAGAAAGAAAAAAAATATTTCCAGCATAGATATTAGGAAAAGACATGGTTAGATGACTGTGTGAAAGTGCCATGTGCTATAAAGTTTGTAGAGAGTGCAACTGGAAAAATTTGCTCTGTGAATTAGGCAGTGGAATGTGCAAAAAAGAAAAAGAAAATATGTGTATTGCTATTTTTAAATTCAAGCATATTCAAATGGAGCACTTTAATTTATATGTCTATAAACTATAAGCTAAAAATAACTCTAAACCATTCTTTGCAGCCATGAAGCCTCAGCAGAATCATTCCTTCCTGTCATGTTTTCATTAAGTAAAATATAACTGCTTGTTTCAGAAGCAGATGTCCCATGTGAATGGCAATAGCTCATTGGAGGAAAAAAATACTCAATCTGGATTACTTTTAAATGTAATCTAAACTAGCAGAAGTTTATCCCCAGAAGCCTTTTTTTCTATATATTAATAATTTTGTTTTTAGACTTTATTTTTAAAACATAGTTTAAATGAGCTAATTTCACTATTTTAATATATTTTAGGCTCACTAAATAATAAAGTATAATAATTCTAAAATAATATACTTATCCTAGTTCATCTAAAAGCAGTCCATCCAATAATTAAAATGTTATATTTATGATCAGTTTATGTACACTGAATACATTTTTAGTGCATGTTTGGATGTTTAATTTTTTACATTCTTTGAAATTTAGAACCTTTAAAAAATTTTTTTCAAGGACACTTATCTTCATATAGATATTAAAGAATTAAAATTTGAAGTATTTTATGAATTTGCCATTGGTTTACATTCACATGCTTTTTAAAAACATTTTTAAATTAAATTTAAAAATATTTTTAATTATCCTGTGTGGTTTTTTAAAAATATTTTTATTGATTCCAGAGGAAGGGAGATGGAGAGCAAGAGAGAAACATCGATGATGAGAGAATATCACTGACTGGCTACCTCCTGCATGCCCTCTACTGGGGACCTAGCCTGCAACCCAGGCATGTGTCCTGACCTGAAAACAAACTGGGGGCTTTTGGGTTAATAGATTAGTGCCAACCACTGAGCCACACTAGGCCCAGTTGTGGTGTTTTCTTAAAAAACTTTTTTAATAGAGTGTTCGAAGACCTTACTGTTCATTAGGAAAATTAAATGTTAGAGAAATTGGAATAAATTTTTCTTTCACACCCATGATTATTTTCTCTCAACATGTTTTTGAGATATAAAAAATAAAATACAGAAATCTTAAGTGTATCTCTCAATGACTTTAAAAATATGTATGCACCCATGCAAACACCACTCAAATTAAGATACTGAACATTATTATCACTGAAAAGCTTCTTGCTCTCCCCAGAGGAAACCACTTTTCAGATTCTATCATTAAAGACTCATTCTAGCCTGGCCAGTGTGGCTCAGTGGTTGATCATTGACCTATGAACCAGGAGGTCATGGTTCGATTCCAGACCAGGGCATATCCTGGGGTTGTGGGCTCGATTACCAGTGTAGGGTGTAAAAGAGCCAGTCAATCAATGATTCTCTCTCATCATTGGTATTTTTATCCCTTTTCCTCTCCCTTCCTCTTCCAAATCAATTAATATTTTTTTAAAGACTCATTTTACTGGTTCTTGAACTTTATATAAGTTGAACCATAGAGTATGTAATCTTCTGTGTCTCCCTTCTTTTGTGCAGTGTAATTTTTAAGATCTGTATGGTTGCACACATCATGTGTTTTTTATTTATTTATTTTTTTCCTGAGAAGCATTTAATAAAATAGACCACTATTTGTTTATGTATTCTCCTGTTGATGAACATTTGTGTGTATTTTTTAAATTAGGGCCTACAATGGTTATAAAGTTTTAATAGAGAATCCTAGACTAGAATGAGACTAATATAGTTGTATAGCTAGAGCAGGATAAAGAGTTAGCAAAAATGAATATATAAATTTAATTTTAATCTTGATGTTACTTTTAAGTGCCACAAATATTTATTTTTAGACACTTCTGTGCCATACATTACACTCAGCAGTGTTTCCCAAAGTGTGGTACTCATACCCCCAGGGATACGAGAAGAGTTTGGTGGGGGTTGCGTTGCACCGGAGTTTGGTGGGGATATGCAGTGCACCATGCTTAGCTGAGCCTAATTCTACATTCTCATGAGTTAAGTCAAGACAGTCTTGTGAGGTGTGAGATGGTCCAGTGTGCAAATAAATATTATTTATAATATAACTTTTATTTATATTTTATTATGAATAATTTTACTTTTCATTTATTATTATTTTGTGTATGTGCCAAAATAATATTTTGATTGTTATTAAAATACATCCATTTTTTTATGAAGGGTACTCAGCATTACGAAAATTATAGAAGGGGTGCACATATGTCAAAAGATTGGGAAACACTGCATTACGGTGCTGAAAATCTTGAAGTTAGTAAATGGGAAGAGTTGTAGCTATCACATTATGGGGATCAATATTAGAATTTAAGAAAAGGTGATGCTTCCAAACATATTATTTTATTGTCAAAAATGTTTAACAGATTTCTCTGTCTGTTGTAGAAATACTATATTTTAGTGACTTTATCATTTGATTTTGTTTTCAGGCCCTACACATATCTGCCATATTAGACACGGAGCCAGAAATGGACGAGCATTTTGTTTGTACCTTGTTTAATCCGACTGGAGGCGCTAGGCTGGGGACACGTGTTCGAACCCTGATAACAGTTTTGCAAAACCAGGCCCCTCTGGGGCTATTCAGTATCTCTGCAGTTGCAAACAGGTATAGTTTATTCAAAAGGAAATTGCCACTTCTGAAGCTAAGTAGGGAATATTTTTAAAATATGTTTTTATTGATTTTAGAGAGAAAGGAAGGGAGAGGGAGAGATAGAAACATCAATGATGAAAGAGGGTCATTGATTGGCTGCCTCCTGCAAGCCCCCTACTGGAGAATAAGCCTGAAACATGGGCATATGCCCTGACGAGGAATCAAACTGTGACCGCCTGGTTCATGGGTCATTGCTCAACCACTGAGCCACACCAGCTGTGCAGGATATATTTTTTTGACATAGGGAAAATGCAGAAGGAAATTGAGCTCTGACTATCTTAAAAGGGATTTTAAAAATGCGCTCTAGCAGATAGATTCAGAGAGGCCATATGCCCTCTCATAACAGGGACTGTCAGAAACTTAATCATGTCCTCCATAATGGTGTTATTAGAATTCTTATTTCCCCAAAGTTTACACTTTCAGGTAATAGCTTGCACTGTTCGTTTATTTTTCCAATAATAATAAAAAATGAGAAATAATATAAATTATATTTAGGTAGACTAAATGAATTATTCTTCAAAGATACATTACCATGATTACAGTGTAAAATTCCCTCTGGAGGCTGAAGATGTTTTTTTATATATATCTTAGAAATATTTCAATAGATCTTTTTTTCACTGATACACTAGATCAGTGAATTCCTGGCTTATTTTTTTTCTTTGTCACATGTTTTTGTTTAATGTGAGAATAACAACGTTTTATTTATTTTTAAGAATATGTAGCATGAAGTTACTATTTTGTTATGACCCCAGTATCAGAGTATTTATTTGTGCTTTTAAAAAAATCTTCATAAATGAATATTTTTGAGCTCTAGTGTCTAGTCTTCCTGTTGTCTAAAATTTGTGGATGGAGCTCACAATAGCTTGTGTAAATTTAAAAAAAATGTATTAAATATAGTATAGCATTGTGCTATATATTATAATATGCTTTTTCTACTTTCTGTAATCATTTGTTTTCTGTAGAGCCACCTCTATAAAGATGGAAGAAGCCAACAGGACTGTATATTTAAATGTGTCACGAACTAATGGCATTGATTTAGCTGTGAGTGTGGAGTGGGAGACAATATCGGAAACAGCCTTTGGCATGAGTATGTTTCACTTCTTATGAGAACAGAATTCTATAACGGAGAAAAATTGCATGTATAAAGTTTACATATTCCCTCGTGAATTGTATATTATGGATCTGTTGAAAATGGAGAAAAAATACATAATTCTCTTATGGCACCACAGCTATTTATTGAAGGCCTCTTATGTGTCAGGCATAGGCCTGAACTCACAGAGCTTAGAATTTAAAAGGGTGACAGAAATAAAACAAGTAAAAATCAGTGTGTGGTTTAAACTGTAATAAATGTTTTAGAGGACATTGTTAGGGTTGTGAGAACATGAATGGGTGCTTCTCAGGCATATCAAAGTTTGAACTAAGACAAAATTGATTATGCTAAGACCTGGGTTGTAGGAACAGGGAGGAAAAGGTGGGAAACCAATGAGGCAGACATCTAGAGTCACTAAAAAAAAAAAAAAAAAAAAAAAAAGAATGTAAATGATAGACCTTAGAGTGGCCATTGGGCTTATTAATAAGGGGAGTGTTGAGTTTGAAGAGTTAGACAACACTAGATCATTCAAGAGATTGAGGAACATGTTACGGGCATTTGTCTTAATTGTAGAATTAATGGAAAGCCTTTGAGTGCTTTAAGCAATGGGAAGGGTTACCATGCATATTGTATATATAGCATAAGGTGGTATGGTCACATTTGCGCTTTGAAGACATCCTCAGTGCCATATAAAGAATGGGCTGCACTGTTTGAATTGATAAAGTTTGGAAGGGGTTATGTACTTGTAAATTATGACGTATGTTTTTCAGGGGGAATGCACAGTGTGTTTTCCATATTTCAAAGTTTTTTCGATGCCTCGGCTTCTGGCTGGTGTTTCTTCACTTCAGAAGATTCAATATATGGTGTAATGTTAAGAAAGGTGTCTTCTACTATTTACCGATGGCAAGGGGTTTTTATCCCACTTGAGGTAAGCATCGTCTGTTTTATAGGATACCAAATAAGATGTGCATGTGTACATGTTGGCGACCTCGTGAATTACAGTTATTTTTGTCCCTTACATCCTAGGATTTAAATATAGGGAATCCTAAAACATGTGAGGCCTTTCGTATTGGACTTTCTCCCTACTTTGTGATTACTCACGAAGAAAGAAATGAAGCAAAGCCCTCGGTTAACAGTGTGTATACATTCACATCTGGACTCAAATTATTCCTGGTAAAAGAAACAAACAACAAAGAACTTTACTCTTTTTTTGTAGATTGCTTTATTTAAAAGAAACATTAGACTTGATCTAAATGGAAGTTAATGCATGGTCTATGGCAGGCGCGGGCAAACTACGGCCTGCGGGCCTGATGGCTGTTTTAAACTATTGAAATAATAATTTAAAAAAGACCGTACCCTTTTACCATTTTATGTAATGATGTTTACATTGAATTTATATTAGTTCACACAAACACTCCATCCATGCTTTTGTTCCGGCCCTCCAGTCCAGTTTAAGAACCCATTGTGGCCCTCGAGTCAAAAAGTTTGCCCACCCCTGGTCTATGGTCATGTGGAAAAGGGCTCTTGGCAAGTTAATGCTCATTTGAGCAAGATGTCTTAATCTGGGGATGTTTTTGTCTTTCTTAAAAGGATCCCTCTTTAGGCATATCTAGATGTCAGTAGGATTTTCCAAGTTTTGAACTTCAAATACTGACTCATACTATTACTGTATTCAGATCCTTTTTTTAGTTATAGTCTACTTTAAATTTTTATTACTACTGTTCTGTCTTCCTTGTAGGTACAAAAAATAACTATTTCAGAAAGTTCTCAAGTAAGATATTTTACTTCAGACAGTCAAGATTATTTAATTGTTGCAAGTCAAAGAAATGATTCTGCATTAACACAGGTTTGATTCTTTTTAAATGAATTTTTTAATGCTATAATGAAAGCTCATCAAAGATGTACTCTGTAGGTTTAATATAAAATAACACCATAATTTGATTGGAGGAAAGTAGTAAAGTAGAATATACATACTGGTTACTTACAGTTAATTTTTTTTAAAAACCTTCCAAAATTTTTTTAAACATTTTTATTTATTGTTATTAGAGAGAGAGAGGAATTGGGGAGGTAGAGATGGATCATCAGTTTGTTGTTTCACTTATGATGTGTTTGTTTGCCTTTGCCTAATACTTAATATCCATAAAGGGAGCTATTACTCGATTCATAACTCCTAGAATAAAGCCTGGCTCATATAAGGTTCCCAATTGTTGGCTGAATAAATAGAATTATTTTTGAAATTGACCAGGTTGTATATTTGGGATTGTCTTTTAATTTTAAACATATGAACACTCACCCTGAAAACTTGTATGCATTGCCAGCATTAGTACTAAAAAGTTTATGTGTTTCTCTTGCTCGAGAGAGGGAAATGAATGATATTACAGTATCAGAAAGCTTCTAATCTAGTTCTAATTTTTTTATATTTAAATGAATTCTCTTCTGTTTTTGGCATTCCCCCTCTCTTGCTATCACTGACTCCTGCCCAGATGTCTATTTGAAATTGATTTATTTTTAAATAACTTTGCTTTAAAATTCATTCTACCTGTGTGACTTCTCTCTCTTTCCTCTCCCACTCTTACACACATACAGAAAAAAGGGGGAGAGAGCTTCAGTTTTGCTACTTTCTCATGTATGAAAATATCCTCTAACTAAATTAAAGGGTCTAGGAGAATGACACTGGTTAAATGATCACAAGTGCTCAATTCCTCATCATGAAGGATTCTGCATTTGAACATTCCCTGCAGGTCTTCCGGTGGAATGGAGGAAGCTTCGTGCTGCACCAGACACTCCCGGTCCGAGGTGTTCTGGCCATGGCCTTGTTCACCAGAGGAGGCTCTGTGTTCTTAGCCATTTCCCAGGCTCATGCCAGGCTCAATTCCGTGTTACTGAGATGGTCTGGCAATGAGTTTGTTAACTTTCAAGAAGTGCCCATCAGTGGGACAACACAAGTTGAGGCATTGATTTCAGGAGATGATATTTACTTAATTTTTGCCAAAACTGTCTCTCTAGGTAAGAAGATATAATATTTGTAATGCATACAGAGTTAGCAAAATTAGTATTCATATAGTATGTCCATATGAAAATGTTCTCATAATAATTTTTTAGCTAAGTCATATAATGTTCCTTGATGGATAAATATTGGCTGTCAGCTACAAATAGATTTTGGGGGAAAATTGTTATGCCCATAATATTTAGGGGTTCTGAACAACTACTTTCAAGATATTAAAATAAAATCGGGGAATGGATAGGTAAGTGGAAAGATCTATGAAAAACTATGAAGATATTATACTTATAGTATAAGTAGATAACTTTTTATATGACTGTACTTGGGATGCCATGGATAATTTATAGTAGTAATAAGTGGTGCTTAGCAACTTTTGATAAAACTTTAAATATTTATTGAATATGAATATGCTTCCTTCTGCTTAGTGGAACTTTTATAAATACAATTCCAACACTCCTACAAAATAAAACATTTGTTGCTATGTTTTTTAATATTTGGTCATGATTAGTGGTTAACTATGTATATACTTCATGTGACAAATGCAAAAAGACTTGAAATGTTTCCTAATAAGTTGTATTTCTGTTTAAATGAATTATGAGAACTCTCCTATAAAATTTTTTTTAAATCAGACTTAATGTTTTTATTATAGTTTTCCTATGTAATTGTCATATTTTTTTCTGCAACTTTTGCCTTCAGATTTGCCTCTTATTTATTATTGTAGGAGATCAGAATTCAATTGATATTTTCATCTGGGAGCCAGGACAGTCTTCTTTTAGATATTTTCAATCCCTGGAATTTGCTGCTAACAGGATCCATTCCTTCACATCAGCTTCAGGAATAGGTAAGGGATTTTCAACTGCTAGCTACTCCTGAGGGCAGTGTGGAAAGCCAGAATGATTTTAATCTCACTGAATTAGAGGTAGTGTTACATTGCCAGACATGAGGTATTTTACTAAGGATGTAAAATCAAGATCTTGACAATAATATTTCCAGAAATCCTAGAATTTTCAAATGACTGATACTGATACTCTTAAAATAGGGGTTGTGTTTGAGAAGAATAAGAATGACTAAAATAAGGGAGAAAGATGAATGAAGAATAAGAAAGGGTAATACATTACTTTTGTCTGGAGAAAAATGAAGAGTGGGGCTATATTTATATTTTTTAACTATGAAAGTATTTATAAGGGACTTGCAAGTATGTGTACTGAAGAATTTGTAAGAAGTTAGAGAATGGTTGTGAGAACCATTCTTGTTCACTTTCCCAACTTTCTTTTATGGTCTGAAATCTTTTCTTGGTTCTCTGTACTGAACTCTACACATCAGAAATATAAGCAGTGTTTTTATGTAACCTCAGTAGTTTCTGAAACAAGTCTGTTCATGAGAACCCAAGGGGTTAATTTCTCTGGAGGCTGTAGGGTTATTGCAGGGCTGGTAAGGAGTCACTTGGGTGGGCCAGAGAGAGGAAGGCGAAGAAGCCGTCTTCGGCATGGTGACCTGTGGAGCTGCCCCCCACAGCAGGTGAACAGTGCAGGGCACACGCTCTGAGTCAGTGTGTCTCTTGTCAAGGTGCCCAGAGGAGCTTGGGAGCAGCCAAACCTGAGTGGCTCAGCAGGCAAGTCTGGAAGAGTCAAAGCCCCATTTTTAAAAATTGAGATAAGGAAATTCTATATGAATTAAACAGTACACATTCACTAATTAGGTATTACCTGTAAGCCATTCTTAGGAAGAACTTCTCACCTTCAAAAGTTTAATGTCTGGTTGGAGAAGCAAGAAAAATAGTAAGATAATTTAAGTAGAGCCCCAATCCCATTTGCTCTGTGAGTGGTAGAATTGGAGGCGTTAAGGGGTCTCTGACCGGGGCTTGAGCTCTGCCTAGGTGGATTGGTAGGGAATATTGTGCGGAGGGGAAGAGGTATGAGCAAAAGTGAAAGGCGGGATTGTCTGTGGCATGGAGGGCACAATGGGCACACTAGCGTGGTGGGGACAAAGGATTTGATTCAAAATGGAGTGGTGGTAAGGTTGGAAGCACACTTGAGTCTAAACAGGTGGGTCTGGAATGTCAGCCTGGGATTGAACTGTGTTTCAGATGGTCCAGTGGTTCCCAGACATTTTGATCTTAGGAATTTTTCACCCTCTTAAAAAATTGAGGCCTTTGAAGAGTTTTTGTTTGCATGTATATACACTGATTTTTATTGGATTCAAAATCAAATAGAGAAATTTCAAAGAAATTTATTTATTAGTTCATTTATGAATGACAGCAATAAACTCATTACATGTGAACATAAATAACATGCTTTATTTAAAAACAAAACAAAACATTATATTTTCCAAAACAAAATTTTTAAAAAATATATTTTGATTTTTACAAAAAGGAAGGGAGAGGGATAGAGCATTAGAAGCATCATTGAGAGAGAAACATGGGTCAGTTGCCTCCTGTACATGCCCTACTGGGGATGTGCCCGCAACCAAGGTACATGCCCTTGACCAGAATCAGACCTGGTAGCCTTGAGTCCACAGGCTGACGATCTATCCACTGAGCCAAACTGCTCAGGGCTAAAACAAAATTTTTGTTTTGGAAAATATAATGTTTTTGAAACTTTCATATCTGGTTTAATAAACCTGGATTTTTGGGTCTGCATCAGTATTTAGCTTATTGCAATAACATCAATCATATGTCTTCTGGAAAATCCCACCATTTACTCATGAAAGAATGACAGTGAAGTAGACAGACAACATCTTAGTATTATTATGAAAATATAAAGTGTCCCCAAAAATGTAAACACACACTTTGAATAATTATAAAGGCAGTATTTATTAGAATATATTTCATCTTCAAAATTGGACTATCAGCTATTAAAACATGTATACAGTTTTTGAAGCACCTGTAGATTTGACTTCATGGTCTCTTTAAGGGTCTCAAGACTCGTAAGGATCCCCAGACAGTATTCTGAGCATTGCTGAGGCAGAGAAATCCTTGCAGGCATTTTAAAGACCAGTGATGATCAGAGGCATGTTTCATAACTCCACCTACCTTTGGTGACAGAATATGCTGGAGGCAGTAGTTTGTAACTGCCCAGGCCAGAGCTAATGTAGAAGCCTCTGTAGGTGGTTAGTGAGAAGGAACTGAAATCAGGAGGAAATCAAATCAGGGTTTAGACATTGGGGACATCAATGCGTGGAGGTAGTTGAAGTGATAAAAGTTAAAATCTACAATGTAAATGCTATTGAAAAGAGTAGATGATTTAGCACAAACACGGGAGTATATTCTTTCAGTTTTTCTTTTAGGTGCCTGACTTGCTTTCTCTATCAGGCATGCAGCCTTTAGGTACTGTCAATTTCAGTCACCTCAACTGTTTACCAGGAATCAGAGTTTTGTTTTGTTTTTTAATCTTCCATTTTTAAAAAAATTAAATCTATTGGGGGTGATATTGGCTAATAAAATTAGGTAGGTTTCAAGTTACAATTCTATAATACATCATTTGTATATTGCGTTGTGTGTTGACTATCCAGAGTCAAATCTCGTTCCATCACCATATATTTGACTGCCTTTACCCTTTGCTACCTTTGTGTAGATGGTTCCTTTCACTTTTTTTCATGTGTCCTACACCCCACTTCTCAGCTCTGTGTCCCCAAGTTCTCTCAGACCCCAGCACTTCCCTTCTGGGACATTCCTTGGTTTTCTGGCTCCCATGCTGTTGGTGTCTACCTCTGGTCTGCTCATCTCCTTGAATAACTTCCTTTACATTGTCAGCCGCTGACAGGCCTTCACTCTGTGATGTTGCTGTGATAGACAACTTGAGCGATGTGCTCATCATTCACTCACCAACTGACTCACTGAGTAAATGATGGACCTTTCATCATGGGGTTGTGCAGTTTTTGACTACTTGTTCCTTAATTTTGTACCTTTATCATTTTTACTTCTCTTATAACTTCAAGTTTTCAAGTAGACTAACTTCATCTACTTGAGTCACTTATTATAATTCAAAATAGTTGCCTAATGAATTTTTTTTAAGGATGAGGAATACTGCCTGAATGGGCTATTAATTGAAGTTATAGAATTCTCTTTAAAGACTTTTTAAAAATAGAATAGGCACATTTCTAAAAGAATTTGTGAAAAAAATCTGCCAGAGGCTTATTAAAAGACCTATTGTGAGGCTTCTTTATTCTTTTGTTTCTGTGACTTGAGGTTGTAGAAGTATGAAAAGATTACAGGTAATTATTTAGAATGGCTTATTATAGATCCCTTGAAAGCTGAAATTATGCATTAAATAATATTCGAGGATTTTATTATTTTGAGTGTGTCAAATATTTTATTAAAAGCATTAGATTGGAGCCATGACTCTGAGGATTACATATTTATTCTGGTTAATGACCTGACAGAGATTATTGGGTGGTGACCGAATTCTTAAAATTAAAGAAGAATTAATATAACAAAAGCTGCAAGAACATTTAAATGTATCTCCCATTTCTCTATTTAATAGATATTTTTAGTGCCAATTATGTGCCAAGCACAATGGTAGACCCTGAGAAAACACTGGTAAGCAGAATCAGATATCACCTCTGCCCTGAAGAAGTTTAACTGGTGATAGGGAAGAGAGGCATATGCATGTGAAATCACACAAATACTTTTCTGGCTGCATACAGATAACTGCTATAAAAGAATAAAGAACTCACATAGCACAAAATGGAGAGGCCTTGACCTGGTCTAAGGGATGCCCTGAAAACTTTCTTTCGTAAGTAGGTGTGAAGGCTGCTGAGTTGAGCGTAGGGTGGGCTCTAGGTGGAGGGAACAACACGTGCAGAGGTCAGATGGTAGCAGTGAGCATGAGCTTTTAAAGGGCCTGGGAGAGTCACAGTGGCAGTGAGGGGAGAATGGTATAGGGTGTAACTGAAGGTGTAACCAGTCCAGAGAGACTTAAAGGATCATTATCATTATCCTAAAAGTATGTGGGGGTCTTTTATGAGAGGGTGATGAGAAGATAGAGAAAGAGGGGTGCAGGGAGAGAGAAACAGAGACTGTGTGTGTGTGTGTGTGTGTGTGTGTGAGAGAGAGAGAGAGAGAGAGAGAGAGAGAGAGAGAGAGAGAGAAGACACCCTGGGGAGGAAAGCTCAGAGGCTGGTAAGAGATGTCTTTAAGATAGTCTGGAGGCTCATGGCATGTTTCAGACTAAAGTTGTTGCATTGTTGAGTTTAGAAAGTGGTGGGTGATGCAGGTAGAAAATTAGACAAGTAGATTCATTCAGAAAATGTTCCACAGGTAAAATCCACAGGAGTTGATGATAGATTAGATATGGGGGTATGTGATAGGGAGGCTGTCGAGAATGACTCTACTTTTTACATAGGTGGTAGTCCCTTCACCGTATGGTGATCACTGGGAGGAAGTGATTAGGGGCAGAGATAATGCGTTTCATTGGAATCAATTGAGATGCCTTTGAGTCATTCGTGTACAAATATTGATTAAGTATTGCTGGTTAGAGCTTAGAAGAGTCCTAGACTGCAGATACTGGATGTTCTATATGCGGAGAAAGAAGAGGTAGAAAGAGACTCCGCAGTGTGAGAGGAGGGATCCTTGAACCGAGCCTTGCTGAATTCCACTTTTTAAAGGGGCCGTGAAGGAGACTATGTGGACAAAAGATTCAGGAAATATGGAAATCTATAGCTAACCTTGCTGAATGTTATGTCCCAGGTCCTGTTGCAGTCCTCACTTTATTATATCTTTCATCCTCTAAGCTATGTGTGTTGCTGGAAAGACCCTCACCCCCTTCACTTTAGTCCTCCAATACTCTCAGCTTCATCAAAAGTAGTACATTTGAATATAATTTGTATTAAGCTCATTACTTTCCATCTATGTTCAGTTACCATAACAATGAAAGATTTTCATTCCCATGTGTTCTGTTCATGCTCTAGACGGGTGGTCACCCACCTTTCAGACCTCACAGTCCGCCAGTGGTCCATGGACCACCAGTTGGCAACCGCTGCTCTAAACCATCTGAGCCCAAAGTTCTAGTCCAGATGCTCACATCTCATTTCCCCCAAACCCCAAATCCTTCCACAGTGCCCTGTGAAACAGGTACACTGTATCTCAAACTTTTCTCAGGATATTCTCTTCTCTTTGCTCTGGAACTTGGCTCTCTCCTGCAGACACTGCTTCTCATGAAGCCCTACCTAGCTTTTCAATCTTTTACTGGTTTCTTATAGTCCCAGGTCTGTAAATGGTTAGGGATGCTTGCTTTAGTGTTCAGTCCTAGAACTTCTCTATCACTCCCTCCTTAAGTAATCTCACCCATTTGCCTACATGTGGGATGCTTTTTTTTTTGTTTTTATAGTTTTGATAAATGGAAGATAATTCTGTAATCAGTACTAGTTAAAATCCTCTTCCCAAGCAGACTCATAGACACAGAGAGCATGCTGGTGGTTGCCAGAGGGGAGGAGAATTGGGGGACTGGGTGGCAGAGTTGAAGGGATGAATGACTACAAATGGGTAGTTACAAATTAGTTATGGGATGTGAAGTAGAACTTAGGGACAATAGTTAATACTATTGTGATAACTATGTATTGGTGCCAGGTGGAAATATGTACTAGAAACATCAGGGCGAGCCCTGTATAGAGACTATGATTGTCTAACCACTACACTGCACACTTGGAAGCCAATACAAAGTTAACTGTAATTGAAACAAATAAACAAACAAACAAACAAAAAAGGATAAAAAATTCTCTTCCTCAAGTAGAGATTTTTTTCTTCCCCTCATACATTCCTGGCCCAATTTCATGATCCTGAAATGTACAAATAGTACAAATTGTACAAATAGTACAAATGCCTATTTTCTGAGAAAACACTCTCTGCATACTCTATTCAGATTTAAGCCTACTCTTCCTACTCCAAATGCCTGATCACCTATTTTCTGCCTTGTAATACTAATCAGATAGCAAGGATGTGGATAGGAGTGTATCTCACAGGGTGGGATTCATCATCAGTGATGATCAAAGCACTTCAGTTTATGGTTTTGCTTGAGACTGTAAGAATCAGTTAAACTTGAGAGGTGTTGAGATCCATCTGAGGAGTTTGCCCTTTACTAAATGTATCCAGTTTTACAAAGCTTTATGAAAAATATATGATCATTTTGAAAATACAACCTTATTAATAACCACTTTTTGAATCATGACCTTTTATACAACATTTACTAAATCGCAATAGTAAATTTTTTTCCCCCATAGACAAAAATAATCAGTAGTTCTCAATATTTAAGAATGGGTATGGGCTTTTTCCACTTTATCTTATGGGTAAAAATTTTGGAAGAGACTCATGGTTTCTGGTTCTATGTGCTATTTCAATACCAAGTCTTATTAAATGTTTGTATGTCCCAGTGTGTTTCCATGAGTATTGGAATTTATTCATGTTTCTTGGTGGCTTCTTTATTTTCTCCCATTTTAAGTCTGAAGTTTTTTAGTGTTGTGTACAGAGCAGTCAGTGGCACTTTGAGAGCTGGAGAGATTTTGCTGCGGCTCGTGTGTAGAGAGCATGTGAGGTGACTGCTTACATTTGACTTTAGTTGCCTTCCTTTCCTTCCTGCAGTGCACATACTTCTTACTGGCCACCCTATGTCTGCCCTCTACGGCTGGAATTCAGAGCTGAATCAGTTCTCTTTTATTCTGGAAGCACCTTCTGCTCAGGATGCAGCTTCGGTCACAGTCAAGTCCCTTAATTCAAGCAAGAATTTAATTGCTCTGGTGGGAGCCACCCACTCACACATCTATGAGCTGGCCTACGTCTCAAGCCTCTCTGACTTTATTCCTAGGTAGGTTCAACATTTTATGCTGTCCTTATGCTCACCATAATTTTGTATGATACATAATTTCTAAGTCTTTATCTAATGACTGAAAATGTATGAAATAAAAGAGCTATTTATGAATCAGAGATTTGGTTTTTCTCCAGATGTCTAATATCTATTCTACCAAGTTAGTAGCATAGGAACATTTCAGATTAAAATTATACTTATGAAATGTGATTTTTCCCAAACTTTGAATATCAGTAAATGTTATAAGGGTTTTTATGAGCAATGTACTATGTGTATGTCTTTAACTTGTTGTAGCTGACTGTATGCATTCTTCTATGTCAGTTCAGGTGAACTGATATTTGAACCTGGTGTCAGAGAAGCAATAATTGCAGTAAATATTCTCGATGATACAGTTCCAGAGGAGGAAGAATCTTTCAGAGTTCAGCTTAAAAATCCTAGAGGAGGAGCAGAGATTGGTATTGATGGTTATGTAAAAATCACCATTCTGCCTAATGATGATGCCTATGGAGTTGTTGGATTTCCTCAGGTAATGATTTCAACGATCCCACACTTAGAATTCAGAATGATGTATTCATTGCATTTGTCTATAGTTGATATCAGCACTCAGTGAGTCGTACTTGAGCATTTTAAGCCTCTCTCCTTTCCCTTTGCCTGCTTCACCCCCTACTGTGCATTCTAAGCTCAATTCTACGGCTGCCTTGCAATTTAGTTTTATACACTGGCCCATCTAAACTTTACTTTTTGTACTGATTCCTTTTATGATTGAATTTGAAATGATACCAGTTGGCTTTGGCCCAGGAGTTTGAATTTGCTGTTACCCATGTTCCCAGAAGACAGTGATGCAGATCCCAATCACTGTGTCTGATCAACACATTACTTATAAATATTTTATTGTCCTATATTACCTGTTATTTCTGTGGTGGGGAAAAGAAGAGGGGGAGGAGGAGGAGAAGATAGAAAGAGAGAGAGGGAGAAGTTTGTAACTCTGTGTGCATTGTACACGTGGAGACACTTTCTCCTGAGGAAAGGGAACTATGCGTGAAGACAAAGGCCTGGAGGAGATGAGGAAGTGAGTTAGTTGCACACAAATCTGGGAGGAACACAATCAGGGCAGGGAGAAACCATCAGCAAGTGGAGTGGCCCTGAAGGGAGCCATTGCCTGTTAAGAGCAGCAGGGAACTCACTGTGGCTGACCTGTGTGCCAGGTCAGATGAGGCCCAGGTGTGTCAGCAATCCCCACCAGCACTCACAGGTTCAGTGATGTGCAAGGAGAACTCATAGGACTCATAGTCGTTATTTTGATGACTGATTTGTTACACAAAATCAGGTAAGGGAAAAGGCTTTTAGGATAAAGCCCATAGAAACCAGGTACCATTTTCCCAGTGTTCTCTTCCAGTGGAATCACGGGGAACGCATTCCCACAGCATCCAGTTATGACAACACATGAGAAGTGTTGTCAACCAGCAAAGAGCATTAGAGTCTCACTGCTCAGAATTTCAATTGGGGACTGATCATGTAGGCACCCTCTCCCTGGCATATAAACCTCCACATTCCCAGGTGTTCAATGTAAACCACATTGTGTATTCAAACAGGTCAAGCAAGTGGAACTCGTTGTCAGTCCTGGGACTGGTGAGAACCCTCCTGAAATTCAGGTTCCCAGACACCAGCCAAGGGCCAGTCTTGCAGGCAGGCCTTTCAAAGAACACCCTTGTCATAGAGTGGAAACTAGATTGTAAGTGGGCCAGAACAGCTATAGACCAGTTAGGAGACTATTGAAGTAATCCAGCAACAAACAATAGAGCTGTGGGAAGCAGGAATTTGCATTTTCCCAAGACAGGGACCGCTGAAGGAGGAGAGGCTTCAGGGATAAGAGGAGTTTTTGACATACTGATGTCCCGAGTCAATTGCTTGCAAAGGTTGTAGGATCACCCTGTTACCCAGCCTGGCCCATTCTGAACTCAGGGCGGGCCAGCTTCCTCTGAGGCAGCTCTGCCCACAGAAATATAATGTGAGCCAGATATGTAATTTTGAGATTTCTTGTAGTCACGTAAAAAGGGAAAAGAAAAGGTAAGTTAGTTTTAATGTTATATTTTCTTTAGCCTAGTATATTTAAAATATTATAATTTCAACATAAAATTATTGATGACATATTTTACATCCTTTTTTCATATTTTATCTTCAAATCCAGTGTGAATTATATACTTACACACTAATCACATGTCTAACGCTCATTGGCCACCTGCTGCCAGAGCATTGTCTTTTGTGAACAAGTTATATGGATATGTTAAACTCACAGCATTTTCTGCAGAAACGTTTGATTGCCTTGAGCAAGATTTTATTACTATGTAACATTTGAAACATTGTGTTTAAAATGCTGTGTAAAATATCGCTATGAGATAGGGTATCTATTCAAGTTAACATTCTAAATAGAGACTTTAAGAAATGAATGGAGGCATCTCTTTTCAGATTATCATAGTAAAAAGGCAAGAAATATCTTACTGAAAAAAATTTTTAAAGTCTTTATTCTCTATATTTCTCTACAGGCAACAAGGGATATTGTAAAGAAGGGATTTTTTTGAATATTAAATTGAGGAAGCATTCATTAAATGGCTGGCAAGAGATGTTGCAAGTGTCAGACAAGGAATGTTATAGTCACACAGAGCTAGAAATAAGTTTGGAACAAAGGAAAGAAGCTAAGAGTACAGATGAAATGGAGAGAGTATGGCATTCTAACACAAGGGAAAATGATATTCCTGGCAGGAAAAATAGTCTTAAGACTATTAGCTAAGGATGAAACATCGATGGAAACAGGACAGCTATTGAAACATTTAAAAATATATAAATTTAAGGATAAGAGACATTTGTAAATGATCAGAAAGGGCTCCCCGATTTTCATGACATCAGTACATTTGGGTAGGATTTTGGAGACCATGCAGATTTTACAAATAGAAAATAAAGACCCAGAGGGATCACCAAAGGTTACGAAGAAGAAACCTTCCTCCTCCTAACTCTCATGTTCTGTCTGTTCTACAGACTGTTTTACGTCCTATGTACAACGCTTTCAAAAAAGTATATTATTTCTTATTATAAAAAGAAGATATGGTCATTGAAGGAAACTTGAAAAACATAGAAACACTGAAACAAAAATAAATATAATTCTAAACTAACATTTTTTGCTTATTTTAACTTAACCTTTTACTTTTCCAAACGTGTGTTTATAGATGAAATCATAGTCATCCTATATTATGTTTTTTTTGAACTATTGTTTTTCCCTTAATATATCACATTGCTCCATGCTGTGAAGTTCGCAAATGTATGGTAGCATAAAATAAAAGTTTGCTTAGGTAATTTCAAATAACCTTGGTGACTTCCTACATATTTTTCAGAATTCATTGTATAAGCAAGTGGAAGAAATGGAGCAAGATAGCCTTGTAACCTTGAATGTTGAGCGCTTAAAAGGAACCTACGGTCGTGTAACCGTAGCATGGGAAGCTGACGGGAGTATTGGTGATATATTTCCTATCTCAGGAGTGGTATGTAATTTATAAAATTATAGGGAAGTTACTTTTAAGTTATGGTAACTATGGATGAGATGAGGAACAATGATAAATGACATTCAAGAAGCAGATAGAAACCCTATTGGAAATAACTTGATTCCACTTGGCAAACTCGGATTTTACTCTTCAGACAATGGAGACACCAAAGGGGAAGAGAGATGCCCTGATCTGTATCCCCGCCTATTCTTTGTTCTCCACCTCTCTTTTGATTTATTAATTGTTAAATGATACATATAATCAGCATTTACCCAAGGGAAATAGCAATCCCAGCCAAAATTTTGTAGAGAAAAGTATTTGTTAAACTATATGCAGTTTTCCTAATGAGTATAGATTTTTATATGTGGTATTTAGGACTTAGAGTCTCACAGAAAGACTACATACTCGATATTTTAATAGAAAGTAGCTTCAGGATATAATAATTTGGCTGCAGTTTTATTAGGTTAAGCTTTAGTAATGATTTATATTTTTTTCTTAATAATCTTTCACTTTTTTATATGAAAGACATTTGATTTGCAGATATGTTGCTTAAATACCTCTTGTCATTTAAGTTGTGACCAATATAAAACAAATCTAACCTCTCTTATTCTTGCTGCACGATGATAATGAAAAAATAGGTGATATTTTCTTTGTTTAAAATTTTAGATTTCCTTTTCCGAAGGCCAGGCACTGTCTACAATCACCCTGACCGTTCTTGCTGATGATGTACCAGAGTTATCTGAGACTGTGACTGTAACACTCACCCGCATTAGCACCGAAGGGGTTGAGGACCCATCGAAAGGTGCTACTATTGATCAGAAAAGAAGCAAGTCTGTGATAACCACTCTGCCCAGTGACTCACCCTATGGCTTGGTGGGCTGGCATGCTGAGTCTCTCTTTGTTAGGATAGCAGAGCCTAAAGGTAAATCTTGTGAAATCTTTTTCAGGTTCTAGTAAGTTTTATTGCATAATTTAACTGTAATATTTACTAGAAATGTACATTTCTATTTTTATGTGATGTATTTTTTTAATTTGACAGGTATGAATCCTTTTTTTGTTTTATGATCATGCAAACATTCAGAAAATATTGTTACTATTTGAGACTATTATTATAATAGAAATCTTATTTTAGTAAAGCATTATAGTAAAGAGGATTGGTTTTATTTTACTTTCTCTTTTTCATCCTTTATTTGTCTGTCCTCTTTCCTCACTCAGATCTCCTCTCTAGATTTTCAAGTTACCAGGAACAAGGAGAAACACAGAGAAATGCATATGGTACAGCAGGTGTTAATTGTTAAATCTAAAGCAATAATTACAATAATATTTTCTCTGAAGTAAAAGTGATCAGTCCCTATTTCCTTTGAGTTTAGTGCTGAAATCTGCCTAAGTAACTCTTCATATTAGTGGATAAATGGATTTTTATAGATAGAGGTCATTTGGCTTATTTAAATAAAAAGTTATATATACTATATAATATGCATAGTATTATACATATTATGTTATATTAACTATATAATATGTATGTATTTTAAATATGCTATAAAAAGTTTCTAAAATTTTCCAATAGGAACATCAGTGTCCTACCATTTAAGTAGTTGATGAGAAAAAATGCCATGTAATTATGCATCTGGGCCTTTATATTTCTGTAGATATGGGACAGAAGCAATAGGTTTAAAGTAAAATGACCTGTTCATTTATTTATTTAACAAATATTTTTAAAGCATCAAGTATGTACCAGAAATTGTGCTGTAGTTCTGGAAACAAAGACATGGTATTTGGTTATTAGAAATGCACAGACCAGTAAGGAAGATTGACAAGCATTTTTTTCTTCTTTATTTATATGGGAAATTGCATTTTTTAAAATCTAAAAACTTAAATAAAACATAGGTGCAATAGAATATTTTGAGCCTTGTGATAGGTATGAGCAAAATGGTTCTAATGACTAGTTATTAAATGATGACTTTGGTATTTTCGTTTTTGAAGAATCTTCTTAGCATTTGTAATTAAAGGGAATTTTGTAGACCTGTATGTATGCACTTTTCTAAAGGTTTTTCAGGCCCTAACCACTTTGGCTCAGTGGGTAGAGTGTCCGCCTGAGGACTGAAGGGTCCTGGGCTCGATTTCAGTCAAGGGCACATGCCCAGGAAGGGGGCGTGCAGATGGCAGTTGATCAACAATTCTCTCTCATCATTGATGTTTCTCTCTCTCTCCATCTCTATTCTTTTTCTGAAATATATATATTAATATATATATATTAAAGATTTTCAGCAATTTCTGTTAAAGTGCATGACATGGGCAACATAGAAGAGTATGCTAGAAAAGCAGCAGGGAGGGCTTAGAACTGGGATAGATTGCTTGCAGTGTATGGGGAATCTCAGCACAACTTTTGGAATAGGTGAGCTCAGCACGAGGTACTCCTTGTGAGTGTACATTATCTTTGTTTTGCTTCTCTTTCCTTAACTATCTAAAAGGGATAGTGCAGAACATTCCACCCTAAGTGCCTGGAATAGCATTGTCAGTACACAAAGAATCTTATGCACTTGAGTCATGTCTGTCCCACAGAGAACATCACCACTCTTCACTTACAAATTGTTCGAGATAAAGGACTACGTGGAGACATTGCCATTCACTTGATAGCTAAACCCAATTTCTTACTGCCCATCAATAATCAAGCTACAGAGAATGAAGATTATGTGCTACAAGAAACAACAATAATAATGAAAGAAAACATAAAAGAAACTTACGTCAAAGTTACCATTTTACCGGTGAGTCTAGGTTGTAGTTAATAGGATTATATGTCTGGATGCATTTGTTGGTTGGTTTATGGTAAAGGAATGAATACAATGCCCAAATCAATCTGGTTATATTTATTGAGTTGAATTGATAGGGTAATATTTTCATTGAATGATACAATTAGTTGAATTAAGATTAGTTTTCAGATGGTTTAGATCTGGTTTTAGTGCTGTACTCTGTCTCTTATGTGGGTATATCTGTAATGAAACTGGAAGTGATTAATAGTGTAATCAATAATATTACATAGTTAAATATTGTATTTTTATGTTAGAATACTATATGTAATACGATATTCTATATTGTTAAATAAATATAATATAACATTAGTGTTACTAATAATGGTATTGATGGTATTAGATAATAGTGGTTTCTGGGGAAGACATGGGAAAGACGTGAAGAATGGGGCAGAGCAAAAGTTCCTTTACCGTTCACTATGTATTCTTCGTTTCTTTTGAAATTGTTTATTATCTATTGAATAATAAGGTAAAAGCCTTTAAAACAATTTATTAAAATGAGGGATTATGTCTAGATTTACATATCTAGGGCTTTTGCTTTTAGGGTATATGTAGTATTTACCAGTTTTTCCTACATTTGGGGGAGGGTATCATATATATAGATATATATATAATCATATATATATAATCATACTCAATACAATAATTCAAAATTGCAGGATAGAATTCCAAAAATTATTTTACTTGCTAATAGTATGAGGCTTCTATTATTTCCTAAGCTGGAATATTTTCTAAGATTCTGATTTTGTCCACGGGAATATGATAAAATATAGGAAGAAATCTTTTTAGAAAGTGTGATAGAACTACCCATTCCAAATATCCAAAGCACATTCAATATATTTAAAAAAATAAAACACCCTCTCTGTTCCCCCCCTCCCCCCACTTCCCTGCTCACCTCCAGGATGATGCTCCTGAGCTGGAGGAAGGATTCATTGTCAACATCACCAAGGTGTACCTAGTGAACTCTGACTTCTCTGCAGGACAGCCACGCGTTCGGAGACCTGGAATGGAAGTAGCTGAGATAATGATAGAAGAAAATAATGATCCCAGAGGAATCTTTAAGTTTCATGTTACCAGAGTGAGAGGAATTTCATATATTTATAATGATATGGCCATTTGCACCTGCCAATTTGGCCAGTGTCATATATTTTCTGCATAATAAGTGGCTTTGCTTGAAGATGCTTATAAATGCCGGCCTTTAACTTTATCTTACTGACTAACTCTTAGTTCTCTTTGAGCTAGACCCAAGGATTACATAAATTTATTCTTACTACATTTAAATATAAGAGTTCTAAATGAATATATATAGAAACTATCTATTCCTACTTTGGAGGGTAAATATAGCCACTCTAAGTACAAATAATAAATTTAGAAAGTGATGCCTGTCTGAGAGTGACTTTTGTCTTTCATTTTAACTGATATTCTTTACTTAAAGAATGCTGCTGGAGTTATCACTGCCCATGAGGCACCTCCACCCCTGAACGTTCTTCGAGTTCCCGTAGTCCGGCTGGCTGGAAGCTTTGGGGCAGTGGATGTTTATTGGAAAGCAACACTGGACAGTGCTGGCCTGGAGGACTTTAAGCCATCCCATGGGACTCTTAAATTTGCAGATAGACAAGTATGCTAGTTATGAACTATTAGCGTTTTCTGGTATTACTTAAAACATTTTATAGACATCCATTAAGAGATTGTGCAATATGGTTGCTAAATAAATTATACTCTGAATTCTGTCAAGCCAAACAGAAATACTAGTTAATATATAATTATTTAATATATAATTAATTAATGGACACAGGAAGAGAGAGAGAGAGAGAGAGAGAGAGAGAGAGAGAGAGAGAGAGAGAGAGAGACATAGATATGAGAGAGAAACATTGATTGGTTGCCTCTTGTATGGAACCGAATGCACAGCCTAGCTAGTTATGTGCCCTGACCTGAAATTGAACCTGCCAACTCCTGGTGGACTAGATGATGCTCCAGCCTACTGAACCATATTGATCCTGGCTACCTGGGATATATTGTTTTTTTTTTTTTAAATATATTTTTTATTGATTTTTTACAGTGAGAGGAAGGAAGAGAGATAGAGAGCTAGAAACGTCGACGAGAGAGAAACATCGACCAGCTGCCTCCTGCACACCCCCTACTGGGGATGTGCCCGCAACCAACGTACATGCCCTTAACCGGAATCGAACCCGGGACCTTTCAGTCCGCAGACCGACGCTCTACCACTGAGCCAAACCGGTTTCGGCTGTTTTTTTTTTTTTTTTTTTTTTATCATGCATAGTGAAATCACCATCTGGACTAAGTTTTATTTACTTATAAGTCATTAAAACTTTCAAGATAGACCCAGACAAATGAACAAAATCCTGATCATGAACATTTAAGAACAACAGATTTGGATCTTCTTCCTGCCTTTCTTTTTTCCTACATTCTAACAATAGTATTTGGAACTAAGGGAATTTATTCTAATTGTAAAACACAATGATAATTTCTATGGTACCATTTTATATCATGTAATGTTAATACTTAGCATACTAAAATTTATGTTTGCGCAATGCTTATAGAGCCAACATGGTATTTTAAGTGTTTTTGTTCAAGAAAAAGGCTTCATTGCCCTGGCCAGTATAGCTACATGGATAGAATGTTGCTTGTGCACCTAAGGGTCCTGAGCTCAATTTCCGGTCAAGGGCACATACCTGGGTTGCAGGTTCTATCCCTGGCTCTGATCAGGGTGTATGGAAGGCAACCATTGGATATGTCTCTCTCACATTGATGTTTCTCTCTTTTTCTCTCGCTTTTCCTCTCTCTCTCAAGAATCAATGGAAAAGATATCCTTGGGTGAGGATTAACAAAAAATAAATAAAATAAGGAATAAGACTTCATTATTTTTTATATCTATAAGTATTATATTATGTATATAACTAGAGGCTCAGTACATAAAATTCATGCACGGGTGGGGGTTCCCTCAGCCTAGCCTGCACCCTTTCCAATTCAGGACCCCTTGGGGATCGGGTCTAAACAGCAGTTGGACATCCCTCTCACAATCCTGGACCACTGGCTCCTAATCGCTCACTAGCTTGTCTGCCTGGTCTCCCTTAACTGCTCCCCCTGCCGGCCTGATTGCCCCTCACTGCCTCTTTGTGCCAACTTGATTGCCCCTACTGCCCCCCCTATCAGCCTGGTCACCCTTAACTGCCCCCAGCTGCCAGCCAGGTTGCCCCCAACACCCCCCTCTCTGCCAGTCTGGTCACTCCTACTGCCCCCCCTGCTGCCCTAGTCACCCTTCACTGTCCCCCATGCCAACCTAATTGCTGCCAACTGCCCTGCCTGCCGATCTGGTCACCCTAACTGCTCCCCTCCCCCCGAGCCTGGTTGCCTCTTACTGCCCCCCCCTCGAGTCTGGTCACCCACAACTGCCCCCTTTGCTGTCCTGGTTGCCCCTCACCCCCACCCTTGCTGGCATAGTCACTCCCAAATCCCCCCCCCCTGCCAGCCTGGTCGCCCCTCACAATCCCTCCATTGGCCTGGTTGCCCCACATAGCTTGTTGTTCAGTCGTTTGGTTGTCCCTCACTAACCCCCCTGCTGGCCTTGTTGCCCCACATAGCCTGCTTGTTCAGCCATTTGGTTGTCCCTCACTAACCCTCCTGCTCGCCTGGTTGTAAGCAATCATCTTGTGAGGGTATGAGGGTCAATTTGCATATTTCCTCTATTATATAGGATTGCGTATATCTTGAACATAATAAACTATAAATTTCTTTGAAATACAATAAATGTATGACTTTAAAATGCAATTGTGAACATAACAGGAAAATAATCCTGCATTTCTCTTTTGTACTATGTTTTTAAATTTTAACTAAAACAAACCATATATGTTCAAAAGTTGATATTACATTATATACCCTTCTCTCTATCTCACCTTTCTTTTTTCTCTCCTCTCTCTTTTCCTTTTCTTTTGTAGGTTACTGCCATGGTAGAAATAACCATAATTGATGATGCTGAATTTGAACTCATGGAGACTTTTAGTATTTCCTTAATCAGGGTGACTGGAGGTGGCAGACTTGGTGATGATGTTGTAGTAACTGTTGTGATTCCACAAAATGATTCTCCATTTGGAGTGTTTGGATTTGAAGAAAAGACTGTGAGTGAAATACGTTGTGGGAGGGGATTCTCCTAGGCTAATCTTTTCTGTGTAATTTTTTCGCCTCATTTTTTTTTTTAACCCCTTCAGAGCCCTTCACTTGTGATTCTCTTTTCAAGGGTCTTTCAAGTTGGCTATTGAATTAGGAGCTAGTCATCCAATCTATGTAATTTGATAGTAATGATAATTCTTACACCAGGCAGTTATAAAGGGAACCAGATTCCTACATATTAAGTGTAATAAACCAAAATGTACTTTCCCCCCATACATTTGTTCTCTTCCTGCGCTGCTGGCAGACCAACATCCTGATCATAAGGCCTGATTCTGTCATGGATCTGGTGTTCCACCCCAAGATGGATTTAGCTGGGGAGGTGTTTATAGTACCCTGCCTTCTGGTACTCTTTCTTGACTTATATTGAGTAAGAGCCCATAGTCACCCCAGCTCATGCATTTCTTTATATTTCTTCTCTTTCTTCCCTCTTACTTCTCATTGGCTGTCTCCTTCTGAGTTCTGGAAAAGGTAGCTCAATATTTTTGGTTCAGCCATTGAGAGAGAAAAAAAATGCTTAACTAATCATTTGTGTAGCCAGGTCTAATGACTAGTGCTAAATCATCCCTACATCTTAAATATAAAATAAAAAGGCCATAAGACAATATTGTAATTGCTACATGATGATTTTGTAATAATTGTTATGACTTTATCTTTCAAAGAAAATTCTAAAATGAAATAATAAAAATATTTAGGTAATTCTGGGATACACAATAACTTTTATGTATCCACATTTCATTGTTCCCATTATTTAATCACTTATAAATAATCAGCAATACACCATCAATCATTTATATAATTAAAAATTGCTCTAATGATCATTGCCCTGAGGATGCAGTGCTAATCTTATAACTTTCCTATCAGTGCTGGATATTCCAGATGCTCCAAATTTTAAAGATGCTGTAACAATTGCCTAATGATTTACCAACTGAAATTTCAGCTTCAGAAGAAAATGGAAACCACAAAAAGGACACCATACTCCCATTGCAGTAGCCCAATGAGACTCTTTCTTGGAAAGGAATAAGCAGAGTTAAGGGTGTGTAAGAAGTTGTAGGTTCACAAGAGTAGCTGTGAATGTCTCCAGGCAACAGAAAAGGTCTAGGAAAATACAAAAATGTATAAAGACAACAGTAAAAGTATCCATAATATTACTAACCTGAGATAGACATCGCTAATATTTTGTTGTATTTCTATCTAGACTTTCTTTCTAGGTGTGTGTGCAAAGAAATATTTTAATACATGTAAATGTACAATTTAATTTTTATAAAATATCTGTTAGCTTCCCAAGTTAGATAAAAAGTTCAGGACTTAATAATCAAACCTCCAATTGGTGAAACCTTATAAAATGCGTTTGCTTTTAACTTTGTCACACTCTTTTTGGATTTACATACTGGATGGTGTATTTACAAACTCCTCTCATTATTAGGGAAAATTAAGAGTTATGTTACTATTAATAAATAATTTTTGTTTCTTACTTTTATCTTAACTACTTTAGTGCATAAACTTTAGTGCACCCTTGGCCTGAGATCTCATAGCTTATTGCAGTAGCCTCCAATTTCCAATTTGTCTTATAGTCTAACTAGAGGCTTGGTGCACAAAATCATGCACTGGAGCTGACAGTCCGAGAGCCCTCGGGGGATATCCGACTGATGACTTAGGCCTGCTCACCCCTGAGGGAACACACTGACCACCAGGGGCACTTCCTGCATTGATCATCTGCCCCCTGGTGGTCAGAGTACATCATAGTGACCAGTCGTTCCACTATTTGGTCAATTTGCATGTTAACCTTTTACTATATAGGATAGTAAGAGTTGGGCCACCAAAACCCTACTGTATAATCCTTGTTGTGAGGAGTAAATGAGTTGATATATAGGAAGCTCTTGTAACTGGTCTTATACTCAGTAGTTGTCAATTGCTGTTTTTATTATTGCTGGTATTAATATTAACTCATCACCAGCGCTTTATGGCTACTTTCCTTGATTCTTTTCTTTCTAACTGCCAAAGGCTCTTGATCACATGGACTTCATCTTTTAACTTGTATCTAAGATATTCACTATTGGGCACACAGTGAACATTCTGTTAACCTCATTTGATGATACAGATCAGATTCAAGCACTGAGGAACACTGAGAAAAGATTATCAATATAAATCTATCAGAATTCTTAAGCTGCTCCCAAGAACAATATGCCAAATATACAAAAGCCTTGGGAATAGCCCAGGCCCAAGGAAATCTTGTAAAACCTAAGCTAAAATGTTACCTGTGAAGACAAAAAGAACTTATCTGTGCAGTTTGTTTATAGTGGTGCTTTTGTGTTTTTTGTTTTTGATTTTACTTTATTTTTTTCTTGTTTAATATTTCTGGCCTCTGAGGAGTGGTTGGCATAGCACTGGCTGTGGAGTGAAACATTTCTACTAGGCCCCAGGCTCCTCTTCTCCATGTATACATATAGATGGCTGGCCCTCAGGTTCTGTAAGGCTTCAATAAGTTTATGTACAAAAATTGACATAATAGAAAATAAATGTCAGTTGCCTCCACATCCCTACTCTTGGCACCAATGCAAACTCTCATGGAAAAAACAAAACAAGATTAAATTAGACATTAGTTAAGTGTGTCTGTCTGTCTTGAAAATGGAAGGCATTGTGTTATGCTTTGTATTTCCATAATAGGTGCATATAATAGGCTCAATTTGGACTTTGCTTCACAGTCAATATATGTCGTTCGGTTGAACCAGGTCTCTTGTGTAGAAATAAATAGTATTGGTGAATTAACGTACTAAATTTCCTTCTGTCTTTATGTCATGATAATAAAATCTCTTTTAAATTTGGACTTACTAAGGCTGGCAAACTGCATAATTAAGAGGGCAGTTTAAGTCTATATTATGTGGGGTACCTGATGGTCATAAAAAGTACCCCTAAATCTCACTTAACAAAATATTTCTTTTTTTTTGTTAATTTACTTCTTCTTTATGCAAGTGTCCTACATCAGTGTTCCTAGTTGGGGTCTAACAGACACTTCTTCATCAACTGGCATCTTAGGCAGCAGACTCTCCATCCTGTGGCTCTGTCCTCCTCTAGACCCTGAGAGTTCCCTCTCGTCACCTGGCAAATGGGGAAGGTGGGGATATGGAAGATGGTGTGCGAAGTTGATAGCCAGACTATTAATAACATGCGTTACTTCTGTCTATATTTTTGGGTCAAAATTCAGTCACATGCTCCACCTAATCGCAAGAGTGGCTAGGAAATACCAAGTAGCCGAGTGCCCAGAACAAAAAGGAAATGGGGTTTGGTAAAATAGATAGAATTCTAAATTCAAAAGTTACAGTCATTGTAAATAGAAATAAGATTGTTTTCCCTATTTTTGTTAATTTATCTTATCAGATTTTTCTTTCTTTCAGGTAATGGTTGATGAATCCCTTTTGTCTGATGACCCTGATTCATATGTGACACTGACCGTTGTCCGGTCGCCAGGAGGAAAAGGAGCCGTCCGATTGCAGTGGGCTGTGGATGAGATGGCTAAAGATGACCTCAGCCCTTTGAATGGGACACTTCATTTCGATGAGGTATACTCAGCATCAGGACACTGCAGTTTTTCTCTAATTTGTCTCTGCTTGCTTTTCCTTTTCATAGTCTTACTCATGAATTCTTTTAAAAAATATGTTTTATTGATTTTTTACAGAGAGGAAGGGAGAGAAATAGAGAGTTAGAAACATTGATGAGAGAGAATCATCGATCAGCTGTCTCTTGCACACCCCCCACTGGGGATATGCCTGCAACCAAGGTACATGCCCTTGACCAGAATCGAACCTGGGACCTTTCAGTCCGCAGGCCGACGCTCTCTCCACTGAGCCAAACCGGTTTTGGCAACTTATGAATTCTTTTGATAGTATTTACTATGTCTGGACTTCCTTTGAAATTATATGTATAATAGGGGGAAAATCACACACACACACACACACACACACCCCTAGACATCTGAAACAAAATTTAGTTCAGTCACTGCCTCTATGCTACCATCAAAACTACTCTTTTCTCATCATTTCCTCTCCTGATTGAGGGCAAAATAAGTCAACCAGGCTGGACTCTCCACCCATCCTGTAACTCTCGCATATATTTGGTCACCAAGCCTTTTCAGTTTCCCTTTTAAGTTCCCTTTCTCACCTCAGCTCCTTTTCTGTCATGTCTGTGACAATGCACACCTCCATAATCTTTTATCAGGAAGAGTCTTTTAACTTGTAACCCTATTCTAAATCTTTTCCTTTTTCTGTCCATTATTTGTGCCACTGACAGGGTTAACATTCTATATCATGTTTTGTCACCCCTTGCTTAAAACAATCCAATGGCTTTCTCATACCCACAGAAAAACCTAGCTCTGTAATAGTACACAAAGCCTCAAATGAGGGAATCCTGGCTGTATCTTCCACCTTGCTTTTATTTATTTATTTAAAAATATTTTTATTAATTTATTACAGAGAGGGATAGAGAGTTAGAAACATCGATGAGAGAGAATCATTGATCAGCTGCCTCTTACACACCCCCGACTGGGAATGTGCCTGCAACCAAGGTACTTGCCCTCGACCAGAATCGAACCTGGGACCTTTTAGTCCACAGGCCGATGCTCTATCCACTGAGCCAAACTTGCTTTTAGAATCATGCTTGTGAACATCTTTTCTAAATTAATAAAGATAAAATAAGAAGCAGCCGAGACCGGTTTGGCTTAGTGGATAGAGTGTCGGCCTGCGGACTGAAGGATCCCCGATTCGATTCCGGTCAAGGGCACATACCTTGGTTATGAGCACATCCCCAGTAGGGGATGTGCAGGAGGCAGCTGATCAATGTTTCTCTCTCATTGATGTTTCTGACTCTCTATTTCTCTCCCTTCCTCTCTGTAAAAAGTCAATAAAATATATATATATATACATATATATTTTTTTTAAAAAAAGAAGCAAATCCATTAAAAATCAGAAAAATGGAACTAACACATAAGTTTTTTAAAAATCTCACAAAATACCAATTAACAAAAAAAGCATTAAAAGAGAGAAAATGTTACAAATTGTAAGACTTCTTTATGCAAATCTAAGCAAATAAAGGCATTGAAGTGATTCATTCTATTACATAAGTGATAGATTTTTTCTATGAATACATTTAATTAGGTTGAGGCAGGAAATATACATTTTCCTAGAAACTCTTACAAAAACATTTTAAAAGTATAGTTACTGTGATATAGAAATAATGAATTAATGGAGAACAGCTTGAGTGAAAAATATTAAAAAATCAGAGAAAAAAATACAATTACAGAACTAAGATGTACATGAGAAGAGATAAACATCAGAATTCAAACTGCAGAAAGTAATCAGTGATGCATAGGACAGTGAGTTGTTTTATCAGCACGCAGAGGTAGAAGAGGTGAAGATAAAATGATACCTGGTTATGTCTCAAAGCGTTCATTAGTTGTCCTCTCTATATTTGCTTTCCTTTGTTCCTTCCCGTCCAGCTTACACTGAAACCGTGTTCCAAAAAATTCCTGAGCTAAGTGTAAGGCAAGAGGAAGGGAACGATAGTGAGCACTCTGGGATCAACAACTGTGGAAGGAATGGGAGGGAAGCAGGGATGGGTGGAGGGCAAAGTAAAATGGGCAGGAGAAAGATGACCTGTATAAGTGGTAAACCTCTGTCTGACCTTTGTGTTTTTACACCATGCTGTGACCATATAGCTCTCTTTAAGAGATTGGACTTTCAATGGTTGAACATTTTTAGTAATTTTAGAAGCTGTGCTAATCATCCCCCCCCCTTTTTTTCTAGTAAGAACTTGAATAGTATTTATGGTCAGAGCTAACTTTTATATAGTAATTCTCTTTTGAAGCAATCCCTAATTCTAGGAGGGAAAAATGATATATTTTAAAAGTGCTTAAATGGATATTTTTAAAGTATATCATATCAGTATATCTGCTAATGAGAACATTAAAAAAACAGTGTCAATCAACCTGGAGAATTTTTTACTCCTGTCATTTGGTGTAGACTGAGTCCGAGAAGACCATTGTATTGCACACACTTCAGGACACTGTGTTGGAGGACAGGCGTTTCACCATTCAGCTGATATCAGTTGATGAGGCAGAAATATCTCCAGTGAAAGGTAAGAGAAATTCACATTAAATAAAGTTAAACAGTAGATTCTTAGAAAAATGCAACCAAATAGTCAATACTACTAAAATAGGTTACATTAGGTTTGTAATCCCTAAAATGTTTGTTAAAACATAAAGATGTCATTTTCTACCATGTATTATAGCTAACAAATTTTAAAAACTAAAATTATAATACACAGTATTAGTAAGGTCATATGCCAAATATTTCTTACGGCTTAAATATGTGATTTTAAAAAATGAAGGTGTTTATTTTAGCAATGTTTATAGAATAAAATATGTAGTTTCCTAAATGATCCATTTAACCAGGTAGGAGACTGATTAAATGTAACAGAATACTATGCAACTATTCAAAAAAATCTTATCTATATAAATTCCTAAGTGACCATCACAACCAAACAGATGACCGAATAGCCTGTGAGGGGTGACCAAATGACCGAACAGAAGACTGCATAGGGTGACCAAGTCAGCAGGGGTTGGGGGAAGTTTGGGGCAACCAAACCAACAGGAGGGGTTGGGGGCTATCAGGCTGGCAGGCAGAGGCAGTTAGAGGTGATCAGCTGGAAAGGAGGGCAGTTAGGGGCCATCAGGCTGGCAGACAGGTGGTCTAGGATTGTGAGAGGAGTCCCGGATTAGAGAGGGTGCAGGCTGGGCTAAGAGGACCCTCCTATTTCTGTGTATGAATTTCATGCACCAGGCCTCTAGTCTATAACAATCTATAATAATAAAAGCATAATATGCTAATTAGACTGGACGTTCTTCTGGATGTCCTTCCATATGAAGCTGGGGCTGCAAGGGAAGCACAGGTCCCGGGTGCCAGAGGGAAGCCGGCGGAAGGAAAGCTTACTCTGGCACAGATTTTGTGCATCAGGTCTCTCGTATGGTATAAAAAGCCTTAATTACATTACAAATTAAGAACACTTAATTACATAAATAATTGTTATGTTTATAAAGCATGCTTTATAACATGTTTAATATAATCTCATTTTTCTCATGTGCATGTCATAAATATGTAATGATTTACTTGAAATCTTATTTTTTAAATATATTTTTATTGATTTTTTACAGAAAGGAAGGGAGAGGGATAGAGAGTTAGAAACATTGATCAGCTGCCTCTTGCACACCTCCTACTGGGGATGTGCCCACAACCAAGGTATATGCCCATGACTAGAATCGAACCTCGGACCTTCCAGTCCGCAGGTCGATGCTCTTTCCACTGAGCTAAACCAGTTAGGGCTACTTGAAATCTTAATAGTAGTTTTGAATTACCTGTATTTTCTATATATTTTTGCACTGACCACATATTACTTTTATAATAAAACATTTCATCAGGAAGTAATTACATAGATATTTTGACATTTCAGAAACAGGCATCATATTTCTTACTTGTTTATGGTCCATATTAAAGTTTGTTTCTTAGGTATGTAGAGAAAGGCTTAATGGTTCTAAATGGTTTCATTGTGGTACAAACAGTAATAACCATAAAAAACAGCCCAGCAACTTTGAGATGAAAGCTTACTTACATGTCCCTTTTTTACCATCAAAAACTCCATCCTGTATAAGGGTCTGTAGCCAAAAAACAAAATAAAACAAAAAAATAGAATTCCATGATCAAAGAAACTCTTAAATTTGTAGAGCATCACTGAATGTGCCTAGGGTAGCTGTATTAGAGTGGATCAGGGTAAATAATTTGTTAATATAAAAAATTAATAGTATATTTCTTACTGTGACATGTTTGCACACAACAAACCACTCTTGGTTTCATTAATTCATTGCCAAAGTAAGTGAGAGTACAGTAATCCAGTCATTTGTTTCATGAAACCCGTGTGCTTCTAGAAACCATGTTCTTCAACTTACTGCCAATTATAATATGAATATCAAATTTCTTAATATAGTTGTTATTTCTATACTAGAGGCCCAGTACATGAAATTTGTGCAAGGGCTCTCACAGACCCAGCTTCATCCGGAAGGTTATCTGGAAGGCTGTCCAAATGGTCATTCCACTGTTTGGTTGACTTGCTTATTATGCTTTTATTATTATAGATTATTATAGACTAGAGGCTCAGTGCACAAAATTTGTGAACTAACAGAGGGCACTTCCTCAGCTCAGCCTGCACCCTCTCCAGTCTGGGACATCCCTTTCACAATCCAGGACTGCTGGCTCCTAACCACTTGCCTGCCTGCCTGCCTGCCTGATTTCCCCTAACTGTTCTGCCTGCCAGACTGATCACTCCTTAACTGCTCCCCTGCCAACCTGATTGATGCCTAACTGCTCCCCTGCTGGCCCGATTGCCCCCAACTGCCCTTCCCTGCCAGCCATCTTGTGGAAGCCATCTTGTGACGATGTGGGGAAAACCATCTTGTGATATTGTGAGGGCATTGTACAAGGGTGAGAGGGCCACCTAGCCTTTTATTAGTATAGATTAGTAGGACTACTTGACACATTTTTGTAAATGCTTATAAGTAAATAATAGCCAGAAAATTAAAAATGAAAGGTAACTTTAAGAATTCTTCCTTTTGCCATATAGATAATAAACATTTGGCCAGGTAGTCAATTACAGTGAGCTGCAAAATGATTACTGTAGAAGTGAATTAATGCAAATGGCAGAAGACTGCTTGCTTCCTGTGGGAGCATTAGTGGAATTATTGCCCACTTTCATTAAAATGTAATCTTGGTCAAGTTATTTGCTCAGTCTCCTCAATGCCTCATTGGTAAAATGAGGATAATATTAATATCTAACTTATATGATTACCATGAGGATTAACTCATAAGATTAGAATATGCAAAACACTTAGAACATCGCAGGCATATAGTAAATGAATACCTGTGTTTGCTACATAAGCTGTAGGTACAGGGTGTCCCCAAAAATCTATACACATTTTAACAGCTGATAACTCACCTAATTTTGAACTGCATATTAATAAACTCTGACTTTATAATCATTCAAAAATGTGTATACTTTTTTTTGACACCTGTATATCATCTTCACTTTAGGAAGCGCATCAATCATCATTCGGGGAGATAAGGGAGCTTCAGGAGAAGTTGGGATCGCGCCCTCCTCCAGGCACATCCTCATTGGGGAACCCTCAGCAAAATATAATGGGACTGCTATCATCAGGTAAGGATGTTGTAATCTTTCTTTGCCTGGGTTGGGCTTTGAAGTTTTGTGTAAATAATTAGCATTTTCATGCCTTAAATACATTGTTCTCAATACATGCATAGTCTTCAAGCATTGTTATTTTATATGTTGGTGACATCCTGTGGAGAATAGAATACATTTTTAGTGAAAATTGAAGACGTATGCTGATCTTTGTTGAAGTTCAATCTTGAGGAGGTCTCTGACTGATTTGCACAACCCATTTTGAGGAAAGTACAGGGAATTGACATTAGATCTATGCTTTTAGCCCCGCCCATCACTGGCTATGTAAAATGAGCATTATGTCATGTCTGTAAGCTCGTGTGCCTCAGCTGCAAAGTTGTTCCTTAGAAAAATCATCTGAATCAAGCATTCTAAGTGTTTTACAATTAGGGCCTGTTATATAACAACTAGTGCCCCAGTGCACGATTCGTGCAAATTGAAAGTAAATTAATTAGAAGGTGGCCAGTGGGGTGAGACTTGGTAAGACGGGTTGACATGTCCTGGAGCCAACCTACAGCGGTCCCTCCCCAGCTGCCAGTGCTGGGACTCAAAGGGCATCTTCCGAGTGAGTGGGGTCCCTCCAGCAGGTGGGGTTCCTTGGCCTGGCCTGTGGGGATCAGGCTGAAACTGGCTCTCCGGCATCCCCCAAGGGGTCCCGGATTGCAAGTGGGCGGTTCTGGGGTCAGGCACCCTGGAATCAGGCTCTCTCCTCTCTGGTTCCCAGGTGTGTCACCTGAGAACTGCTGCTGCCAAGTCACCGCAACTTGGCAGCTCCTGCGTTGGGCTTCTGTCCCTGGTGGTCAGTGTGCCTCATAGCTACCAGTTGGATGATGACTTAGCCTTTTATATTTATAGATGAGATTCTTATAAGTGACTTTATTACAATTCTTCTCATGAGGAGTGCAGCAGCAGCTAACAGTAAAGTAGCTGAATCTGAATGAAGACTCTACCTTTTTGGAAGTTTGTCCATTAGCACTGGATGTGTGGAGTTTCTGTTCTTTAGAGAGCTTTGTTTAGGTTATAGACATTTTATGAAAAAAATCTGTAAATAACTTTAAAATGTTTTTTTTTTTCTTTTTTAGATCTTCCACTTCCAATGTTCAGCTTTTGCTAGTATTCTTGTCAAGTAGATTTACATGTGTTTAGTACTTTGACTCTTACTATCTTGGAAGTATAAGACTTACTTGTGGTATATAATTGATAGATGGGGTTATTTTAATGCAAAATATTTCTGAAATAAATGGCAATTGTTTATTTTGGAAAGAGAACAAATATCCAGGAAAAGTTCCTCCAATAAAAAAAAAATGTGTTGAATATATGTGTGTCTTGTTGTAGCCTGGTTCGTGGCCCAGCGATCTGGGGGGAGGTCACGGTGTATTGGAGGATTTTCCCCGCATCCATGGGGGAATTTGCTGAAACATCAGGAAAACTGACAATGAGAGAAGGACAGTCTGCAGCAATTATAGTGATCCAGGTACTAATGTTACTGACTTCTGCTGTTCCCTTTGCTGTGTGTGTGTGTGTGTGTGTGTGTGTGTGTGTGTGTGTGTGTGTGGTTAGTGGGTGGGGTGGTGGGAGGTGGTTAATATCCCAGATTTGTTGCTGTTACTTATGCGATAGATATTTTTCTTTAAACGTTATAGTTTTTGCTGCCAACGGCACGTTTTGTCCTTCTGTAGGCTTTGAATGATGACATTCCTGAGGAAAAGCGTTTCTATGAGTTCCGGCTCACCGGCGTCAGCGAGGGGGGAACGCTGAGCGCGGCCAGCAGCTCCGCCAATATCACGGTGGTGGCCAGTGACGCCCCCTATGGCCGATTTGCCTTTTCACAGGAGCAGCTTCGAGTGGCAGAGGAGGCACAAAGGGTAGAGTCTGAAATGCTGAAAATCAGCAATGCTGTTTTTGTTTTTTATATGATGGTGATCTTCAAAACGCGTTTCCTTGTTCTTCTGAAGTTTTCACCAACTGGTTCTTTTCCTTCTGATGTTATTTTTTTTTTAATTTATTAAGGTATTATATGTGTATATAGCTTACGATTGCCCCCCCCTTTATTTACCACCACTTTATGCCCTCCCTCCCCAGAGTTTTGTGTCCATTGGTTGTACTTATATGCATGCATACCAGTCCTTCGGTTGATCTCTTATCTCCCCCAGATCTCCCTACCCCCAACCCCCACTGTCATTTGACAGTCTGTTTGTTGTTTTACTGTCACTCTATCTATCTTTCTATTCATTAGTTTATAATGTTCTTTAATATCCATAAATGAGTGAGGTCATGTGGTGTTTCTCTTTCATTGACTGGCTTATTTCACTCAGCATGATGCTCTCCAATTCCATCCAGATTATTGCAAATGATGAGAATTCCTTCCTTTTTATGGCAGCATAGTATTCCATGGTGTAGATGTACCATAGTTTTCTGATCCATTCATCTGCTGACGGGCACCTAGGCTGTTTCCAAATCCTAGCTATTGTAAATTGTGCTGCTATGAACATAGGGGTGCATATATCCTCTCTGATTGGTGTTTCTAGTTTCTTGGGGTATACTCCTAGTAGTGGGATTACTGGGTCAAATGGGAGTTCCATTTTCAGTTTTTTGAAGGAGCTCTGATGTTATTTTGACATCCCATTTCCATACTTTCATAAATCTATTTCTGATTTAACATAATCCTAGTAAGTTGAATTAGGGGGTCCTAAAAACTAAGTATGGTCTGGTAGGTTAATCCCCCAAGTCCCATAAAAGAACCTCTTCTGGTGGCAGGTGAACGTCACGGTCCTGCGATGGGGCGGGTCTCTGCGCCCCGTGCGGCTCTGGTATGAGACGGTGAGCGGGACCGCGGAGGCCGGCGCGGATTTTGTCCCGGCCCCCGGGGAGCTCCTCTTCGAAGCTCGGGAGATGGCGAAAAGCGTGCAGGTCGAAATACTCGACGACAGCCTTCCTGAAGGCCCTGAGGAGTTTTCTCTGGTAATTACAAGAGTGGAACTCCTCGAAAGGTAAAGTAAAAAAGAAAAGTAGGAACGTGAAAACAGGAGGAAGGAGGAAAAATTTAGTGCTAGGTTGTGTGGGGGTTGATACAAAATTGTGAAATAGTTCTTTCCCTTCTCTTTTGTAGATTTATGTGACATCAGGACAGTGTGTGGTAGGAAATTATAGCAATACCCTGTTCATTACGCATTGTTCTAATATATAATTCTCCCCTCCCCACGAACCCCTCCCCCCCACACAAAAAGTTGAAAGTATGTATTTCTGTTGCATGCAGTCACTCCCGGTAACCATAGACTTGAACAGGGCATGGGCGGGAGCAATTTGGTGAGGAAATGTTCTCTAGGTTGAAGGTCAGCTGGCCTTGGAGAATTTGCTTCCCCCTGTCTCTGTACCTGGGAATGGGCTGGAGTGAGAGATTTCCTTTTGGAGTCAATGGAAGCTGTCCTGTCTCCTCCTCGGGTGAATGGGGTAGATGCTTGCTTTCCCAGTACCAGTTTTAAAGGGGGTAAAAACACTGAGTCAAAGAGGGCTGGCCATTAATGTGCACCGTGTTTCCATTGAGGATCAAGAATGAACCACATGGAGGTTCACTCTCTGATCACTTAATACTTTAATTCCCTTTTTTCTAATTTTGCCTTATATGTAATTTTATTTACCAGCTTTCAGCCCTTTGAGATGTAGGTGGGGTAAAAATACCTGGTAAATAGAATTTGGAAATGAAAGGAAGGACTGCACTGGTTTAGTGTCATTTTTTAGCTTCAGGGATTAAAAACAACAAAGTCAGAAATTTTCTTAAATGGGAATAATATCAATATATTAAAAAAGGAAACTTCCTTTGCATAAATGTCATTAGACAAGTAAACTACCATCTATATTAAAGAACAGAGGCATGGATTTGTAATTGTTTTTCGTAGCTATTAAAATATTTTCTTGAATCTTGGAGGTTTAGCTTGAAATTTCTTCAGTGGCACAACACTCACTATTTGTTTGAAGTGGCTCTCTCAGCCTGCCGCTGTGAATGTCCAGCCCGGCTGGCTTCCCTTCCGGGCCCATTACTGTAGAATGTGTTCAGCAGTGCATCTCTAACCCCAGAGCTTTCTTTTATGACCACTTCTTCCCAATTTCCTTATAATTCTGTTATCTCCCCATCGCCTCAGTTTAATAACTTTATATTAGTTCTGGTTTCATGCAGGCAGTGATAATCGCAAGCAGCACAGAAATCTGTTTCAAACAGCATTTCAGGGGGGAGAAAAGAAGCATTGTAGTATTGGGAATTTTAAAAAAGTATTAAATTGCTTAATAGGACTAAGTTATAGGAGCTAAGAGGACCATTCAGTTGATGGTAAGAAATTATATACTCATTTTATTTCATTTTTTATGACTTTGCAAGAGGGTATGATTTTACCATCCAAGAAAATGGACTTCAAGTAGATCAGCCTCCTGAAATAGGAAACATCTCCATTGTCAGAATCATAATAATGACAAATGATAATGCAGAGGGCATCATTGAATTTGACCCAAGGTATACTGCCTTCGAAGGTAGGTTCAGTAACCTTATTTATAAATTTACTACCACTTTCTGAATTAAAGATTTCCTGAGCTTGACATTATCAGTTTGAATTCTCATACATAAATTTTCTGTTTGGTGTGTGTGTTTGTGTGTGTGTGTGTGTGTGTGTATGTGTGTGTACATATACATGTATACCCTTATATGTATTTGTATATGCCTTTATAGATTTATAGATTTACACATTGAGCAATCTTGAACCTTGCTTATGTGTGCCAAAGCTGAATGGAACAAAGCAATTTTAAAAAGTTGTGTTTTACCTCAGAAATACTGAAATATTCATATTTCAAATACTTTTATGAATACATTTTAACTTATATAATGCTTAACCTTCTTTGTGATTAGAAATCAGTGAATATCTATTTTCTAATAAATTGTCATTTATTAACATGTGGCACAAAGAGGAGGAATGCCTACACTGATGATTACATAGGTCATTTAATTTCTAACTTATACTGTTCACTAGAACTTTCAACTTGAGACAAACTACATTTCTCCAAAAAGAAATAATTCATGAGATTTCCACCAATCATTTTTTAAAGTGAGAAATGAATTATGGGCGCATTGAGTGCTTGCACTGTTAATGGCCATGCTTAATTTGACTGAATCTTATAAATATTAGTTACTTTATCTGACATACTAGTTAATTGCAAATGCCTATTACAGTGGAGGAAGATGCCGGGATGATCATGATTCCAGTGCTGAGGCTGCATGGAGCACACGGCCGCGTGACAGCTGAGTTCACCTCTCAGAGCTCCTCTGTGGTTCCTGGTGTCGATTATCTACTGCATGGGGATTCAGTCACATTTCAGCATGGGCAGAGCTTAAGTTTCATAAATGTCTCCATCATTGATGACCATGAAAGGTAACAATTTAGTGATATGAGAATAGGATACTCCCCCCCCTTATCCTCAAGGGATGTATTATAAGAAGCCCAGTGGTTGCCTGAAATTGCAGATAGTCTGCAACCTTATATATACTATGTTTTTTCCTTATATATACCTTGGATAAAGTTTAATTTATAAATTAGGCACAGTAAGAGATTAATAACAATAATAATAAAATATAATGATTATAACAATACTAGAGGCCTGGTGCATGAATTTGTGCACCAGTGGGGTCCCTCCACCCGGCCTGCGAGATCAGGCTGAAACCATCTCTCCAACATCCCCTGAGGGGTCCCAGATTGTGAGAAGACACAGACCAGGCTGAGGAACCACACTGGTCCATGATTGAGGCCAGGGAGGGATGCAGGAGGTTGGCCAGCCGGGGAGGGACCACAGGAGTGTTCCAGGGTGTGTCCGGCCTATCTTGCTCAATCCCAATTGGCTGGAACCCAGCAGCAAACTAACCTACCAGTGAGAGTGTCTGCCCACTGGTGGTCAGTGCACATCATAGCTAGCGGTTGAGCAGCCTTAGCACATCATTAGCATGTTAGGCTTTGATTGGTTGAATAGATGACCAGACAACCAGACACTTATCGTATTAGGCTTTTATTATGTAAGATATTGTAATAAAATATGTTAATTGTACTCTACTTACCCTTTTGTGATGATGTGAGAGGATACCTTGCCTACATGATGAGATGATGAGATGAAGGGAGGTGAAGAACATAGGCATTGTGACATAGCGTTATGCTACTATAAGGTTTACTTGAACAAAACACTGTGATACCCAGACAGTCAATGTGATAACTGAGATGGTTACTAAGTGGCTAAAGATGGGTCACTTATATCTACACTGGACAAAGGGATGATCCATGGCCCAGTTGGGATGGAGAAGGACAGGGTCAGGGGGAGATTTCATTACGCTACTTAGAATGGCATGAAATTTGAAACTAATGAATTGCTTTGTTCTGGAATTTTCCATTTAATATTTTTGGACCCCACTTGACTGCATGTAACTAAAACCAGGAAAAGCAAAGCCAGAAATGATGGGGGACTACTTGTAATATGGGCATACATAAAACATGAATATTGTGTTCTGTTCCTTATCTATGATTCACACTGATAATAGAATTTTAGATTATACATATGACCATTGAAAAACACATGATAAATTTAGGGCAGGGGGGAAGGATGCACTGGGGCAGGGAAAAGGTATTGGGAGACCATTGTAATTGTATGTTACTTTTTTTCAAATACAGGAATAATAATTTTTATTAATTTATATTTGAAAAGTCTAATAAGAATGTAGATGCATTCAGGAAATAAAAAGAGAAAAAATCTATCAACCAGCCCAGGTTATATAATATTAAAGTGAATCATTTATGCCTTTAGCGCAGTGTTTCCCAAAGTGTGGTACGCATACCCCCAAGGGTACAGGAAGAATTTGGTGGGGGTACGAGTTGCACCAGAGTTTGGTGGGGATATGCACTGCCCCGTGCTTAGCTGTGCTTAATTCTACGTTCTCGAGTCAAGTCAAGACAGTCTTGTGAGGCGTGAGATGGTCCGGTGTGCCAATGTTATTTATAATATAACTTTTATTTATATTTTATTATGAATAATTTTATTTTAATTTATTATTATTTTGTGTATGTACAAAAATAATAATAAATACATATATTTTGATTGTTATTAAAATAAATCTTTTTTTTTTTGACGAGGGGTACTCAGCGTTACGAAAATTATAGAAAGGGTACACATATGTCAAAAGTTTGGGAAACACTGCTTTAGCGGATCACCCTCCTTTCCTACTTGGAGTGTGACTACTGTGCCTTGAGTGAACAGTTGAGAAAATGACTAGTTATTTGGATGTTAGAAGCATTTTCCTGTACTTAGATTCACAGGTTTGCTCTTTCTTTGCAGTGACTTTGCGGAGCCCATTGAAATTCTGCTCATTGCAGCTACTGATGGAGCGGTCCTCGGTCGCCACCTAGTGAGCAGAATCACAATCACCAAGAGAGACTCTCCCTTTGGTGTCATAAGATTTCTTAATCAGAGCAGAATTTTTCTTTCTAATCCCAATTCTACAATGACTTTACCCTTGGTGCTGGAGCGGACTGGAGGTCTCTCAGGAGAGATTCAGGTAGAGTTATTATTCTCATGGTTTTAAAAATAAGTTTTGATAATTAAGTTTGGTGTTGGATCTTCTTATTCCTCAGATATATTCATTTATTTATACACAAACAATAATATTTATTAATCACCTAGAAGGTGTAAAGCAGCTTCTAAGTCCTATGAAGCGCATAAAAATGTACGACAGCTGACCTCAGGGAATTCTTAAGAGCAAGTAAGAAATTAAATGATGGATTCTGGTAGAATGCATTCATTCAACAAGTATCTGTTGAGAGCTTTCAGTGGGCCAGACCCTGTTGTGGCCACTGAGAACATGCTGGTGAACAAGACAGACCTTGTCTCTGTTCTCATATAATTTTTTAGAACAGTTAGCAAATAAATAAGAGAAAGATAATCTGATGACACCAAGTGCTTTGCAGCAATGTGAAATAGCACCTGCTAGCTGCTCTAGATGGGATGGTGAGGATGTGGTATTTAAACCGAAGGCTGGAGGATGAGAAATGGGTGGTTATGTCATTGTTGGAGGGATGTGTGTTCTGGTGGAGGGAAAGCCAGTGCAGATCTACAAGGCTGGCATGATGAGATCGGAAGAGACCCATGTCTGGGGACCTGGAGGTGCTGGGTCACAGCACAGGAGAGCGCAGCAGGCTCAGTAGGTGTTTGATCATAGGGAACCTCCTAAAACAGATTAAAGATTTTATGCCAAGTGCAAATAGGTTGCCATTGGGAATTTTTAGGCAAGGCACTAATATTAGTGTCTCTGGGTTATCATTTTAATCAGCCCAGGTAGGACAGTTGTGAGGCAAATGGACTGTGAAGAAGCTGGATTGGAAACAGAATGGGCAGTTAGGAGGCGATTAGCCTGTACTGTCCAGGGCAGAGCTGTCAGCTCAGACAAGGGCGGAGGTGGAGATGGCCGGAAGTGAGTAGACATTGAGTATGTTTTGGAAGAACAGCTCATTGGGCTAGTGGAGGCTGAGGAAAAGAAAGCATTGAGGGTCACTGCTAGGATGTAAGTTTTAGCCACCAGTTATGTTATAGTGCTGCTTACTGAAATGAAGATGCTTGGGGGAGAATCAAGAGTTCTGTTTTGGCCTGTCCATTTGAGATGCCTACGAGGCATCCCAATAGAGGGGTCAATAGGGAGGGGGATGAGCAAGTACGGATTGGGGTTAGGGCTGCAGATGGGGAAGGTGGTGACACAAATGCAGGCATTTGAGACTGTGGGGCCTAAGGTGTGTAGAAAGAGATGTGAAGGAGACAGACCTGAGCCCCAGGCTGCCTGCCTCTAGGGGTCTGAGGAAGGAGAGCCAGCAACGATTGAGAGGTAAAGGCAGAGGAAAACTAGGAAAGCATGTATAGTATGAGCATCGTGTAAGTCAAGAGAGACAGGACACAGGGACCAGTCGTGTGCAATGCTGATGAAAGATAAAAGAAGCAGACAGAAGTGCCCAGTTTTCCTTCTTCATGGATATTGAAAAGCATATAACTTTAAATTATAGAAACTTTTAAAAAATGCCTTTATTATAATATGGAAGCTTTCTTTATTTCTTATGACAAGTTATGAAAGTTTCTCTTCATTTTATCCTGGGAACTTATGTAAGTAGATTTAGAAGGGGTTGCACACCCAGCAGACTTTTCACATGGTTTCATTATTCAAATAGGTTTTGATTGACATAACCTGTGCACATAGCAAGATAATGTTGTATTCATATATTTAGTTGTTTTTATATTTCTCTAGTATATATTTTAAAAATATGTACTTCTATATTTTTGTTATTCTGTGATGATGAAAATTGACCAGGTATTCAGATTTCTCTTTTCTTGTTAGACATTGTTATTTATGAAAACTATATTTTTGATATTCTATAATTATGCAGTTTACAATAGCAAATATCATTGTTTAAAAACTGAGAGATAATAGGAATGTGCTGGAGATATTTTAGAATGATATTTACATATATGTGTATTTTTTCCTAATACTACATATCCTGCAAAGTAATTCTTGGTTTAAAACTGATCATTTCTATTTAAAACTCACATACACACATGCCCTGCAGGTGAACTGGGAGATAGTAGGACCTAATTCTCAGGACACCTTACCACCACAGAACAGAGACATCGCAGACCCAGTGAGCGGGGCCTTCTATTTTGGAGAGGGAGAAGGTGGCGTGAGAACCATAGTTCTGACCATTCATCCTCATGAAGAAAGTGAAGTCGAAGAGACTTTCGTTATTAAACTTAAACTTGTGAAGGGACAAGCTAAGTTAGACTCCAGAGCTAATGCTGTTATGTTAACAGTAAGTCTGACTTTTTATTTTCCCACAGTGTTTTCAGTGGAGTTATCAGAAAATTCATTTACATTTAGTGAAACTCTATAGGCTTATGATGAATTGAAAGTTATAAAACCATAATTCCCGTGGTTGTTAAGTTAGTTTCTTACATAGCCTGATTAATGGTATTAGTGCTAAGAAGGGTTTAATGTAGGGAAACACACTTATTTCATATTCTCTAAGAAAATTTGGTGAATATTTGCCACTTTTAGGGAGGAAGTTTTTGTGATGTCATCCTAAATATTGGCTATCTGTGCCATCAGAATACATAAACATTGTTAACCAGTTACAAGTCAGACTGTGTGAAGGTAGAATGGTACTTGTTCAACTAGCACAATGATGTGCTGATTAGATTCAGATTCAGCGTATTTGATACGAACCACCCAGTCCATCAGGGCAGAAAGTGGTTGGACCAAGGCTACTGAAAACAATGCAGAGAAATGACATCTTTTAAGCTTGGAAAATACTCTTGTCTGGAGTCTGTATCAGTCAAACTTCTCCAGAGAAATAGGGAGAGAGGGGGGAAATGAGAGAGGAGGAGAGAGAGAATGAGGAGAGATTGACTGAGGGAACCAACAAGCTCCCCAAGATCTGGGTGTTCTTATATTGAAATTTGGGGGGACAAGGAGGTTGACAGTCTTGGCAGAGGACTATTTCATACTACCATAAAGGATTCTAAAATGGAGTATTGCAGAATAAGCCATCTCTTTCCCCAGTTTACTTTGGCAGAAAAAAAAAAAGGCATTAGCCAGTCTGGCACCAGTTGAACTTGTGATCTTGAGTTTGAATTCTATGGGGCAGGCTGGAAATTATACAAGATTTCTTGAGGCAGGATGTCTCCTCCTGAAATCTCAGTATTCATTCTCAAGGCCTTCAACTGATTGGTTGAGGCCCACACACATTATCTAGGACAGTCTCCTTTTCTTAAAGTAAACTGATTGTAAATATTGATCACATCTACAGAATGCCTTCAGGGAAACGTCTAGATGTGTTTGACCAAACAATTGGGCACCATCATCTATAAATTGACACATAAAACTAAGTATCATGGGACCTTTTGCCTCACTCTACCTTGTATTATAACCAGTAGAAAGAAGTTAGCAAGAATTAACTGGTTAAACAAAACAAACATAAGGCAAAATAAACCTAAATTGAGGCATGAAAATACTATCCTCTTGAGATTCTGCAAATTGTAGTTTTCTGGACATTTATTCCCATTATCCTTCCAGAGTAAGAACTTGCTTGTTTTAGGTAACAATTGGTGTAATAAAGAAGGTTTAAAAATCAGACAGCTAGATAGATTTGAGTATAATTTCTATGTGTCTTCCATTTCTTCAGCATTGATTGATAAGTTAGATTCTGTATTTTCATCCATTGTTGTTATATATGGTATTCACTCTGCTGTTTCTATTTTTAGATACAGAAGTTTGGAGATCCCAACGGAGTGGTTCAGTTCGCTCCCGAGTCTCTGTCCGTGAAGACCTATTCGGAGCCATCAGCTCTGGAAGGGCCCCTGATCATCACTTTCTTTGTCAAAAGAGTTAAGGGCACTTTTGGAGAGATTAAGGTATCATTTTTCATTTTATTTTTAAGCAGAGTAACAATTTGCTTAACAAATATGGTCGAGAGGTACAGAGAAACTGCATTGTTCTGGTTAAAGGCTTTCATAAACGGAAAGGTTTTCATAAACTGAGGTGACGTAAGTTTTCACAGAAGCTGAGAAGTAAGTACATCAGGCTCTCCAGCCTGGCCCCGCCTTCAGCGATCCCTCCACATTGCATCACAATTAGGTTAAAAAGACCTTCCTCACACTCAGTCATGAAGAGTATGATTAAACTGCTTTGGATTTTCTGGTTTGCTACTTTTTCTACTTAAATCTCTGATATTTGTAAACTGCTTAAAGTATTCTCTAGTGCTCTATTTCTCAATGGAATTTTTTAATGTAGCAACTGACTTTTAAGAGGTTGCATTTGAGTGTTTATTGACATAGGACATTTGAAGACGCCCTTGTAAGTTATCAAGGTACTTGTCTAACTGATCTAGTTTACGTGTTTTGTGAAATTTCTCTATGAAGTTACCTCTTTTCCTGTAACTGCTACTTGTTCAGTTGAAGCTTTATGGTTTGGAGGGTGAAAATTCTTGGAAAGTAACTTTTAATTCTAAGAAATCAAATAGATGTTTTCCTTGTAGTTAAAGGACAAGAACAAGTTCTGAATTGAAGCATTCGATTATCTCATCACTTTTTATTTCCAACCACGGTGTGTGGTTCGCTGTGGAATGACTTGTGTTACCTCCATTTTAAAGTTAACTTGCTCTTCTTTATCTCTTCAAAATTCTTCTATTCTTTTAGGAGCAGGTAAAAATGAGACCTCATAGTCTTGACCTGCAAATTGTGTAGGACAGCCTGAAAGAGTGAAGATACTTTCGTGACACAGAAAGTATCCTCCTCTCTACTCCTCTGTACTTTCTAAACTAACTGCTTGGAGACTGAATATAATGATGCACAGTTAATATTTCCCTTTTGTATATTAGAAAGGAAAGCATAATTTAAAGGATTTTGACTCAATTTACTGACTCATATAACATTGTTGGATTTTCCCCCCCCCGTTTGTCTTAGGTTTACTGGGAAATAAGCAGTCAGTTTGATATTACTGGAGACTTTCTCTCTACAAAAGGCTTTTTCACCATTGCCGATGGAGAGCGGGAAGTGAGCTTTGACGTTCATTTGCTACCAGATGACGTACCCGAGATAGAGGAGGCCTATGTGGTCCAGCTTGTTTCCGTGGAGGGAGGAGCAGAACTGGACCCGGAAAAATGCACCACGCAGTTCTCTGTTTCTGCAAACGACGAGCCACATGGAGTGTTCGCTCTGTTTGCCGGTCGCCAGGCAGTGCTCATTGAGCAGGACCTCGGCAGGTCCATCCAGATCAACGTAACCCGGCTCGCCGGGACTTTCGGAGACGTGGCTGTTAGATATCGCGTATCATCTGATCAGAAGGAGCAGCCAGTTGTCACAGAGAATGCAGAGAGGCAGCTGGTGGTCCGAGACGGTGCCAGCTCTCAAGTGGACACGGTGCCAGTAAAGAGCCAGGTTTGTAGTCTTTCTTGATTTCCTGGTTATTCCAATCAAGCTACTTTATGACTTACCTCAGGCTCAGATTAAATCTTATTCAGAAATTAAATGTAACCATGAAAACGCCTTGGAAAATGCATAGTGATTATTGGGTAATGCAAAGAGTGAAGTATTCACACATTATAAGTGAGTAAGTATATTTCAATTTGGAGATGAAGCTATTTTTGTCTAGATAGTAGCAGGCATTTATTTAATCCTTGCAAAATTCAGGAAATCATTCCAATTGATATACATACACACCCCTATATACACACAAATGTCTACATACACATAGACATACACACACATACATAAACACACAGGATACTCGTTGAAGGGGAGACATTTAGACTTTCTCGTGGGACTGGCCTGTGCTCCATGGAGTTCGGAGGGCCTGCATGGACACAGGGACTGATATCTGCTTCTCTCCTTGTGCATCTGTGTGGAAAGTGGCTCTGACGGCCTGTGATGCTAAAAACTAGAGAAGACGGCAGATAGCTCTGGCAGGTGTTTGGGATTCGAGTGAAAAGAATGTGTATTTCCCATGAGTCCTGTAGGTACCTCAGCAGCCTTTCTTAGTTTGAATCACAGAACGTGATGCGAGTAACTCTTTGTCTTATTTCTTGGTAGTATATAGCTAGTGTCATTCCATATGCATAGGACCGTGGTCGGCAAACTGCGGCTCGTGAGCCACATGCGGCTCTTTGGCCCCTTGAGTGTGGCTCTTCCACAAAATACCACGACCTGGGTGAGTCTATTTTGAAGAAGTGGTGTTAGAAGGAGTTTGAGTTTAAAAAAATTTGGCTCTCAAAAGAAATTTCAATCGTTGTACTGTTGATATTTGGCTCTGTGGACCCATGAGTTTGCCGACCGCTGTCATAGGAAATCAGTTAATTTATTCATACATGGGAATGCATTATGGCACCGGGGATTAATGATCTCATTGTTGGGAAAGGCTGCCCCCGAGGGTAACCAGACTGAAATAATACTGGGAAAAATCCGTGTGGTGGATTGTGAATCTAGGTGAGAATGTAAGAAAGGTCATTGTCTCTGAAGATTGGTGAGGGGTGGAATTCTGAAGTCTCTGAGGAAACACCCACCTCAGTCCATGAGTGGTACAGGATTTGACTGACTGACTTCATGGAAGGCTAGTGATCAGCCAGTGTTAGGCAAGAAAGGACTACATCAGGGAGGCAACATTGTTGCCATTCTTTCTCAGAGCAATCCCCCCTCCCCCACTCCCATCCCAAACCTTGAATGTGCCAGAAGGTTGGTGGGACGATCTAAGGGGGACTGAGGGAATATGAAAACATCATACCATTACCCCTTTCCCACTGTAGATCCTGAACCGAGAATCACACAAAAACTGGGATAAACGGGACCTTTTATTGTATACCTGATGGAAGTCGTGATTGATATAGGTCCACCCTTCTCCTTCCTGAAAGTGACAGAAAGCTTCAAGACTTACCCACAGCATTGTTTCGTTGTGGAAAGAAACCCCACAAAGCAGTGATAGGAGGAAAATGAAGCAGTTTGCTATTTGTATTCCGTCCACTGAGATCAGTGTTGATGATCTTAGTTTCATATAAGTTTATGATGGTATAAAATAGGCTGCCATTCAGAATATGCAACAAGCATATTCTATTAATTCATACCTAGTATTGTAGCCTGTTGATCTTTTGTGCACTGGAGTCTTTTGTTGTTTAGCAAAGGATAAAAATGGGGGCTTCTTAGTGGCACATGGGTTCCATAATTATTCCCCTGTGTTTCTTTGGGAAATTAACTCAGTGCCACATGTCTATTGTGTCAAGTCTAACTTCTGTTTTCTAAAAACAAAAATTCTTAAGACTGGCATAGAGTGCAAAGCTGGGGAAACAAGAGGTGGATTAATTTAACCAGAATATCCTTTTATTAGGTCTCATTTACAAATGATCAGAGTTTCTTTTAAATACTGTGTGCTTAAGTTACATAATGCTATTATAATGTTACACAACAGTTTAAAACATTGCCCCACACATATCTGTGTAACATCACCTTCTAAACATCTTCATGTTATAATCTCTGCTAACTAATCAAGGGCATTCCTTCAGCTTTTCTAGGAATAGTTTTATTTCATATATCTTACTAGGGGCCCGGTGCACGAAATTCATGCATAGGTAGGGTCCCTAGACTTGGCCAATAAGCAGGGCTGATCAGGTTCGTCACCTCCCAGCTTCCCTACCTCCTCTTTCCCCTGCTTTCTTAGTGCCCCACTGCCACTGCCACCTATGCTGGTCGCCCGCCGTGTTCCATTCTGCCCCCTGGACCTCATAGTGACCAATCGAACTCCTAGCCTCTGGGTCAAACTCCCAAGGGGACAATTTGCACATTAGTCTTTTATTATATAGGATATTGCTAGTAAGGTTCCGTTAGACAATGAGACATGGCATATTGATGACTTGACCATTTTGTTCTTTCACCAAGCAATGTAGCAAGTACAAAATTATTCTCAGACTATGTATAGGAAAACCAAAATATGTGATAAATATTACATGGACTAAAACCATTGATCTGCCCAAGTCTGAGATCGTCTGTTGCCAGTGCTACCTGGAACATTTTGGAAGATGGTAGTCTTTTTTTTTATTTCACTTTGAAAGCTTAACAATATAGTTTATAAAAATACTTAACTTTCCTAATACCTACTTGAGTCATCTATGAATTTTTAATACCTTTTTGAACCCATTTTAATTATTTCTATTTTTAAAAGAGAGCCAACAAAAGTTGACTAACTTATGAACACGTGAAAGCTTCCTTTTGTTTCTTTATTTTAACATCTTTTATTTACATATTTAAAATTGCACAGGCTCCTTCCTTCTCTCACATTTCAGGAATGTGGTGTAGGATAGACATAAATTACATTAGGTGTTGCTGTGTCTTCCAAGGTAATTGTGTGGGGCAGGGTGTGACACACATAAACCCAGGGTAGGATTTTTTTCTGTGGTCCCCTTCTTCACTCACACCCTGGATATAATGCATCGCTCTCTGAAGTTTGTAAGCTACTAATTACAAGAATTATGTGCCTTGTTCTACCCTCCCGGTAAAAATGAAGACCTTGGACAGGTCAGCCACAGGGCAGGGCAGTAGGTTGAAGAACACAGAAAGTTTCCATTAGGCTCTGAAACTAGAAGACCCTTGGTGCTGATTTAACATCAGGACCTGGGAGTATAAACTGTTGCTTACCCTGGTTAACAATAGACTTCTTTTATGAGGCGCATCCTGATGATAAGACTCATTGGCATAGTAAAGAAACACGTCTAAGTTTAAAATGATTTAAGCTAGAATGCGAGAATTTTACACCTGTGGTTGAGTCATCTATTCAAACATTTATGGAGTGTTCGCCCGGAGCCAGCCATTGCCACAGGCACAGCCGGTACAGAGGGGACAAAGACACAATCTCTGTCGTCTTGCTCCCTGTCTAGTATAGAAGGCCATTAATCGCAGTTGTGAAAGCGCGGGTTAGTGGTGTGTGAGGTGTGTGCAGGATATTACAGAGCTGTACATTCTTTCCACTGGAGCCCAGATGCGATCTAACATGCTGGGAGCCATGTAGAATATAGTATTGGTGATGCCGTCCTAGAACAGGGAAATGGCAGGGCATGCTGGGGAACATGCCTCCTCCTAGTAACCTTCAACGTCCTTTCAGATGAACCTTCCTTAGTACACAAGCTTTTCCTCAACTTTGCTGTTACTGCTGTTCAACTTCAGCATTCAGTTACTGTACCCTGGGGATTTGCTGCGGTGACAAGCATGTGTGTGCTGGCTGAGCTCGAGAACAGAGCAGCCGGATGGGGAGGCACAAATGATTGGGAGCTTAGCCCTTCATTCTTTAGGAAATAGGGACAAAACACACACACACACACACACACACACACATACACAAAAAAAAATCCTTAGCTGCCCCGCCAGTGAACTGACTGGGAAAGACGGGGCATACCTTTAGAATAGGGGCGGGAACCAACTGAGTGAAGGCAGAACACTGTGATTTATTTCTGCTTCCTTAGCAATTGACCTGTGATTCATGTTCAGTGAATGCCATGTTGACAGAAATGAAGATTGATCGAAGGAACGAGACATCTGTTCCCCTCATGTTGCGCAACATTTGAAATCACTGTGGTACATATTTTGCACATTTGGAAGGTGTGCTGTGTGTTTGAGAACCTTATCTTTAAAAGAAGAAGGGAACTCACAGAAATGGTTATTTATACACTCAATAAAAATGTACGGAATTTTTTTTAGCAATATTCCAGGTCATGTGGTAACTTGCCTGAACCATGATCAACTATTTATGTGGGAAAATGTATTGCATAGTTAAAAGGAAACATCAATTTTAAAATTCAAGATTTCCCCTATTTTGTTGGATTCTAAAACTTAGAAAATTGATACCTAATACACAGCATTGGTAATTATTTGTCAAATATTCAAATAATAAGTGCACCTAAATCATTATTCCTTTTGAGTAAATATGGATTACTAGTTACTATCAATGAAGAAGTATTTCTGGTTTTAGGATATGACATTATTCACCTGTGGCTCCTTCCATTCCATAGCACATGATTCTATCACTAACAGTACTTGTTGTGAGTCTTATTCCTGAGACCACTTGGGAACAGATGGAGAATTTGCACATTTGTGTTTTATATACTCTACTAGAGGCCCAGTGCAGAAAATTCATACATGGAGGGGGGAGGTCCTCTCAGCCCAGCCTGCACCCTCTCCAATCCAGAACCCCTCTCATAATTCTAGATTGCTGGCTCTTAATCACTCACCTGCTTGCCTGCCAGGTCACCCTAACTGCATCCCCCCTGCCAGCCTTGTCGCCCCTAACTGCCCCCCACTGCTGGCCAGGTCGCCCCCAACTGCCCGCTCCTTGCCAGCCCTAGTCACTTCTAACTGCCCCCCTGCTGGCCTAGTCACCCCCAATTGCTTCCCCCCCCCCCGCCACTGCCAGCCTAGTCACCCCTCAGTGCTCTTCCTGCCAGCCTTATCTCTCCCAATGGCACCCCCTGCGAGCCTGGTTGCCCCCAACTGCCCCTCCCCCCACTGCTGGCCTGGTTGCTCCTCACAGTCCCCCCGCTGGCCTAGTTGCCCCACGCAGTCTGTGTGTTCAGTCATTTGGTTGTTCCTCACTAACCCCCCTGCTGGCCTTGTCGCCCCCATACAGCCCGCTTGTTCAGTTGTTTGGTCATCCCTCACTAATCCCCCTGCCAGCCTGGTCATAGGCAATCATCTTGTTGAGGGTGTGATGGTCAATTTGCATATTACAACTTTATTATATAGGCTTACTATCACTCTTCATCCCACAGTCTCCGTAACAGTGATTTGTTTTATAACATGAAGGAAAGTATTTCTGGTCAAAAACATACAAACGTATCCTGAGGTCATGTGCTAATGACTATGCCAATGTCAGTATTTTTCTCTGAAAATTATTTTTAAATACTTAAAGTCATGGATACTGTTTATAGGTCTTCCTGTCACTGGGCTCTAATTTCACCTTGCAACTAGTGACTGTGATGCTTGTTGGTGGACGTTCCTATGGCGTGCCAAAAATTCTCCAGGAAGCCAAATCCGCTATTCTACCTGTTCCCGAGAAAGCTGCCAATTCTCAGGTAATTGGCCCTGGGTGTGGTACTATCTGGATACTAGCAGGTGGCAACTTTTATAGGAAGGACTAAGATTCAGAGAATTTTTAAAGGTTCACTATTACCTTAAATCATCCTATCTAGTGGGGGAATGGATGGAAAAGGTGAAAGGGATTAAGAAGTACAAATTGCCAGTTATTAATTAGTCACGAAGATATAAAGTACAGCACTGGAATATAGTCAACAATATTGTAGTAACCATGTGTGGTATCATATGGATACTGGATTTATGAAAGTGATCACTTTGTAAGGTATATAAATACCTAATCACTATGTTATACACCTGGATATAATATAATACTATATCTGTAGTTGAAAAATAAATTTGGATTTAAAAATAAAAATGTAAGTAATCCTCTGAATATCAAAGCAGACATTATGGCTATACCATATGAAAACAATTTGTCAATATTTGACTTTAGGTAGAATAATATATTGCCTTTTTGGAGTTTTAGAAAGATTGTATCTTGTAAAATTTGAATGTAAAGTATAGATTTTAAAAATAATAGTCATTTTGATTCAGAATAACCAAGGTTGTTTTCTTGGTAGTAAATATTTAATATTGCAGTATTTTATATTAAACTAAATGCCCAGTGCACGAATTTGTGCATGGGTGGGGTCCCTTGGCCTGGCTGGCGGTCAGGGCTGATTGGGGCTGTGGGAGGTAGGCCGTGGGGAGGGGATACAGGAAGTTGGTTGTCTGGGGGGAGGGGCCACAGGAGATTGGCTAGTGGCCCAAATTGGAGTCATTGGGACTGGCCAGCCAGAGGGAGGGACCATGGGAGGTTGGCTGTAGGAGCACACTGACCACCAGGGGGAAGCTCCTGCATTGAACAGTCTGCCCTCTGGTGGCTAGTGCACGTCATAGCACTGGTTGATTGGTCATTTGGTTGTTTGGTAGCTTAGGCTTTCATATATATAGATGATTAAATTTAGAATGAAACAAGTTATTTCAGTCTTTTTCATCTACTAACCTTGTAAATATTTGCCTTTCATTGTTGAGGCTCCTGTGGCAAATTTGGGCTGATGTAGGCATAGTGGTTGAGCGCTGACCTATAAACCAGGAGGTCAAGGTTTGATTCCTAGTCAGGGCACATGCCTAAGTTGCTGGCTCAATCCCCAGTAGTGGGTGTGCAGGAAGCATCCAATCAATGATTCTCTAGCACCATTGATGTTTCCATCTCTCCTTCCTTTTTCCTTCCTATCAGAAACCAATAATAATATATTTTTTAAAAATAAAATAAATAAAATGGGGAGAATGAGTCTTAATATAGAATCATTGATCCTATGGTATCTCAAATTTATAGATAATGGACCAAAAGAAGTAAACTGATTTGTCCAAATACAGCCAGGAATCTGGTTTTATTCTTACTCATTGACCAGAACTTAATTTGTCTATAAATCATTTATAAATTCCAGGGTCCCTTGGAAAGGTTGCCTTTAAAGAAAATACCTTTATGTGAATAAAAAAGATGACTATTAAAAGAAGTCTTTGATGCTTTCATATTATCAAAAATAAAAAAAGATATTCAATTGAATAAAAAAACTAAAAGAACCTTAATAAAAAAATATAATTCCTGATGTTCATTTATAAACAAAGAATATATTATTATGTCTTAGGAAGAATTCAGATTTGAGCTCTAGACAAATTGGGAACCATGAACAAGCCATAGTACACTGCCAGTTTTAATCCATTGCTTTCGTTTAACCATAATTACATTTATCTTTTTGGATATTGTTAATTTAAATGATTACATTTTGATTTAAAGAAATAAAACTATAAACTATAGTCAAAATTATAAAGTAGAATAAGTTATCAAGTCTCAGATGTCATTTCTTAAACATTAATCTTTATTTGAATATATTCTAAAACAGGAAAATATATTGTATAAACAAAGAAGCTGACTTTTAATCCACTCTCCAGAAAACAAGGGTCTATAGAGAGAAGTTAAATCTCCTGAGCATGTTTTTCCTCAGGTGGGATTTGAATCGACCGCCTTTTCCCTCACGAACATCACTGCCGGAACATGCCAAGTGGTGATTTCTAGGAGAGGCACCTATGGCTCCATCGTGGTTTCCTGGGCGGCTGGATATGCACCTGGATTAGAAGTGCCTGAATTTGTTGTTGGCAACATGACCCCGAAAATGGGTGAGTTGTAGATTTTCTAAGATCTGCTCTGTAACAGATGGAGGTGTGTGATTGGCCTCTAATTTTCTTGGGTCATCCTTATTCTGGGGAAATGACCTGTTTGTTTTGTAACATAGCTCGGTGAGGGTGAGAGAAAGTCTATTCAGTCAAATTAAAAATTTCACACCTTGCCGAAGCCGGTTTAGCTCAGCGGTAGAGCGTCGGTCTGCAGACTGAAAGGTCCCGGGTTCGATTCTGGTCAAGGGCATGTACATTGGTTGCGGGCACATCCCCAGTAGGGGGTGTGCAAGAGGCAGCTGGTCGATGTTTCTCTCTCATCGACATTTCTAGCTCTCTATTTCTCTCCCTTCCTCTCTGTAAAATATCAATAAAATAAAAAATTTTAAAAATTTCACACCTCACTGGAAATAGTGGTCTCTAAGCTCACTTTATACACCGGGAGTTTGTTAAAAAGTAGTTCTAAAAAAGTTAAACTGGATCAGACAGTAATAATAAAAAAGGAACACCTTTGTGTTCATGTACATGTTCACCTGCATATTTGACAGTAGAGCAACTGTTACTTAATCTACTTTCTTTTTCAATGATACCTTTCGTTTTATGAGGGTCAGTGAGATATGTTAGAGGGTTTGACCTCGACCAGGTAGACAGGGATTGAAGACAGGGTGGAGGAGGCACCATTTATGTGTTTTGTTGAGCTTACTGTACATTTATTTCCCTCTTCCCCCACCTTTAAAATTTTTTTTTCTTTATGGAGCCTGTAATTGAATTTTGGAAAAGGGAATATTTCACTCCATTTTAAGAGTCAAATCCCAATTTAAGAGCTCAGAAAGGATACCCTACTTCCCTTTTCATGTTTCCCTTCAGGGAGCCTTTCCTTTTCCCACGGAGAGCAGAGTAAAGGCGTCTTGTTCTGGACGTTTCCCAGGCCTGGTCAGCCAGAGGCCTTTGTCGTTCACCTCTCCGGAGTCCGGAGCAGTGCCCCTGGTGGGGCCGAACTTAGGTAAGACGTCTCTGAAGAATAATCTGGAATGTATCTATTGAAACAGAAACACACACACACACACACACACACACACACACACACACACACACACGAAAACAGCAAAAACAAAACGCACCACAAGAACACTTTCCCTGAAGCAAATGCAAAAAACTAGTTTTTTGTAGAGGAAGACATGGCCTGCATGCCCAAGATGCCATGGAGGCAGGCTGACTTTCACACAGGCACCACCACTCTTTGCCTTAAAGACAGTTCATCACCATGGCTTCTAATTCAAAAGGGTAGCATCTTCAATAAGAAATGTAATGGCAAAGTCACCTATTTTGAAAGGGCTGTCTTTTGAGAAGTAACTAGAGAATACCTGCGTTCCCAAAGGGATTTAGAGTGAGAAGAAGCTGTCACAATCTACACTAATAAAAGAGAAATATGCAAATTGACCATATCTCCACAACACCAATCAGCCAATTGGGAGTGGGTATGCAAATTAAACCAACAAAACTGGTGGGTTAATTTGCATATGCAGATGCAGAGTGGCTGGATGATGTGGGACACCTGCTACAGGAGCAGCGCTCTGGCTGTGAGCAAGGACTTGCAGGCTCTCAGGCAGCCTGGAGCAAAGCCAGGGGAAGGAAGGCCTATTCTTGCATGAATCTTCCTGCAACGGGCCTCTAGTAGAGTAATAATATGATCTGTGCCATTGGCTCTTTTGAATTTAATTTAAATCATAATACTTTCAGATAAATATGTTCAAGCCAAAAGCAATTTACTTTTCTCATGGTTGGAAAGGGCTTGATCAAAACAGTAGAAGGCAGACTTTAGCACAGACTTAGGGATTTAGTCTTGGCCCTGCCACATACTTACCGTGAGACTTGTGGAAAGTTACAGGATCTTTCTGCTCTTCAGTTTACTTATATGGAAAGTGGGAGGGAAATGTATGGGTAAAATTGGTGTGTGTTTAAGTGTGTTTGTATATATAATATGTTTATGTGTGGGAGATTCTGGTTGGTAGCATCAAATATGGCTTTAGTTTATACTTACCTACATTTTTTCAAGTGTTTGGTCATAGAATGTATTTCAGGGCAACAAATTCAAATGCTTTTCGCTTTAAGAATGATATGTGTTTACTCTTATTCTTCACAACAGCCATTTGACATACCGTAGATACTATTTTTAGTCCCATTTTATAGATAAAGAAAGTAAGACACATATAGATTATGTAACATACCTAGTATCACACAGATAATAATGGTTGGGATCCTGATTTGAATCTAGCTCTTAACCATTGTGCTTTGTGTTATCAGTGCTTTATCATAGGGTGTGGTTGATCCTAGAGTATTCTTCCTAAAGGCATTCAGATTCAGGAAAACAAAAACAAAAACTGTTAGTGGAAGAAAATATGCCTGTGGTCTGGATTAGGCTGATGTTACTTCAGACGTAATCTTACTAACTCACAACAAAACTCCATAAGATAAAGCTAAGGATTCTTCTTGCAGCCATGGAAGTTTTCTTCCAATCCACACATAAAATCCCTGTAGCATTTGTGTGAGGGAATAGGCCCATGATGATGTAAGGATTTTGCATCCAGCAAGGGCAACTCTTTCTATTTGGTAGGTAAGACACCTGGCTGATATCCAGAACATTCTAAGAACTTGTGGTTTCCTGTGCACTGATCCTGACAGAGAGCCTGACGTGTCAGACCTTTCAGAGAGCTGCTCTGGGCTGACTGAGAAGCAGAGCGGGCACCTCCGAGCGCGTCACTTCTCTCCAACATGTGAGGGCCCCTCGCCAGTAACAGCAGCTCCCGTTCTTACATCTCTTGTGCTCTGATTTATTCATAGCAAGTATGTAGGGTTTTATGAAATTTGAAAGGGCATGCCATTTTTAAGATGCCCTCCTGAGCAGCATCTTCAATGTGTGAAAAATGAATCTCTGCTGTGGTATTTCTATTTTCATCAATCCTTTCTTGTTTTTCTTCCAGATCAGGTTTCACTGTTGCCGAAATTGAGCCAATGGGAATCTTCCAGTTTTCCCCTAGTTCAAGGCATATCGTGGTGTCAGAGGATACTCAGATGATCAGATTGCATGTGCAAAGACTCTTTGGGTTCCACGGCAATCTTATTAAAGTCTCCTATCAGACGACTGCAGGAAGTGCAAAGCCCCGGGAAGATTTTGAGCCTGTTCAGAACGGGGAGCTGCTTTTTCAGAAATTCCAAGCCGAGGTTCATTTTGAAATAATCATTATTAATGACCAGCTTCCCGAGATAGAAGAATTTTTTTACATTAATCTCACTGCGGTAGAAATGAAAGGATTGCAAAAGTTTACAAAAACAGAGTGGCAACCGCGCCTGAATCTGGACTTCAGTGTGGCAGTGATTATAATACAGGATGATGACACAGGTCTCATTCCCATGGGAACTGACTCCTCCACCACACACCCCAACGTGACCAAGGTCACTGCCACTCCACAGCCCACTGAAATGGTGGCCGCGGTTACTGGGGCAACCGCGATCCCTGAGACACCTGTCACCCAGCCCGACGTGGCCACTGGGACTGCAAATGTTTCCATCCACGGAGCCTTTAGTCTTGGGCCGCCCATTGTTTATGTCGAGGAGGAGATGAAGAATGGGACATCCAACGCAGCAGAAGTTCTTATCCGAAGAACTGGCGGCTCTACTGGCAATGTCAGTGTGACAGTGAAAACTTTCGGTGGAAGGTCTGCTCAGAAGGAACCACATGCGTTGCCCTTTCATGATGCCGCTGGACTTTCCAACCTAACGTGGGCGGTGGAAGAGGAGGACTTTGCAGAGCAAACTCTCATCCTTACATTTGCAGATGGCGAAAGAGAACGGAGAGTATTGGTTCAAATTTTGGACGATGATGAGCCCGAGGGGCAGGAATTCTTCTACGTGTTTCTCACAGACCCACGAGGGGGAGCACAGATCGTGAAGGAGAAGGATGACACCGGCTTTGCAGCTTTTGCCATGATCATTATTGCAGGTATCTCTTTGGAGGGATGGCGAGAAAAAATGTACCACTTTTGTGGTATAGGATTTTCTATAAGGTCATGCTATCTTTAATTGAAAGAGTGAATTATTTGAATTATTATAATCATTCATTAAACATTGTTTTCCCAGACTTAGAGAGCAGACTGGTGGTTGCCAGAGCGGGGAAAGGTTAGGGGATTGGGTGAAAGAGGAGAAAGGATTAAGAAACACAGAAGATAGTTATGAAATATTCATGGGGACCTCAAGTACAGTATAGGAAATACAGTCAATATTTTGATAATCATCTATGCTGCTAGGTGGGTATTGGCAATATCAGGAGAAGCACTTTGTAAAGTATATAATTATCCAATCACTAAGCTGTACACCTAAAACTGATATAAAACAATATTGAAAGCAAACTGTAATTGAAGAAAAAAAAGTGGGGTAAACACACACACACACACACACACACACACACACACACAGAAAACCACATAGTCTTCCTTTGGCATGGACCCACACCATGAACACACTTGTTAGGCTAGAATTTAATGGACTGTAAATGTCACTTAGCTCAGAGTTAGTTAAACAATCTATACTTTCACAATATGTGGAAAACCTTAAATATACTTAAGTCCATGTTCTTCCTCTGGAATATACTTAATTTAGTCATCCAAGCACATAATTGCCTATCCTATTTTAAACCCTCATTCTGGATTATCCAACCATTTTCAATAATCCATCCCAAAGTCTAAGATCTCATTATCAAGAAATTAGTTGTATCTAATAGATTAAAATTATTTTCTTTTGTTTTTTTTGGACCAATGCAGTATATTACTTAGGGTTTTTTTTGTTTGTTTGTTCATTTTTTTTTTTTTTTTTACTATTGAGTGTATGTATTACAATAGTGTGAAAATGTGATGTTTTTTTTAAATGTGGCTTATAAAATATTTTTGGTGATAATTTGCAATTTTCCTCTGAAATCATATTATATTTCTTTAGGTAGGTTAGCTTGTTTTGTCAATACATTACAGTAAGTATTTGCCTACTCTGCTGTTTTATACAGACATTTGCAAGTTTTATACAGTGCTTAGAGTTTTAAGATGACACAATGAGAAAACAGTACAGTATTTCAGTGCAGTGCAGACCCTACATTTTTTTTCCAGTTAAGACACAATTTTGTCGTATCAGGGTGCTTGTAACCTCTGTTTACAATAATGTAACTTCAGTAGAAATTAGTGGATTACAACAGTGTACAAAAACGAACTGGCGGCCATGCCTGGATCGGGATTTCAGAGTAGCAGTGGTCACAATACAGGATTGTGAGTTAAAAACAACAACAGAGAAACTCGTCTGAGTGTTGCTCAGATGCCTTTCTTTTACTCAGAGTTACTCAGGAGCTCTTTATTAGTTCTGTTTTTCTCTGGGGCAGATAATTGAATGTGTAATATAAATGGTCTTGCGATCAACTCTTTTATAGGAAGGTGAATCAGTTAAATGGAGTTCATTTACTTAATAAGTATTTATTGAACACTTACGATATGCTGGCCACTGTTCTTGATCCTGGGGATCCAGCAGTAAATACCGCATTGCCGCTCTGGCAGCATTGCATTCTGTGAGGATACACTGACTCTAAACGATAAACATATAAAACGTCAAGGGCCATGAGATACAGAGTCTTATCAGAGAGAGAGATGAGCATGTATTTCAGTGTGGGGAGTAGGATTTAAAGTTTTCTTTCTTCTGGTCTTCTGTTCTCAAAGCGTTAGCCACCTGGATGTCATCGGTTTTATTCTAGCCTGTTTTTAGTAAAGATCTTTTATACCATCTCAGCTGGAAAGATTAGAGAAGCATTGGAGATCTTTTGAAGTCCTAGGTATCCTGTATGACCCTGCATTTTTCTTTTCAGGGAGTGATCTTCAAAATGGCATCATCGGGTTCAGTGAGGGGTCCCAGAGTGGGCTCGAGCTGGGTGAAGGAGCTGATCGGAACAGACTGCATCTTACTGTCACAAGGCAGCCAGACAGGTGTGTGTGTGTGTGTGTGTGTGTGTGTGTGTGTGTGTGTTCATGGAAGATGTAACAGCCTGTGTGTCTGTATTTGAATTCATAAAGTGGTAAAGGCAGGTTCAGGTGTTGATAGAAGGTAGTGTGGAATTTGTTCTGTCAATGTTCAGATGCTCTTGTTCTTGGTCTGTGATCTAACACACTTGGTTTATGAGCATGACTTAGGGCTACCTTGAATGTGGTATACTTCATGAGGTGCAGATTATGTAAGTTATCACTGCATCACATTTACCATTGTGTGATCGCTCCGCATGCACGGCCATTTGCTGTTAGGGACACATGCAGCATCAAACTTGCTTGCGACTTAATATTGTAATAGTATACATATTCTAAATGCACATCACAAACATGCACTAGGTACGCACGTGTACATGTGTATATATTATCTTCACAAGTTGGGGTCTAAATAATCTCTGAAAATGTAGGGCATCTCCTGCCCTTTATTTTTATAACAACCATTTTTAGCAGTAGTCTTTTTCCTTTAGAAGAGTTCTTATTAAAAGACAAACGAGGAACATTTACTTGGAGCCAGAAGTTCTCTATTATTTTTATTTTCATACTAGAGGCCCGATGCACGAAATTCATGCAAGGGGCTCGTCCCCTGCCCTGGTGGCTTCTTCCAGAAGGTCATCTGGAAGGCCATCAGGCCTAATTATCATATTATGCTTTTATTATTATATAATTCTGGTACATAATAGGCATAATAAGCAGAAAGAGATTATTTTCTTTCTCATTCCTGATACACAATGGTTCAATGAATACTTATTCCAGATTGAATAGAGTGTGGTTAAATAATACTATGTACAGTCCGTGCTTTGGATGAAGAGGTACACGTAGGCACAGTGGTAACATATTCTGCATCAGACCCAGGGATAAGGCACTCTGTTGCTGCATTTGCACAGGCTTTGCTTTGCTCGTAGGGCCTTTGAAGATGTCAAGGTCTCCTGGCGAGTGACATTTAACAGAACGTCCCCTGTGCTCCAGAAGGACGGAGTGGACCTGAGGGATGAACTTCTCTCTGTGTCCGGGACCACAACCTGTGTGGCCGGTCAGACAAAGTGCTCCATCACCATGGAGCTCAAACCCAGGAAGGTAAGAAATGAGGAGGATGGCGTTGTCAACTTCTAATTGTATTGCTTTAGAATTAGTGGTTTAAAGCCACTTTATTGAAACATACATTGGTCATCTGGAGACTATGTCTCATCTAGCTGTAATATCGAAATCTGTTTGCTGGGTGACAGACTTAGAATTGATTTCATTAGAGAATTTTTATAAATAAGCTCATTAGTGTACACTTAAAACTAATACTTGTTATGTGTCAATTATATCTCTTTTTTTAAAAAAAAAAAAGCTCATCATTTTTCTTTGTTTCTGTTTCTTGTCATTTCTACGATTCTTCCTGGCCCTCCTGCTCAATGTGTGAATGATCCCTTGAATCATTTTCAGCCAATTAGTATCTCTGATTAACTGAATATTTAGTGTTGTGTTTTTATTATATGTATAGATTTAATCATACCATGTCTATGGATTTCATCATAGGATGAAAGTTCTCTTTTTTCATCTACAGTTAGGAAGTTCCGTCTTGATCTACTTAAGGGGCAGAGAGGCCATGCTTACGTGTGGCCCTTCAGCCTTTGGATACATTTTTGTTGGTTCATGTTGCACATGGCACTCAGGAGACAGGCATTCTTCCCTCTTTCCAAAGGAATCTGCACTATTCAGGTGGTATTGGTCACTGATGTCCTAACAGAGCTTTAGTCATTTAGAATCATGTGTGGCTTTTGTTTAAAAAATGACTGTTCTGTGATACTTTAATACCTAGGGAGCACTCAGTAGTATTTGTTGTTTGCCTACTACTTAATTTATTAAACTCAAATATTTAATACAAAAACTAGTCATAATATTATGAATATTCAAAAGTATACACACATACACACTGACTTCCCACTAATTTTTTTTTCTAATTTAAGGTATTTCCTTAGCTACTAATACATCCTCTCACACTGAAAAGGAGGAACTGAAATGTCAATATTCAAAATATTTGGTCAGTGGCTCAGTTATTTGAAGCATTGCCCAGTACACCAAAAAGCTTGGATGTCCAATTCCTGGTCAGGGCACATACCCAGGTTGTGGATTTGACGCCCTGTTGGAGTGTTTACAGATCAATGTTTCTCTCACATTGATGTTTCTCTCTCCCTCTTTTTTTCCTCTTCCTCCCTCTCTTCTTTCCTCCCTCTCTAAGAACCAATAATAAACCATATCATTGGATGAGGGTTAGAAAAAAAGTTTGATCATATTATTCTACTTGAAAACATTTAACTCCTCTTCTCTGCCTTTGCTCAAATAGGTTTATGCCCACAACCTCACATTCACCAACTCTCCCTTAAGGACTCCACTTTCTCCAGGGTCCTCCCTTGGTATCCTGTTAGAATTCTTAATCCTTTAAATTACTAAGACTATATGTAAGTCTCTTATGGAAGTTAGCGGTTTTAAACAGGGTCTCGACATTTAATTTTATCTTGCCTAAATTTAGACTTATTTGATTCTGAATTTTGGAAAATACATAAAACTAACAAACTATTATTAATATTTGGTCACATTTATGTCCAATCCTTTAAAAAAAAACCTTCCTGACAAGTTGAAGCTCTCTTTTTCCTCTGTCCAGAGTTATATGCCGCAACTCCATGCCCTGCCCTGCCCTGTCCCCAACCCAACCCTCCACCCGAGCCAACTAGCCATGGCATTTTAATTTTTAAATGTTTAAATAGATATGTGTTCATTAATGATATGTAGTAAGCTTTATCTAATTTTAGCTTTACATTTATTGTATCATGCTATGCGTACCATCGTGCAACTTGATTTTTCACTCATTGGGTTTTCATATCCATCCATATGGAAAAATATTGAGATACTTCATTCCTTTTAACTGTTAAATAGCCGTTCATTGTATAAAGATATTTTATTTATCCTTTTGCTTGTTGAAGTGCACATAGATTGTCTCTTGACATTGGTTTTTATAGTAAGAAGCTTACCCAGGGAGAAAAATGGAGTTTCGTAAATTCCATGGTAATCTAACATAAGATTTGAATTCTGTAGTCATGCAGACTGTATTTCTAAATATACATTTATTTCTGTAATTATGTATGAACAGTACCAATTATTAACATCAGAATTATCTAAAAATAGGGAAAAAATGGTAATCTGTTTTTTTTCTTCATTTTCATTACCAGATACCACAAGTTGAAACATATTTTTTTGTGGAACTGTATGAAGTCACTGCTGGAGCTGAGATAAACGATAGCGCCAGATTTGCACAGATCAAATTCTTACCGAGTGCTGAACCTCAGAGCCTCGTGTATTTTTCCGTGGGTTCTCGGCTACCAGTGGCTCACAAAAAGGCCACTTTAATCAGTTTGCAGGTGTCCAGAGATTCTGGGACAGGACTAATGGTGTCTGTTAACTTCGGTACCCAGGTAAGCATCAGATAGATATTAACAGTGAAGGTTTTCTTCTTTATTGCATGAGTAGTGAAATAGAGAATAATCAATACATTATTTTCTTATGATTGCATCATAATTCACATTATGTTTATTATATTATTAATAAATAATTTATTAATAAAACATTATTAATTTCATGTTTTAAAATGATAGTCTTTTGTAGTTTTCTTTCTTTTGAAAAATTTAGTTATGTAATGCAAACTATCTTGCATAAATCTGTTTTATAATATCTTTAGAGAGTTAAAATTTCTTCCCAGTGTAACTATAACACCAGAAACAAAATCAAGGATCCTTGTTATTGTTTATATTTGAACTAGTTGAAAATCTTCTCTGGAATTTCAAGCACCAACGGATCTGTATATTTCTTTAAATCCATGAGTTCATGTGGTGTTACTGCCACTTTTCAAATCCATCCTATTAGAAAACATCAAGTGAAAGAAAGGGAGCAGCTAGGTATCCAGGGACTCAGAAGAGCAGTACTATGTAATATGAAATGACCACATCCTGCGGTTGGGTCAGACAACATCATATACCTTTCCAGCATTATTTTTTTGTTAATCCTCCTCCAAGGATATTTTTTCATTGATTTTTAAAGAGTGAGAGGGAGGGAAAGAAGAGAGGGAGAGAGAGAGAGAGAGAGAGAGAAAGAGAGAGACAGAGACAGAGACAGAGACAGAGACATTGATATGTGAGAGACACATCTACTGGTTGCCTCTACACATGTTTTGACTGGTCATGGATCAAACCTGTACTCCACTGAAATGGGAATTGAAGTTGCCAAAATAAGAATCTGAGAGCCAATGTCTCTGTCATATTTATTTATAGTCTTTCTAGATTCTTCAGAAATGATTCCTTGCAAAACACATGCTGCCACTAGCATGTAACTCATCGCATTTTTATAACACTGTGGAAACATGAAGGGACCCTGTGGGATGGAAATGTTCCGTGTCGTGACTGTATCAATGTCAATACCCTGGTTGTGAGCTAGTATTGTCTCGCAGAATGTTACCAAAGAGGGCTGTTGGGGCCCAGGAGTTCACTCTATTATTTCTTGTAAACTGCATGTGAATTACAATTATCGCAAAATAAAAAGTTTAATTTTTAAAATAGAAATATCTTTCACTTATCTGGTATTTTATTTCTCTATTGCTTAATTGCCTCTGTATTTTCTCTCTCTTAATGCTCTCTTTGCATATTACTAGAAGGCAAAGACATATAATTTCATTTTTAGTAGCTGGCAAGAATGAGCAGATTATGGACCAAGTGGCCAGTCCTATTAGTAGTACAAAGATATCAGTCCTCAGTTTACCTCTTTAAATAGTTTTCATTATGTAGTTAAAACAGTAGCTGAGGTGCACGTACTCTGTGATAGGTCAGCAATCCCAGGACATAAATACTATATTCTTAGCACTCGTTCTCTTATATTTTCATATTTGTGATAAAAAGGTAAGGGATTTAAAGTTTTAAGATAATGAAAATATCACTCATTCCAGGTAGTTAGCATTAAATCCAATAGGCCTGTAGCTAATACAAAACCAATTTAAATGCTTTTGTTTATATATGTGTTTACTGGCCCAAAGCACACAAGCTCAAGAAGGAACAAGCTTTCCTCCTTATGCACACATGGCCTCTTCTAGGCACAGGCTATTTCTTTATTGCTTTCCGTTGTTTCTTTTAAATTGTGTAGTGCTCCTTGTTCTTACATGTATTTTTATAAACACAAAACATTTTGATAATTCCATTTCCTTTCAACATTTGAATTGTGAAATAAATCCTACAGGAAAACAGTAGGCAGGAAGTATATGTGCAGTTTGTATTAAAAATAAAATCACCCCCACCTAACTTAAGAAATTGAGCTTTATCAGGATCATAGAACTAGATATTGTGGACCCTTTTCCAGCTTTTTCCTTGCAGGATAACCTCTCCCCAACTTGCTTTTGAATTATTCCCTTGCTTCTACCATCTACCATATGCTGTTTAAGTTTACCTCTTTTGGAAATTATGCAAATGAGATTCTGCCAACTGAATTGTTTCATGATGCGCTTCTTTTGCTCAATGTGTTCATGTGTATAGTTCTTTCACTGTCATTGTGACATGGTATCCCAATGGATACTTTAGTTTACCCATTCTTGTGTCGTTTCTTTCAATAGGTACCTTTTTTTTTTCCTTTTTTACCATTTTGCTGCAGGTGTTCTTAAAAACCTTTTATCTTCATTGACTTTTTTCATTTTTGACCCGCCTGGTCATTTCCTCTTTCTGGAAGATGCTCTTCTCCTTTGGGCCCTTACCTACTCTTAGCCCTTGCCTCACTGGCAGCTTCTTCCTGTTGCCCAGTTGGTCTTCCTGGCCAATAAGTAATGGGGTGCACCAAGTCGGAGCATGTAGGTCTGTTTTCTTCAAATGTAATCTATTAAATAAAGAGAACTCCTGAATATTTATCACCAGTCTCTTCACCACCCTGATCTAGACTCACATAACTGATTACTCTACTTGACATCCTCATTTGAATGTTTAAAAGGTATCCAAGACTTAATATGTATAATAAATAACTTTTGATTTCTCCCTTGATAGTATTTCCTGTTTTCCACTGTTCATCGAAGCAAACATCCTCAATTCTCTCCTTCCTTTCCACCCAACATTGTATTAGCCAGAAAGTCCTACTGACTCTTCAAAGTATATTTCCAATCTGTGCACATATCACTCTTTCCACTTACACAGCCCTACTTCAGGTTATCTCTTCTCCCTGCTTCATGCATATCCCTGCTACAGCCAGAATAGTCACAAAAAGGTAAAATCTGTCACTCTCCTGGAAACCTCCAGGGTCTTCTTGCCACACTTTGTAAAATGGATGTACATGATCTGGCCCCTGTCTACCTCTTTGATGCCAGTTTCTTGCACTTTTGACCTCGTTCCAATCACACTGACCTTCCTGCTCTTCCTCAGGGCCTTTGTAATTGCTGTTCCCTTTACCTAGAATGTTTCCCCCCAAATCCTATGTCCCCTGTTCCCCTACACCACTGTGGTCTCTGCTCAAATGTCACATCAACAGCTTCATGAGCAACCTTATCTAAAGTAGTGCCCTGCATGCCGCTGCCTAGTCTTACTTTTCTTCATAGAATTTATCTTCATGTAAAGTTATGTTGTTAATTCTTAACTTCTGTCCTCTGCTAGGCTCTGAGAGTGCAGGGATTCTGTTGTTCATATCGGCACCCACAGTACGCCACCTGGCAGGTATTGGGAGTTTAGAATTTGTTTGCTCATTAGCAAGCAAATTCACATTCCTTTGGTTCTTCCTTGACTAAGTTCTCATGCTTCAGTTTACAAAAAACTTTTAATAACCACAATTCAAAGAAATTCAGGTGTGTATATGCCCAAGGTCCTATCCCTTAAGGTGTTTTCATATCTCAGTAAAAACAAGAGACAAATTCCTCCTTTCTTCCCCCTGCTTTATCTTTTCTCCCCAAACCCCATCTCTTCCACATTTCCAGGTGAAAATGCAAATACAAATATTCCCTCTTTTCCTCCATACTTACATTCGCAGCCTATGTTATTTGAGCACAGAGTTCACAGTTGGGGAAATTCTGTGAGGCAGTAGGGACAACTGTAATTCTCTTTCTTGGTCTAATCTAAGGCATCTGTCTTTCCTAACCTCATCACTGTATGATGCACATTTTCCCCTTTAACTGAGGAGATTAGAAAAAGTATAAAACCCACCGATTTTGTTGTAATGTTATCATGGCCCATCAGTCTAAGAAAAATAGAATTTCCTTAAGGAGTAAGAGTTTGTGTGGGACAAGATTAGAAGTGTCGCAGCTTCACTGAAGCATGTTGTTTAATTTCTAGGAGTTGAGGAGTGCTGAGACAATGGGCCGGACTCTCATCTCTCCAGCTCTTTCTGGGAAGGATTTTGTGAGAACTGAAGGCACCTTGGTCTTCGAACCTGGCCAGAGAAACACCATGTTGGACGTCGTCCTAACCCCAGAGACAGGGTCTTTAAATCCATTTCCTAAACGCTTCCAGGTTGTACTTTTTGACCCAAAAGGTGGTGCCCGGGTTGACACAGTATATGGGACTGCCAACATCACGCTTGTCTCTGACGCAGACTCGCAGGCCGTGTGGGGGCTTGCGGATCAGCTGCAGCAGCCCCTGGACGGGGACATCCTGAACAGGGTGCTCCACAGCATCAGCGTGAAGGTGGCCACAGAGAACACTGACGAGCAGCTCAGTGCCGTGATGCACTTAATACACAAGGTAAGCCTTGCAAGTGTCCACAGCTGGTTTAGGAAGGGTTCATGAATTTAAAAAAATACAAACAAACACACATACACATTTATTATGTCAGTGAACATCTACACTAATAAAAGAGAAAGATGCAAATTGACCGTACCTTCATGATGCTCACCAGCCAATCAGGAGTGAGTATGCAGATTAACCCAACAAAGATAGTGGGTTAACTTGCATAGGCAGACATTGAGCGGCCAGCAGCTCTGGGCCTCTGTGCCCCGTGGGAAGGCCGAAAGGTGGCTCCGGGCCAGAGTGAAGGCGGTGCCAGCAGCCAGGGGAAGGAAGGCCCATTCTTCCATGAATCTTTGTGCATCGAGCCTCTAGTGAAATTATAATAGGATGAAATGTCTGAGCATAGAAGTGGAACTTATCATGTACTTTTGCTTGCATGTGACTTATGTCTATTTGGAAACCTCAGTCTGAAACTCAGAGAGTGAAGACTTATCTGCTGCTGCAGTGAAGACTGCCCAGTGTCTGAAAAGGGGAATCTGATGTCAGAAGCTACAGGCTCTGTCTGATTCTCCAGAAAGTGGACGAATATCTTTTGAAATTGTGTCTGTTTTTTTGAGTCTATAAAAATAGAACTTGAACTAGATTCCCAGTTGTTCCTATTAAATGTGACAGAACAGGAGCTTTTGCCCTCAGCTTGTTCTTTGCTCCTCCCGGGCACGGAAAACTTCCACAGAATAGAATAATTTCAGGCATTCAAATAATAAGATAACTTCAGGCATTCAAATCGGTATGGACTTAGACCAACTAGGTTTTGTTTTAAGCCTATTTATTTGTCTACAGTTTTGCAAATGATGGCATCACATGGATATGTTATACCCTAAGAATTAAATGAAGCATATTTAAAAAGCATCATTGTTAAAGGAAAAGACTCTTATAGGGTTTATTTGAGGCTTTTATTATTAAAACTAGAGGCCTGGTGCATGAAATTTGTGCACGGGAGGAGAGGGTCCCTTAGCCCATCCTGCACCCTCTCCAATCTGGGACCCCTTGAGGGATGTCTGACCGCCCATTTAGGCCCGATCCTGGTGGGGCAGTTGGATATCTCTCTCACAATACAGGACTGCTGGCTACCAACTGCTCTCCTGCCTCTGCCTGATTGCCCATAACCACTTCTGCCTGCCAGCTTGATCACCCCCAACCACTCCTCTGCCAGCGTGATCGATGCCTCATTACTCCCCAGCCAGGCCGATTGCCTGTAACTGCCCTCCCCTGCCATCCTGGTCACTCCTAACTGCCCCCCCCTACCAGTGTGGTCACCCCTAGCTGTCCTCTCCTGCAGGCTTTTAGCCCCCAACTGCCCTCCCCTGCTGGCCTGGTCTCCTACAACTGTCTTCCTCTGCCAACCCGGTCACCTCTAACTGCCCTTCCTGCTGGCCTGATTGCCCACAACTGCCCTTCCTTGCCAGCCTGGGTCCTCCCCCTGCAATTCTCCTCCATTGCAGGTCTGGTCCTCCCTAACTGCTTTCCACTGTAGATTTGGTTCCACCCCAACTGCCCTCCCCTGCAGGCCTGGCCCCCCCAACTGCACTCCCCTGAAGGCCTATCCCCCTGGAACTGCCCTCCCCTGCAAGCCTGGTCATCCACAATTGCCCTCCCCTGCAGGCCTGATCCTTCCCAACTGCCCTCTCCTACAGCCCTGGTCCCCCGCAACTGCCCTCCCTTGCTGGCCTGGTCTTTCCCAACTGCCCTCCTCTGCTGGCCTGGTCACCTCTAACTGCCCACAACCACCCTCACCTGCAGGCCCTCTTGTGTCCACATGGGGCAGCCATTTTGTGGTGGCCATAGGGGGTGGCCATCTTGTGTCTTGGAGTGATGGTCAATTTTCATATTACTCTTTTATAAGATAAGCTATTTATTAATACATTGATATACAAGTAAAAAAGATTTTGAGTGCATACATATGAATTCTTAAGTACTATATTTCTTATGAGTGAACTTTAAATCCTTAAAATGTTTACAACAGGGTTTTAGATGGTCATGCTTATTTAACTTTTTTTCTTTTTAAGTCTCTTAAAATCCAATGCCTGAAAGGTAGGAAAAAAAAATTACAAAGCACACAGTCAGGAGAAGACCTTGCCAAATATGTAAAGCGAAGAAAAGTGGCTATTTCATGCAGAGAATTCTCTTCCTGGCACTGAAACCCTGGGCTGGGCAGTCTAGTGTGGGTCTGAGACCCCTTGCTCCTCAGTGGGGAACCTTTGCTGCTGAGATAGCCCTCCTGATTTGTACCTGTCACATGTGGGTTTGGGACCAGACCAGCCTGTTCTAGGTCTCTGCCCCAGTCTCGATGTCGCTTCTTTAAATCCCTGGTTGTAGGACTTCCACTCAGCTAGATTTTAGGAGGTTCTGAATGATGGTTGTGATGTAGTTTAGTTGTAATTTTGATATTATTGTGGCAAGAGAGGAGTCTGCCTACATCATCATCTTGACCAGAAGTATGAGTCATGTTTAATACATAAATTTGAAGCAGAGACCCAGAAGTCATACAGGAAATGATTGATAAACTTTACCACATAAAATACAAGCAAAATTTATTTTGATAGATCAAAAGACAGCTAATGTTATATATTAATTATATCTCAATAAAACTGATGTTAATAAGGTAAGAAAAATAAAGACAACTAATGGGTGTAGGGAATATTTATGGAAATATATGTATAACAGTGATGTTTATTTCAGCACAATATATACTAACAAAAAGCAGAAAAAATATGCATCATTTAGAGGGGCCTGGTGTATCCATAAAATGCATAAGAATTTTCATGTTTTAGACATATTTATAATAATGAGAATAAGATAATAAAGCAGGCACCGAAAATGTATATGATCACACATAGCAGGCTGTAATTTTAGCCAGTAAAAATATACAGCCAGTAAAATATAGTACCTTTGAATTTCAGATAAATAATGTATGAAAACATTTTTAGTATATGGCAAATAGAAATCTGTAGTTTTATTTGCATGTACTCATATGAAACAATTATTGGTTACTTACCTGAAGTTCAAATAGAGTGAGTCACTTAAACTTTATCTGGCAGCCATTCTTATATTTTAAATGCACTTAACATGAACTCTAAGATAACCTCAGATTCAGGAGTGAACATCCATGTACTAGATAGAAGTTCATTCTACAAGGTCTTATATTTTAAGCGAAATTGTTTCATGTTTATTTTCCCTCAGATTTTAGCTTCTTTGAAACAATTTTTTCTATACTATATATTTTTATAGGAAGAGCTCAGTAAATCTTATATATTGTTTTTACACTCACCAGAAGTGACTACTTATTGATGTTCAGAAGACACAGCTATGTGCTGAAAAGAGCATGAACTTTAAATGACTCACTGTGTTTTGGATACAATTCAGCTGTGGGTTTGGGAAAATTTTTGCTATGACAATATTCTGTCCTTTATTTTTCCTAGATATACTAGTAATAAAATGAAAATTATTTAAAATGCTGTTTTTTTTAAAAAAATTAATAATTTCAGTCTTTTAAGACTGCTGGGTTTTATATACAAAATTTAATTTCTTAGGGTTTTGGTTTTCAGGTTATGAAAGCTTGGTCAAACATGAGTCAAGAGGTGTTGTCTTTAATTTTGTGTTCTGGAACACTTGAAAGCACAGGAATAATATGTTCTGTGAAAGTTTGACAGACTCTCCACCCTTCCCAAAAATCTCCTTTTTTGTTTTCTTCCTGACAGTTTAAAAAGTTTTTTTCCATGGTTGATTCAGGCTTTTTTGTAACCCAAGTTTAATAATTGGGGGAGAGGTTCTTTTTCTTGTTTATGTAAAATGGCCCTTTAGAGCAAAACTATTTCTTCTGATCGTATATTTTAATAATATAAATCGTATATTTTTAGAATTATTTTTCACATTTGATTTGTTTTATTATCACACCAACAGTGGTTTAGATGTGGTCTATATTTTACTCCCGGTTGTATATTTCGTGCTTGCAGTAACCTTGCGTGACCTGGCTGCAAGTGAGCCAATCTGTGTTGTTATTCCAGGACACACAGGTGGGGGATGTTTCCAGTGGGGGAGGGGGGTGAGAGGGGGGCTGTCACAGCGCCTCCTGGGACACTCACCATCTTGGTGCACTCAGAAAGGGAGGCATGCTCTTTCTGCTTCCATTTCCTTATCTGGAAACAACCCGAAATAACAGCAGCTCCTCCCTCACAAGATTGTTGTGAGAGTTAGAGAAGTTAGTGTAACCGGTGGAGAATAGCACCTCTGTAAACCAAGGGTTATGTAAATGGCCTTTTGGTTTTGAGTGTTTTCCTAAATCTTTCTTTTGTCCTTGAATGTGAATGAATGGTTCCGTGGCTCTAGAATTCTGGATCACAGCCTTTAATTCTCAAAATTCTACATGTTGCTCCGGTGGTTTCTGGCATTTCATTTGCAAAAACAAAAAAAATCTTGATGTCAAATTGAATTTTTGTTTCTCTATTAGTATTTTTTTTTCTGTCTGTTTTTTCTGGTGAGATTTAAAAAAAATTCTTGAAGTAATATTTAAAAATCATCAGATATATCTGGTGGTGTTTCTTTTTCTTATTTTCACTGGTATAAGCAAGCTCTGCATTTTTAGCCAGAAGTATTTCCTTCGTTTATTAAGGAACTATGTAGGTTTTGCCTCTACCTGCTCCTTTTATGTGGTTGGTGTATCTTATGGATTGGTCCTATTATATTTTCTCTGAGTCCTGGGAGTTTTTCTTGAGCTTATTTTCCATTTAAGACATTCCTTTTGTATCCAATGAGCTGTCCATTATAACTTTTACTTTGTTAAATTTTTATTCTGTACTTTTTATCATCCTTTCCTATGGATCATTCTCCCTTCTTCCTTACTATCTTTGAGATGGCTACTCTTAAACTTGGATTTTGAGTTCAGCCATCAGCTTGGTACTGTATAGATTATAAAACTATTTAAAATATATGGCAAACATGAGTCACTTCTTCAATGAGCTTAATTAGTAGGAGTAACAGACAAATCATGTCAACATTGTCATCATAAGTTCGTTAATAAAAGTACGTGCAAAGTACAAAGAGAGCGATCGTGTATATGATCAGGCAGGTGGGGCCCAGTGTAGAAATCATAGAAAAATGATGACTAATTTGGATTTTGAAGAAGTCATAGGGACTTTTCAGATATATAAGAGTGAGTGGAGTAACAAGTCAATGGCTTCACATCAAAGCTTGGTCAGGCAATAAAGATGTGGCCTCCATCATTCTGGCAAGGAAAAAAAAACACACAAATTATGAAGGCTATTTCTCCTCTTAGTCTCCTTTTCCCTCAGATAGCAAATAACTCAGTTCTTTAAGGTAGGAAGGCTCAAACTCACAGATAAAGGCAAGAATGCCAAGAGCTCTTGACTATATTTGGTTGGAATAGGATTTTCTCATTTGATGTTGTAGGAGTTCAGTGGCATGTGGTGGTTTCTGTTTGTTGAACAGTGATAATCAAGAATAATCTTGCCCAGCCAGCATGGCTCAGTGGTTGAGCATTGACCTATGGACCAGGGGATCACAGTTTGATTCCCAGTCAGAACATATGTTCAGGTTGTGAGCTAGATCCCCAGTGTGGGATGCGCAGGAGGCAGCCAATACATGATTCTTATCATTGATGTTTCTATCTCTCCCTCCCTCTCTCTTCCTCTCTAAAATCAATAAAAAATATATAAAATAATAATCTTCTAAATGGATATTCTTATATTTCCTTAATTGGTCAAAATAATAATCCTTGGGGTAGATATGAAAGAGATTAATTTTGACTCATGATGTTAATTATTGTAGTTAAAAGTAAGTGATCCATGCAACCATTTTAGGCTTTGTCTAGTTATTAAATAGAACATATTATGGTGGTTGTGTGTTTTCTTTATAAATGATTATTTGTGTTTTTTAAAGTACAAATGGATGTCTTTGAAATATAATTTTGATCCGGATTTCTCTTAATTTCTTCATAGGTTCATCCTTATTTTGTTAATGCCAATAACAGTTAATAAAGAAAACATTATAGTATATGATACATTATCATTTAGAGGGCTTATTAAGATATATATTTTATACTTGTTTTTCCCCAGATAACTGTTGAAGGAAAAAAGCAAGCATTCAGTATTGAAAACCGAAATCTCTTGTATGATATTCTTTGTGCTCTTATTAACCCAAAACGCAAGGACACTAGGGGATTCAGCCCCTTTTCTGAAGTGACTGAGGATTTTGCCTTCTCTCTGCTGACCGATGTTACCTGTGGCTCTCTGGGCGAAAAGTAAGTGTCATTTAGTATACTAGCTGTGCCTTCTATGGATGTATTCCTTCACAGTTTACAAAGTAATACACCACACAAATAACATTTACATGCTGAAACTAAAGACTGTACAGCTATTGCATTGTATTAGTGCACAAATTAAGTTAACTATTTGGGAGGAAAAAACCACACACAGCAATTATATCAAGAAAAATAAACTTATCCTGGCAACAATATAGCCCTCTTGTTTTAGAAAGGGCCTTTTCTATACTCTTACTCATACAATGACTAGAAGATACTTCCTGAAAAAAAGGAAGATGTGCCAGTAGCGGCTGCTTCCCCGGAGTTGTAGTTCAGTTTCATCTGTATGGAGGCATCTCTCAGAATGAACTTGTTGTTGAACTTCAGACTCCTTGTTTTGTGGCAGGAAACAAGCAAGAGGAAAGAAAAAAACCTATAAAGTGGCTCATGTTTATTAGTATTTATGTAATTCATTTTATAACTGTATGTTAGTAGTCTTCAGAAGTCAAGGTGTTTTAAACTGGGTAAGTGTAGTACAAAACTCTAAAAATGTTTATTTCTATTTGATTCAACATAAACATGGTGGGTAATAAGTAATAAAAAAAAGAGTGAAAATGGAGATTCCCCCCCCCCCATTTCTCACTAACATCTGTTATTTAAAAAGCAATGATTATTATTTAATGGGTCAAGTCTGATTTAAAATGTTTATGCTGTGATCAGTATTCATTAGGTTATGTCGCTATGTTGAAGACTAATTTTTAAAAATTTGGTAGAATAATTTAAATCATCTATTTATGGGGCCCTTTATGAACTGACAATGTTATTTTAATATTGTTTGGATTGTAAGACTTTTATCTTTAGTTCTTAGATCACAAGACACATAAAGTTCAAAGAGATAGTAAGCCCAGATATAAAAGTGTTGCGAGATAGATCAAAGAATAAAATAATAATTATAATAACTGATATTAACTATTCCTCTGCTCTGGTTCTGACACTATTAAATTGAACAATATGAAATTACTTTTTATCTAGATATTAATAGAATAAAATATTGAGTGTTATATGGATTGAACTAGTCCTTAGTAAAAGTTGTACATATATTACTTCATCCCTGCAAAAGGTCAGTTTAAGTAGCTAGTCAAGGATAGGTTAGGGCTTTTATTGTTCCTATTTACAGATGTAGAAACTGAGGCTAGAGGCCTTACCCAGCTTGCCAGTGGTCACATGATTAGTCCAGGGTGAGGCCTGGGCTCAGTTCCAGGCCTGCAGGCCAATCCCAGGCCTACTTGACTCCACTCCCCTTGCTGGCCTCTTGCCATGTGGCCAGAAGTGATTGTAAACCACTTGCTTTGAAGCAGATCGTCCATTCTGACCCCATGACTCCAAAGTGCCCCAGGTCAGTGCCTGGGTGTGACTTGAGGTTTGGGTACAGAACCAGCATCCTGTTATACTGTATTCCTTTAACCCCGATGGCCAAGTCCTGGGGGCTTGTTTTTCTTTTCTTTTCTCTTTTGAAAAATAGATTTTTATTGATTTCAGAAAGAAAGGGAGATGGAGAGAGGGGTAGAAACATCAATGATGAGAGAGAATCATTGATAGGCTGCCTCCTGCACGCCCCCTCCCCCCCACTGGGGATCGAACCCTCTACCCGGGCATGTGCCCTTGACCGGAATCGAACCCAGGACTCCTCAGTCCGCAGGCCAATGCTCTATCCACTGAGCAAACTTTCTCAGAGCTGCTTTCTTAATGAGGAGCATCATGGAAGCACCTGAGAAGCTGTGCCAGCCCTTTCAGGAGATCCTCCTGCAGTCCTCCCCGCTCCGAAATGTCCCGCTGAGGCCAGCGTCAGCAGGTCAGCTCCTTGGTGCCACTTGTAAATGTCTCTGGAAGCCTCTGAAATGGATGATTTCTTTACTTCAAGTACGTTTGCACTGAGGCCACAGTGTGTGTGTATGTGTGTACGCATAGTTAAGAAATAGCCTTTTACTGTTCTTCCCTGTTATACTGTGTTCAACTGTGTTGTCCAGCTAAGCCATAGTTCATTGTTTTACATTCCCCATAGTCCCAAATCTTTATTTATTTATTTTTTCTGTGTGTTCCCAAATTACCAGGATATTGAGGTTGTCTTAGATGTGAACCATCTACCCTGCTGTGACTGTTAGCTTCCATATCTGTGCCTTCAATGGCCCAGGGAGAACTCAGAACATCTGAGATGCACGGACAGAATGGCCCTTTCTGTGTCATTGCCTAATGTACTCTCCGGGCCTACAACAGTGGTGCGTGGTGGATTCTCAGTGGCTGGAGCACCATGAGTGACTAGAATGAGTCAGTGAATCGATATCTTTCCTTCCTCTCCATACACTTACCTTTCTTTCTAAATTGTCCAAGAAGAGGAAACAGCATGTACAATGGTAGTCAGGCAAGAATAGCATGGTGTGTTTGGGAAGACCATCAACCTTTAAAGATTAAACACCTTAGGTTTGGTGTGGGGTGTGTGTGGGTGTGTGTGTGTGTGTGTGTGTGTGTGTGTGTGTGTGAAAGAATCAGACTTAGGGTATTAGACTGTTTGGGAGGTGTGTTTGGCCTGTACACCTTAAGGTGCTTCAATAGGAATCTTGGACATCAAGGTCTAGAGCCCTGGATGAAAGGCTGGATTAAAGATAGGTAAAGTTGGGGTGGCAATTTTGTTTGAGAGAGGGCCTATAGCTAGAGATAAAGGTTAACTATGATGTTTTCCTTTCTTTCTCACATGTTTCATTGAAAATCTTTGCTCCATTTCCTTGGTTAGCAGTCTTGACAATGAATCATTTAGAATCATGATATAATTATACATACTCTACATGTGGTGTGCCCTGCATTACTTTTTAACATTTAATGCCTCATTTTTATCCTAATATCCTCTGAACATTTCCAGGCAGGTTTTAGATATGATTCATCCTTGTATCTCCTCATTGTTTGCAAACATAATGTGTCCACTAATAAGATGTAACAGATTCACTGGTAAAAAATACAGAGTCCTAAAATCCCTAACTCCCTCCCCAGGTAAGGGTCCTGATTTAGTAATTCTGAGAAATTATATAGAAATATATATTTTTAAACAAGCTTTCAATGATTTTAACACACACTGAGGTTTGGAAACAATTTCACCGAGCACAGGATCTTATGCCTAGGGGTATTGTTAAATGGATGAAGATCACTGTTCAGAGCTATTTCTCCTACCAGTTACATGGTCAAACTAGCAATTAGAAAGGGGTGAGGGGACTCCTGATGAAAACATGGCTGCAGATATATAAAGTTTACAACAGTCTTAAGTAAAACAGAGCATTTCCTTAGTGACGTGCCTTTCCTTCCACCTGTTCCACTGATGCTGATATGACTGACACTGAAAGGTCATTTTACAACCACAAATGGTATCTGATATCCATGCTTTAGGTTATAAGGGGGGATCAGGCAAAGGGATGTAGACATTTCTGTGAAAAAAACCTCACCACAACCATAAAAGAACTGAAAGCACATTTTTCTCTGCTGCGCTGAGTTGGTAGTGTCCCGGTTGTACACCAAGAACAGAGCCCTGGTGTAATGCATTTGAACAAATGCAAAGGGATATATACAAGAAATACAAAAATATATAAAGTGCATGCTGCTTCAGCAGATCCTTTGCTTTTCTGTTGTAGAAGCAAAACCATCCTCGACAGCTGCCCATATTTGTCAATACTGGCTCTTCACTGGTATCCCCAGCAAATCAATGGGCACAAGTTTGAAGGGAAGGAAGGTGATTATATCAGAATTCCAGAAAGGTTACTGGATGTCCCAGATGCAGAAATCATGCCTGGGAAAAGTCCGTGCAAATCTGTCCAGTTCACAGAGTATAGCAGCCAGCAGTGGTTTGTCAGTGGAAACAGCCTTCCTGCCCTGAAAAACAAGGTAATCTGTCATTATAAAGAATTGTGGTTGGGATCTGACTTTTGCACAGCATCCACACGCCTCAGAATGCATTAGCTGGGTCAGATTTGTGGGAAGGGCTACCCATGGTGAGCGAATTATGAAACATGAACTATTTGTCAAGTGTTTTGCCTTAAAAACAGCTGGGAATATTTTTCTTCATGTTTTATTGAACAAACTCTATATCATAGAGGGACAGTGAGAAAAAATATATAGCTTTTACTGGTATTATCTGATATATCCCACATCGTGATGAAGTTCAGCAGCTTTAGTCATAGCGTTGTCAGCGGAAGATGGCTCAGTAGGTGAGTGGAGGCAGAAGGTTTCCAATGGAAAACCAGGGAGGTGCCCTGCGTTCCTGAGGCAGCTTCCTGCATAAACAGTGGCTGTGAGTAGTGAGTGAAGTGACTAAAAAAAAAAAAAAAGAAAAATGAGATGAAGTTCAGAATGGGAGATTCAGGAAGGACATTAACTTGAAAACATCATTGAATTTTCTGTTTTCTTTTTTATATATATACACCGTAGGTATTATCTCTGAGTGTGAAAGGGCAGAGTTCGCAGCCCCTGACTGACAACAATGAGGTCCTCTACAGGATTTATGCTGCCGCGCCTAGAATTGTTCCCAAAACCTCCCTTTGTCTCCTTTGGAATCAGGCTGCTGCAAGGTACTTATTAGTAATTGTTTTAAAATCAGAATTTGGTCCTTCTAGATTCCGGTGCTATTGAGCCCATTTTTTTTTTCTCACTGCGCATCGATGGACTCTGGACAAGAAAAACCTCTACGAGAAATAAGGCAAAGAAGCATAGGAAAGGGTCTAGCACCGGGCAGGTGGCAAATGTAGAGAACAATTTAAATATCTGTTCAATACAATATTAGCTCCTTGATGAGTAGTGTTTTCATGGGACTTAGCATGAGTTTTTCTCGATTTGGATAACTTTCCTGTGGTTCCTGGTTGATTTATTGGGCAGGAAAGGAAATTCTTTTTACCCCTTCCATCTGGGCTTGTGGTTCTGGAGCTGATACTCTATGCTTGGAGGCATTAGCAGGGGTTTGTAATTCTAGTCCATGTAGGGCTGGAGTGCATTTTGGGATTAAAGCCATGCACAGGAATGGGAAGAGAGAAATGAAGCTTTCTCTGAATCTCCTGGGCCCAAGGCCTCAAGTTTCTGAGCAGTTCTGTCACTCGGAGCCCAGTCAATGCCCCAGAGTCTAGGGTACTAATCAGTCTCTAGGTTTGATCAATTCAAATCTGGTAGGTAAAGCAAGGGTGGTTGGGTAATTTGTTTTGTTTTGTTTTGTTTTGTTTTAGAGAAGGCAGAGGGTATATAGCTAGAATAAAGCTCTTACTCTTTCCTTTCTTTCTCAAATCTTCCATTAAAAATATTTGCTCCATTTCCTTGGTTAGCAGTCTTGACAAGATACCATTTAGATGCATGATATGGTCATGCATACTCTACATGTATTGTGGCCTATATTACTTTTTAACATTGAATACATAATTTTATCCTAATAAAATGTCCTTCGAAAGAAGGAAATCAAATGACCCACAGGTTGAGAACTGCAAAAGGGTCGCCTAAGACCATTGGAAAACACAGATATTTACATTACAATTCATAACAGTAGCAAAATTACAGTTATAAAGTAGCATTGGAAATAATTTTGTGGATGGGTATCACCACAACATGAGGAACTGTATTAAAGGGTTGCAGCATTAGAAAGGTTGAGAACTACTACTCTAAACATTTCCAGGCAAATTTCAGATCTGATTCATTTTTGTATCTCATCATTGTTTGCAAACACGATGGGTCCACTGAGAAGATGCATCAGGTTTGCTGGAGGAATGGTTAAAAAATACAGGCTCCTAGAATCCTCAGCTCCCAATAATCACTTATTCTTAATAACATTTTTCCTAAGGATGACAGCTCCTAATAGATTCTTCTAGGTCCACGTAGTTCCCAAACCATATGGAGACATCATATTTTACTTTAATATTAATTTCATAGAGTGATAAAATAATAACAAGGGGTAAAAAGTTATTTGTCACTGACTTTCAGCCACATAAACTAAAGTTCTAGATAGGTGTAATAGTTTAGTTGGGTAATTTGCCAACTATTCTCTAAACACAAAAATTCTGGTTAGTCTCTTTCTTTCTTTGGAAAAAAAATTATCAATTGACATTCCTAATGTCTGATGACAGATCTTAACCTAATGCATAGGTACTTTGTGATCCTCAATATATAATGACTAATGAATGTTTCCAGGTTGAACCTGCAGTTGGGTTTAAAATTGCATGTCCTTAGAAAAGGAAAGACATCAAGACTGTCAACCAGTAGTCACTGGGGAATGCTCATACCATAGCACAATGTTGTGCTAACTTGGCCAGACCTTATGGACACCCCTCTATAAGTAGAAGGACCCTGGAAAACATTTATGTATTATAACTGGCTCCATATTCCAAAAAAGATTAAGGAGTTTTAGAAAAGCATATAAGTAATTTGCGTGGTTCAAGTTACTAGGAAATATGAAGAATAAAGAAGAGTGAGCACTACACATTATAATGGCTGTGTCAGTATTTTGCGATTTTTGAAAGATAGACAAGAGTGCCTTCTGTTGAAAACCTTGGGTGCTGCTGCTCTGTTGAGAGGACCAGCGTCATCGGTATCTGAATGCTTTGGGAGGTTTTTCAAATAGTATTTGGGCTGCTTCTTAAGATATATTGTGGGATATATTGTGTCATGTCATAGAAAAGATGTTCCCTCCAGTTTTCTTCTTGAAACCATGGTCTGCTTAAGTCTGGAGTAAAGGAAGACTTAAGTTTAATAAGTTACTTTTTCTTTAAAAGCCGTCTCAAGACCTCAAGTATTAATAAGAAGGAATGGTGACAGTTGTCTTTTTGCCCTAGCTGGTTGTCTGACAGTCAGTTTTGCAAGGTGGTTGAGGACACTTCAGACTACGTAGAATGTGCCTGTTCATACATGTCTGTGTACGCTGTCTACGCCCAGACCGACAACTTGTCCTCATACAATGAAGCCTTTTTCTCCTCTGGATTTATATGCATCTCAGGTCAGTTGCAATGTTTTGTGTCAAAAATTTAAAATATTTATGTGGATGAGTCTGTTTTCCCGTAGCAATTTTATCTATACAAGATACGAACATACTGTAATTCATTAGCACTGGGAGAAAAACAAACTTCCTCATTAATCCATTCAATGGATAGTTGTGGAAGGCCGACTTTGTACTGAGGATATAGGAAAGAACAGGAACAGTTCCAACCCATAAGCAATGTAAATACAGCGTGGGGGAGAAGTGAGATAATAGGAAAAGATATATGTAGTTCAGAGTCTTGCAATTTAGAGACAGGTTCTGCATTAGAATGTCAGGATTATGTGAGATAATACATGCAAAGTAGTTTACATTTTATTCAAAAACAACAGCCTACCTCTTTGGCTGATTTGCATTCTTCAACCCAGGAGCTTCTAAATAGGATCTGTTTTTAAAATTAACTTTTCACCTTCCATATTAAGGCTTCATTTCTATCTGACAGGAGTAGGAACTTTTTAAATGTGCTAATGTCTGTCAAACTATTTACTTAACAACTTAATTTAGACTAACTGTAGAATTATTGTCATTTGCTGCATTGACTATATGATTGGGAATCTTAATAATTTCTTATTCTCAATAACATCTCTCATAAGGATGATATTTCTTGCTTAATAGATTCTTCTGGTTCCCCACAGTTCCAAAACCAGATGGAGACGTCACACTTCACTTTAATATAAATAGAAATTTCATAGACTGTTGAAATAATACTAAAGGGTAAAATGCTGAAATAAATCTAGGTATTATTTTATGTATTTCAATAGAGAGATAAATCCAAGTTCTGCTGTGACCCACAAAACTCCCTCTCTGGTTCTAAATACTGAATATCGAACTAAAGAGATTTAAAAATTCAAGTGAGAATGTTTCCTGAAAGAACTGTTAATAAGTATACATTTTTTGCAGCATACTCTAGCAAAGGCTATATAGAATAGCTCATATATTTGAGAATCAACACCTAAATATAATCTACTTTTATCACTTTTGACTTGATGTCATATTTAAAATTACAGTTGACCCTTGAACAATGTGGGCATTAGCAATGTTGATACTCTGCGCCCGTCCTTGAGTAAAAAATCCATATATAAATTTTGACTCCCCCAAAACATATGTATTAATAGCCTATGGTGGAACAAAAGCCTCACTGATTATGTGGTCAATTAACATATATTTTGTGTGTATTATGTACTATATTCTTACAATAAAGTAAGCTAGAGGAAAAAAAAACTCAAGGTAGAGCCCTGACTGGTTTGGCTCAGTGGATAGAGCATCAGCCTGTGGATTCAAGGGTCCCAGGTTTGATTCTGGCCAAGGGCATATACCTTGGTTGCGGGCCCATCTCCAGTAGGGGGTGTGCAGGAGGCAGCTATTTTAAAAAATATATATATATATTTTATTGATATTTTACAGAGAGGAAGGGAGAGAGATAGAGAGCTAGAAACGTCAATGAGAGAGAAACACCGACCAGCTGCCTCTTGCACACCCCCTACCGGGGATGTGCCCGCAACCAATGTACATGCCCCTGACCGGAATCGAACCTGGGACCTTTCAGTCCACAGACCGATGCTCTACCACTGAGCCAAACCGGTTTTGGCGAGGCAGCTAATTGATGTGTCTCTTTTGTCGATGTTTCTAACTCTCTATCCCTCTGCCTTTCTCTCTGTAAAAAATCAATAAAATATATTTAAAAATCATAAGGTAGAGAAAATACATTTACAGTACTGTACTATATTATCAATACCATAAGCTTATGTTATCCATCTTAGGCTATGTGCTTACAAGGTTTTTCAAATTGTCTTTTTGTCTCAGCTTCAGGGGAGGATGAATAACCATCTCTCAAATCCTCCCCTCCACCCCCCAGGAAGTAGAGAAGATAATTATATATATCTTACACACATTTTCAATAATTTAGGTCAGGTCACACTGAAGATCTCTCTGAACTGGGAAGTAATCAGACTAGCTCTTTTTATGAAATATAGTAACATATAATTAGATAGGAATCAAACCTCTGTATTTAAATCAGGATATATCACAATATATCTGTTCCAATTCTGTTTCATAGTTTTGATATTTTTGGAAGACTTTGATGTGAAATTTTAGAAAATATACATTATTTAAAAAACAATTTAAAATTTGTGGGTGGCATCTAGTAAAATTACAGAGTATTTTTTTTCTGAAAAGTAAAATTATCAGAATCTCAGCTTGTAAACTATAAAAGGCACAACTAGAATATTCTTGCAGTTAAATAAACCTTAAACAAAATAATAAGCATGTTTGAAAGAACTTGAGATTGTATTTATTTACTTATCCTACCTTTTTATTTAGCAAGTATAGACAATTACTTCCTGTTACTTACTGTAAAATTGGCCTTGTGTTGGCATTTATCACTTTGTTATCTGTGAAGTAAATAAAACCACTAGCCAAAGGAAAATTTCAGTTTAATGTGTTAAGTACTTACTTTACACACACACACACACACACACACACACACACACACACAAATCTGAGGTCTATATTAAGGTGACCAGACGTCCCGCTTTTGGCGGGGCAGTCCGATTTTTAACTATTTGTCCCGCGGCGTTTTAAAAAAGTCCCGATTTTTTAAGAATTGGGACTTTTTTTTAAAACGCTGTGGGACGAGGGACAAATTGTTAAAAATCGAGACTGTCCCGCCAAAAGCAGGACATCTGGTCACCTTAGTCTATATTCATCTCTAATTGCATCTTAAAAACATTTCAAACACAGGAGACACACCTACTAGTGCATCAGACATGACCCAGTTCATGTATGCATGGTAAAACTGAACTGGTTTGTGGAATGTGATAGGGTCTCCCTACAATTGCAAAGCATAGAAATTGTATTCAGAGTCAAAATAAGGATGATTCCAATTCAGTCTTCTATCTTTGATAGCACATCAATAGAGTTGAGAAAAGTGGAGTAAGCTTCTTTGATACCATCTTCCAAATAACAGTGTGTATTTCAAATTATGCTTAGGTCCCCTGACATGGTTAATATTATACAACTACAGCATTAGCATCTGGAGTCAGTCACGTTTGAGGTGAATTTCATAACGTTACACGAATGTGCACAGTTATGATTTACTTTTTCCCTCTTTCTTCATGAGCTAACCTTACTTTAACTTTTTAGCTTCGTGAGAAAATGGAATTTAATTTCATGGAATTTAGTAAACTGGTTTCTTTTTTAAAGTCATAGCTATATGCCTATCTTTCATCTTTTTAAGTTGAGCATTACTAAACTTTTTGTCCTGTGAACCCATTTCCAACTGAGTCTGTACCCTACATGACACTAGAAAAAAAGAGTGATGGAAAATTAGTCAATTACCCAAGAATAAAGTTTTTAGAAACAGTTTAGAGTATACCTTTAGTGTAATAACTGGAAATATTATGATTTATTTATTTTATATACTTAATTTTTAAAAAATATACTTATTGTTATAAGATTTTGTACCCTGTGAGTTACATGTTTACATTAAGGGAATTTAAACCAAAAATTGTTAAAATCTAAAAAAAATCTGACCTGTAAATTTAAGTCATGTGTGTTAATATAGCTATTCAGCATCAGGTAAGAAGAGCAAAGATGAATACTCAGCATATTTTGCTTCTTGGTAACTGAGGGTACTCAGTGTATTTCCCAAGGCTAGTGGAGGCTGCAGCACTGCCTGCTTGAGCATCTAGATAACACCACACCTTGTAGGAATAGGCCATAGGATCCAGCTCATTTTCCTGCCGCTGGCTTTGAATCCGGGACTGCCACCAGGTGTCATGCTAGCATTTTAATTGCAGCTTAATACCCTTGACTAAATATTCCTGAGCTGGTGCATTTGAACTGCACTAAATTTATATGAAATGGGCATAGACTGGAATATTACCAATGAAAGGGAAACAGCTATAACTGAAGTAGTTGGCTGGTGTGCATTTTTCCTGGGCCAGCACTAAATCCCCTTGCCTGACATTGTTACCGTCCACCACCGTAAACTTCCAGGAGAGCATAAGTCTGTGATCATTTGGCCTATAATGAAAGAAAAAGCTTGCAAAGGCCCTGCTCTGCTTTTAAGCCAATATCACACACACACACACACACACACACACACACACACACACACACTGAAAACTCGCGTTTAAGCTAGCTTTGATCATCGCAGGAAACTCAGTGTGCATCCATGAGTTGATAGCATCAGCCTCAGAAGTGTATAGACCTCCTAAATTAAGGTGCAAAAATCAGGCATGACTATGCAGTTTCTGGATACACTGTGTACCTGCCTGCATGGGTGGATTTTGGAGGCAGCCCCAGGACTTGCATACCTGCCCCAGAACACCTCCTGGCAGCCATCCTAAAAAATGGATTACTCCAGATACGTTAGCCAACTTTCTAGGCCAGAAGCCTTAACTAATGCAAAGCCGCACTTCGTACATGGAAAGTTGCCTACCCATCAACCCCATTAAATCCAAACACATTGAAAGCCTTTCCCAAAAGAAGTTATGAGAGGTATTTCTAGGCAGAAAACCAGACCCCAGGTGGGCATGTTGCAAATGCCCCATCCACTTCTGCCAACAGGCGGTCTCCTTTAAAACATTGCTCCATAGCTTCAGAGAAACAGTGAGAAAATAACCTCTTGAATGGATGCCGTACCTCCTGTTTGTCAAGGAGGCGTCGGTAAGTGAGGTAATGCATGCACAGCACCCGGCAGAGCAGCGTGCATTTATGGTTGAATAATTGTTAGACAGCACAACCCGACTGAGGAGGAGAGTGAACCGAAAGGCTTAGTGAAAAAGTTACTATGTGCTGGACATTTGAATTAAATGAAAAAAAAAACCCCACCAGTAATATGTTTAAAATATGCATACACTCTGGCATTAAAAGAAATTTATACAAATTGCGAGACAGGTTTGTGGGTTAGTGCTGAGGTTCTCAGCATCCCCATGAAGCAGTGTAAACAGGTGAACGCCAGTAGACTTAAAGAAAATAAGAATATGCCCTGGTCAGTGTGGCTGGTTGGCCATTGCCCCATGCTCTGAAAGGGTGCCAGTTCCGTTCCTGCTCAGGGCACAGCCCACGTTCCAGGCTCAATCCCCGGCAGGAGTTCGTGCAGGAAGCACCTGATCTATGTTTTGCTCTCATGTTGATGTTTCTCTCTCCCTTTCCCTCTCTTTTCCTCTGTCTCTACCAATTAATACAAATATATTTTTAAAAATAATAATTTTCTCCACTCCACTTAGGAATGTAGTAGATGTTTAGGTTAAAGTCATCTTCAGGAGAAAAATCACATCCCCCCCCCCCTAGTTTTAACACTCAGTAGCATAAGGGTGCTTTTAAAATTCATAATCATCACTGTTGGAGTTCCATAACTATTCTTAGTAGACAAAAAGAGATAATTACAAAACCTGAGTTTTGGTAGTACTATTCATAATTTCATGCCTAAAAAAAAAATCTTGTTCACCTCCCTAATTATATCTACCGTATTTGCCGGCGTATAAGATGATTTTTTGGCCCTGAAAAATATGCCTCCAAGATGGGGGTAGTCTTATACGGCGAGTATATAACAAACTGTATTTTGGGTGGAAATGTTAGGGGGTCGTCTTATACGCCCAGTCTCTTATACGCCGGCAAATACGGTATTTTTCAGGGCCAAAAAATCGTCTTATACGCCGGCAAATACGGTAGTTAGCCAAGCCACCTGGTCTTAGAAAATTAGGTTAGAATGTGATTCTTTTCTGAAACAGTAAAACATGTCTAAGAAAACAGAGTACCAAATGCTTAATTAAAAATATTAATCCGATTGATTTGTGATTTCTTTTTAGTAGGGAAAGGAACATGTAGGTATTTCAAAATTAAAATTACTCGGCTCAGTTGATAAGTGTGGAGACTTTATATGCCAATCAACGTGGAGTATAAATTAAAACTGCCACACAGTCGTTCGCGGAGAGACTGCTATGGAGCAGAGGCAGGCCCCAAGCTGTGTGTGCTTAGTGTTCTGCTGGGCTACCGTTTGTTCTTGGATCATAAAACCACACACGGGCGTTTTGTCCCCACAGGTCTCTGCCTGGCTGTGCTTTCGCACCTCTTCTGTGCCCGGCAGTCCATGTTCGCGGCGAAGCTGCTGACTCACATGATGGCAGCCAGCTTAGGGACACAGGTAGGAGCTCGGGAAGGGCTGACGTTCATGAGATGGTCATGTTGTTTTCTTCTGGAGCCCAGAACCGAGTGTACAAGTAAAGAATATTCAACCTCAAATGAGTCGACATGTGATCATTGATCTTTGTGGTGGAGGAGGGTGGGGGAAGGAGAAGGGTAAAAGGAAATGATAGCATCGGGCCTGAGAAGGGTATCTGTGAACTTTCGCTCACAAAAAAAAAACAAAAACAGCTGCTGCTTGTCACAAAGCATTGTATTGTCGACTTATAGATGCTACATAGCTTACTGATATGCATATTCTATATATCAAAATCAGCACGTGTTATGTAGGCTGTTTGCACAAAATGTGCTTTTGCAAATTATTTATATGGAGGGCATTAAGATGATATCTACTTTAAAATATCTGGATTGTATATTTCGTGTCACTTAATATTACATGATACAATTTGGTAGAACGTTGCTTTTTGAAAAATTGTTCAGATGTCTGCGGCAGAAGAAATGGTGTGGAAAAACATCGAGTCGTTCATTAGCATGCAGTTTAAAGCGTACCGCTTAAAGCACAGAAGGCAGAGGAAAAGATTGAATGCCTCTTCTGTCCATGAGATACAGTCTAGAAAGCAGATGCACACATAAATTAGTGTAACTCAGAGTGATATGTGTAAACATACAGACTATTTGCAAATTGCTGTGAAAGTAGATGAGGACTTAAGTCATTTTTTTGGTGAAAGTCAAGGAAACCTTCATTGAAGAGATACCCGGAAACTGTGCCCCTCTGGCTGTAATTCTCTGTTTCTAGAAATGGACATATAATATCTGTCCGTCATTTAATGTAACTGGCTCAGCTCGCTGATTGGGGAAAGATGGCACAGATGTTTGTAAAAGCAAAAAGGAAAAGGTATAATCACTTATACTTTAAGGCTGTAATTACATACCCAGACAGTCAGAATACACTCTATTATGTTATTGAGAGAGAGAGCTGTGCAGTATTTTTTTAATATATAAAATAAAATTTTCTCTTTTCTGGGTGGGTGGGGGCACGTCTGAAGTACAGAAAATATTGGTGCCTGACTGGGTGCTGGTTACATGCATGTATTTGAGTTAGGTAAATTTATTGTGCTGTACACCTATGACTCGCACAATCTCTTTTAGAATGTTAATGGCATTCTCTTGAACTCCAACAGAACTTTGAAAAATAATATTAGTGGAGGAGCTGAGATATAAAATGAAAAATTGTCTGGGACATTGGACTTCTGTTCCTTCTTTTTTGTGTGCTAGGAGTGAAAAATTATGTGTGTAAATTTTATAACTATTTTTTGGGGACAAATTAAGTGCTGGATTGCAAGCAGAGGATCTCAGATTTTTTTTTAAAGTACCTATGAACTATGGGAGGTGACAGCTGTTAGCAAAGTGGGGCTTACACTGAATTTGACAAGACTATTTATATTGCCGTAGTAACTATCTTAGTTGTCTGATCTTGCCTTTGCTTCTTGTAAGATCTTAGAAAACCCGCCTTCCATAATTAGCATTTACTTGGCTGTACTCACCACCCACTCTGGTGATTTTTTGGCAGCTGAATTTGTACAAGTCTTAATTATAGAACCATAGAATTACAGATGATTCTTCAGTGTCCTAGCAGACAAATTTGCTCATGTCTAGGGAAATGAAAGAAAAACTCAGGATTTATATGTTGGGACATTGCCTTCCAATTCACATTGTACTTTGGGTAAATTTTGGAGAAAATGGTTCGTCAAATCCAAGTTTTTAGTATATTTTTTTAAAAAAATAGATGAAACATGAAAAACCCGATAGTTTATGATTTATGAAACACATTGAAAAGAATCTTCATGGTTTATTTTTGGCAGGGAGAATTGGTATATTGTTGATAGAAAAATACTGTTTTATCAAAACGGTATACTTATCTACTTTGATTTTAAAAATACCTTCTAAATTAAGGAGAGTAATTGTTGCCCTTAAACCCTTTTAGCAAAGGCTTTGTAAAATATTTAAACTATCCAGAAAAAAAAAAAAATGAAGCAGGAACTTGAGCCCACCCTTTCAGAATTCTAATATCATGTTTATATCTCCAGATCTTTCTTACAAACAGGGCTCTTCCATCCAGTTTCAGCCGCTGACCTCTCATTTGGGATTCTCCATCAGAGTGATGCTGACATCCTTAGATTTTAAGTCTCCCAAAATATAGATTTGGCCTGTGATTATTTTTATTTTTTTATTTCATTTTTTTGGCTGAGAGAGTGAAACTTCTCGAGCTGACCCAGTATTATTTCAGTTGTGAATTCTCTGCAAGACAGGTCTGTCAAGACCATTTGGTTTCAAATCTTTATTGCTGACCTAGGACTAAGTTGAATGGCTTTTGTGGTTAAAGGGGGAAAATGGGATTAAGATAGTCTCTGAGCCAAAACCGGTTTGGCTCAGTGGATAGAGCATTGGCCTGCGGACTGAAAGGTCCCAGGTTTGATTCCGGTCAAGGGCACGCACCTTGGTTGTGGGCACATCCCCAGTGGGGAGTGTGCAGGGGGCAGCTGATTGATGTTTCTCTCTCATCAATGTTTCTAGCTCTCTATCTCTCTCTTCCTCTCTGTAAAAAAATCAATAAAATATATTTAAAAAAAGAAAAGAAAAAGACAGTCTCTGACTTTCAGTGCAGTGAGTGGGCCTCAGTGAGTCAGTAGTGAGGCGCTGAGAGGTCAGGACACTGCCTCTCTGGCTGCAGTTCTCTACTTCTAGGAATGGATATGTAATGTCTGTCCATAATTTACTGTAAATTTTATTATAGATGTTCATAAATGGATAAATATAGGTAAGAATCCAGAGATTTTTTCCCTGCTTTAAAAATCAAGTTCTCCTTTAATGTGAAGTTTGTTATTCTAGCTGCTTTGCGACTCATTGACTGTAAATGACCAGCAGGTGGCAGTAGAGGATTTTCTTTTTGCACAACTGGTTTCAGTCTCCAGCAAAGATGGAGTTCAGTAAAAAAAAAAAAAAAAAGAGATGTTTTTACTTGTTTCACTGTCTAGAGAGTATTCTTCTGCAACAGAGTAACTGCACATTTGTGATTTCCTACCTTTCTATCTTTATTTGTTCAGAATTGAGCTAATGAATCTGTAAGGCACAAGATAGCTTTTACATCACTGGTTTGGAATATACCTTTTTATCATTTATCATTGATAGTTACATTTAGGGGCATAAATTATTTTCATTATGTTTATGCTATTATAAGCCTCAAGAGGTGTGTTATAGAAAAACAGGTTTATTGACAGTCACAGAATTTTGAGATAAGTTCTGAATTTTTAGAATTGCTTACTTTAAGAGTATGTCTTTTTTTTTTTTCAGTGCCAAGTTATTATTTCTCACTTATCTAAGAGAAAATGGTTAAGTGGCAAGAAATAAGACCATTCACTCCAAGTATGAAGTGAAAAGCAGCAACCAAATTTTCATGGCATTGGGAGATGTTTCTCGGAAAAACATCTAATTATATCTTTGGAATTTTTATCTTAGAATCACATTGCCAACCCATGTGTGCCTGATAAGACTGGTAAACAACTAGGACAAAGGACAAGTTTGCAGTTCAGGGTTTTCAGTTCTGGGGGGGGGGGGGGGTTCTGTCAAGAAAAGCAATTCTCCAAATCTAAAAAAAGCACAGAAATTTCTTCACAGAAAACATGATGATAAGATAAAACTGTATTTACTCTGATTAATAAACCCAACCAGGGTGGAATATTTTTGGGGTTTTCTTTCCCTCTGTCTTTTGTTTGTTTAATTGGCTTAAGCACATTTTCTGAAACTGGAGAGCAAATTTGTGTATGTGAAAATTATTATATATATCAGCCAGCCTGTACATCATCTGACTTCAGATGACACTAAACATCTGAAATTTGAAATACTTCAATAGACATTTTTGGCAGCCACTGGATGTGCAGGAGTTTTAGCTATGGAGGCCTTCACTTCAAGAAGGGACAGGGAATTGCCTTAAAATTCAGAGAGCGTTTTTCTGGAATTTAGCACAAATTGGTGTCTTGTCCAGTGTCCTCATTCTGCAATATTTTGGGATGTCATTTTGTTTCCCAGGTAGGATCCTGCTCAGCTACTCCTGCCAATGGGTTCTGCTTTAATCTGCAGGTTATGTCATTCTAGCTGTGAATATCTAGCATTTTTGAGACTCTTTGAGAATCATTGACAGCACGTGACTGAAGCCCGAAGCCAGATGTGACCTCCCAATACCGACTCTTCTGGTTTCTCTCCCTGCAGCTTGCACTCTCTTGTTAAGACTGCCAACCCAAGAAAGTCATTGTGTGAAGGGTTAGAAAACATGTATCCAAGAAGCATATTTTTATGGATTGAAGCAGAGCAAGATGGAAATTGTAAAATGTTCATTAATTTGAGGACTAGCTGGAAGTTCTAGTTAATCTCTTTTTAACCTAAGTATCCTTTATTATTTTTGCTCTTTTTAAAAAAGATTTTTAAATTTTATTTTTACAGAGAGAGGAAGGGAGGGAGAGGGGCACTGAGAGATGGAGAAGATGGGAGAGAGAGAAACATCGATGGGATCTGGTCATGTGTCCTAAACAAGAATTGAACCAGCAACATTTCAGTGCATGGAACAATGCCCAACCAACTGAGCCATATTGGCCAGGGCTATTTCTGCTTTTGCTACTTAAAGAAAGGAAGGAGCCGAAACCGGTTTGGCTCAGTGGATAGAGCGTCGGTCTACGGACTGAAGGGTCCCAGGTTCGATTCCGGCCAAGGGCATGTACCTTGGTTGCGGGCACATCCCCAGTAGGGGGTGTGCAAGAGGCAGCTGATTGATGATTCTCTCTCATCAATGTTTCTAACTCTCTATCTCTCTCTCTTCCTCTCTGTAAAAAATCAATAAAATATATTTTTTTTGAAAAGAAAGGAAGGAAGGAAAAAAAATGATGTAAATACAAGGATCAAAATTGGATCTTGCGTTGAGGATTGGGAACTTACACAGATCAAGTGGTCTTTATTCACTAGAACATTTGTGATGGTATGCATGTTAATGCAGATGTAAACGTGTTAGAAAAGTGTGTCCTAAACTTCAAGGTAGGCCTCTTGTTAAGATGCAGATACTGAATCAAGTGTGGGGTGGGTTTCCAGATCCCGGTCGTTAAGAGAGTAGGTTAACTCTACCATGACTAAGTGTCTCTCTCGTCCTTGTGCTGCTGCTGCTGTTGTTATTATTACTACTAAACCCACACTATCAAACTATTTTCCTTACTATAAAATTGTTTTAAAAAATACATTAATTATTTTTTTTATTTTATTCTTATTGAATTTATTTGGGTGGCATTAGTTAATTAAATTATACTAGAGGCCCCGTGCACAACATTCGTGCATGGGAGGGTGAGTCCCTCAGCCCAGTCTGTAACTTCTCCAATCTGGGACCCCTTGAGGGATGTCCAACTGCCTATTTAGGCTGGACCCTATCAGGCATCCCTGATCAGACATCCCTGTTACAATCCAGGACTGCTGTCTCCCAACTGCTCACCTGCCTGCATTCCTGATTGCCCCTAACCACTTCTGCCTGCCAGCCTGATCACCCCCTGACCACTCCCATGCCAGCCTAATTGATGCCTAACTGCTCCCCTGCCAGCCTGTTTGCCCCTAACTGCCCTTCCCTGCAGGCCCGGTCGCCCCCAACTTCCCTCCTCTGCCGGCCTGGTCACTCCTAACCGCCCTCCCCTGCAGGCTTGGTCACCCCCAACTGCTCTCCCTTGTAGGCCTGGTCCCTCCCTACTGCCCTCCCTTTGCTTGCCTGATCATTACAACTGCCCTCCCTTGCAACTGCCCTCCCTTGCAACTGCCCTCCCCTGCTGGCCATCTTGTGGTGGCCATCTTGTGTCCACATGTGGGAAGCAATCTTTGACCACATGGGGGAAGCCATCTTGTGTGCTGGAGTAATGGTCAATTTGCATATTACTCCTTTATTAGATAGGCTCATTTTCAAGTGTGCAATTCTGTAATACATTATCTGTATATTACATTATATTCACCACCCTAAGTCAGTTTACTTTTATTTAAAGTATCATTGCCTTTGAAATTTTTTACAAACATTTATCTTTCCTTTTGAAGGAAAGTTTTTCCCACCCTCAGTTTACTAACAAAACAAAGGTTCTTAGACAAGTGAGCTAATGTCCAACTCAGAAAACAGACAAGGCTCTTATTTTGGTCTTACGGCATTTCACACATTTTAGAACTTCTCAGTGTTGTTTTTGGACATAAAATAAACCAGAGGAAAGAAAGTATAATGAACCTCCCACCCCTAAGTCCTTTCTTTCTTATGAAGAGCTGTGAATGCTCCACTTTAATGGCACTAAGTAGATAAGGCCTTTATTTTTGTACAGAAAGACCAGATGTATTTGTCTCTTTTCTTCATGCAACGATTAATTTGTTGGAGACCTCTGCACACAGATGGGAATACACATTTAAGTCGAAGTTATTGAGGCATTTTACTCTACTATAGGTATGCTCATCAGTGCGGCCTAAACATTATTTGCACTCATGACTATGAGCGCCCATTTAATCATCCAGCAATGAAATGAAAACAAACAAAAAAATTGGGCAAGTCCACCTTATCCCAGGTGAGGATCATCATGCATCCAAGAACTCAACCACTTTCACTTCATCCATTCTGAGATTGTGCAATGGGAAATACCAGGCAAGATAAGCACCGAGAAGCATGTAGACGACGGTCCAAAACAGCAACCTCAGGATGAGGACCGGGCGTTGTGTAACCGGATGAGGATCTCCAGCTCTCTGCGCCTCGTGAGGTGCTCCACATGCTGCGGGTGGGGGTCCTCCGCTGGCAAAGGCCCCGGGGGGCTATGGGGTCTGAGCTGGCTGTCGAAGGATGCATAAGATCTGAACATTTAGAACGTTGCACATTCTGGGCGGGGGAAAAAGTGCAAGAATGAAGACCTGGGCAGCGTAGTGAGCCTGGGGGGTTCTGTTTGGGTGAGGCCTGCGTATGTGCACCGAGGGATGGGTAAGCCCGCTCCAGGGCAGGCGATTGCAGGGTGTTGTTTGAGAACCTAGGGGTTTCACTGGGGGAGTCAGCCCCAAAAGGCACAGTATGAAAAGAGTGTTCTTGAGGCTTCATCTGGCGATGAGGGATGAAATGAAAAGTGAATTAGAGGAGAGGCCGGAGTTAGGGAGATCCGCTTAGAAGGGCGGGGAAGACAGCTTTTATCCTCACCTGGTTGTGGTGGGTGGTTCCCTTGGACAAAGGTTATGGCCGTTGAGAATCCCAAGGAAGGAATAAGAACTAATACACCTGTTTTGCTTTGTAAAAACATTCGCAGTTTCACTTTCTCTCTTTAAAGCAGTAAAAAGTCCCCATTGCGGATTTTATTTAATAAACATTACTATAATAGTGAACTGAGCATTAGATGTGGAAGGTGCTGCTGATTGCACCTGCTTTACAGATGAGGAAATCAAGACACAAAGCGTTTAAGTTACTTGTCTCCGGTCACATCGTAGCGATAGAACCGGTTTTGAACGTGCGTGGCCAGGTTTCAGCCCTTGCCTTTTAACCACAATGCTGTGCTGCCTCATAAATCAGGAGGTAATGAGATTTACTCTGTCACCAAAAGAGGGAGATTATTTTAAAGTGAATGAAACCTGTGGTTTCATTTGAGTTCAACAGAAAAAAGGCCAGCAGGTTTCATAGGTGGAGAGGGAGACGTGCAGTTTTGGGTGTCGGGGGGTTTAAGGTTTCTATAGCACGTGTAAGCTAGTGATTTAGATGTTGGTTATATAACCGTGAAAGTCCTGACACTGTAAACTTGGTTTGTTGCGACAAGTTGTGTAGAGAACCCGTGATTACAGAAGACCCATAGATAATGTCATCAAGGGCTTGCTTTACGGCACCGAAGTGATTTATAAGTGTTGTCCTATTTACTCCTTATAACAACCACATAGGTGAGTACTGCTATCATTCCTGTTTTACAGATGGAAAAAAAGTGGGACTATGAGACCCTCAGGTTCTGGCCCTGATCTTGATAGGTGGAATGTTGTGGCCGGAAGAAGGATTCGAATCCAAGGTTGTCTGGTTCCAAAACCTGTGTGTTTAAAACACAGTGCCATGTGGAACAAGAAGGAAATAATTAAAGCATAGTTAAATTCTCTGAGGCCAAGGGAGAGAAAAAAAAGATTTCAAATGGAAGGATGGAAGTAGAAGGAAATAATTAAAGTGTCATTTAAGTTTCCGAGGCCAAGGGGAAAAAAATATTTCAAATGGAAGGTTTAGCATCAGGGAGAGCTAGTCCTCCCTTCTGGCAAGAACAAGGTCACTGGAGACGTCGGGGAGAGAGGATGAACATCAGACATAAAAGGTTCCAGGGTGAGTGGGAGGAAATGGCAGAGGCTGCTTCAGACCACACCTGAGAAAACTTGGGCAGCGGAGGAAGGGGACACCGAGGGCACAGGAAGAGGGAAAGCTCTGGCACCTGTGATCTTAGGGAGCTGAAGGGAAGTCGGACCCTGCAACTTCCAATACCACAGACCGAGGGGGCAGGTCTCCTCACCTCCCGCCCCACCACCCTTCATTATTTTTAAAAAAAATATTTTTATTAATTTATTTTTTATTTTTTTATTTTTTTACAAAGAGGAAGGGAGAAAGATAGAGAGTTAGAAACGTCACCTTAACCGGAATCAAACCTGGGACCCTTGAGTCCACAGGCCGATGCTCTACCCACTGAGCTAACCGATTTCGGCCTTCATTGGTATTTTTCTCTTCTTGAACGAGAACTTTCTATAGAAGTTTGCTGCAAGGGTTTTAGGAATTAGTAAATTTCTCTTTGGTCCACATTTTTATTTATAGTGTTTATTGCTTTTAATTTTTTTTTATGCCGTAGGCTTAGGCAAGTGGCACCCTGCAATTGTGCCTGACCTAATCATATTATATGGAGGAGAAAATTAGACTTCTAGTCTGAGTCCTTCTGCCTCCCCACCCCCCATTTCTTAAATCCAAATTTCTTTGATGACCATGCATGTGTATGGCTTTATTATTATTGAATTTCATGTGAACTTGGTAATCAATCATGGACTAAATGTGTAGTGATTATCAAGTGTATAATCCTTTCTATAACCCCAAATATTAATATTTTGATGTCATATGTATTTGCTTTGAGGACTTAAGGCAATAATGGAGTGAAACTTGAATATTGAACCAAGTATTGAATTTCAGAAGAAATAATGTCTTTTATTTTTGCTTTCTTAAGCATGCATTTCCTTTATTTATCAAAATTTGTCATTCTTAAAATATTTTAAGAATAAAACCCAGCTTTTTTTTTAAACAAGCTTTCAGGATTCACTTCAACATAGACTGTTCTCACTAAATTGAAAATAAGTGGCCCGCTGAAGATACAAAAATAGTACCATGGTCACACTACTGGGAAATTCAAACTTTCCCAAGTGCTGAAGTAGCAAAGCAACAGAAAGAGTGAGTAATATTCTGAATGAGGCTACAGTGACATTATCATGTTTGCAACATGGCTTTGTTACCAGGAAAATTTGTGAGGCAAATCCAGACTTTACCAGAAAATACCAGTTTGGAATATTTTATTGCAGCCTCAGAAACATAAACTATCCTTGACTTTTTAAAAGCTCCTTTTGATGTTCCTAACTAGGGAAAAATCAGCATGTGAAAAAAAAAATTGTTTTTGTGAATGTTTAATGATAGCTCTAAAGAGCTTTACGTCATGTGGACTGTGGGGGAGAGAGTCCTGGGTTTGGAATTAGAAGGACAGCTGGGGTAATATCGCTGAGCTGCATGGGAAAAGTCATCGGAAAAACAATAAGAATGCCTGCCTGGCAGTGCTGCTGAGAGGATAATGGATCATGTTCAAAAAGCTCAAGGCACAGGCATGGATGGGGAGGAGGGGCCACAGAGGGCAAGGATGATTCCTCCTGCACGTGACATGGCAGAGGCCCCTGCGGCTCTGCTCTGAGTCCAATGCCTTCGGGAGACCAAGTTTCTAATGCCTTCTGGAGAACCAAGTTCTTGAGGTTTTCTTAAATCAACTGCAAGGGAGGTAACAGTTTTTTTCAGCCCCACCCTATAAAGTAGTGGGCTCTCTCACGGCTGTTACCATACCTCCCCAGCATTACTGTCCCGGGAAGGTTTTTATGTTGGTCAGCATTCTCTGTAGGCACTATATTAACTTTTGCTTTGTTTCTGTTTTTCAAATAAGAATTCTTCCCAATCTTGATATTTTCTAAGTTTCTATTGCTTTGATTGAACTGTTAGAATTTTAATAATTGAAAATATACAAAGTATATGTATATATATACACACACACACACACACACACACACACACATACATACATACATACAGGGTAATATAAAAGTAGGTTTACAGTTGTGAGTACATGAAACACTATTTATTCCTGTATTATTATTTACTAGAGGCCCAGTGCATGAAATTCGTACACAGGGGCGGGAAGGGGGTCCCTCAGCCTGGCCTGCACCCTCTCCAATCTGGGACATCCCTCTCACAATCCAGGACCACTGGCTCCTAACTGCTCTCCTGCCTGCCTGCCTGCCTGCCTGATTGCCCCTAACCATCTCTGCCTGTCTGCCTGATTGCCCCTAATCACCTCTGCCTGCCTGCCTAATTGCCCCTAACTGCTCCCCTGCTGTCCAAATAGCCCCTAAACACCTCTGCCTGCCAACCTGATCACCCTCTAACTGCCTCTGCCTGCCAGCCTGATTGCCCCCTAACTGCTTCCCTGCCTGCGTGACCACCACTAACTGCCTCTGCCTCAGCTTCTGCCACTGTGGCTTTGTTTGGAAGGACATCTGGAATGACATCCAAAAGGTTGTTTGTCCAGTCTAATTAGCATATTACGCTTTTATTAGTATAGATTATTGTGTTTTTTCCCACATAACAATAAAGCTACTTTTGCCACACCCTATATGTAATCTATTTTATTTTTATTTATTTGTTTTAGAGAGAGAGGAGTGAGAGAAACATTTCACTTATTTATGAATTCATTGGTTGATTCTTGTATGTGTCTGACCAGGATCAAACCAGCAACCTAGGTGTATTGGGACTATGCTCTAACCAACTGAGTTCCCCCATCAGGGCCTATACCTATTTTTAAAAAATTATGTGTGGCCCTGGCTGGAGTGGCTCAGTTAGTTGGGCGTGGTCCCATGCACTGAAGGTTTCCAGTTTGACCCCCAGTCAGGACACACACCCAGGTTGCTGACTGAGTCCCAGTAGGAGGTGTGCAGGAGGCAGCCAATCCATATTCCACTCATACATTGCTGTTTATCTCTCTCCCTCACCTTTCCTCTCTCTATAAAAATCAATAAAACATCTTTAAAAAATGTGTTTATATGTACATATATATGTGTGTATATGGTGTGAGCTTCTGCATGTTTATACATTTGAAATTTGAAATAGACATGTATTTTAAAAATAGACATTATTTAATGAAATACGAAGTACTGCTAAAGAATACCATAAGCAAATGATGTGCATAATTCCATGTCATCCTTACAATACACTGTGAGATAATCAGTATTATCATTGCCTCTATTGCACTTGAGAAATCTGAGACCTCGAAAGGTTACATTACTTGCCCATATCAAGTAGCCTCTTGACTCCAAAGCCTTTAGTTCCCTTCCACCCCTCTTTGAAGAACACCTCCAATCCCTCAATGCTGACTTTTCCCTCCATTTCCATGGAGCATAACAGCATGGTCTCTTACAGATAATTGTGTGTGTTTTTAAAAAACTTTGTTGTGATATAATTCACATAAACATTTTACCCACTTAAAATATTTAATTCAATGGCTTCTAGTATATACTCACAGAGTTGTGTACCCATCACAATAGTCAATTTTATGTATGTACTAGAGGCCCTGTGCCCGAAATTCATGCATCGGGTGTGTGTGTGGGGGGGGGGGGTCACATCAGCCCAGCCTGCACCCTCTCCTATTGGGGACCCTTCAGGGGATGTCCAACTGCCAGTTTAGGCCCGATCCTAGAGATCCCCCTAACAATCCAGGACTGCTGGCTCCTAACTGACTGCCTGCTTGATCGTCCCTAACTGCTCTTCCCCATCCCCTGCAGGCCTGGTCGCCCCCAACTGCCCCCCCCCCCCCTCCACAGGCCTGCTGGCCTGGTTGCCTGCTGTTCAGTTGTTTGGTTGTCCCTCACTAACACCCCTGCTGGCCTGGTTGCCCCATGCAGTCTGTTGGTCATTACTATTACTATGATGGTGCCCTGGAAAATTTGCATATTTCTCTATTATTAGATAGATTTTTTCTAGCTTTATTGAGGTATAATTAACATTATTAGTGTATTAATCATGTTAGTAGGCCTGCCTTTGATCTCCTTTTTTAGCTCTCTGGCATCTTGCTTCCTTTTGTGAAGTATTTTATGAGTGGCCCTTACAAAATTGAATTTTATATTTCCATAGATGTCTGTAATTCCCAAGAAGTTGTGCCTTTGAGTTTTTGAGGCTTGCTCTACCTACCAACAGAGGTCTTAGTTGCCTGTCTGCCTAGATAAGCTTTAAGTTCCTGAGCAAAGAGACTATTCTTTTTATATCATATTCTGTGCCAAAGGTATATGAGGGCCAAAATAGCAGCAGTTCTAAAAGCAAAGAGACCTTTCTTAAGAGACGTGCTAGTTGAGTGCAATCTAGAACCACCTTTCTGGCAGAGCCCTTTTTGGATCCTGTCTCTCAGAAACGTATACTCTGTGTTCTGCCAGGAACGGGGCGGGACTTGCTGTGTTTTGGTTTTAAGGGTGAATGTTATTGCCAAAGTGAAATTTACATGTCACATATCAGCAACCAAATGGATTTTGTGGCCAGATTTTGTCTGCAGAAAACGGCATGTGCAACTGATTGTATGGGATTTGGCATGGAAGCTGTAAAATTCCTAGCAACCCAGACCTCAGTGCTAAGCCCCAACCCAACCATTTATGCCTTAGCCCTTTCTGGAAGGCAGAAATCAACGTTAAGTGAAAGTCGCCCTCTGAGTTCATGTTCTCACTTTTGCATATTTCCAAAACTTTTTAGGATAGATTTCCTTTTAAATTATGCATATAGTTAACCACGTTTGGGAATTAAATGCATTTTCTCTCTCTGCTTTTAGTCTTTATCCCAGTCGTGTCCCTCTCTATCAGTCTTTACTGTTACTGTGCTTATTTAAGCCATCTGTCTCCTACGGTAAGTAGCCTCCTCACTAGTTGCCCATAGTTTTAGTCTGTTATCTTTTCAGCACCAGAGCAGACCTTTTACAGATGAAATCAACTCAAGCTATTCTCCCACCTAAAAAAAAAAAAAAAAAAAAACCCTTCAGTGACTTCCTATTGCAGATAAAAAAGGAACTTCTCACTCCATCCAGCAGACCCTTGAGGACCATGCCTGCCTACTCTCATCTCACCTCCTACCATCTTTCCCTACTCACCCAGTAGGGAAGTAGGCTGGTCACAATGCACACTTTTCAGTTCCTTAAACCTGCCACCTCCTTCTCGTCCTGAGTCCTGGGTTCAGATAATCCCTAAGCCTGGAAAGTTCTGCACCAGTGTTTTGCTCACTTGCATATTCATCTATCCATCCCTCACTCACTCTTAGCTCACACATTATCACCCCAGAAGAGCCTCCATGAATTTCACATCACTGTTATATTTATATCGTGTTATTTATCCGTCTCTGAAATCCTTTATTCCTTTATTACTTTCTGCCCCCTTCCTTACTCTTTACTTCCCACCACCTTCTAGAATGTAAACTCCATTAGATCAGGAATCGCCTGTTTTGTCCATTGCTGGTTTCTAGCACCCATAAAAGCTTTTTGGCACATACTCGATTTTCAGATGAAAACTGGTTAAAATAATGAGAAAAGCAATGAGGTGAAAGGAAATGGTAGGCTTGCCCCTACAAAAACATTCTTCAGCAATTTAAAACTAATCTATCGTCATTTTTTTTCAAGAAAATCAGCCCTTTTGATATATTCAATTCCTTCAAGAAAAAGCAAACTTTAGAAAGATAGTCATATTCTTAAAGAATTGTAATGCTGTCGTGGTGTACTACTTATAAACAAATTGCATTATAAGTCTTGGTTTATAATTTAAACATGTACAATTCAGAATTAGTTTTTTTTTTCCAGGAAAAAATAGTTATAAAGAGAAGTTAAGATTCCAAGCCATCCACCACAGCCCTTTTAGCACTCAATCTGGTTATCATGGGCCCTAATTGTGCTTTGTAATTTTTCTTCGTGTTAAAACACGTTCTGATTTCTGATGGGGAACTTCTGAGAAAACCTTTGCTGCTCCCGGAGCCTGAGTTACATGGCTCTCCCCTCTTCAGAAGACCCTGGTCACAAACAGGGGCTCAAGGATGGTGGTGGGTGGGTGGGGAGAGGTGAGATGCACGTTAAGGTGAGAGGCAGACTCTGGAAACCAGCTTCCTGAGTTTGGGTTGATGCTCCTACAGTCGGGTTGGATAGCAAATGTGAAGGTTTCTGAACCTTATAAATGTAGCGTGGGGATAGAGATTTGGCTCTGAATGCAGCTGTATTAGCTTCTTGTTGAGAAGCAAGGTTAGAGATGATAGAACAATTTTTGGAGTATACACAAAAAGTTTAGTTAACTGAGATCTTTCTAATATTCCATAGTAATAACATTTTGTGTTAAGATTGAGTACAGACATTCAAGATAGATAATTAATTTTAATAGCTAATTCTAATAAATAGTTAACTAGTAAATGCCTATCGTGCCAAAAATTCACGGACATTAAACTAAAGATATAAATAACAAGGCTATCAAATTGATAGTATGCTGTCATTAGGGCATATGTTTACACATAGTAAGTAATCTTCCATGTGTGTGCCATGTTTATAATTATGTTTGATGTGCTGTTAGTTGCTGGGTTTGTTATACCTGGTACCATACGTTCTAACTTATGAGTAGCCGAAAGCATTAATTACAATACCTGATTTTTTTTTTTTAAAGCAAGTGAGTTAATGAGATACAACAATCACAAAACCCTATTTCCTCCAAAAACAAACTTTTAAAAATATCTATATTTAAAAAGTATATTTTTTGTACCTTGGAAATCTTGAGACAAAAAGTAAAAGTACTGGTTAATTTTCTTTGCTCCTTTGCATTTGCCTAGAGAAGTGTTCCATAAATATTTGTTTTAGATGATAATATAAGCATTTTCTTTACTCCACTGATGTTCAAAGGCCAGAGGAAGTCAGCGTAGCTGGATTGTCACTGTTTTAACTCAGATCAGGTCATCTTTACTCTTAACTCACTAAGTATTCGTGAGACCCCATGAAAATGGCCTATCTTATACAAACAATCCACACTTGTGCAACCTTCAACTTTACAGATTTAGGAGTTGCTCTTCTGAAAATATCTGTCAGGGTTATTTATTGAAGACTTTTATGTGAATACTAGTGGCCCAGTGCATGAAATTATTGCACAGGCAGGGTCCCTAGGCCTGCCTGGTGATCAGGGTCAATCAGGTTCTCTGTCTTCTCGTCTCCCCACCTCTTCTTTCCCTCACTCCCTCCTCCACCGCTGGTCGCTGCCATGTTCTTTGCCGCTCCCTGGTGGTCCGTGCATATCATAGCTAGCAATTGAATTCTTGGGCTCCCAGTCTAACTTCTGAGAGCACAATTTGCATGTTATCCTTTTATTATATATTATAGAAAAGTCAGATGAGGACAAGCAAGTCTGTCTTTCAACTCCTGTTTTCAGTCTTAATCAGAACAGCAGAAAACTCTGCTTATTCTTTAGGTTAAAAAAAAAAAGTAAAAACAATTTCCCGATGTTCTTGTGGTAGCCTACAACAGTCATCTATTGTTCCCATTCTATAAATATTTGGTGTCATATGTAATATATCAAGCTGTTTGCTAGGAACTGTAAACAGAAAGATAAATAGGGCACAGTTCAGACCCTGGAACAACTTGTAGTCTACTAGGAATGAAGTAAACAAGCAAATAATGAATACAATAGAGTGTTATAGGCATATGGTAGCAGTCTGTATAGCACACAGTGGGAACAAAAATAAAAGTGAATAATTATAAGGGTGGGGTCAAGAAAATCTTTATAGAGATGAGAATACTTAAGCTATCTTGAAAGATGAGAAGTCTTTACCATGCAAAATCTTCAGGTAATTAAAATACAGACATTAGTAAAGGCAGAGGAATGGGCTGTGTCTGGCAGGATTTGTGATGAAAAAGCATCGCTCCGCACTGGATTATATTCTGTGTTTGTTGCAAGACTCCTGGGACCTTTCAACTGGCGAAGAGTTGGTGGTGAGAATTACTTCTGCTGCATACCCGGGAGAGATGGAGAGTAGTGTCCAGAGCTGAGCAGAACTCATATTTGGGGAAGCAACAGAAAATAGAAATTCTTATAGGTTTTTCTAGTATAAGAATTTGGGTGCTATGGGATACATTTTCATGTCTTATGAGCATTTTTCTTAGAAATGTTTTAAATAGTCTAATCTGAAGAGGCCAATGTACCCAGTTCTGTACTAACTGCTCATAAAAAACAGAAGTCTCTATTCTGTAAGGTGTCACAGAGGTTTCAGCTTTTTATTTATTTATTTATTTTTTATTGATGCAGAGGTAATACTTCATAGTAATTGATTCATTCATTATGCAGTAAGATAAATAGCTATTTCATATTTTATTTATTTATTTTTTAAAATATATTTTATTGATTTTTCACAGAGACAAAGGGAGAGAGATAGAGAGCTAGAAACATCGATGTGAGAGAAACATCGACCAGCTGCCTCCTGCACACTCCCCACGGGGGATGTGCCCACAACCAAGGTACATGCCCTTGAGCGGAATCGAACCTGGGACCTTTCAGTCTGACGCTCTACCACTGAGCCAAACCAGTTTCGGCACTATTTCATATTTTAAAGAACAATTCCTCAAAACAACCCCAATGAAAAAGCTAACTGTTTATAGAGTATGTTTTTTCAATGCTACTTCACCTATAATCTGCTGCAATCATATGTTAAACACCCATAAAGGCATAAACCAATATAGCTTTATATATTGTAATATTTAAACTTATATAAAAATGTTAATACAACACTATGTTTTTTTTTATGCCCATCATGTAAGCCCCAGGGACAAAATTCAGAAAAAGAGAAACTACATTGAAATTGCAGTATCTAGAACTGCCTAACTGTAGAAAATATATCATATATATATTTCCCATGATTTTACTTTGTGAATTTATATTCTTGAAGTAAAGGTAGAATTCAGAGCATGGAGAAATACAGTGAAAATGCCACAGGAAAATACTGGTGGTGTTGTTTAAAGTCCAGCATGTGTAGCTCCTTTCTAAGTTATTAATAGGCGTGAGAACAACAATAATAAGCCATTCCTAAATAGAAGCTAGACTGAGAGAACAGACTTCCGTCAGGACTGGCTGCTGTTTGGGGGGGGGGGGGGAGGGAAGCCGAATTGAAACAGATTTGTGAGAAAATTAAAAAGAGGAAGCAATCCGGCTTCACAATTGGTCACTGATGTTTGATTTACTCCTTTTGGAGTTTACAAGTGGCTGCCAAGTTACGTACAACGCGCACGGCCTAATCCTCGGAGGCCTCTCTTCAGCTGATGCCTGCGTCAGTGGTGGCCATGAGAGAGGAAATGACTGGGAGAAAAGGTTGTTTACCACTTTGGTTTAGCAGGGAATGAGAGGACCAAATTAAGTGGTTTAGAACACCATTGGAATGCTGTTTTGTTTCCATTTAGAGCACATAGTGATCCCAAGGTTTACTTAGCATCTAGTCCTCAGTGTTAATTAGGATCTCATGGGGGAAGGGTGCCTTCTCACCACTTGCTTGGGGGTAATTATGAAAAGTCGAAGACATACTTCGGATACACAACCTCCTTTGTTTTCAGTCAGTTATAAATTCTCTGTGAGGTTCGATGAATAAACTGACAACAAACCCCAAAGTAGTCACCCTTGTGTCCCCAAGAAGATTATAATTCTAAGGAGTCCTGGGGAGATTTGTAGCCATGGAATGGGAACACAGGGGGAAGATGAAATTGGCTCCTTACATGGACCACAGTTGTCACGCATTCTCTGTTGTTGGACATCGACACATTTTCCTACTTACAGAAGATAATGTCCTTGAGGGTCGAGATGACCACGTTTATTTGTTAAATCTCCTTCTGTGGACAGACTGGGACAAACGGGTAAAGAAACCATTGACCAGCACCTGTGAGTCATTCTTCCCCCGGTGTGAGCCTACTTCAGCTCTGGAGTGGAGAATAGCTTGGGGGAAGGTGTAGAAATGAGGCCACCGACTAGCATGTTGGAAACAGGCTCGTGTCCCAGTTCTCCCAGTCTGCAAGTGGGAGGAACCACCAGCACAGGTGGGGTGAGGACTCCAGCCTTAGTCTCAGGGCTTTCCCCAGGATTGGAACCCAAGATGCCCCCTTCCCACCGTCTTCCTAGAAATGGTTTTCGGACCCACAGGAAAGATAGGCCCTGTACTCACAAGTAAACCCACCTAACGTAATACATTTGAAAAGTGAGCTTTGTGCACAGTTTCAAAACAAGAGAGGGATCAGCAGTTGAGCTATAAATCTGAAGAGAGATTTGAAAAGAAAAGGCAGTTTTTAATTCTGAGAAGAAAATAAAGTATGGCATTTTGGGCATAAAACGATTAAGATATTTTATTTAGGCTTTTAAACTTAAAATAAAATAAAATAATTTATTTTTTACTTTTAACATGTTAAGCACCCTGTCAGTCACAGTGACTGACACTATACTTCACAACACAGGCTGGGCGCTTAACGTGTTAACTGTGTGATATATAGTTATTTTGACTACGGAAGTACTGACTCCCCTCATCTAAGGAAGAACGGCCTTTCTCCCACCTGCTTCCAAGGTTGTCTAATTTCTTGAAATTTCAGCTTTCTTTCTAATTGTGAAGCTTTGGTTTGTTGGATTTTATTCCTCCACTTTCCCAAATAGTAAGTGACATGCGTGTAATTTAAATTTAAATTTCAATTGAAATAAATTCTTTTCAGAAGCCATTGCCAGTTATTATATTTCACTTCATTTTATTCTTAGAGAAGTAATGATATTGCTAATGATATTCCTTTTGGGGTCCTGTTATAATCCAGAGACTCTAAGTACACTACTTTTGTTTTATTCTCACAGTATTGCTATAATTAGGTAACGCCATCTTCCCTTTATAGCTGAGTAAACCGAGTCTCACAGAATAGAATTAAATCTGCCTAAGAAACCATGACTGGAAGCCGGGCTAAGGTTTGAACCCACGTGTACCTGATTCTGTTCTATCCACAGAACTACCCACAGATGTGTGTCTGCACTTGCATCTCACATGAACTTGTGTCATAGAGAGCAGCACTTTTCCCCTTCCCTGGGAATTACTAAAGGCTTTTGCCAGAGGAATGAAATGACCGAGTCTATAGGTTGCCTTTCGGCGGGGAAAACAAAGATTCCTGACACCTTAGATTTAGGAAAGTACAGAACATGGTTGTTTTGTGTGTGTTTTTGTGACTGACTACCTAGAGGAATTTGAATTAGGGGCCTTGCCCATAAGAGATGCTCAGCGATAACTTGTTCAGACCTATAGGGCGGGACAAACTTCTTTTTGCTAAAGATCTGCTCTCTCATCATCCTGCAACCACCTTTTGAAGCCCCGGGGCACTTCACCTCATCCCTAGCTCAGGATGTCCTACAGATGGTATCTCAGTTCCCCTTTCTCTCTCTAAACCTCTCTCCTCTGCGGGGTCTCAGACTCTCTTATGCATACAGGCTTCCCGTACATATGTAGTATTTACTTATTTTCTCTTGTTACTCTGTTTCATGTCTATTTGATTATTAGAGCAGCCGGAAGAGCCTTCCCGAGGACAGAGGAAAGCTTGTTCCTCCCGCACACATGTAGCTTCCTAGAGTGAAAGTGTTGGGGGGAAATCTCGGAAGGGCAGATCCCGATGAGTCTATGGGAGACCTTGAGAGCTCGATTTGGAAGTTGAGGTTTTATTTTTAGACACAGAGAAGCTTCTGTCAGGGAAGTGACATCATTGGAAGGCTCGTCCCGGGGCACCTCTCAGCTTAGCGTCTCTGAACATCATGGAATTACTAGGGTACCCAAGCAGTTTGTTAATTTATCATAACAACAGCAACCACCACCGCAGTGTCTCGGTTCTCTGTAGAATATTTGTTGTGTCAAGATGGGGGAGTAATCTCCCATTTCCCATTCCTTCCCAGCCTCTTACCCTCAGAGGGAAGCTTGCACTGCAAAGTGGACGGATTGTAGCAATGGCCTTTTCTGATCAGCGACTGCTCTGCAGACCCCAAGGTCCTCACAGGAGAGATCTCATACCCACCACTTTTGCTCTTTGGGGAGATTTAAACTCTATCTGCACAGCAGTGCATTCTTTTCTTCTGAAAACAACTGAATAATGTTTTGGGCTGCTTTTTAACAAAATCAGACCCTGAGGGTAAAAACAGTGTGAGGAACTTTGTTGTGCATCTCATCCTTGTTGATAATAACTGATGGAATAGTTTGTATTTCTTGGATCCTACCTCAATACATTGCCCAGAAACTGCCGGATTCCACCTGCGCCATTTTAAAAAATAAATTAAATGATGCATTCCAGGAAGGGTCACATTTGCTCATTATTTCTGGCTTACTCAAATTAAGGGGGAAGAATAAAAAACAGTTAAGGAAGACCAGAGCACCTGTAACCAGTGTTGCCGGAAATTATGACCCTGTTAGATATTTTTAAGTGTGTGGGGCAAAGAGGCCTAATTATTGGGCTGTTAATAATATTACTTAAGCACTCATTAAATGTGCTAACATTTAATAGACTTGTCTGACCGCACACCTTCATTAACAGCCTTAGAAAGGTGCTTTTTTATTTTTTTATTAATCTTGTGTTTTTCCATAAAATTCATGTTACTGGATAACTCAAAAGGGGCAAACTTTGGCCTGCCGGGTCACAATAAAGGATAAAGATCCAGCCATGTTGTTGCAAATGGCAATGTTTTGTCTTATGACTACTGGGTAGTATTCTATTGTATATATCTAACACATCTTTCCCCCCCCTATATGTTAAAAGACACTTTGGTTGTTTCTGTGTCTTGGTCGCTGTGAAAATTGCTGAAATAAGCATAAGGGTGCATATATCTTTGCAAATAAATGTTTTTATTTTTCTTCAGGTAGATACCCAGAAGAGGGTTGCTGGGTCATATGATAACTCTATTCTTAATTTTTTTTTTTGGGGGGGGGGGGGGGTCTCTATACTGCTTTCCACAGTGGCTCTACCAGTTTACATTCCCACCAGCAGGGAATGAGTGTTTCCTCTTCTCCACAGCCTCTTCAGCCCTCGTTATTACTTGGCTTGTTGACAGTAGCCATTCTAACAGGTGCGAGGTGGTATCGCATCTTAGTTTTGATTGGCATTTCTCTAATAGCTAGTGAAGTTGAGCGTCTTTTCGTACGTCTGTTGGCCATTTGCATGTCTTCTTGGGAGAAGGGTCTGTTCAGATCCTCTGACCATATTTTTAAATTGGATTATGTTTTTGTTGTTGTTGAGTTGTATGTATTCTTTATATATATTTGGATATTAACCCCTTTGTTGGAGCTATATGCAAATATCTTTTCCCATTCTGTTGATTGCCTTTTTAATTTTGTTAGCAGTTTATTTTGCTGTGCAAAAGCTTTTCAGTTTGATATAGTCCCATTCACTTATTTTTGCTTTTACTTCCTTTGCCTTTGAGGTCCAATTCATAAAATCATCCCTGATACCAATGTCCAAAAGTGAAAGGGTGGAAAATGATTTTCCAAGCAAATGGCATCTAGAGAAAAGTGGGAGTAGCCATATTTGAACTGGTCATTCTTGCGATAAGATAGTTCCCTTTCACAGCTTCCAGGTTTAACTGGGAACAGTACTAGTATAATGCTAGCTTCCTTCCCGCACCCCCCTCACAATTATTTGCATATATGCAGAATATACCTCCTTTTAACCACCACTTCTCTGTTTTTTTCTTCTTTGGTATTTCACCTTCTCCTACCACCATATCCTACTCCCCACCTCAAGGCCATCATTCTTACCCTGCATTTGGTGACTATAAGATGTGTCATTTGCACTTCACACTTCCACTCATGGAGCTGTGATAGGGGGAGGGGAGTTGTAGTAACTAGAACTCCACTTTCCTGACTATAAAGACTTACAGGCTTCTACAGGTGTTGATTGGGGGTAAGTGAGGAGTAATGAGCATAAAGGTTGTGGTGTGATACATGAGACCCCTTCCCCTTGTGGGAAAACCTTATATCATGTGTCACCTTACATTCTTAATTCCACATTGCTCTTCTCCTTGTCTCTCTTTTTTGTCACTTGTCAAGTATGGAATCACACTCACAGGAGCAAAAGAAATTTCATGTACTGTAACCCTGTAACCTCACTGACATTGACCAAGTGGTTTTGTAAAAGTCATATATATATATATACTAGGATTTCCCTCATCCTCAGCACTATTGACATTTGGGGCCCTAGTATTTGTTGTGAAGGACTGTCCTGTGCATTGTAGGATATTTAGCACCATTCCTGATCCTTACCCCAAAATGCCACTAGCACCCCCCCCCCCCCATTGTGACGTCTATAATGCCTTAAGGTTGTTACCAAATGTTTTCTGGGGGCCAAAATCACTGCTATTCTAGACAGCCAGCCTATTCCTTCCATCATTTTCTTCTGCACACTCTATGAAATGCACCCCGTTGTTTTTAAATTATGGAGCAATTATCTTATTTAGGAGGTTGGTTTCAACCCTGTTGGGTCATGAAATTGCCTCCGACTTCTGTTTGTTGCTTGTTTCAGGCCTCCACTACCACCACTCTTTGAAGCTCTGGTCTTAGACACTTCGTTGCCCCTTGATATCTCCTCTTAGATGTCTCACAGAATCTAAACCGAACATGTCCAAACAGAATGTTTAATGTTCTCTGGAAACCTGTTCCTCCCACAGTCTTTCATATCTCAATAATTAGGGCCCATCTTTCCCAGAGTTTCTCAAGCGGTATATATTCCTCCTTCTGTGTTTGATCTCCTGCATGCTCTATTTATTTTACCTCAGTGTCCTCTTTGAAAAAATGGCATTTACGTCTTCTATTGAAACCACTTAATGGCTTCCCACTGATGTCCACTTCAGTTCAAACATCTTCATGTGGTTGGTAAGATAGTGCATGACCAGCTCAGTCTCCCCACGCCCAGAGCACTCTGTTCCATGTTCACTGTTTTCCAGCCACACTGGTCTTCCCTTGGTTCCCTGAGGTCCCCTCTCCCAAAAGTTTGGTAGAGGTGGTAGGCTCCTTCCGAAATGCTTTTTTTCTCTGGCCGTTAGTTCTTCATCCTGCAGATTCCTTCACTCACTTCATGGATCATGTTAAATGTCACCTTCTTAGAGAAGCCTTCCTCATCACTTTAATCTTTTCTCATCCTCAGCACACAATAGGTTTTCTCTCGGTTCCTCTTTCCTTTTCTCAATAATACTTGGCATATTGTGGTTATTTATTTATTTTTATTTTCCTCATGAGACTGTATACTCCTTTAAGCCAAGAACCGTGACTGTTTTTGTCATCATTGTGCACTCATTAGCTAGAACAGTACCTGGCCAATAAGCACTCAATGCATATTTATTAAATGAATTGATTAAGGTTTAGGTTTTGTTTATCTTTAATGTAGGGCTAAGAAATGTTATATGGGAAATAGAATTCGGGAGAGATCTGAAGAAATAACTGATTTCGCATTGAAAGTGGAAAACTGCAAGCTGAAATTTCACTGTAATAATTCCAATCTGCCTCATTCTTCATCAATCATGCATTTATTTGTTTGTATTTAACAACATTTACTAGCCAACACTTTCTTTTCTCATATGATTCATAAGGTTCTTGTATCACAATTTTTTAAAATTAAGCATCCCAGACATAGTAATTAATTTCTTAAATTTATATCTAAAAGAAAGAACATAGGTTGACCTAAATAAATGCCCATTTGTCCACCAACTCTGACTTGAAGGAGATTATAAAAACAAAAAAGAGTAAAAATGATTATTTAATTGTTGATTTTTTGTGCAGCATTTTGAATATTGTCTTCTCTCTGGAATTCTGATAAAAATTATACATACATGAAGAGGTCATTACAGTATCAAAATTCAAAGTACATGAGAGCCATCGCCTCACTTTTATTTTGACTACTGGAATTGGATAGCATTGAAATCAATTTTATTTTCTCTAAAAGGAAGAATGAACTTCAAGAAAAAACTAATCTCCATACAACTATGATAGAATAATTTCATTGTTAAACAACAAAAAATATTTGTGTAGATTTCTAGTAGAATTTGACCTCATAAGAGGAAAAAAAAAAGGAAGTGGAATTTCTGACATTTTCATTATTAGGACATATCATAGGATTCATAAAATTGTATTGAAAGAATGAATAAACTAAATCAAATATGTAATACTAACTTCTTGTGGCTGGTAAAGGTGTTTAAATATTTTTTCTTTTTTTATATCATTTTTAAGTTTTTCAATTATAGTTGACATACAATATTATATTGGTTTCAGGTGTACATGCCAGTGATTAGACATTATATAAGTTACAAAGCAATCACATTGATAAACCTAGTATCCATCTGACACCATACATAGTTACTATAATTTTGTTGACTATATTCCCAACACTATACTTTATATCCCCGTGACTATTTTATAACTACCAGTTTGCACTACTCAATCTCTTCCCTTTATCTCCCATCCCCCAACCTTTCTCCTATTTGGTAACTATCAAAATGGTCTCTGATTTTATGTGTTTGTTTATATAAAAAAATGACAATTGGAATGATATATTAAATCATGTATAAATGTGCTTATGGACTTTAGAGCAAGATATGACTCCAATTGGTCTTTTTCCTTTATAAGAAATAAGGTATTTGGTGTTGGATATCATGTTGACCACTTGGTTTAGTTCATTTATTTTTTTCATTGTAATTGACATACATTATTAAATTAGTCCCAGGTGCAGAACATAGCAATTAAACATTTATGTACTTTACAAAGTGATCACCACAATTGGGGTGGACATTTTCTCTGTTTTCCGCATCCCACACGGAAAACAACAGGTTCCTGAGGGGAGGAGCTGGGGATTAAGAAATTAGAGCAAGAAAGAGACAAGAGACAGAAATAGATCCAAGCTGGGCGCTAGGTGGGCGCCATCTCTCTGATGGAGAGACAGTCACACTCACCTCAGACAACACAGCATATTTATTGGTTTTCAAAAGGGATTTTATGATCAAAAGGATTTTCGGGTGTGCCCAAATCCTATTCATCAGGATCTGGGTAAGCTCCTAATTTTTTGGTACAAGATTTAGCATAACAAGTCCTGGGTGGATCAAGATCCTTTTTGTTCCTCATTCCAAGCACACAAATAAAGATAAGAAATCCGTACTGATAACAGGATTCTGCCAGTGCCCTCAGACTCAGCTGATAAGAATTAAGAGTATCCATGTGCCTTCTCAGACAGCTCTCTACACACAATAAGTCTAGTACTGTTTGTCATCATACATAGTTATTACGATGTAATTGATTTTATTCCCTATTCTGTACATTACATCTCCAATACTTATTTTATATCTAGAAGTTCGTACTTCTTAATCCCTTCCCCCAACATTACCCCATGGCAATTATCAATTAGTATTTGTATCTATGAGTTTGTTTCTGATTTGTTTGTTCATTTTCTTATTTCTTATATTTCACATATAAATGAAACAATATGGTGTTTGCCTTTTTTTAATCTGATTTATTTCACTTAGTATAATACCCTCTAGGTCCATCCATTTTGTTGTGAATGGTAAGATTTCACTCTTTTTTATGGCTGAATAATATTCCATTGTGTATATGTACTACAGCTTTAGCCACTCGTCTATCGATGGACATTTAGGCTGCTTCTATATCTTGTTTATTTTAAACATTGCTGCAACGAACATAGGAATACATGTCTCTTTCTCAGTTATTGTTTTTGTTTTTGTTGGATAAATGCAGAGAGAGTGTAATTGCTGGGTCATATGGTAATTTATTTTTAATTTTTTGAGGAATCTCCATATTGTTTTCCGTAGTGTCTGCACTAATTTACAATCCTACCAATAGTGTACAAGTGTTCCCTTTTTTCCAATTCTCCAACATTTGTCCTTTTTTTTAAATAATAGCCATTATGCAGTTGTGATGTGCTATCCCATTATTTTTGTTTGTTTGTTTTGTTTTGCATTTCCCTAATGATTAGTAATGTTGAGCTTCTTTTCATGTGTCTTTTGGCCATCTGTATGTTTTTGGAAAAATATCTGTTCAGATCTTCAGCCCATATTTTAATTGGATTGTGTGTTTTTTTATGTTGAATATTAACCCCTTATTGTATATATCATTTGCAAATACCTTCTCTCATTCATTAGGTTGGTTGCCTTTTTATTTTGTTGATGCTTTCCTTCACTGTGCAAAATCTTTTTAGTTCAATGCCATCCCATTTGTTTATTTTCACTTTTATTACCTTTGTCCGAGGAGACGTATCCAATAAAATATTGCTAAGACTAATGTTGAAGAGTTTACTGCCTTTTTTTTTTTTTTTAGAAGTTCTATGGTTTCAGGTCTTACATAGAATTTAATTCTTTTTGAGTTTATTTTTGTATATAGTGTAAGAAAATGATCTAGTTTTATTGTTTTGCGTGTACCTATGTATTTTATTCAAAGACTGTTTTCCCCATTGTATATTCTTTCCTCATTTGTCATAGATTAATTAACCATATAAGGTGGGTTTATTAATCATTTGGTATTTTTAATCACTGTAGTACAGATATGCTTTGTCAACTCTTAGTTACTTTGTTTTTTTCTTATCTAGCCATTTTCACCTTCTATGCTTGGCTTATTTTTGTTAAGTGGTAAAATATTGAGTAATATTTATTGATGTTGGCACACTTTCACAATCCCCCTGTGGCCTTTCTCCTCATTACCTTATCTGACACTCTTTAAAATGTATTTTTACTATTCTTGCACAACTGATTCTGGGGACATAGAAAAGCCATACTTTTTCATCCACCGTCTACTATTTTTCTCAGAGTAGAAGTTGTGGTTACATCTGGGGTATCATTAGCAAGTTAAATGCTGAACATCTTGGATTGTAGCGTCCTATGAGTCATTTTTTCTTCTGAACAAGGTGTGCCCAAGGTTGGAAAGAAATCATAGCATGGTCTACACTGGAGTGCCAACAGATTTTCAAAAGGAGTTGCCACACCCAAACCTAAAGCATTTTTTTTTCAACTGCTAAGATTAAGAGTAATTAACATTTAATATTCCCCCCACTTATTTGTCCATTAAATTTCCATGAAAACTAACATTTTAGCCATCTGTGTCAATGCTCACTCTAACTTCTTGATCTTTCAAAGATATGTCTTTATTAGCTTGGATATATATATATCCTTCCATAAATAATAACCTTGCTCTGTGGAGGTTGATAGTTTAGTTGAACTCCCATAAATGTTGTGCTCTCTTTACACGCCTCCCTTGTTTATTACACACAGAAGGATCACATGGGGAATAGGGAAGAAGAGTCAATTTTATGACCTTGTACAGATTGTTGTTTTTAGTGTTGGAATCTCCCCTTAAGTATATATTCTTAAGGAAAGTACTTTTTTGTTGATAATCTGTTTCGGAAGGAGGGACATTTCTTGGTAGACTTCTACTAGCCAATATATAACCTATTACATTTTATTGTTTTATTATTTATTCACCACTTTAGTCATGTAAAAGTAGAGTTTTGTGTTTTTTTTCTTAATTTTTATATTGTTCTCTGTTAATAATCTTTGTGTAAAATTTGGTATTTAAAAGCCTTTCATGTATTTAAGAATATCATTTCTAGTGAGCATAAGGTTAAGTGAAGTTGTTATGCTATTTGTTAATATTTGGTATCAAGATAATTGTCATTAAATCAAAAAAGGTAAATCCTATTATAAGTTTGTAAGCACACATTTGATGAAAAGTTTTGGAGAAAGAGGGAGGGGTGGTGGAGCACAGTTTCCTTTCTTCAAACATAAGCATATTTATCCTCTTATTTGAGAGATTTTTAATTCATGTCCCACAAATAGCTACAAAATCCTTCACCACTCAGGCTGCTCACTTCAGAATCTAATCTAAATGGTCAATCTTGCAGTTCCCAGAACTGACACATTATACTAGGTCTTATCAGTCCTTAAGCCCAAGGGAAAAAGAAATGCCTTTCATTTGCTCTTGATTCTATATTCTTATAATTGCCTAAGATTGCTTTTGCTATTTTAGCTTTTAGAAATAAATCATAAAGACAACTTTAGGTTTCATGTAGTACAAATCCTTTTGCATCTTGCCTTTTTCACTCCATGTTAGGATTTTGAAATGTATACCAGCTGCTGTATGCAGGTCTGGCTTATGCCTCCTACCCGCTGTGCAGTTCTGACCCATGTGCATGTACTGCTGCACGCTTTGAACCTCTCTTGATGAACTCCTTGATGACTTTCACCCTTCTGATCTTCCATAAAGAGCTGTAGTGAACTGTACCACAGAGTAGTTAACAAACTCCAGATCTGGATTGCTTGGCTTTGTGGTTCCACCATTACTAGTTATGTGACTTGGGCATGCTATAAACTTCAGTTTACTCCTCTGTTAAATGCAGTACGTGTCTGTTAGGTAGCATGTTGGGGATGACAGAATAAAAACATAAGAAGGATGTAGAACAGTGCCTGGCATATAAAAGGCACTATATAAGTCTTAGCTGTTGCTAGTACATTTATTAACACAGCTCTTTTCCATGCCTCCTGAGGACTTTCTCATGGGTAAAAAAAAAAAAAACTGGAAGGGTAATTTCTGAGCCATAGGTTAGGAATAGTTTTAGTTTTACTAAAAAATTGTTAAATTGTTTTCTAAAGTAGTTTCTGTTTACCCTTACCAACACTTTGTGTTATCAGACTCTCTTTTTTTTAAAGTCTGATGGCTGATAAGAGTGTCTCTGTTATTTTAAGTTGCATTTCCTGATAAAGATTGAAGTTAAAAATCTTTTCTATTTGGATTTTTCTGAGAATTCACATTAATATACTTTGCTCAAGACAAAATAGATAATAATGGATACAAGGATTGAAATTAAAATATTATTTAGTCATCATTTTGGTCATGTAAATGTAGATGGTTTTATTTTAATTTTATATATTTTTTCTGTGAATATTTTTTGTGTGCAAACTTGGAATTTAAAAATCGTCCATGTATTTAAGAACATCATTTCTAGTGGACATGAAGTACATACCTTTTGTGTATAGGAGGAAGGGAAAAAGTGGATTGGGAGAATATGGCTTAGTTGTATCAGTCATATTTTAATTCTTTAAACAACAAAAATAGGAAGAACATTTGGAAAAAATTTCCTTTGTTATGTCTGGGTAATGAGTAATTGGTTATATTTTATGTCATTTGTCATTTGCATAATATTTTCAGTATTTAATAATTTTTGATAAGTTAATTTAGGTTTTATTACCAGGCCAGGTAATCCTGTTTGGGATTCAGATGACTTTTTGATTGGACATACTTTTGTACATTTCTCACTTTTACTCTTGGCATAATTTTTTCTTAGCATCTTCAGACTAGCTAACATATAATGTGTGTACAGTGGTAGTCACGCCCTGGCATGTAATGCAGGCTACACGATTCTGTCTTAAAACTAGAGGCCCAGTGCATGAAATTTATGTATGAGTAGAGTCCCTAGCAGCTGCCAGCTGGGGCCTCCCTTCCCCGGCTGCTGGCTTCTGGGCCTTCCTTCATTCCGCACCGCCCTTCGGTGGTCAGCGCATGTCATAGCCAGCGATTGAACTCTCGGTTGGTCAGATTCCCAAGGGGACACTTTGCATATTAGACTTTTATATATTAGATAGCCTTTATATAAAATCATTTACTTATAGATAACTGATAAAAAATCCATATTCTAAGTATCATTAAGAAAATTAGTATCTGTATGTTATTTAAAAAAACCCACTTAAAATAGGTTAAATGTTACCACTAATGTAAGGAAGCAAATCACATAAACCCATCTGCTATCATTGTTTATCTCTGTATATATGTAATATTAAATAAGGCGTGAGCAGTAATACATTGGTAAGAACTCATTAATTTTATTAACTTGAAACTTTGATTTTTTAACATGGGCAAATTACAAGTGTGATTACATCATCTGGTTAGTTTTCCTGTGTTGAAAAGTTATGACTTCAAAGTGAAAAATGTAACTAAAATTTTATCCTTTAGGATTTAAAGGCTAATGGGTGACATTTCCTGAAAAAGTTCACTAGAACACTAAGTTTTAAAGGAAAGTGTCATGTAATCTTTTGTGTATTTAAAAACTTATTAAAATAAAAATAAGATTTGTCCAATTGCTTTGAAGTACCCACTTTTCTCAATTCAATAAGATTGCCTGTGAATATAAAATCAACTTTTGTTCATATTTCTCAATATGTTTTATATAGAAAATTTTTATTATTTTTAGAATTTTTAGATTGTACTAGTACTCTGATTCAAATTTTTCCAACACAGGTCTAAATAGCATATATATATATATATATATATATATATATATATATATATATGTAATCTGTATCTTAGTTTCCCAGATCCCAAAGTAGCAAAGTCTAATATCTTTCAGACTTGAAAATTATGGGACTTTGAAAATTAGGGAAAAGTGAATGCAATGATCAAATATTGACAACTTTATTAAAGTATAATTGAAAAGAAAATCTGCATATCTAAAGTGTACAATTTGGTAAATTTTGACATATAAATGCACATGTAAAAACCATCAGCATGAATAAAATAGTGAGCATACCCCATCACTCCCCCAACCTCCAAAATTTTTTTCCTCTTACTTCTCAGTAATCCTTCATCCCAATTTCCAGTCAGCATTGCTTTCTTGTCACATAAGATAAGCTTGCATTGTCTAGACTTCGCATATATTTTTTGCTTATTAACCATATCCATTACTATTGCACAGGTAAATTCAAACTCATGATATAAAAGGGTTAGATACTAAATAATTTTTATATACTCATTCAGTCTTTGAGCAATATCCAAAACACGGCTTATTTCTAGCCATGTCTTCAATCAAAATTGGTTGACTTTGGTTTTTGTCCAAGTGGGGGAAGAGGCACAGATGGGTTGTAAGAGGCTGTGTGTATTGGCTATCTATTGGTGCATAACACATTAGAGCAAAAACATAGCAGCTTAAACAACAAACTTTAAACCCTGAGGGTCAGTTTAGCTGGGTGGTTTTTCTGCTTTCCATTTAAATACCTCGCATTTGAGAAAGACGTAGAGCGGTAAATAAACACACTCTAGATAGTGAAGTGTTACAGTGAAAATCAGCTGCAAGGAAGCGGGCCTGGAGGAGCATCACTCTGGGGTTTATAGGTGACTTGATAGGAAAGGCAAAGGTCAGGGCTTGGAATATTCTAGGTGGCATGCTTGCACAACAGGAAGGACAGTGTAGCTGGAGCTTTGTGAACAAGAAGGGAAATCTCAGAAAACATGTAAGAGATAGGCGGGACCTTTGTACATCACGTCTTTAAAATTTAACATTTCTTTCCTTTTTTTCCTTCTTCCTCGGTTTAGTTAAACATAGACTGTCTTCATTTCAGCAGAATACATTTCAGGATAGAGGAGTTAGCTGATGAGAATGTCATTGTTTTGGATACTTAGAGTTGGAATAACTTTTAATTTGCCGACGGGCCCAATTTGGAAGATGTACTGTTAACATGTGCTGACAGCCAAGATCATACAGGTAATCTGTAAGCAAGCATATCAAAAGGAAGTTTACTTTCATTAAACACTGAATTTATCTATTAATTTCATACACATGGTTGAACTGGAAGTTGTTTTGTCTGTCCAAGATTTGTGTCAGTCAATAGAATAAGGTGTGCTAGGATCTGTCTTGGTTTAGGAGTGCCAATAGGGGTGCATTTAAGTTCTTGAACCCCAGCCTCTGAGGTGGTTGACTCTCAAATGGTCTAGCTAAGTCAGTTCCACTGCAGTTGAAAATATAAATGTTAGACAATATACTTTTTCAAAAATTGGAAATGACTTATTTTTTTATGATAGTTACTTAATGATTTCACATTACAAAAAGATAAAATTCTCCAGAAGACAAAGACAAAGGCAATTTTGATATGTTATATATATATATATATATATATATATATATATATATATATATGTATATATATATATATATTAAAATCATCACAAATTAGTTTAATTGCAGTAGATCTGACATTTCTTATAGATATTTAGAAGTCTAAAAAAAAGGTTTTCACTTTGTATTTCTCAGAAGCCTAAGTTTAACCTCTTAGATGTAGATATACGTTTAGCCTGAAGTGATCTAATGTAAAAACAAATAAATCTGATGTTATAGCGAAATATTTGTTACTCATTGTGTAAGCATTGGGGTTCCTTCTAAAGAACTGAGTAGAAAACAGTGGGTATTGTTTTAGCTAGTAAATCAGACAACTGATATCCATTCAATGCATTTGGTCTTTGACTGCTGTATTTTATTCTTATGAGTTCAATGTACATGTATTAAAAGTGAATCTTGCATAATAAAATAAATTTCCCCTGTGAGTAAAAACATAAGCACAATGATATTAAAAAACAAACAAACAAAAAAACACAAAACCACTCATCAAAGACAACCTTGTCGTGACTCCTTGTTACTGCACCAGCACAAGGCGGCATTAAGTGCCCAGGAGGGGACTGCCAGGCCAGATACAGCACTCCTTATGGCAGGGTTGTGTTGGTGAGATGGCCAACAGGACATCAGCTATGAAATCCCAGAAAGCACTGGTCCAGTGTATGAACAGGTGACGAAATTTCAGTCCTTGCTTGAAGGAGTGATTATTTTTTCAAGTGTATTTGCTTCCGAAATAGCTACTTCTCTTTAAGACTCCTTACTGCCTTATTCTTCGTACATGTGTTTTAAAGAGGAAATGTCTCACTTTAAAGAAATAGAATTGAATCCAGAATGTCACTGAGTTAGCACAAAGCTTACCACATTTAGTCTATCTATAATAATAGCCAAACGACCTTCTGGATGTCCTTCCAGATGAAGCCGCAGCAGTATTAGGCTGAGACAGAGGTGGTTAGGGATGACCAGGCAGGCAGGCAAGTGGTTAGGGGTGATCAGGTAGGTAGGCAGGTAGAGTGTTAGGGGTGATCAGGCAGGCAAGCGAGTGGTTAGGGGCAGGGGGGCAGGCAGGCAGGCAGGCAGGCCAGCGGTTAGGAGCCAGGAGTCCCAGATTACAAGAGGGATGTCCGACTGCCTGCAGGATTGGGCCTAAACTGGCAGTCAGACATCCCCCGAGGGGTCCAGGATTGTGAGAGGGTACAAGCTGGACTGAGCACCCCCCCATGCATGAATTTCATGCACTGAGCCTCTAGTACAGGGGTGGGCAAACTTTTTAACTCGAGGGCCACAATGGGTTCTTAAACTGGACCAGAGGGCTGGAACGAAAGCAACCTGACCATGCTGGCACTCTCATCTTGGGCTGCTGGTGAAGGAGCGGAGGGGAGAGCAAGAGAACACTCCGCTCTTTCAGCTCCGTGGGCAGGATGGAACAGCCGAATGGGCCGAATCCGGCCTGTGGGCTGTAGTTTGCCTACGGCAGCTCTATTATTTTATATAAATATAAACATTTAAAATATAAATTAAAGTTTAATTTTATAAATTAATTTAGTCCAGACAAAAATTAACCTATGGAAGGAAAGGCTGGATGTAAACATGATTTATTGTCAATATGAGTATAGAACCCAAGAGATCTGTATTTAATCCTTACCTGCTACTTGTTAATATTGTGCCTATTTAATCAGCTATAAAATTTGAAAAATGTAGTGTTGGGACTAGTAAAGTGCAGATATAGGTGTATATATTTATATATAATGTACACATATCTTATAATTGAATTTACTATATGAGGAGTCCATGAACTTAGGCAAAGTTAGCACAGTGCCTAGCAAAACATCAGCGTGCAGTGTATATTATTGGTCATTAATAGCAGACTCTCCCCTTTGTGTGCCTTGATAGATAACTGCACATTTTGCATTTCTATTATTTTAATATCACATCAGGACTAAGTGAACTAGAAAATAAGTTTTTTATCTACGTGCAGTTAACAATCAGAAAAAAAATTAGTATGGGTAGAGAAATACATTTATTTTTTTTTTTTTTAGGGTATCCCAAATGATGAGAATGCATATGCCTCTGCATTTACTGGCTTTATTCTTTAGAATGTCCAGATCTTTATTTTTTGAAGGCTGTTATTTTGCGTCCGATCCCTCCTTTGGCTTGTGTTTGCTTAGTGAGAAGAATATATTTTCCTGTTTTGTCTTTCCTTTAGAGCATGTACAGAAGGGACGGTGTGTTCCTGTAGCCTCACGTTGTAGGAGAGGGAAGCATGGCTCCAGAGACTCCCCGTGACTTACCAAACCTCCTCGCAGTTAGGGAAAGGTGAGGTCAGAGGATGCCATTCCCCGTCCACCTGGCCCCTGCTGACCTGGACGTGACTTCCCTGTGTTTTATGGCCTCTGCCTTTCTCCAGGTTCCCTAGGCCCAGCAGGATCTGAAAAGTAAGACAGAGAATTTAGGGTGAACACTTACACTTTTATGTGTGTGCATTTTTTACTTTTGCAAGTGTTTTCAGAGTCAGCCTCACTTCGGTAATTTAAATGCACGAATTCCTAAAAACACTGCAAAGGGTAATGTGGATTTCATTTTTATTTCCGCTGTCGTGATTGACTCTTTGGTACCAAAGATCCTGTTTAGATAAAGACAAAATAATGGATAACATTTTCTGTCCAGAACCTGAGTCTTAGATGACTTTAATTACTACACTTGGGCCAAGAACTAGAGAGCCTGGCAATTCACCCATTTTTGGGGGGCCCTCAGTGGCCATTTCACTGCCTCAAGTGGTTGACATATTTTAACTTAGCTCCTACTTTTCAAATTGGTCATAGAAATTGGTTTTAAAGTCTGACCAACGGACCAGTTCAAGCTCCAAGGCTTGGCTCCATTAGTCAGTCTAGTCATTACTACCCCGTGTTTCCCCGAAAATAAGACATCCTCCAAAAATAAGACCTACTTTATGGAAACATAATACATTCCCTGAAAATAAGACCTAGCGCATCTTTGGGACCAAAAACTAATATAAGACACTGTCTTATTTTCAGGGAAACAGGGTATATTTTCGCTCTCATAGCAGATGTCATCATGGAATTTAACTGAAATACTTTCCTTCGTATAACGTTTGACAACACAGTATTTTCTGTGTCTGATGTTCGATCCTGCTTGAATAAGTTTAAATGCTGGTAACTGGTTGAAAGTAACTGAACCAAAGGAACTGGGGGTGGTGTTTCTACCTGTTGGAAACCAGCAATGGCTAACGATGAGAATGAACTCTGCTGCTGCCTGATTTTTTGTTGTATTTTTGTTTTGTATCTGTGTGTGTATTTTATTTTTTTAGTATAAACATAAAGTCAGAGGGCCACATGTGACTTACAACAAAAACTACTTAGTTTCTGCGATTTTTAAAAAACTCTCTCTTTAGTTTCCTGATACCCTGTTTCCTAAGTAAATGAAATAGTTAAACTTCCTGGGTGATGGGTTTTTTGCAAAGTAAATCAAATAGCAAACGTGTTGGCAGATGAGTCATGGCTTTATTTACCTACAGTGAAGATACACCGTTCTGCCCAGGTCGGTCCCAAACCTCTGGGACAGTGTTTCCGGTTTCCTGTCTACTTAGGGAAAACACCACTCTACATACCTTTCTGGAGTTTATGTTCTTTACCCTATCTGGTCCTTAATAGGTAAACATTCCCTCCCTCGCCAAAAGCCACAAAGTTGGAGAAACTTGGCTGAATCTGTAAACCTGTCCTGAGTCTGCGTCTCCCTGTAACAGAGTCTGCATTCCTGCTTGTTTCCCAGGGTCTGACTCCAGGCTGCTGTTCTTCACAGGCCTTGACCTCCGGCCCTGGTGTGTCAACCTACCACACCTGCCAGACTCTGGCTCCCCTTTCTTCCCGCTCCTCCTCTTTCCTTCCCGCATCTCTTCTACCTCGGCTGAACAGTCTGGTTGGTATCCAGCATGCGCTTCTTCCATCTTAGGCTGAGGGGTTTGGGCTGGCCCAACATCCCCCACCTAATGGATCTCATCAACTTTGTCTTCCTTCCCCCTGGTGTGATGCCCCTCGCTGCCAGGTCTTTAGGAGGCAGAGTTCCCAGTATGGCTCTGTCCTGACTAATCCCTCTGGTTGACTTTCTTTGACTCACCTAGTCCTTGCACTTTTTTTTCACCACAGGTTGCATGTTGGATACATAATGAGAAAGACATACATCTTTCATTTACCATTTTAGTGAAGTTATACCACCTACCTCCCATTTTAAGTGTTCCTCTACTAATCTTGTTTAATCTATGACCATGTACTAGAGACTTAATGATATATATAGAATGGGATAATTATTACCAGCAGAAAGTAATGCTTCAGAATTATCTACCATCAGATAGAGATGTCTCCAGTTGGAGATTAAAAAGTTCTCTTAAAGGCATTGCTTGGATGCCCAGACTTTTGCATGTAGACTACGGTCATTCTTTTCTTTGATCTAGAGCTGTGTTTCTCAGACCTTAATGTGAATATGGGTTTGCTTACAAAACAAGTAAGTATGTATCTTATGCTTTATGGAAAAAGTCACCCTGGAAAGTCTCTGAAGTTTTGTTTTTCCCCTTACCGAGTTGTGTTGTATGTGTGCATGTTGTTGTTTTTTAAAAAAAATTTAAATTACTTGTTAAGATTTAAAAATCATAAAATTTCAACAAAAAATTCTGATTGCAGTTGTCAAAAAAGTTTCAGATCTGGCAGCACTACTACCTGCATTTCTTTGCAGCAGCTATGCTGGCGCTAAGGCATCTGAGTTTGTGATCCTTATCTCAAAAGGAGAAGCATGGTTGGAACCAAAGAGATAAAGGCATAGATTTTCACCCAACAGCTCATTTAAAAAAAAAAAGAATTACCACATTAAAAAAATTACAGGGAAAAAATAATAGCCTTTCATATGATTTATCAGAATAAATCATTGTTAATTTTTGACAAGTCTGCTTTCAACATTGTGGTGTGTTTTTCCCCCTCTGTCTCCAGTATTTTAATCCTGTAGAATTTTATTATTATAATATTCAGGGTTAATTTCTCCCTCAATAAGACTTCTCTTATTCTCAAAGATGTTACTACCTTTTTTCTTAGGAGATGTAATAATATCAATTTGCAAAGTCCAGCCACTTTGTGACTAGGGCAATACACATTACACTTTCTCCAAATCAGGGACTCAAATGGTGCTTAGTCCAGATTTTCTCTGGCCTGCAGGCCCATGTAGAAAACATAATTACCAGTTGATTTCATAGGTGTTTAAATAGGACAAAGGCACATCTCTAAGTCCTTGTAACAGATTAATTTTTGAGTATTCATAAATGTGGGACAAGCAGTTGGATTTTTTTGTCTAGTCCTGACCTTCCCCAGTCAAGAAAGTTTCTTTCCCACTGATCCTGGCCAGCCTCAGGCCAATGGAATTAAGCAGTGAATACAATCAAATATTGATCTGGACCAAAGTTGGGAAACTCACCTGCCCTCCTGGTGTGGTATGATATCACCAGCCCCACCTCCATTGCCTCCAAACCTTTGCACTCAAAAGCCCTCCCCTAGGGAATGAGCTTGAAGCCATTTGACATTTTCTCGGACTACTTACACAGTTGTAACCTCTGATTTGTAATTGCTGTGCATTTTAGCATTTCAACCACACTCAGGTGTTTAGGATGCACATATGTTTTTTAAAATTAGTACTTTAGACTCTTTGCTTTTCTCCCAGTAGATAATTTAATCCACAGTATGGCTATGAAATAAAAATAAAAATAAATATAAGATATATAATAGATTTTTCAACGAGGTTTCAATGGTATTTTACTGGTATTCAATCGATATCAGTTTCTTCCTTACTAAGAATATGCAATAACCCAGCAATATTGCGAATTAGATAGAATTCTGTGGTCCCTTCAGGGATCCTCCCCATATCAAAGCACATTTTCTATCACCTTCTGTGATATGCCTGTTGGAGAAGGATGCAAAGATTCTGAGAATCTGTCTTGTTCAGCCACAACTCCTGGGCAATCACCTGTGTCAGTGGGATGCCTAATGGCTCTGGGATCTTGGTTGCTCACACCTTGTTATTCAAACTAGAGCTCTTTGCATGGTGTGTGTGGCACAGTTTGGCACCTATGATACTTCTCTGTCCCTGTTTCTCTTTTCTTACCATTTCTCTCCTGCTTGTTTCCCAATGTGCAGTATTGGTGAACGCATCTCATGCTTCAGAAGGAACATGGTCACCTACAGCCTTTGGCCATTCATGTATCCTTCTGTTGAGCGGTACATGTTTACTGTTCTTATTTCAAAGATAAACTTGGAAATCCTTAAAGTTTACTGCTTTGTTTGTTCTGTGACCATGTAAATCACTGTTGTTATTCCCCTATGTAAATTTCTGGGATTCAATTAAGTAGCACATTGCCCTAATGAAGTAAGGACACATGATTAAACAGTTTCTATACATGGCCAGGATTTCATGTTGCATAACATAGTCGTTAACTGGGATTTTGCTTTGAGAAGTAGCAGGATGAGTTTAGAGGGGCCAGATAATGTAAGGTCAGGTTGCTTGTGACAAATATTTTGTGCTTTATTCTAAGTGTGGTGAGAGGTCATTAGGATGTTTTGGCTGCTGGGTGAAGGATAGAGTGCATTGGATAGTTGATGGTGGGGAACAGTGAACATAGAGAACAATTAAGAAGCCTTTGCAGGAGTCCAGGTGAAAGAAATATGGTAATGGCTTGGCACTGGGGTTAGAAATGGGAAGGCGAGGTTTCAGTTCTGCACTGTATTTTGAAGGTAAAGCCCATAGTATTTGCTGCTGGATTGGATGTTGCATGTAAGGAAAAAAGAGAAGTCCAGGCCTCAGCCCCGTATGGCTCAGTTGGTTGGAGCATCATCCAGTGCACGGAAGGGTTGTGGGTTTGATTCCTTTTCAGGGCAAACACTCCAGTTCACCACTTAGGGGTGCATCTAGATCATAAATTCTAGGAGGCAACTGATCGGGGTTTTTCTTTTTCCCTCCCACATCTATGTTTCTCTCTCTCTCCCTCTCTCTCTAAAATCAATTATATATATATATATATATATATATATATATATGAGGAGCTCAGGAAGACCCCTGGTTTGAGTCACTCAATCTTTATTGATTCCTTCGGCACACCAGTTAGCCCCATTATTCCTTCCTTTGAGAAACCAGCTTTGAGTCCTCTTCCATTACTCAGTTGCTTCTCATCACTTCTGTCTCCACTCACCTCTAGAAGCTTCCAGGTTGTACCTGTTTTGTGAACTTTCTAACAGATTTTGAAATCCTTGCTCTTTCACCAAACTCGACTGATTGACCAAAGGCCAGACTGTTTCCACATAGTTTAATCGGGAGGAAGAGTTCTCATGGCTATTTTGTCTTCAGCGCAGTTGCATAGGTTGCCTCCTTGTCTTCCGCCTGAGAAATACCAGTGCCCCACTTTCTGCCCATATGTTTGCTCTGCATGTTTAATTTCATGCGTCACTCTATGTGCCTACTGTTTCTGACTTTTGACACCTAGAGGGCAATTCCTGCCTTACACTTGTGCAATCAGGTTCAAAATAACTATTTTTAAACGATGATGATAACATTTTGATTCCAATATAGTAGCCGTGTTTGATAAGGATTTTAATCACCACTTTACCAGGAATCGGGCTCTTTCCCATTCCCATTTTATACACCTGGGCTTTTCAGGAGGAAGCACTCTGCTTTCAGTGGTTAAGAGCTGGCCTCTTTGCCACATGGACTCTATCAAAAGCTCCCTTATGTCAATATCACAAACCTTTGCCATCCTACCGCATGCACCTAATATTTCCTCATACTGGAAAGTCACTTTTTTTTGTTAGAAACTGTTTGAAAGGGGATGGAAAAATCCCTAATTTTTTTAATGGGAAAAAAATGACATCCCATTTTAATAACAAATCTACAATTCTCATTGAGTTGACTATAATAATATGTTTTTATGAACCACGAATAGCAAAGGGAATTAATTTCCTTTGAGTATCACCGTGGACTTTTAGAAGCCAGGAATGATTTATTTGCTTTGTGTCTAAGATTAACCAAGTTAAGAATGGAAAAATCCTATGAGATCACAGGAGGCTGTTTCCTTCCCCACTGCAGGATTATGTGCTGCAGTATATTTCCTAATCTTTGTTCCTGCTAACAACATTCTTCTTGCATCCACTTGAAAGTCATTACCCCAAAACATTTCCATCAAAATTATAATATTGTGCATGATTTCAGCTGGAGATAAGTTTTCTATGTTTATTTTATAATGCATACCAAAGTTTGTTTTCTAAAAAATATTGAGCAATGCTTATCTCTTTTAAATGGGACAATTATACTAGCTCGTTGCAAGTTTAAATAATAGCAGCATTTTCTTTAATTTGAGTCACTTTCACTGTTACCCTGGAATAGTGATATTGTTTGAAACCTACTATTGACTATGGATCATTTATCAGATAAACTTTATTTTTTTAAATATATTTTATTTATTTTTTTTTACAGAGCGGAAAGGAGAGGGACAGAGAGTTAGAAACATCGATGAGAGAGAAACATCGATTCAGCTGCCTCTTGCAGACTCCCTACTGGGGATGTGATCACAACCAAAGTATATGCCCTTGACTGGAATCGAACCTGGGACCCTTCAGTCCGCAGGCTGGCACTCTATGCACTTAGCCAAACCGGTTAGGGCTATCAGATATACTTTACAAAGGTACTGTAAAGTGAGGAGCAAGCTGAACAGGGTTTATTTTCTTTTTTGGTTGCCCTTTTTTTTCATATAAAAGGGAATAATTGGTAGGTTGGTGACCCATGGGGACATAAACGACTGGAACAATAAAATAGCAATTAATAGTCTCAATTAATGTGGAGCTGCCATACCTCTTAGCAGGTGACTTCTGCTATAGTCCCTGATTTCCAGGTGATAATCCAGCCAGGACTTATTTTTTACAAACTTAGGATACATCTAGAAAATATAATTAGAAAATAGTCTAAATTAATTATTATTTATATCATTACTGATACAATAAATGGTGTCAATGTAGATACTTTTAACCTAATGGCATCTGTGTTTCAAATTATTCTCAAAGATAGTCTGGAAATCAATTGGATTTTTAAAAACTCATATAAAATAGCTAACTTGTGAAGCAAAAGAATGAAAGATCAAGCCTGAATGCTATATATTACTTTTGTTATATTTACACATTATCTTAGCAACATCCTTCAGTTAAATAATCACTTAACTTAATAAATATTAATTTTTCTACCAACCCACATAAAATCTGCCAATTTTCTACTTTAAAATTCGCCATGACTCATCAGTGCCTCCAAGATATGAAGTCTAAAATCCTTAATATGGGACCATGTATGTTTCCACCACAAGCCATGCTTCTATCTCCCTGTCCATCCATTCTTTCTCACATGAAACAAGGAAAAACATTAAGGCTTGGCACAGTTGTGTTAAAATACCCTGAGGATAAAATAATTGCTCTGTAAATTCAGAGAGTAGTGTGATGATATGGTTAAAAAGAACTAAGGGAGGAGGTAGGGTTGGGTGGGATTTTAAGGATGGATTGAAGGGGAGATCACTCCAAGAGGATGAGAGCAACCTAGCAGAGGTACAAGCCATGGAGAATATTTCCTTGCTCTACTTTTTTCTCCAGACACTTGCCTTTGCCTGATGCTGTTCACAGGGCCACAGTCACCAAATTCTGGGAAAGACTCCAGTAGGAAATGTGTACAAAACTTCCTGACCATAACAGAAAACTGCTTCAGTATCAAGTTGCTTTGTTGCTTGGGCCTCACATCTGTTTCCTTGTCCTCTCACCAACCCCTGAGCTAGTTAAAGTGGATCTCCTGGTTCCTGACTCCGTGACCTTATGACCATTCCCGAAACCTTGCCATTATGCCTTAGGGTCATCATCTGCCTGCTTGATTTCTTTTTTACCTTTGGCCTCTGAGCTATGACCTCTATGTTCTAATTTCTGTCTGACTGAGGTTCCTGATTGCTGTTCACTCAGGACTTGGCTTGTTAGTGCAGTTGGTTTACTGTCTATCTAGTTGATGGCTTACGATGTATCTAGTTGCTGACCTGCATAAACTACATTTTCAATCAGAGAATATTATAGTCTCAGTTTCCTGCCCAGCTTCTTGTCCTCTCATAACAACCAGCTTGTTTGCCATAAATTATTCCTTTGTGAGAATACAAAAAAAAATTGTGGAAATATTTGGGGGAGAGGGGAATAGGACAAAGCTGGGCTATGAAGGAATTTTCAAGATAGGTTGAAGTTTATATTTCAGTCTCTATACCAGTGGTCTTCAACGTGGGAAGTTTGCAGCTCAAAAATTCAGGATGATCAATTGGCTTATGGAAAGAAAATTCTTAAAATGATTAGCTCAATGTGTTTTATCTTTAAAAACATTTCTAAAAATCTCCACCTAAGGATATGGATATGTCTATTGGAGGTAGGGAGGAGAGAAGGGGAGAAGAGAGAGAGAGAGAAAGAGAGAGAGAGAGAGAGAGAGAGAGAGAGAGAGAGAGAGAGAGAGAGAGATTGTTTACCTTTTGCTCTCAGACCAGGATTGACCTAGGTATGTGGCCTGACTAGGAATTAAACCCATGACCTTTCAGTGTATGGGACCAAGCTCCAACCAACTGAACCACACCAGACAGAGCTTTAAAAAATATTGTCTAAAGAAATAGAATTATTAAAAATAAGAAGAAATGAAAACTACAACTATTTAAAATAAAAATGTTAAAAACCCAAAGAGTATATTGACCCAAGTTATTATCTATGGTAGATGGTCACATATCAAGTGTGACAACAGGTTTCAGGAGGGATGACTCTAAGCTCCACAACATGGGAGGATTAGTTGTTTATTTATTTTCTGCATTTTTGAGGTATTGTAGTTTATATGTGCCTAGATTTGTAGATTATGTTTTTAGCTTCAACCACAGTAGCAGTGGGGACCTTAGTTGTTTATTTATTTTCAGCATTTTTGAGGTATTGTAGTTTATGTGTGCCTAGATTTGTAGATTATGTTTTTAGCTTCAACCAAAGTAGCACTCATAAAGTGACGCCATGCCTCAAAATGAATCTTGCCAAGAATCTGTAGGTCGAAGCTACTACTCATGATGCAATCACACGTCAAAGCTGGTTTTATGCTCTTAATACAAACTCTTCCTGAAGCACACTTAGAGCAAAAATCAATAGTATTTTAGTCAGGTGTAATGTAAATCCCATCCCCAAAAATTGATAATTTCCAAGAGAAAGATTAGGAAGGTAGGCATATACAAATATCTTTAATGAAAAACTTTATCCTAAACATATACTCTACTTTGAGATAACAAGTGCTGTGAGTATGGAATTATAATTTTAAAATTGTGTTTCTTTTATTTTTACACCCCATTTTAAAAATTTTAACTTTTGCTTGTTTAGTTGAATATATACTTAATTTTGTGACTAAATTATAAATTTTGTACTTAATGTTCACATTTTGAGTACCTGATCCAAAATTTTTTAGCAATTGTGTTTATCCTGTGATTATGATTGAAAATGTTTGGAGTATAGGTACTCCTAGTGCAGGGTGATTTTATTATGGAAGTGACACGAATTTAGACTTTCCTAAAGTTTATCTTGAAGAGGTTGAAAGGAATATCATTTATTGAATCATTAGGCTCTCACTTGAAATTATAATCCAAAAGAAGTTTTTAGGGAAGAATTCAGTTGCATAATTTAGTTGGAAAACTAAATTGCATACCATTTTCCTGAATACTTTAGTATAATGTGTTTCCTGTGTATTCTACAAATAAATCTAATAAAGGAGTTTTAATAGAGAGCTATAACATCAACACATTTGATGGATATCCCAAGGAAAGTAATTGTGGCTGTCAAATCACTGTGGCTTTCTTTTAAAGTGAAGTTCTTCAGGAAAAGGGGTAGACAGTATAATGAGAAATCTATTTTTGACTTAGGTTAGTCCTTTCATCTATTGACAACATGTGACTCTAAGAAAACTAGGCATTTAGCTTTTGAACTCTTGTATTCTGTGAATATTTAGGAAGCACTAGTTCATCTCTTGACTCAAACATTCCTATTTAGGCCTCATGTGCTGAATCTGTTATGTTACCTTTGTTTATTCAAAATCCATTAAAACATGTGATTTGGATTCATTCTATTAATATTTACATAGAAACTAAAAAATTTTCCTGCAATATTATTTTACATACTAGTTTACCTAGAAGGAAAATAAAGTTTATTTTAGCTTATAGTAATTTTTATTAATATAAAACATATAAAGTGAATGACACAAAAGTTGACCTTTAAACTTCTAGTTTGTTTTAATATCATTGTAACTAAATTTCAAATAAGGAATGTTAAATTTATAATATGTGGTATCCCCTTTTTATTTATGTATTTACTTTGGCCTCTCCCTTCTTAGCTTTCTGTCTCCCAAACAGTATAAACCTTTTGTAATTGGAAACAATATCATAGACTTTTTTCTACCTTTTCCTCTCAGGAAGTTAATTAAAATGGGAACTGTTCCAAGTCCCACAAAAAGTGTCTTCTAGTAGACCTAGATTGGTTTGCTCAGTGGGTAGAGCATCAGCCTGCAGACAGAAGGGTCCCAGGTTCTATACCAGTCAAGGGCATGTACCTTGGTTGCAGGATAGATCTGCATCCTGGCCAGGGGTGTGTGTGGGAGGCACCAATTGATGTGTCTCTGTTACATAGATGTTTCTGTCTCTCCCTCTGGCTTCCACTCTGTCTCTAAAATCAATAGAAAGATATCTTTGGGTAAAGATTAACAACAACAACAACAAAAGTGTCTTCTAGTAGCTCAAGTTGAGGACATATCTATCTATATAAAAGCCTAAGTGACCATCGCAACTGAACAGACTACTGAACAGGCTACATGGGGTGACCAGGCTGGCAGGGGGGTTAGTGAGGGGTGAAGGGGTGACCAAACAACCCAGCAACAGGCTGTGTGGGGCCACCAGACCAGCAGGTTGGTTAGTAAGAGACGACCAAATGACTGAGCAGTAGGCTACATGAGGGATCAGGCTGGCAAAAGGGGCAGTTAGGGGCAACCAGGCCAGTTTTGTGGGGGGCAGTTAGGAGCAATCAGGCAGGCAGGCAGGTGAGTGATTAGGAGCCAGTTGTCTAGGATTGTGAGAGGGATGTCTGACTGCCGGTTTAGGCCCAGTCCTAAACTGGCAGTCAGACATCCCCCTGAGGGGTGCTGGATTGGAGAGGGTGCAGGCTGGGCTGAGGGGATCCTACCCCGCTCCCCCAGAGCATGAATTTCATGCACCAGGCCTCTAGTTATGTATAAGAAGACAGTGCAAAGTCTCCTTTTATGAAGCCTCATATTGATGAGAATGCTGAGCCTGTCACGCTACTACCTGGGTTTCAAATCTACTTGGGCTCTGCCAGTTCTGAACTGCATGATGTGGGCAGTTGAATGAATGAGCCAATCTTAGGGAGGTGGCATGAACTTCAAAAAAGCATAAAGATGCCCAGCAAGGTGGCTGATATATGGTAAGTAATTCATAAATAAAATCTGTTATTATTGTCCTTGTGATTATGGAGAAGGGAGAACCTTAACAGGGGTGTTTACAGATATAATTAACTCCTCAAAAAAACTCTGGTGAAAAGCAAAAATCCTATTGTGTTGATACCTGATCCCCTTGTAAAGAAAAAAGGGAGAAGGCAAAGGAAGACAAGAAGCTGAATAGAAAGACCTGGGTCCTCTTTAGGCCCCCAGTGGATCTTATGATTTTAATTGACATTGTCTTTTGCACAAAGTTAATAAGTCCAGGTTGACATCCTATATTGTTTACACTTATTTCTATAGAGTAAAAATGTAAAACTTTGATGTTTTAATTTGAAACATTTTCATTAATCTCTAGGTTTATATTGCATGAAAAAAAAGACTAGGTAAACAAAGAAGCTTTTTTTAAAATATTAAGTTGGATGAGAAAAATTGTCCAGAAGCAAACCCTGAAATTGAAGGGGGACAGACCATTTCTACATTTGATAAAGAGAATTGGAAAATGTACAAATGTATTGTCAAAAATGCATATTAATGGGTTATTAATTAGGCACTGTTCCAGGTGCTTAATGTATACACATATGCATATAAAAATTTATTTAATCCTCACAATGACCCCATAATTAGGTACTTATTATTGACATTTTACCGATGAAGACATGGAGACACAAATAATTTAACATTTCTACAGTCAAACAATTTATTTAACCACTTAGGTAATTTTGCTCCAGAACCTCTTTATTCTATTACCTCCTAACCCCATTCTGTTCATTAAAACGCAAATATTTGTAATCATTAAAAGGCTTATTATGAAAATGATGCACCCTACTTAATCAGGAGTTTGTGTTTTGCCTGGGTGACTTGGGCTCCAGGCAAATTATATTATGGACTGCAGAAGTCAATGGCCAATGCCTTTTCAGTCGTCACTTGTTACTGCTGAGGGCAAGATAGAGCATGATCTGTTTATCCCATTCCACCTTCAGAATGGAAGTTCTCATCTGTCACAGTAGCAGCGGTAACACTAGCACTCAGAGAATCAGCACGTTTATGAATTTCACTCCTAGCCCAAAGCCTAAGCCTAAATTTGCACACCTTTTATTACAAATTTTTCTGTTATGTCTATATTTGCCATTTTATTGGTGAGAATTCTTGTTTTTATGATTTGATAGACCTTAGCTAACCAATTAGGTCTGATAGCAATTTTGTTTCTAAAAGTGGTAGCATAAAAATACTTTGGGTATACATGTGGAATAAAATTACAATAACATTTTAAGAAATGTCTTCAAGTTTTATTTTTCCTCAATTGCAGGAAATTAAAATTTGATAAGGAAACGTAGGTATCCTCATTCAGAGTTTTTAAACTGTGCCTTATCAGCCACGGTAGTCACAATTCATGCATCTCTTCCCATTTGGAAGTAGCTTTTTAAATAGAATCACAAAGGGTGAGCTTCCTGTCTACAGAACCTCGTTCTGAAAAGAGATCCAGTTGAGTTTTCCCAGGGAAAACCAAGCCAACCAAACGGCCCTTTCAAGATGCATGTGTTCATTTGACTTGAAAACAGTTAGAATTAGTTGTTCATAGATACATGCTACTTCTGTCCTGCCTCAGCATCATAAACCTTTGCAGGTGAATATTATGCATAGTGTCTTTGTCATCAAGATATGAATTTTAAATATTTAATAAAAACCTCTTAGCATGGCTACATTGACGGTGAGAATCGAATCCTTTGTTCAGTGTGTGATAGTGGGCAGGACTATTGTAATGGATCCAGGTTTGGCTGAATAATAATAACACAACCTTAGTTGGGGCTTCACTCTGTGCCAGCCACTGTGCTAAACACTCTCACAATAAAACATTGAGTGATACTGAAACCGGTTTGGCTCAATGGTAGAGCGTCGGTCTGCGGACTGAAAGGTCCCAGGTTCAATTCTGGTCTCAAGGGCATGTACATTGGCTGCGGGCACATCCCCGGTAGGGGGTATGCAAGAGGCAGCTGGTCGATGTTTCTCTCTCATTGACATTTCTAGCTATCTATCTCTCTCCCTTCCTCTCTGTAAAATATCAATAAAAATATATTTAAAAAAAACAAACAAACTTTGAGTGAGCTGCTCTTTTGTCCTTATTTAAAAAATGATAAACCGGAGGCACAGAGAGCGTATTTAGCTTGTCTAAGCTCGCGCAACCAAGAAGTGATGATAAATGGCTTGGTCCTTTATGCCAGACCAAAGAATATGGGTAGTAAGCCTAGCGTAGCATAGCTGTAGAAGTGTGTTACTGCCTCTGGGTGGTGAGCACACAATGCAGGATACAGATCATGTATCATAGAAATGAGTGCTTGAAACCTATGCGATCCTATTAACCAGTGTCACCCCAATTCATTTAATAAAAATAAATAAGTAAAAGTATTGTGAGTTAAATATTTTTAAAAGTTTATTTCTAAGTATTTATATGATTATCTTATCTAATAATTAACATTTACTAAAAGAGATATTTCCTTCACTTCACATTAATTTTTCAATACCAGTAGCTGCTAGATCTTTTTGGTTAAGTTATAGGTCAAGTGGTTAATAATCCTTAAACAGACCTTTAAATCTACCAGCTAAGTTTATTTATTAACAACAAAAAGCCTGTTTTTCAAGAAACCTGTTCTAATTAGCAGCAGTCATATGATCATAGTATTTTAATAACCTTCAAGATCTCTTAAGAGACAAATTCTCTAACTATTGGAACATATATGGAAAAAAACAGATTTTACATTTTGCCTACTTGCTGTCCTCAAAACTGGATAAGTTGTGATGTTTGTAATTTTTTCTTTTAACTTTGAGAAATTTAAACAAACTTTATTTTTAACATTCATTATTATTAATTTTTGAGAATTATTACCTAAAAATTACTGGCTTATCAAGATGACTTTTTTTTTAAGTAATCTAAGAAAGGTAGTATATTCAGCTGTAGTTTGGGATAACGTATCTTTAATTATTTGTTTTAGGGTATTATTCATCTTTTTTTTTTTTAAATTTTATTTTATTAAGGTATTTTCTGTGTACATAGTTTACCATTGCCCCCCCTCACCACCCATTTATGCCCTCCCTCCCCAGAGTTTTGTGTTCATTGGTTGTACTTATGTTCATGGATACCAGTCCCTCGGTTGTTCTCCTGTCTCCCCCCAGGTCTCCTTCCCCTCCCCCCTGTCATTTGACAATCTGCTTGTTTTATGGTGACCATCTCAGGTTCATATGAATAGAGTCCGCTCCTCCTCTGGTTTTCACCGCCCCTTCCCCTGGGACCCACTGCTTCCCTTAGGATACTCGGCTCACCCGGGGCACTCGACCCCATGGGACACACGGCTCACCCGGGACACCCTTCCCCCTTCCCCTTTGGGGGGTACGGCTTACCCGGGGCACATGGCCCCCTGGGACACTCGGCTCACCCGGGGCACTCGGCCCCCTGGGACACTCGGCTCACCCGGGTTATTCATCATTTTTAAACAACAAATAAAATTAAAAATAATATTCTGTTTTTTAAATAACTTGATTTTGTCCATGACCACTGGTTATGCTTATATACATGGGGAGGGATTTGGAATGGGAATATGGGGGTGAGGACAATTATGTGATACCATAACCAATAAAGAAATAAAAAATAAAATAAAATAAATGAAATACACACACACACACACATACACACAACAACTTGATGTTAAAAAATAATTATTTTGAAACTAGTTGTGTTGAGTGACTATGGACTTGGCTTAAGAATTCAGTGGTTGTTTAATTCCCCTGACTTTAGTATTACTTATTAATCTCTGCGGCCTTTGGTCAGAAATCTGAGCAAGAGCCACATGGACTGAGAGTGACAAGGTCCATGACCTTGTTTGTTTGTTTTTTCATTGTGTCTGAAGGCTAAACTCTTTTAGGAATGCAAAAGCACTGCAAAAAACGAGCATAGACTGTGAGATTGGTAGAAAAGGGGGTGGGAACAAAGTAAAAGCTACATGTGGCGTTCTAAAATTAGCCACTGTTATCAGCATGCACTGCCCACCCTGGGCCTTTGGCTGGCCTTCGGTTCGGAGGACCCTCCCCCATCCACTGGGATGCCCTGTGGAGAGGAGCCCAGCCTCCCGATCCCAAGCTTTGCCCTTAAACAGTGTGCTGTGTGGGCAGGCTTCGTCCTTAGGAAAATTACCAAAATTTACGTCAAAAGATCAGCTAGTCTGATTGTATTCATAAATATGCACATCACAAATAGTTCAGCATTTTATAATTTATATGGGTAGATATTCAGATTCTTAGGATAAGCTTTTAGCCAAACTTAGCATCATTTGTTCATACTTTCAAGACTTTGAATGTTTTTGATCCTCTTACATTTGGGGTGACAGGTTGTGGTTAGACAGGGTGTGGGCAGAGAATCTTGACCTCTTGGTAGCCTTTCCAGGTTTTCTTTGGGCATGAGCTAACACTAAAGCTTGGAAAGTGGGAGAAATGTGGGTGAAATACTTTGGATGCAGAATGTCTTTGGCCTCTCACTGAGTATTAGTTTAGCCAATTATTATATTGGGATTGCTTGTAAATTACATTTACTCAATAAGTCAATGACATTGTTTAAAAAAAAACAAAAAAAAACCTCATAGATTTAGGAATTTTTCATTTCATTTGAAGTGACATCTTAATAACTACATGATTTAATAACATTTAAAAATATGAAGGTATTTTGAAATCGGTAACATCATTATTCTAAAACCTAAAGGAAATATAAATTTTCAACAATCCCTCTACTAATAGATCAATTGATGTGAAGAACCAGTGTTTTAGATAGTTTCAACCACAGTGTGCATATTATTTTATATCCTATTTATGTATTTTATTTTACTTGTTATAGCAAATATTGCCAATGGTCCTTTACAGTCTTCAAATTTTCATTAGAATGATCATATAGTTGTGTATCATCATTTATTAAATTATTCTTATAATGTTAAATGTTTCCTTTGTAAGTCAGTAGAAAACTGGTGCAGTATTATTTTATTTCTGATCATTTGAGACCGAATCAAAGAGAATGGCAAACCTGGTTGTTCACCATTTGAACACGTGGTTTTCATCAGGGATGTGGCAATCACAATGCTATCAGCAGTGAGTGCTTGTTTCACCATGGCTTCTTGGAATTGGGAATTATCATTTGCTAAACACCTTTTTAGTCTTCATTATTTTCCAGACTTTAAAAATGAGAATAAGGGGGAAATGCTATAACTAGCTAATTTAAAAATCGAGCCATTGGCAATTCCCTGGAAACAGGGAACTGAATATTGCTGTGTCTATAATCAGTTAGCTATAGGAAGGTTATTCTAACTTAAAAGTGACTTTCTAAATCACAAAATTTTTTAAATGTCCAGTACCTACAGCAACCAAGAATGGATAAAAATTAACTACCATGAGTTATGCCAGCCACGTGCTGGCAGTGGAATACTCAATATGCAAACAAGACTGTGGTGAATCAAAACAAAATAAACAGATGTAACGCGCCTCCCATTCTTAAGGTTTACATCAAACTTTGCACACACTGCTGAGGAAGTATGCTTAAAACTTGGTTATTTCTGTAATTGAGAGAACAGACTACTTTTCTTAAAAGAGTAAACTAGCCAGAGAGTTTCATCACAAGTTTATTTCCCCTTGACTAGAGAAAGCAAGCTTCCAAGCAGAAAGTAGGCTATTGGCTCACAAATACCTACAAATGCAGATGTTTAGAGAATACTTCTGAACATATGTCTCCTTTTCTTCTTCTTCTTTTTTTTATCTTCCCCAGCTTCCCCTACTTCTCTCCCTTTCCCCCCGGCACTTGCCCTCACTCTCCTTACCCTCCAATGTCTTGTGTCCATTGGTTGTGCTTATATGCATGCATACAAGTCCTTTGGTTGATTTCTTACCCTCCAACCCTCCCCTGCATTCCCACTGTACTTTAACAACCTGTTCAATGCTGCTTTGCCTCTGTATCTATTTTTGTTCATCAGTTTATGTTGTTCATTATATTCCACAAATGAGTGAGATCATGTGGTATTTATCTTTCTCTGACTGACTTGTTTCACTTAGCATAATGCTCTCCAGCTCCATTCATGTTGTTGCAAATGGTAAGAATTCCTTCTTTCTTACAGCAGCATAGAATTTCATTGTGTTAGATGTACCACACTTTTCTAATCTGCTCATCTGCTGATGGGCATTTAGGCTGTTTCCAAATCTTTTCTATTGTAAATTGTGCTGCTATGAACATAGGGGTGCATATGTCCTTTCTAGTTGGTGTTTTTAGTTTCTTGGGATATATTCCTAGAAGTAAAATAATGGGGTCAAATGGTAGTTCCATTTTTAATTTTTTGAGGAAAGGCCATACTGTTTTCCACAGTGGCTGCACCAGTCTGCATTCCCACCAGAGAGGAATGGAGAGGAATAGAGAGCTAGAAACGTCGATGAGAGAGAAACATCGACCAAATGCCTCCTGCACACCCCCTACTGGGGATGTGCCTGCAACCAATGTACATGCCCTTGACCAGAATTAAACCTGGGACCTTTCAGTCTGCAGACCGATGCTCTATCCACTGAGCCAAACCGGTATCGGCAATAGGGTGTTTTTTTTAATTTCTCTTTCTGTGAGTTCATTATTGGTGTATAGAAAAGCCATAGACTTCTGGGTGTTAATTTTGTATTCTGCTACTTTTCCAAATTTATTTATTAAATTTAGCAGTTTTTTTTGATGGAGTCTTTGGGGTTTTCTATGTACAATATCATGTCATCTGCAAATAAGGACAGTTTTACTTCTTTTCCAATTTGGATGCCTTTTATTTCTTCCTCTTGTCTGATCGCAATGGCTAGTACTTTTAGTTCTATTTCGAACAGAAGTAGTGAGAGTGGGCGTCCCTATCTTGTTCCTGTTATTAGGAGAAATTGTTGTAGTTTTTGCCCATTGAGTATGATGTTGTTGGCTGTGGGTTTGTCATATATGGCTTTTTTTTTATGTTGAAGTATGATCCTTCTATTCCCATCTTGCTGAGAGTTTTATCAAGAAAGGGTGTTGGGTTTTGTAAAATGCTTTTTCTGCACCAATGGGCATGATTATATGGTTTTTATCTCTCAGTTTATTTATGTGGTATATCACATTTATTGATTTGTGGATATTGTACCATCCTTGCATCCCCAGAATAAATCCTACTTGGTCATGGTGTATGATCTTTCTAATGTAATGCTGGATTCAATTTGCTAGAATTTTGTTGAGGATTTTGGCATCTATGTTCTTGAAGGATATTGGCCTGTAATTCTCTTTGTAGTGTCTTTATCTGGTTTTGGGATTAGGGTAATGCTGGCTTCGCAGAAAGAGCTTGGAAGTGCTCCTTCCCCTTGAATTTTTTGGAATAGTCTGAGGAAGATAGGTTTTATTTCTTCTTTGAATGTTTGGTAAAACTCCTTTGTGAAGCCGCCTGGTCCAAGGCGCCCAGGCTCAAGTTCAGGAGGTGCCTCCGCCCTGTGTGGGCAGGAGGCCTGCTTGCATGGAGTGGGTCTAGCTGCAGCAGGCCTGGGGGGAGAGGGATGGCCTCTGTGACTCACAGAAATCTGCAGCCAGGGTGTCGGGAGTCTTGGTGTTGGTGGGTCTGCAGCTGTGGTCACAGGTCTCGAGTGGCTGTAGGGTCCCGCTTTGCATCTGACACCAGATTGGGTGTCCCTAAGAGCTATGATAAAGATTAAGTAACATAAAGCAATGTACTCCAAATAGTTTGTAATTTTCAAATGCTCCTTTTATAAAAACAATGATGATAATGATGATGCTTAAAATGATAGAGGAAGAGGGCGATGAGGATGAATAGGAATCCAATTGAAAAGTTCAGGCCTTGGTGACTGGCAAGAAGAAGGTAGGGAGGGAGAGTGTGTGAGAGAGTGAGAGTGAGGGACTGATAGTGGACTTTCTGAGACTGTTTGGCTCTCACAGATGCTGTGGTTTGGATGCTAGCTCAGTTCAATCTGATGGCCACAAAAGGTGCTAATGCTTGTAGGACACAGTTTCAGAGTTTTGGACTAGCTCTAGTTCTAATTATCCTCCAGAAGTATTCCCTGACTTCCAGGAAGCCTGCAGCAATTTTATGACAGCCACATCTACTAAACTGAACAAAGGCCCAGATCCAGAGAGAGAAATGATCTAAACATCTATTTCCCAGAGGCCTGTTCTCTTTTGTTGACATCCACATCAGTAGGCTGTAATCTCCAGGTTATTTTCAGTGATTTTTATCTCCTGCATCTTCCACGTCCATGAATCACCAAGTTTAGTAAGAGAGATAGGTACAAAGATTAGTGGAAGGACTGTACCTTTTAAATATAGAGTTTGAAATCTAGCCCCACCTACTTACTATTTTTGTTGCTTTGGACAGCTGCGCTACTTCACGTCCCTATGTCTAGGTTTTTGTGATCTTTAATGTATATAATAATATGTATTCATGGTTATTATAGAGATTAAACAAAATATCTGTGTATAAATTTTTTCTACCATGTCTGGCCCATGTGTAACAGAGTGAAATGCTTGGCCTCTCCGACTCCATTTTAAGTAAGCCTGCTTTATTCCCATGGCCTTTTGGGTGAATAGCCTGTTGCATCTAGACATGGCAGTCATTAGAGGAATTCTGCTTGGGGGCTTGAGTTTTACAAAAAACAGCCCCTTACCAGAAAGTGCCGCTCCAGAAGAGATAAGGGAAGTCGTATTGTTTATCAAAGATTTGAAGGAGCCTCAGGACCAGACTCACATCAATTAGGGTCAACAGACTCAGCACAGTCTTCCTTGGACCCCTGAGGCAATGCACACAATGTGCAGATAATGTTTGGTTGAGTTGTATACTTGAAACCTGTACCCCAATCAGTTCATGTTAAAAAAAAGGATGGACTTGAATATTAGGTCTCCCATCTTCTCAGTTGGCACCTTCTTGACCAAGAAAGTTTTTCTCGTTCTAAGCTCTGTGTATTCCTCCCTTTTCATAACTTCCCTTCTGACCAAACAGAAGTGTAAGTATTATACAAAATTTGGCATTTACCATTCTCATGCGTGTATATGTGTTAACTTGGTACATTTTGTCATATGTCATGTGTCCTATTTTCATATGCTTTCAACATTTATATAAATGATATAATAGTGTGTGCTTTAGCATCTATTTTTGTATTTTTTTACTTCACATTATTTTATGAGATTTGTCTTCTTTTCTGTTTTTTTGAGGTTTTTTTTTTAAAGTTCTGTAACAGTCTTTTCCGTTTTCTTTCATTATTACTTCCGCTACTGACTTCCCTATAGACTTTGAACCTCACTTAGCTTCTAAGGTCTTGAATTCTCCTGAGATCTAGGCCTGCTTGTCTAAAAACCTACTGGATATTTCCAATCGGATGTGCGGCAAGCACCACAAACTTCATCCCTCAAAAGTGAATTCATCATCTTCTCCCTAAACCTACAATTTCATCTGCTTTTCTTTCATTTGAATAGGGACACACGATCAACTCTCTGGTCCGTGCTGTTAAATGTAGTCATCCTAGTGTTCTTTACTCTTCACAGTGACTTGAATCACTAAATCCTCTAGAGATTTACTGTAAGAACTAAGCTATGGGAACAGGACAAATAATAATACACAGACATAATAACTAAGACTTACGCCAGTAAAGTTTTTTCTTTTCTTTTTTTTGTCATACAAGTCTGAGGAAAGGGCCAAGGTCAGGGGGCAGCCTACTCTATTCAGTGCTTCAGAGAGTCAAACTACAATTGCTCTTCCCATCTTCGACATATGACTTCTTCCTAGGTCACCATTCTAGCCAGTGGCAGAGGCGATTGTGGAAGTCAAGGCATGGCCTAACTTGTTCATATTACTTTCACTTACATTATGCTGGCTGCATGGGGCCCAAGGAACATGGTCTCCACGTGGGCAGCCACCCCCTGGCCATGACTCTATACCATGAGCATATGGGACGAGGATTTTGGTGGATGCTTCCGTGTCTTTTCACACACAGAGTCATAAATGTCTTGCAGGGACTTTACTTCCTGACTGTATTTGAATGACACTGCTGTAGTCCAGGGCTTCAACATCTCCTTGAACTTTTTCAGATAACCCTATGCCTGGTTATGTTTATTTCTTCCGATCTATTTCCCCATGCTAATTTCAAAATTATCTTTCTAAAACATTGGTGTTCTGTTATTACCCTGTCATAAAATAAAAAAATCGAATGCATAGTATAATGAACAGAGATACCAGTATTGTACTACAATCATCAAACTTCCTAAGAGACTAAAACTTAATTATCCCAACAATAAAAAGGGAATTATTATATTATGTGATGGGAGTGCTGAATATTGCTACAGTGGCATCATATTATCATATATAAATGCACCAAATTAATACATTGTGTACTTTATAGAATATATATGTCAAATATATTCAATGAAAATGAATAAAGTACAATATCCCTGTGAGATATCTACAGTGCTTAGGGGATAAACTCCATGATGCAGGGCAGATGTATAGAACAGTTACAACTTGGCCTTAGGTTACTTCTCTGATCTTGTCTCCTAGCACTCTTTCCACATATTCTATACTTTAAACACCTTTGCTGGCTCACAGTCACTTAACCACATCATGTCATTTTATGGATGTATCTCTCTTTTTTTTTAATTTCCTGTGTCTAGAGCTCTTTTTCCTTTTATCCTACAACTGTCACCTCCTATCAGTGGCTTTCCTGGATATAGTCTGTTGAAGCAGAGTTCAGTGCTGCTTTCCCTGGGTAGCCGAGTATTTAAACCTTCACTCCTTAGAATGTGGTCTGCAGAGCAGTGCTGGTATCAGTTGGAACCTGGTTAGAAATGCAGGGTACTGGGCCCAGCCTGACCTACTGTGGCAGCGCCAGCGTTGGAAACTAGCTTCCCTGTGATCTGAAACTGCTGGTGCTCAGCCTTTAAGGTTCTCAATGCATTATTTCTTATAGACTTGGAGTTCCTCTTGCTATCACTGCATCTAGTTAAGTATAGAGTCCTCCAACCCTGCTCCAGAGCATCTGATACATAGCGGCTCTCGGTACATTTATACCGAGTAACCAGATTTATGTTTTATCTTATCTTCTCTGAAGACAGCCAGTCTTATAAGAAACAATGCTGGGAATTTGGGTGTTTTTAGCACTAACTAACTAACCAAGTTATTTATCTCCATAAGAAATAGAAGCTTTTTTCCCCCTTTCGGACCATGTTCCTTTTAAACTTGTGAGCATTACATATGTGTAGCACATAAATTTGACAGAATAAATTATAGTTTATGATCATGTTTTTTTTGACATGCCTATAAAAGGGCCATTAGCTAAAAGGATATTTTCATGAACAAATATTAGAGCAAGATCTAGTATAATGTATATAAAAGATAATGCATGTGCTTAATGATAGAAATTGCCTCTAATTTTTAAATGCACTATAAAATGTCACCACAAGTTATTGCCCTACTCAACTTGGCCTTGCACTTTTATAAATGATTCCACTTAACGGAGATAAGGAAATGCTGTGGTTTCAAGTCTAATAATAATAATTTTACTTGGGTTTTAAAGACATAGCTCTTCTATGTGAGAATGTATATAGCTTAGTCTATTCAGCTCAATAAACATTTGCAGAGAGCTCACTATGGACTGGGAGCTAGGGAGGAACAGTGCCTGAGTTTGAAAAGGAGAAACTTAAACAGATTGTCTGAGGTCAGGGTTTTAATGCTAAGATAATTCTCATGAACACGTGGCACAAGAGCTCAGAGAAGGGGCCACTTTGTTCATCTCAATGTGATTTGGAAAGATGACATCTGAGCTGGATATTGAAGGATTTACCGGTAGTTGACTTTTGATAGGTGAAGTGAAGGAGGAGGGGAAGAAGAGATACTTGCTGGAATGAGTCCAGGTAGAGCCAGTAGCCTTAACAGAGTGTGTTGATGGAGAAAGAAGATCAAATGGCAGTTTAAGATGGCTGGAATGTAAAGCAAAATTGGGTGGAAGTGAGAACTGAGACTTAACTGGTAAGCAAGAGTGCATCACCAAGGGCCAGGTGTTAAAGAGGCTTGCAATTTTACCATTGATGGGGGCATAGTGAAGATTTAAAGTGGAGTGGTTAAGTGAAAGGGATCGATTATCCCAAAATTTAGTGGTTTACCCAAGAATGCATCTAGCTCACTTAACTGAGCTTCTATAAAATTATTTTCTTAGTTCACTTCTTTCATTGCTGCCTGAATTGATATATTTCACTAGGCAAAAATTTTTGCTTTTCTAGGAGTGATACAATTTTATTTAGAAATTAATTTAAAAAAATAAATAGTTAGAAAAAAATAACTTTTTGCTAGTATCAATGGTTTTGTGCTAAATTTTATATAAATGATTAAACTGAAGTATGGTAAGTAGAGTATGATTCAACAAACATGCAATAAAATTGACAACATAATATCTTAGAGATAAACATTTTAATAATTATTACTACTTCTTTGATTAGCCCACAATTAGGCATGTTTCCTAGGAGCTGGACAGACATGAAATAATCATCACTGGGCAGGCATATACTTGAAAAATCCTTTGCTATATATTGAATCAGAGAGGAATCATTAGCAATTTGTTGGACATTGTCATTGGGGCACCTAAAATCTTAAAAATTAATTGAATATTTAGTGTTCATAAAAGAAGGGATTCACAGGGTTAGGGTTAGGGTTAGGGTTAGTTCTTCATTGTTCTCCTCTCAGCAAGGAGAACAATGAAGAACTCAACTTTTACTCATTTTTATTTGCCTTCCCCACACAAATTGTTATAAATTTTCCACTTCCTAGAAAGGATTTCTCAAGCATTGCTAGATAGTTGAGCTTATTTTCCTCATGCATAAATCTGTATGTAATCAGTTTAGCAGGTGAGAGAATTCAAGGAAATGGTGACTTGCAAGGAAATGAGTTTGCAAGGTTGTGAAATTTTTTTTCCCTAAGTGGATGTGATTTCCCAAATATCCCTCTCATTTTCATGTAAAAGGTACTTTTCCATCTCATCTACACCGAGCAAGTCTACCACTAGGAGGCACTCTTTCCAAACTCTTTTTCCAAGTGCCCAGAGACTTCCACAAACCCTGTGGATATTTATTATCTTTTCTGTTTTTGTTTTATACTAAAGGTTTTTGTACTTGTTCTCTGTTTGCAGTAGAGATGGGCTTTTGTTATTAAAATATGAAAAAGAAAACACTTCTAGTTATTTTGATGGGTAACTACTTCTTCTAGGTACTATTTTGTGGAGAGATTTAATTTGTTTGAAAAACACAGTCTGTTATTATACATGTTCTCTAAATTCTACTAATACCTTTAAAATTGTGATTCTCTCCCAATATTTTTTTCTCCTAGATAAAACATATAAATCCCTATGTATATCTCAGTTGTTAACTGTTGGGGATATTAACTTTCAATAGTACAAAAAATAAGTAATTGTTTGTGTTAGATAGAGCTTTCAGATTCAAAAAATCATTTGTGACTGTAGGATCAGTGTATGGAATATATATATATATATATATATATATATATATATATATAGTAATGACGAGACTACAGAGAACATTTTCTTAGTAGCATATGAAAATCAGACTCATCGTTGCTGGTCATACACTGATATGCAGGCCCCTTGTAATAATCCTGTATAACAAAAGCCAAATATGCTAAGTGCCCAATCATTTAGTCGGCCATTCAACCAATCTAAGTATAATATGCTAATGATATGCTAAGACTACTCAACCATTCACTATGATGTGCACTGACCACCATGGGTAGATGTTTTGACCTGTAGGTTAGCTTGCCACTGGGGTCCAGCCGATTGGGTTCCAGGAGCCCTCAGACTAGACATGCCCTGAAGCCCTCCTGTGACCCCTCCTTAGCTGGCCAACCTCCCATGTCCTTCATTGGCCACGATCATGTACCATGGGGTCCCTCGTCCTGACCTGTGACCTCTCGCAATCCAGAACCCCTCAGAGGATGTTAGAGAGCCGTTTTCAGCCTAGTCCTGCAAGTGAGAATGAGGGACCCCACTGGTGCACAAATTTGTGCACCGGGCCTCTAGTGATACATATAAAATTAAACAAATTAAATTTAAATTAAAAAATTAGTGATATAAAAAATAATCACACTCAGTGTTCTAGAGATATCAGTAATGTGGCTACCAAATTTTTAGATAGTTACAAATTCTGTTATCATAAATTATAACTGAACATTTAAAATGTACATCAGATTGAAATAGTTTGATTCTTCAAATTTGTTGTATCAGAATTGGTGACCTGGCTCCATCAATTCATTTATGTCTTGAGTGCATATTATGTGTCAGAACCTCTTCCCTGATTTTTAAAAAAAATATATATTTTTATTGATTTCAGAGAAGAAGGAAGAGGGAGAGATAGAAACATCAGTGATGAGAGAGAATCATTGATCAGCTGCCTTCTGCATGCCCCACAATGGGGACTGAGCATGCAACCCGAGCATGTACCCTTGACCAGAATCGAACCCGGGACCCTTTGGTCAGGCCAATGCTCTATCCACTAAGTCAAACCATCTAGGGCTCCCTGATTTTTTTTTTTAGAGCAGTGAATTTACAGAGAAAACAGTTTTTTATAGTGTTGATATTGAGTTGGGGGACAAGGGTGTACACTAGGTTAGGATTAAGTACAGTGAAAAAGAGGAAAGCTGTAGTGAAGGGACTGAGGGTAGTAGAAGCCGAGCTATGTTATATGGTGAGACCAAGGAAATGAGAAGGTGTAATTTGAGCAGAGATGTGAAAGAAATGAGAAGAAAACCATGCAGATAACTGAGGGGAAGTGTTCTAGATAAAAGGAAAAGGCAAGCACAGTGCTGAGGTTTATTCTAGGGACAGGGAGAGGGCTTGGGTCTGGAATGTGGAGAGAGGATAGCAGAGGACGTCAGAGATGTGAAAGGGCCTGTTAGGATATTCCTGCAAACAAGATGGGCAGAGTTTGTGTGAGCCTATCTCACGTAACTATTCAGAAGGTCACTCCAACTCCTGAAGAGAGTCTGGATTCTATGGGGTTGGGATAAAAGTAGGGAGGCCAGTTTAAGTGGTTTTTCATTGTTTAGACAAGACAGAATGGTTGTGCATGAACTCAGGAAGTTCCTTAACTTTGTTGAGGTTGTTTCCTCATGTTTATGTGGGGAAAATGAGACCTGAGTATTGACTTGTTTTTTGGATTAAATGACAGAACACACTGGTTCTATTTGACCAGGGATTTGTGGGGCTGAGTCATCTTTAGAGTTTTACACACACACACACACACACACACACACACACACACCAAGTATGTGTGCTTTCACCCATTCAAAATCATTTTTGGTTATTGCAAGAGTTAGTTTACTTACCCTTCTCTCAGTCTCTTGTCTTCTCTATCAAATACATTTTCCACATTAATTGTTCTTTTTCCCCCCAACACAGTTGGGAGTATGTTTCTTTGCCTGCACACCTCATTCCCAATTTGCAAACCTGTGATGCTGCCTCGTATTGTAAGTTAAAGTCCAAACTCAAAAGCCCACAGTTCTCAGCCTCATTCACCTACTGTTTAAGCAATGCCAGACTGCTTGCTATTTTCTGTACTGTCTGACTTCGAATCCTCTTAGGTTTCATTTAGGTTCCTTCAGCTTGGAATGTCCCTTTACTTGTAGAGGGCATGGATCTCTGTCTACACACAGGTTTCTGAGGAATGTATTTCTTTAATCATAGCAGAGTTAAGCCCCATTCTGTCAGGTGGTAGAAGCTAGTAAATATGTCAGGGCTGGACTCCCATGCTCATTTTCCTTGGAGACTTTTGTAACAGTTAGCTGAGGGAGGGAGGGAGGCATCCTCAGCTCAGTCCTCTTGGTCACCCACTGGCAATGCCGTGCTGGCTGGTATCTCTAAGATGTTCAGCTGCCCCAGAGTTGGGGGCTAAAGTCTTCCCTTCTCCCTCAGAGTGAGGGGTCTTACTACTCCTTGTGGGTGAGTAGTTTTGGGCCTTTTCATCTCTCAGTGATACCCACTCCCAATTTCTGTACCCACTGAGTCCGGACTGGTAGCAGTGGCCTTAGAGCAGGGGTGGGCAAACTACAGCCCGAGGGCTGGATCCGGCCCATTCGGCTGTTCTACCCAGCCCACGGAGCTGAAAGAGCGGAGGGTTCTCTTGCTCTCCCCTCTGCTCCTTCACCAGCAGCCCAAGATGGGAGTGCCAGCATGTCAGGTTGCTTTTGTTTCAGCCCTCCGGTCCAGTTTAAGAACCCATTGTGGCCCTTGAGTCAAAAATTTTGCTCACCCTTGGCTTAGAGGAATAGCTGTTACCTATTTGGACAAGTTTTTCTCTGTAATATGAAGAGGAAAGCTTGGTTATGCTCCTGAAACTTAGGAAAAATGATAGTCTATATGTTCAATGGAGAAGGGGAAGGGGTGCTGAAAAAACAGGCATACACTTTTACTAATAGTCTTTTTTTTATTGTTATTAATTCTGTTGATAACATAGAATTTATACCTTTATTTATCCCTATACACACACTTTTGGTGTGTATTCATCATAATTAGGAAGACTTACTGAGCTTTTATAAAGAAACTAGAGGCTCGGTGCATGAAAATTCATGCACTGGAGGGAGGGGGATCCCTCAGCCTGGCCTGCCCCCTCTCACAGTCTGGGAGCCCTCAGGGGCAGGAGGCGACCCAGTGATCAGGGGAAGGCGATGCCCCATCATACCTCTGCTGCTTACACTGTCTGGCAGTGCAAGCCTAGGCCGGCCCTGGTTACCTGAGCCTCGGGTGGCCCTGGGATGCTTGGCAGCCACCATCTGATATTTTTTGGCACGTTGGGCTGGCCCTGGGTGGCTGGAGGGCTAAGGGGACTCGGGGACTCCAGAGGCAGGCATGTGGAGCAGCCAGGCCTGCCTGGGGGTGGATCCGGCCTTGCCACAAGCCTGTCACCCCAGCAGGGCTGAGGGTACTGGGCACTGCCATCTTGTGGCTGTGGATGCCGCTATCTTTGAGGCCAGGACAGTGAATTAGCATGTTCTCTCCTTATTGGCTGTGGGTGCCTCCATCTTTGCGATGGCATGAGGGCCAATTAGCATATTCTCTCTTTATTAGATAGGATATCTAAAGGTCATCTCTCTTGAAGTAGTGTTTCCCAGAATGTGGCTTGAAGACCAAATTTATCAGAATTACCTAGAATGCTTATTGAAAATAAAGTTATCCCAGAATTTTAGAATTAGAATCTCCCATGATGAAGTCTGACAGTCTGCCTTTGTGATACATTTCTGAGGTTATTTTTATGTATCCTAGACTTTGTGATAAATACTCAAAGTGGTAGAGAAATACAAAGGTCATGTCCTGCAATGTAAACAGTTCCTAGCAACTGTTTTGATTTTTTTCTGGGCCAATATATTTTGGATTATGGATCCAATTTAGTTGGCAATTACTGGCTTATTAAGTTTAAAATTTTGTGGGTTTTTTTTTTTTTTTTTTTAGCATCAGTTGTGGTCTTCTTTCTTGAATGTACACACATCCTATCTGTATCAAAGTCCATATCTACATCTATAAATTTTAAATTCTTTAATATAAACTATGGGGAATCTTTATGATTTTTAAAAGTAATATCAATTGTACCTATAAAAATGCTCCTTTATTATACCCAATATTATTTATTTGTGCCTTTTTTTCTTGATCAGCCTTTTTCAGCTTTTACCTATTTTATTGATTTTTTTTTTTAAGAAAAAGAACTATGGTTTTGTTTAGTGTCACTGTTTTTTTTTTTTCTAGTAAATATTTTATCCTGTTTTTATTATTTATTTTTTCGATCTAATTTGTTTTATTTTGTTTTTTTAATCTTTATTTAGCTTTTGAATTGAATTCTTATTTTTTATCCTAAGGGGAGTGGGACTAAGCCGGCAAGCAGCCATCCCCCAAGGCGTCCAGGACTGGGAGAGGGCATAGGTCAAGCTGAGGGACCCCCCCACCCTGATGCATGAATTTTCGTGCATCAGGCCTCTAGTTAATAATATTGGGTTAGATGTTCTTTCATCATTTAACACTGTCTTTCTGTGATACATTTTGGGTGAGCTCCTCAGGATTCACTACCTTTTTGTTAATTCACTCTTGGGTTTTACTCTACAGTTATTTCACTTATTGCATCTTTTAATTTTTGCGACTGTATTTTTAAATTTAAAAGTTAGTATTTTTCATATTTACTTACTCTTTTTTCGTTTCTGACTATATCTTATAGATTCTTGTTCTTTTTATTGGTGGTTTTGTCTTCATTAATCTCTAGCCATTCATATACTCTTTTAAGATCTTTGCCAGATTGTTTTATAAAATTAATTTATAGACATATTTATGTTAAAAGTGTTGATTTTCTTCTAATTGAATTAGATGTACTCTTGTGGATTGAAATAATAGTTGGCAGGCTCACTTTGAGAGGCAAGGTTTTTTTTTCTCTCCTTTTTCCTCTGTCCTTTCCTCTGTATATCCACTTATCCTTGTCTAATAAAATTGCAGTAGCTTCCACCCATAACTTAAATCACCCTGGCTGGAACTATAATAGCAAAGTAATATCAGGGATGTGGTCAGTCTAGTCTTGGAGTCAAATGGTGACGTGGCTCAGTTTCTGGTAAGGAGGCTGTATTTGAACTTTCTCTAATTTTCTCAGCTCACAGTATGCCAATACAGGTAACAGATGGCAGAAACATCATCAGTCTTTTTCTTAGAAAGTTGAGGTGGGAGGGACCAACACATGCTACTCGCAGTCCCCTAGCACCAGTGAAACATTATAATTTCTCTTTACCATACAGGAACCTAAATTTACAATGTCTCAGCATGCTTCCACACCCATAGCTCAGCAAGAGCCCGGCTTCAGCCCCTGCCCAGCATTGATTTTCATTCAATTTCCGGTTCACAAAAAGATTTTATTATATTTGACTCTGGCCGCAATTTTTACTCCTTCCACTCCACCCCCCCCCTCTTTTTTTTTGCTTCATTTTATTTGTTTTTATTTCATCATTCGTCTGTGTTTAGAGTGGACATTCCTGTGTGACGTCACTGTGCATCTTGAACTGGAAGTAACTTTATTGTATTTTTCATTCAGTAATTTTTAATGTCAATTAGGATAAAAGCAACTTTTCATTTACTAGCTTTCATTCCAGTTGTGGTGCTTATTGCTCTGAAAAAATTCACTTTGATTAACTTGAAGCTACTCTTATTTAGATAGTCTCAATTTTAGAACTGTTATAATTTATTTAGAACACTTATAATTTATTTTCTGATATATCAGAAGTATGAAAGTATGGTTTTTATTTAGGAAAATGGCAACAATGAGGCTGGTCATGTTTCAGCATACAAAGCAACATTCGTTTATTAAAGTCTTCCCCACTGGACACTGCTATTAAAACATTCTGTGATCCACTCTGAATAATCTGATCTCCCTCAGCCAGAGCTTAATCCCTAACCCCTTTCATGCAACGAATATTATATTGAGCATTTGTTATATGCCAGGCACTGTTCTATGCACAACATATAGGTACATGACAGCAGGCAAATCATGAAATCTTGTATCTTCTTGGAGTCTACATTCCAGTTTATTATTAATAATTTTGATCTGTCAGGGTTTTTCTTCATCATTAAACACCAAGAAAACTAATAATTCTGGAATTGGTTATTATGTACGATATTTGTAGGAGAAGTACAATTGGTCATTCTAGGATTAATTTTTATTATTTTTTCAACCCAGGAACTATAATCCAGAGCAACTCACCTCTGTTCTTCTTGTCATATGCCTGGGACACAAGGCATACTATCCATGTCTGTATGCACATGCTTGTGTGTCTCTCTGTAGCTCCTATTCTACATCTAAACATGTAGAAGACTAGCAGTTACTCCAATGCTACAGTTATGGACTTTCAGGAGAAGGTTAACAATAGATTTATGGTTTTACAAAACCACAGTCAAGTCTTCCAGCTTGGAAAACAAAGTTAAATCGAGGCAGTGAAAGAAAAGCAAGGTCTATTTTTCACAAGTTTCGAGATGTGGATTAGAGTTTCTCTCATTAATTAGGTAGCTGTGTAAGAAATCACACTTAAAAGCAGTTGTAGGGTATTAGTTTGCACTGACATTCATTTTGTTCTGATTTGCTGCTGTGATTAATGGACTTTGGGGCAATGATGATTAGGCTAATTGGAGTTCATTATCCAAATACTAGGGCCTAACAGGTGGAACACTAAACTGAAGGTCACAAATGTGGATTCTATTCTAGGCTCACTGGTTACTTTCCACGCAATTTGAATTTATTTCTTCCTTTTGGAGATACTGTACAGTAATGTCATCCTGAATGAAGTGCCCTAAGCAACAAGCACATAAAATACTGTGAATGTACATGTGGGGGGAAATGATAATAATTTAGAGAAAATATCTCTCATGTTCACCTGGGAGTTATATTTAGAACTGATCAACAACTTTTCAGTGCAAATTTAGATGCTGTGTTCAACAGGTAGAAGAATCACATTTTATTTCGTGTGATTTTAAATAATGATGATACCTAACATTTGAGTAGTAATTTCCAGGTGTTTAAGTACTTTATCGTTCTAATCTCGTGTGATCCTTAGAAAAGCCCCATAAATTAGATCAGCTCTGTGTAGCTTCACAAAAAGCAGACTTTAATCTCTTCTTGGATAACTCAGGAGAGATTTATCTTATCCTCCAGCACCGGTGCCATTTTAGAGTTTCCCATGCAGGTGGACATTCTCCCCTCCCTCCCCTCCCCCGCCCCCTTCTCCAAGCGGTTCCAGCAATAGCATATTGCCCAAGCATACAACTTGGTATTCTCCTCTTCCTCTGGCCTTTAAAATGCCATTGTTGACTCTTATTTTCTGTAAATAGCTCCCAGCATCTTTGCAGACTAGCAGAACTATTTCGGGGAAGGAATGTAAATCGGCCAAGAATCTACCACCCTCCCCTGACTGTTTTTTTAAGCACTTGGATATACACCTGATTCTGTCTTATCCAAAATGAGTTGCTTTTATTTTATGGCATATAGGAGCGTACTCGGTGTTCAGCCTCGTCCCTGAAGGGAACATACCGTATTTGCGCCATCTTCTAGTTTTCTCTAAGAATCCAAGATAGCCTAAAAGGCGAAGTGTAGTTGGCATTTACTCTGACTATGAGTCATCCATGATGTTGATGATGTTACTTCTATTCCAAGTTTTTCCCTTTCTGGCAAAGGGATGAGGCACAGGTGAGTTGGCTGAGGGTCAGTGTAAGGCTCCATGTAATTGTAGGCATATGCACTGGGGACAGACAGACTGGGATTTCGGATACACTGCCAGGGCTGTAGCCACAGTGAATTTGCTCCTGAGGCATACATTCCTAACGTGGAAGGGAACCACTTCAGGAGCTCCAAGGTAAGCTTCAGCCAGTGGTGTGTCTGGGCCTTGGACTCGGCTTCTGAAGTAGAGTCACAGGCTCAACCCAACGGCCTTCCGGAGCCAGTCACACGGCAATGGAATGAAGACAAGGGTAAGGCAATGAGAAGAGGTGACACAGGAGTACATGCCCTGCCTAAGGGCATTCACGCTCACCTTATTAAAAACACTGTACTGGCCAAACAAAACAGAGGTGCAGGCTGGCATCGGTCCACTTTTCAGGGTGTGATACCTGCTGTTCAGTCAAGTTCAGTCCCTGGGCTGATTTAGTTTGGTAGATCCCATTAAGTTTGTCAAGTGTGTGTTAGCACCTAGGAGGATTCTAAAAACCTTCATGGAGTCAACCAACCTATCACATTGCCCACCTCTTTTCTCTGCTCTTCTGCTTTCTTCCACAACACACTCACGCACATACATTGCCTCGCCCAGGCCTAGAAATACAGAAGCCTGAGGCCAGAATTTTGCTCATAATTCCGAGTTTTTCGTTCTTAAGGGAATCTACCGTTGATATGAGGTGGCAGCTCTTTGGTGTGACTAAATAATGTTAATTTTTTATTTCATCAGAATGTAATACTTCTGTCCTTTTATTCCCTTTGAATTTTGGTAATGACATAACTTATTCTGCAGACAAAAATTGATTTGGAATAGCTTTCCTTCCCACAGTATTGTTACAGAAGGAACATATTCAGTGTTCACATAATTGAAAAGCCAGTGCAATGCTTAAAATAATGCCATCGTATCAGTGACATTTTCCAGTTTTCTCTTTGTTGAATGACTCAGGATTGTTCTGTTTACTGTTCCTGTCTGTCCAGTGGAAAAAACAGAAAAAAGTTAGGATATTCGAATGAACTTGGAGTCTTTTCAGATTCTTTATACAAATATTTCTGCAGAGCTTCATAAACAGCGCACAGACAATTATATGGAAGCCTTATGATCAGCCAAGGGATAAAAGCTATTAAACTGTCAGGCCCAGGAGAATTGATGAAATGCAAATATGATAGATAATAAACAGTAAGCAAGCTGTTATATTTGCTTTGGACTAATAATATCTCCTCAGATAATTAGGTCACTGATTGGTTAGTGAAAGATAATGCCACAGTGTCTTTCAGCTTGTGGGCTAATTGCACATGCTGAGTGGAAGCAAAACGCCAGGGCTCTATTCTGACTCAAACAAAAGCCCGGAAGGAGAGCAAGGATGCTGCTGCAGACTGGAGCCAGCCAGTTTGAGCCAGCGCTAGTTGGTAATGAGAGGGAGAGAAGAGGTGGGACCCGCAGGGAGGAGGAGCACTCCAAGGGCAGTGCCTCGTTTCTGAGGTTCACTGTCAAGGCCATCCAGGGCCTCTCATTTGAATGTGTGGTCCTGGGCATACTGTTCTCACAAACCTCTTATTCTTCTGTGACAGAAACACAGAAATAGCGAATTGTGCTACAGCAGAGCTTTCTGCATACCCCACCCCCACTCCCTATGGGATTCGCCCCCTTCCTTTAAAGCACGATGTTAATGCTGGTAAAATGGCATCCTTGGTTTCGAACATTTTTCTAAGAAAAAAAATAAACACAAAATATAAACAAAACCTGTTTCTGGAGAATTCCTCAGGATCATGCCGAGTAAAAGCACTTCTTTTAAATATTGTAAGCACGCGTCATTATTAAGAGCAAATAGAACTTTACCTTAAAATGATTCTACTTACAACATTGTAGAAAGTGTGCATTCGGGATGCCCATTTGCTCTAAATCAACAGAGACAGGAAATCACTTATAGCCCTGAGTGAGGATTAAAGCCACAAAAGATTTCCTTAAGTAAAGGAAATGAAATTGACTGATATTAAATGATCAGTCCTGTGGAATTTTATAATACAAACAGCGATTGCTAAAAATGAGAATGACCTTCAGGAATGAGTTACATTGATGGGCAGGAGGATAGATGTGAAGCTTCTGGTATGTTTCAAACTCATCATTCAAATCAGTTCTGTTTCATTAATTGGGGGTTTTACTACCACCAGGCAGCAATCCAAAGCCATTTATAACCTGCTAGATGGTTTTTATTCTAGGAGTCACCGCCAGCCTGGTCTCCCCTGAAAACACAGGGACTGGAGACAGAACTGGAAGAACTTTCTAACCCCAATTCTCAGCAGCACAGATATCCTCTCATGCAGAGCAGGGATAGTCTAAATTCAGGTGCATAAGAGATAAAACCTCTGGCTAAGTTACTGTTGCATCTTGACAGTTCATTTAGCAGAAGCCATCCAGAATTTTTAAAATACATTTTTATGTTTCAATTACAGCTAATGTACAATATTAATTAGTTTTAGGTGTGACCAGACATCCATGTAACTTACACAGTGATCACCTCGACAAATCTAGCCCCCATCTAACACCACACATAATTTATTACAATATTATTGACTATATTCCTCATGCTATACCCCACATTCCCATGACTATTTTGTAGCTACCCATTTGTACTTCTTTTTTTAACTTTTAAAAAATATATATTTTATTGATTTTTTACAGAGGAAGAGAGAGGAATAGAAAGTTAGAAACATCGATCAGCTACCTCTTGCACACCCCTTACTGGGGCTGTGCCGGCAACTAATGTACATGTCCTTGACCGGAATCGAACCCGGGACCTTTCAGGCTGCAGGCCGACACTCTATCCACTGAGCCAAACCGGTATCGGCCAATTTGTACTTCTTAATCCCTTATTCCTTTTCACCCAGCCCCCCACCTCTCCTCCCCTCTGGCAACCATCAGAATGTTCTCTGTGTCTGTGAGTTTGTTTCCTGTTTGTTTTAGATTACACATATAAGTGAAGTCACATGATATTTGACTTTCTCTGTCTGATTTACTTATTAACATAATGCCCTCAAGGTCCATCCATGTTGTTACAAATAGCAAGATTTTATTATTAAGTTTTTATGGCTGAGTAGTACTACACTGTATTTTTATGCCACTTCTTTATCCATTCATCTATTGATGGACATTTAGGTTGCTTCCATACCTTGGTTATTGTAAACAATGCCACAACGACCACATGGATGTGTGCCACATGTCTTTGCAAATTAGTAGTTTGGCTTTCTTTGTATAAATATGCAGAAGTGGCATTGCTGGGTCCTTCTTTGTCTCTTGTTATAGCCATTGTTTTAAAGGCTATATCTTGTCTAGTGTAAGTATTTCTAGCCTAACTTATTTGTGTGTTTGTTTCCATTTTCATGAGCTATCTTTGCCCACCTCTTTATTTGCAGTCTGTGTGTGTCTTACGATCTGAAGTGAGTCTTGTAAGCAGCATATGTCAGGCTCTTGTTTTCTTATTCATTCAGTCACCCTATGTTTTTTCATTGGAGCATTTAATCCTTTGTTGTTGTTGTTGTTGTTGTTAATCCTTACCCAAGAATATTTTTCCATTGGTATTGAGAGAGGGCGGAAGGGAGAGAGGGAGGGAAAGAGAGTGGGAAAGAGGCAGAGACAGAGAGAAAAACATCAATGTGAGAGAGAAACATTGATTCCTTATGTGTGCAGACTGGGAACTGAACCTGAAACTCAGGTATATGTCCTAACCTGAAATCAAATCCTTTCTGGCCTAATGACCTCAGACAAATTGAAACAAAAATTCTCAATTGGAATATGTAGTGTTCACCTGGGCAGGATGGTTCCCAGGATCTTTGTCTGGTGGAGTTGAGAATGAATCCACTGATAGAAGGTGGCGTAGCAAAGGTGGAAACTTATTAAAGAACTAGAGGTCCAGAGCATGAAAACTCATGCACTGGAGGGGGGGTCCCTCAGCCCAGCCTGCCCCCTCTCACAGTCCAGGAGCCCTCAGGGGTGGGAGGCAACCCAGCGATCAGGGTAAGGCAACACCCCCATCACACCTCTGCTGCTGCCACTGCCGGCAGCACAAGCCTTGGCTGGCCCTGGTTAACTACACCTTGGGTGGCCATGGGTGGCTGGGCAGCCAACAGCCGAGGCTTGCCTGTACTTTGGGCCAGTCCTGGGAGGCTGGGGGTTGAGGGGGCTGGGGAACTCCAGAGACAGGAGCCCCAGTGGGGCTGAGGGGACTGGGCACAACTATCTTGTGACTGTGAGCACTGCCATCTTTGAGGGTATGGCAGTCAATTAGCATATTCCCTCCTTATTGGCTGTGGGCGCTGCCATCTTTGAGGGTGGGGAAGTCAATGAACATATTCCCTCTTTATTGGATAGGACAAGTACAGACTCCCATGTGGGGGGGGGGGAAAGAATCCCACAGAGTCTCTGTTTCCACAGTTTATAAAGTCTGTAGATCTTTGTGCTTTGATATCTCCTCTGATTGGTCACTATTTCCTTGGACTGGTTACTATAGTAACTCCTGAGCTCAAAGGTAGAATTGCACATGGGATGTGTGACGTTTTTCCTCCCCTCCTTCCTTATTGTTTTCTTATATCCTTTGAATGAGGGGTTTCCTTCCCTTTATTTTGTAAATACAGACCTCCTGCTGTTCCTAGCTCCCTCATTCTACAGAAATGTACCTTTTCAGCTTTTTAGCTTCCCTAGTCTATGGAGATATAACTTCTGCTGCTCTGCAGCCCTGTGATTCTTCCATGGTCCCCTTAATTTCTAAAAGTTCCTAAAGCTGTATTTTTCACCCCTAAAAATTCCTGTTTCAAAATCATACAGCTTCTTGAATCTGGCAAGCTCTTCTCTGTTCTGGGACTGTGGCACGTCCTGTGTTTCCTTGGCCTTCTCACATTTACCTGACTGTCATTTTCAGAGGTCTCCCATGACTATCCCATTTACTGTGGGGCCTGTATTCATTTCCAAGGGCTGCTGTAACAAAGAACTACACCTGGGCAGCTTAAACATTTAGAAATGTATTATTTCACAGTTCTGGAGGCTAGGTGCCTGAATTAAGGTATCAGAGGGGCCATGATTCCCTAGACTCATCACTCTTACTTATCTTTCCATAGTTTTTTGGTGGTTGCCCACGATCCTCGGTGATCCTTGGCTTTCTGAGGCATCACTCCAATCTCCTCCTCTCCCATCATCACATGACTCTCTTTCTTGTATGTATGTGTATGTTTCTCCACATGGCCTTCTTATAAGGGTAATCATCATTTGATTTAAGGACCACCCTACACCAGTATGACCATATCTAAACTAATTACATCTGCAAAAATCTTATCTCCAAATAAAGTCAACTTCTGAGATTCTAGGTGGACATGAATTCTGGGGTGACAATATTCAAAGCAGTACAAGTCTCTTGTTGAATTCTCTCCTTTGTACTGACCATATTTGTAGTTGTCTAATGATTTGTTGATTTACCTTCCTGACATGAAAATACTATAAAGCAAGCTGCAGTTCGATGGCAATACTGATAAAGCTGTGTTATTTGTCATTATTAAAGTAGAAATTTTCTATTAAGATTAAGGTTGAGCCCAGCCAGTGTGGCTCAGTGATTGAGCATCACCTATGAATCAGGAGGTCATGGCTCAATTCTTGGTCAAGGTCGGTTTCAGGCTCTGTCCTCAGTTAAGGGCATGCAAGAGGTAGCCAATCAATGATTCTCTCTCATCATGCTTCTCTCCTCGCCCCCCCCTCTCTTTCTCTCCCTTCTCTGAAATCAATAAAAATATTTTTTTTTAAATATTGAGGTTGATATTTCTACACAGCCTTAAAATTAATGAAGATTTTCTATGGATATCCTGAACTCCATTATAACAAGATTGATATTTGCCAGTCTACACTGAACCTTTAAAAATTACCCCTCTCTGTTTTTAGTGCTGGCTGTCTTTACTGCCCAGATAGTGCTTTCATTTCTGCTGCCCCCACGTCCACCTCCATCTGTTTTCTCTCTGCCATTCTTTCCGTTTTGGCCACTTCTCCAGGCAGTTTTCACTGTAGCTCAAAACAGCTGACTGTTTATAGACATCATTAGGCAGTTGGCAAGCTCTTTTCTTCTGATCAGACAGTCATGAGCTACCATTTACTATCTCTCAGCCCTTTTATTTCCATTGCTGCTTTCTGGTCAAGGTTGGTACAATTTGTGTTACATTTCATTTGCGATTGAAGTGGGGCCATGAGAAAGGTTGGGTGTGTTTGAACGGTGGGTACTTTGAAGTTTGGAGCATTCTGGACACTTGGAAGTTGCCAGAGGCTGATCTATAGATATACAACACATGTAATATGATCAAAGTACAATTCAGCTTCCACAAGCTCTTGTCTTATCCCAAAGAGTATTTTATGACCCACATTTTCTCCTTTGGGACATGAACTTGGATTAGCTGCCTGTGTAGATAATAATAGGAAACTACCAAATTATCCCCTCAAATGTCTACCATTAAGATACCGGAGTGAGCTTTTATGCAGATCTTAACCTGTTTGTGTTTATCAGCCCTGTTTTCTTTTGCATAGCCCTCTTTTACTTTATTTCTTATATCCTGCTGAATTACCTATAGTGAAAAATTTTCATTTTTAAAACTTAAAATAGAGGCATTTGATTTTCTGTTGACTACTGTTGTTATCCATTTTATCAGTTCAAGAATATGTTTTAGTATTAGCATAAAATATATTTAAAAGTAGAACTTATTCATTGAAAAAAAATAGTTTTAATCATTTGTGAAAGTTGCCAGCTTTGAGAAGTAATATGGAACATTGGTATTAACAGAAATAGTCTTTTTTAAAAAAAATATATTTGATTGATTTTTTACAGAGAAGAAGGGAGATGTATAGAGAGATAGAAACATCAATGAGAGAGAAACATTGATCAGCTGCCTCCTGCACACCCCCTACTGGTGATGTACCCCTAACCAAGGTACATGCCCTTGACCAAAATTGAACCTGGGACTTTTCAATCCACAGGCCAATGCTCTATCCACTGAGCCAAACCGGTTTGGCAACAGAAATAGTCTTGAAAGCATGTGCCAAATCTCATTCTGTCTCCACATTCAAAGAACTAATGGCAGTCCTTGCCTGAATTCAGCACTTTTCATGAAACAGTATAAAGGCATCAGGCAATAGCAAAAAGTGAATTGAGTTAGTGGTCAGATAAGCCTAACCCAAGTCTATTAGTTGTAAGACCTCTGAGTTTCTGTTTTCTTAGCTATCACACAGGGATAATAATCTTAAAGGGCTGTTTTAAAAATTAAAATGAAATAACCTAGCTACAGAAGCCACAGAAAATCTACCACACCTTATGAACTCAATACATTTTAATTACTTCCCTCCTTGTCTGGGTCAAAATATTGTCAAATATACCCATAATGCTCAATATTTTAGGACAGTTCTAGCATTCATATGCCCAGTTCTTCAATTCCAGGAATACTGGATCATCTTGGAAGATCTAGTTTATTTTTAGCATAATTAGTTTATGGTTTTGTTTTAATTGACCTTCTCAGAGAATGCAGACTCTTGACAATTCATAAACACCCTCATGCATTTACTTCAACAACAAAATTAAAACAATTCAAAATGATCAAAATCGAGAAACTGTGATGTCATTTATATCACAGAATCCTCTATTTCTTTAAGTAGAATTTTATTAACTTCTCAATTATTTTCCAATTGAAAATAAATGTAGTCTTCAGTTGCTAGTTGTTTGTCAACTTATCCAGTTTCATGCAAATAATTATACCTATCTGAACAAATTACCCATGCTTACTTTGTGACCAATAGTTAAAATTAAAAGCTGCACTTATTAATATTTTTAATCTTCACAAAAACCCTATAAGCTACATATGATGCCTATCATCTTTATTTGAGACAAGATAAAAGGCACAGAAAAGTAATTTTCCAAAATTCAGACAACTAATTAGGAGTAAAGCCAAAATGTAAAGTAAGCATTTTGGTTCAGAGCTCAAGATCTTCATCACTAATCTATGTTATTATTTTTGTTTATTTCATGAGGTTTCTGGGCTATTTGAAAAGTTGGGTCTCTCAAAGCCTTTTATTTTCAAATATTAAATATCTTTGGCAGGCGCTGGCTGGGAAGCCCAGTTGGTTTGAGTGTCCCCATATGCTAGGGTTGTGATTCAATCTCCAGTCAGCGTACATACAAGATCCAATCAATGAACACATAAACAAGTGAGCAACAAATCAATGTTTCTCTCTCACTCTCTAAAATCAATTTAAAAAAATACTTGCAGATTATTACCACAACTCTGAAATAAAATCTGCATTTGTAGCCCGAGTTTCTTCCAAAGATCTTATGAAATAGTAAAGCCCAAATTCTACAATTCTGGCACTTTCCTTCATTCCATTGGGCAGTGAGCTTTGCTTTTGGTGTCCAGAACACAGCCTCATTGGATGAGTAGTGCAGTGCAGAAATGTAGTCACGCCCACATGCTCTTCTGATTTGAATAAAATGTCTGTTGTCAATTTTATTTTCATCATAGGTTTATAATGTATGATGAAAGAACTCAGCTTGCTCATACTATGCTGAGCTTCTCAAGCTCTCTATAGGCAATGGATCAGTCCTTTAATCCTTATGGGCTGGCTGATTAGATTATAAAAACTGCCATACCTCAAATGGCCTCCACTCTGGATTCTGGGTGCCTAGCTCCTTCCGGGGAGTCGTATGCTCTGTATTTATGTCCCTCATCAGAATTGATTCAATCATGCCATTTTTCCGAATGACCTCTGTGAAATTACAGATAAAGTCAGTGCAACTTGCCCCGCTGTTAATTAATAACAATTTAAGTGAAAAGTTTAAGAAGTTGCATATAAAAAATTTAGCTATTTGATTGGATTTGAAGTAAAGATATGATTTGAAACTAATTAGCTATGAAAATACTAGTAATGTGTACTTTTCCTTTATAATAGTTGTAACATAATTTTCTTGAATAGTTCTAAAAGGGGAAATGGACAGCCCTCGTGGGTTTGGCTCAGTGGAGAGCGGGTTGGCCTGCGGACTGAGTCCCAGGTTCGATTCCAGTCAAGGGCACATGCCTGGGTTGCTGGGTCAACCCCCAGTAGGGGACATGCAGGAGACAGCCATTCAATGATTCTCTCTCATCATTGATGTTTCTAACTATCTCTCCCTCTCCCTTCCTCCCTGAAATCAATAAATTTTTTTAAATAGATAAAAATAAAATAAAAGGGGAACTGTGCAAAGAATAACATAACAGAGAAAGAGTATGGTAATGGTTGTAGAAAATTTACTGCATTTTTTATTTGTTAAAATTCTGGATAAAAGATAAAAGCTTCTTCTTAAAGGCATAGAAATGTGTTTAATTTTTTTATATGTTGATGAAGTTTTGGCTATTCTCATTTAATTTTCACTCTGCCAAAGGAGTGTTCAAATAATTATCAATAGTAATTAAAATGTACTTTTTATGTTTTAGCAAATAGTGAGGTAAGTAATTTTTAAGCTGAAGTTAATTTTTAATAACAGAGTGTATCAGGTATCTGTGTATTACATAAAACATTCTTTTCTAAACTTTGCAGAAGTTTTATTAAACCTGTTTTCTCCTATAAAACGAAGGCATTGATCTGTAAATTGCATGGGTTATTTAGGGATAAGATGAAATAGTATTCTATAGGGCATTTAGCATGATACCTAGCACATAATAAGCATTCATTAAATGGTAATTATTGTTATTATTACTGTTAAAAATAAGTTAATACCTCTTTGACTATGTACCAGATGTAAAGTACCATTATTGGTGTATAGGTCTGTTTTTCAGAGAGGAAATTACTGCTTAAAAACATTTGGTGGGGGGGAATAATTTCTACTATTATCCTTTGTAAGCCCTTTTAAATTGTCTTTTATGTGTGGGTATCCGATATCACAAGCAATCTACTTTACCAAAGATGAGCTAGGAAGAAAATTGAGATATGTATTGACATGAGGTTAAGGTTTCTTTTAAGTGATAATTGACAACTTTCGATTGACTTTTTTAAAGTGACATGCTAAAACAAATAACTTAATATGTGAGCATATGTAATCTAAGTGGACACTCCCAATCTCCACCTGCTTCTGACTCTGATTAATAGCTACCGATTTACTTAATGGTGTATGTTTATATATTTTAGTTGTTAGATGTAGTGAGATAGCAACATGCTTAATGTCCTGACAGTAACATAGAGCATAAGTAGGAGAGATGTGCCCTGTGTTACCACAGTGGGCACAAGGATGCACCAAGGACAGGACATTTACAGAATGTGTCTTTGAGAACTGTAAATATGTTGATTTTGTACTATATTTTTACTATGGCAACTATAAAATGTAATAATGATTAAAACCTGTTTAGACTGGTTTCTAACATTCAGTAGTTGCCAAAAACTATTGCCTGAAGCCCTAACACAGCTCCCTGCCACACCTAAGACATTCAGAGGTATATTAGTTTAGCAATTAGGGGTCTTTGGTTTCATAAATTATATGATAGCTGAAGGAAGTATAAACTACAGAGAGTTGGTATTCGTTTAAGATGAATGGGGGGAGAGAGAAAGAGAGAGAGAGAGAGAGAGAGAGAGAGAGAGAGAGAGAGAGAGAGAGAGAGAAGGCAAGGCGGAGGGTAGGAAGGAAAGAAGAGAGAGAAAAAGAAATGAGCAGAACATATTTATTTATATTCCTTGATATGAAGACCATAGGAGGGCTATCAAAAATATTTAAAGTCTTCTAACCAATGGTGGGGTTAGGGGGAGGATAGCTGTGTGAACTTGGTGAAAATAGCTATAATGTTTAGTAAGATGTTTTTAATAATAGTTTAATAATTTTGAAAATTAAGGTTTGGTATTTACAGAAAATATCTGATACTTAAACATTCTTTTAAGGGATAGGATAAAAATACCAGTGGAAAGGATGCTAGCCCAGAAAAAGAAAAGTGGTGAACATATTATGTGATTGCAAAGTAATGAGGAAAAGATACAGTTAATTAAGTATGGCATTATTACAAGTGCCTTGTTTGTAGGAACATGCTCTAAGTAATATCTAGTGAGCAGAGTTAAGTAGGAAAAAATTGATAGTTACATTTTTATTTCTGGCTTCTACTCTATGGCATAAGGAATTGCAGACGATCTCTAAGTTATATTGCTGTTTTATTCGTCAAAGGTCTTCAGATAATTTTAAGTGATTCTTAAAGTAATTTTAAAAGTTGCATAGCTAATGCTGATAAAGGTGAAGTCTCATCTCCGAATGCATTGGCGCCATGGAAATGTCATTACACTTGTGAAGACCATGATCATTGGCTGTGACACAGTGGTCTGTGCACCAGCAGCTTGTGAAGGTGTCTTCTTCTTTAGCATCAGCTTAATGTTATACACTCTTTTCTGTTGAAAGGGATTTTGCATATGGAAATGATGTGTATTTAGCAGAAATATTTAGAGCTCGGCATATTGTGATATTTTTTAGTAACTTAAAATAGTTTGCTTTTATCGTTGGAACTTACGTTTAAAATAACTGGTTAGCTAATTTTGAAAGAAGAGGGTATAAAACTTTCCATGGTCAAGAGTAACTAAGTGGGTTAGAGGATGTTAGCTACAAAAATTTACAAAATACTGTCTATGTATCATTTAGATACAAGTGCATTTTAGTTCAGGACAGAGCACCAAAATAATAGTAAATATTTTATTTAAAGAAAAATATAGAACACTAATAACAAGGTCCAAACGGTATTACATATCTTCTACATTCTGCATCAAGCCAAGGTGAAATAATAGGAACCAGGTTTACTACCCTCAACTTTGAAACAAATGAAAAATGGGAAAATGTATAACAATTTTCAATAGACTGGACATCAAGCAGTGAAGGATAGTGATCCTTGTGGTATGGGAAACAAACAAGGTGAGCTTAACACTTGCCCTGGAATACTGCCTCACAAGCTGTTTCCAGGCACAAGGAGGGAGGATGTAGGTGGAGCCCAGCAGACTAACAGAATTGAGGAGACGAGGTGAGAGTCTGAGAAAACCAAGATGGCTGGAGTGTGTGGGACAGAGTACTGGAAAGGAGAAAACTCCAGAGGGCTCTCGGTATTCGGCTGAGTGCTGATTGGTCCATGTGTGTTTAGGAAAGTACTTAAGTCAGGAGAAAGAATTACCCAAAAGGATGAAAGAATCCAATGCCAAGTGCTTACATAGGGCCAATAATACCATCTGTCCCCATTAGTTAGACTGAAAAAAATCTCAAGAATCACCAACAAGCAAGAACTTTCCTCGGTATTAGGGAATAATTGGCCAGAGCACTGTAGTTCTTCCTAATAAATCTTAACAGCAAGAATTAAAAAAAAGATCAAACTGCTTCCACGGGCATCCTGAAAAGCTCAAAAATATTTATATGAATACAAATATCCAATACCCAAATAAGTAAAATCAAAATGTCTGACATTATTAAAAAATGAATACGACAAAAAGCAAAAAAGTAAGAAAATTTGGCATAAATAGAAGAGTACATCAATAAATCAACTAATGCTGAACTTTTACAGATGTTAGAACTGGCAGACGAGGACACTAATACATTTATTATATCTGAATTCCATGTGTTCAAACAGTTAAGTAGAATCATGGAAATTATTAAAATGCACTAAATCAAATTTTTAGAAATCAAAGCTACAATTCGTGAGATGAAAAAATACACTGGATGGGATTAATAGCAGATTAGAAATAGCAGAAGAAAAAATAAGAAATGTGAAAATACAGCAATATAAATTATTTAAAATGAAAATCAAAGGTGTTGGCGTGGTTGGTTTCATTTTGAAGTCTCTGTCCTTGCTTTGTAGATGTCTATCTTCTCCCTTTGTCTTCACTTGGTCTTTCTATTATGTGGCTGCATATTTCTATGCAAAGTTTCCTTTTCTTTTAAGAACACTGGTCATATAAAGGCCTCATTGTAACTTACTAGTTACCTCTCTAATGATCCAATTTTTCAAATACAATTACATTCTGAGGTACTAGAAGTTAGAATTTCAATATATGAATTTAGGGGGAACACAGTCCATAAAAATACTTAATAGGAAATATCTAAATGTTTTTTCCTAAGATTAGAAACAAGGCAAGGGTGTTTATTTTCACCACCTCTTTTCAATATTGTGTGTGTATATATACTATGTGTACATCTATCTACCTACCTAACGAGGGAGGTGGGGGGGGGGTCGGGCCTAAGCCGACAGTCGGACATCCCTCTCACAGTCCAGGACCCCTCGCTCCTTATGGCCCATCTGCAGCAGAGGCAGGAGAGGCTCCTGCCATGGTCACTGTGCTGGCCAGTCGTGAGCTGGCTGAGCTGCACTCCCCCTGTGGGAGTGCACTGACCACCAGGAGCAGCTCCTGCATTGGCATCTGCCCCCCTGGTGGTCAGTGCAGGTCATACTGCTGTTCAGTTGATTTGCATATTAGCCTTTTATTATATAGGATAAATAAAAGATCCTTCATTCAGAGATGGCATGGTCCTTTATGTAGAAAGTAAATGTTTTCTACAAAAGAGCTACTCAAACTATTAAGTGTGTTTTGTAAGTATGCAGAATACAAGAGCAATATCTAAAAAATTAATTGTATTTCTATATACTTGCAAACTAACAATCAAAAATTAAAATTTAATGAAATATCAGTTACAATAACAGTGAAAATATAAATACTTAGGTATTAATATATTTTTAGTATCTGAAAGACCTATACATGGACAACTACAAAACACACCTAAGAGAAAGTAGAGAAAAAAACTAAACAAATGGAAAGGTAAACTGTATTCATGAGATAGATATAAGAATTAATATGTCAATTATCCTTAGACTGGGATTTTACACTGTCTCAGAAAAAAAACCAACTAAGATGGCAGTTAATTTTCATATCCAGGCCAGAATCATACTTCAGTAAAGCTGTTTTTAATGTTTATTGTTGAAAGTATTACAGATGTCCCCTCTTATTTATTTTTTAAAATATATTTTATTGATTTTTTTTTTTACAGAGAGGAAGGGAGAGGGATAGTCAGAAACATCGATGAGAGAGAAACATTGATCAGCTGCCTCCTGCACATCTCCTACTGGGGATATGCCCAGAACCAGGGTACATGCCCTTGACCGGAATCAAACCTGGGACCTTTCAGTCCACAGCCGATGCTCTATCCACTGAGCCAAACTGGTTAGGACTAGATGTCCCCTCTTTTTCCCCATTGACCTCCTCACCCCACTCCTGCCCCTTCTAAAAAAATTCACCAAACTATTGTCTGTGTCCAGGGGTTATGCATATATGCATGTAAGTTGTTTGAGCTTCTTTGAACAACCCTATGCTTAGATCCATGATAGGGTCTATATAGATAGTCAATGTTTACTCTGGTTTTTTTTGTTTGTTTGTTTTTTTAATGAATTTCAATAACTATAATAGAGAATAAGATCTAATTGTTGCCTTTACGGCGTTTTCCACAGAATTACGGCTGATTTTAGCTAAGAATTGGGGAAATTGAGGCTTATAGGAAAACCAATCCTTAGGTTAACAGAATCCTGTTTTAAAAATTCAGATGAGGAAAGGGTTGTTTATAGTTGAAAGAAATAGCCATGTATTTATGATAGAGTTGACATTTCAAGTATGCCTTGAAAAATGGACATGATTTCAACAGAGGAAGATGAGCAACCAATTCTGGCTAGAAAAAAAAGAAAGAAGAGAACAAAGCAGACTTGAGAGATGATGGAACATGTTTTAGGGAATAGCAATGGAGTTAAAGCATTTCTGTTTCCTCTTTGGGTATTTCTTAACTTCACAAGCAGGATTAATCAATCTTGACTCTGTGTTTTCTGATCATTTAATCCATATCTGCCACATTTTATTGCATCAGATGTGTCTGGCTTTATCCTTGGGCACTCTCCTTTTAGAAAGGACAACATTTTGCTCATTATAAATGTTCAATGGTAAGTTCTATGCCACTTTTAAAAAATAGGAAAGTCTGGTAGTCTATGATTAGGGTAGACAGGTGGAATTTGAACTGATCCTATAAAAACAGAGAAGGTTTTGGATAAGATGGAGAGTACATTATAGGCAGAGGAGTAAAAAAATGTCCATAGTAAAGTGTGCGGGGTGGAGCTAAGGAAGTATATATTAAACGCTACTGAGATATCAATAAAATATATTTTAAAAAAGCCGAAACCAGTTTGGCTCAGTGGTAGAGCGTCGGTCTGCGGACTGAAAGGTCTCGGGTTCGAATCCGGTCAAGGGCATGTACATTGGTTGCGGGCACATCTCCAGTAGGGGGTGTGCAAGAGGCAGCTGGTCCATGTTTCTCTCTCATCGATGTTTCTAGCTCTCTATCTCTCTCCCTTTCTCTCTGTAAAATATCAATAAAATATATTTAAAGGCTATTGAGAATTGAATCAGTCCTTAAGAATGGAATTCAGGGTGTGAAAATACTATTTTAAACAATAACCTATACTAATTTGACTCAATAAGTATTGAAAATAATAATAATTATTGAAATTATTATGTCACTTATAAATAATTTCATAAGATGCTTAAAACTAGGGGCATTCAATTACAACCTGTATTTCATTATTATTTTAAACTAGAGGCCTGGTGCACGGATTCATGCACAGGTGGGGTCCCTCAGCCTGGCCTGCGTCCTCTTGCAATCTGGGAGCCTCTGGGGATGTAGCAATACTGAAGTGGCAGTTGGCTGGGGAGGAGCCCCAGCCGGGGCCGGGCACAGCCTCACTGCCTCTCATCCTGGCCCCGCTACACCTGCCACCTCGATGCAAGCACTGCAGTGGAGGCAGGAGAGGCTCCCGCCGCCGCTGCAGCTATGCTCGCCAGCTGTGAGCCCAGCTTCTGGCTGAGTGGTTCTCCCACTGTGAGAGTCCACTGACCACCAGGGGACAGCTCCTGCATTGAGCGTCTGCCCCGTGGTGGTCAGTGTGTGTCATAGTGACTGGTCAACTGGTGGTTCAGGTCGTTTGGTCATAATGGTCGCTTAGGCCTTTATTTAGAGAGATAGCAAACTGTTCAGGTTATTTAAAACAAAACTATCAAGTACCGTATTTGCCGGCGTATAAGACGACTTTTTGGCCCTGAAAAATATGCCTCCAAGTGGGGGGTAGTCTTATACGGCGAGTATATAACAAACTCTGTATTTTTTAGTGGAAATGTTAGGGGGTCGTCTTATACGCCCAGTCTCTTATACGCTGGCAAATACGTATTTTTCAGGGCCAAAAAATCATCTTATACGCCAGCAAATACGGTAATTTCAGCACAATCCATATTTTAGAATCTGAACTAGAGAGACTAAATTTATTGTCGGTATGCTTTTAAAGATTTTTATGGAAACAGATGCCACTTTGCAAAAAGAAAACATAAAACAGTACAATTATTTCTTTGGGGGGAGGGGGGTATGCTGAATCTCACAGTTCTGTGCTTCCAAGGTCTTTTAAGGTATGGTCTTGGTGCTTTGCTTTAGCGAATGTGTTCAGTGAATACTTGTGGAACTTAGGAGGGTTAAATTTATGACTTAGAATGTGTTACAACTCAGAAGTTAGAAGCTAAAATTGAGAAAAATCTAAACATGTTTTTTATAATAAACGCTAATCATTCAAAAGCTATCTGCGGTGTGATCTGGAAAGGCAAATTTGTTGATTTTATTTTCTCAGGGAACTCATTTGGACATGATAAGTAAGCAAATTATAGAGCATCTTAGATGGTGATATATTCTATTTTTCAAAAAAGAAAATAAAAGTAAGGGTGGGGGAATCACATGTGTTAGAAGGAAAGACAGTGTAATTTTAGTGTGGTCAAGAGAGGCCTGGTTGCAAAAGTCACTTTGAACAAAGGCTTGAGGGCAGTTGACATAAAATCCCCAGGATTAGAGTAATCATAGCATTAGAAATTTAAATTTAAATTCTCCCATTTTGTTATGTATGTTACTTCTCAGCAAGAGGATGCCAATAAGGGGTAAAGTCAGCTTTTGCTTCTTTCTGTTCTTTCCCGTTAATTTGGACTTAACAAGGAATGGTATTCCTGGTTTGTTTTCTCTTTTGCACTTACCTAAAACACATGTATTTCACGAGATTTGTGTTCATCAATAATTAGAACAAGGTTTCCTCTGAAAATTTCCTCTTGGCAGTCCAAGGCAACATGTAGAATAATGTCATAGAATCCGTTGTTTCTTAGAAATATAAAAATCCATGTATTGCCAGTTTTAGAAGATTCGTAGTCAGCTCAGTTTGGGCAACAAATCAACGTATTGTATGAGTCATGGAATCATAAATCAGACAAGAAAGCACTTTACTTTCTTAATATTCTGGATGGATTTTTTAGCCTGATTTAAAAATAAAAAGTATTTGTTCCTTACAGATTGTGTTTCTGGCATCTGCATATGCAAGTCCCCAGCTCACAGAGGAGAGCTGTTCAGCCCTTGCTGCTGTCACGCATTACCTGTACCTTTGCCAGTTTAGCTGGATGCTCATTCAGGTTTGTACCTCATTTCCTCACTTCCACTCCCACCCCGCCCCCTTTCAACTCTCTAATGAATCTGGGTGGGGCGACCTTAGCGGATAGTCTTTATATTGAAATGGAAGTAATTTCATCACTGCATTCCCAGGAGATTAATGCAAGGAAAAACTTAACCAGCAATAGAGAGCATAGTACATTTGAGGAAATGAAAAGAACGCCAGTAAGGTTGAAACTAAGGGTGTGGTAAGAAATGAGGCTCTTGATGTGGGCTTCCCAGGCAAGGGAAGAAAGTTGAACTTTTTTTGTAGAGGAAGTCATAGAGCTATTTTAAACAAGGGAGTGACATGATAAGATTAGCATTTTAGGAAGATTTCCCTGTCAGTGGTGGATTGGGCACAGGGGAGAGTTGACCAGAGTTGATGTGAGGCCTTAGCTGGTTTGCTCAATGAATAGAGCATCGGCCTGCAGACGGAAGGGTCCCTGGTTCACTTCTAGTCAAGGGCACATGCCCCGGGTTGCAGGCTCAATCCCCAGTAGGGCGTGTGCAGGAGGCAGCTGATCAATGATTCTCTCTCATCATTGATGTTTCTATCTCTCTCTCTCCCTCTCCCTTCCTCTCTGAAATCAATAAATATATATATATATATATATTTTTAAAAAATAGTTGTCCTGAGGGCAAATCAAGTAGCATTAGATAGAGGTGTATCCAGGGGAGGGAAGAACACGGTTCTGTTAATGTAGCAGAAGAAGCTAAGGGAAGTGGTCAGCTTTTGAGGTGGCTTTTTTCTTTTCTTTTTTTAAGTAGATATATAGGGGGTAGACATTGGTTATGAAGCCTGAAGAAGGTGGAACAAAGATAATGATCGCTAGAGACTGGGGGAAAGATGATGAGGTGTTATTTTTGTGTGTGTGTGTTTTGTTTTTTTCAGGGCAGGGGATGGGGGAACGTGCTCAGTGTGAAGTTCCTGTGGGATCTCCAGTGGGAACTTTGAGAGAAGTGACCTAGACAGGCCTATATCTCAGAACTGAGGCCCTTGCTATAGAAATACATTAGCAAATTGTTGACTAAAAGTTGGAAAATGGAGCCATTGTTTTGGAAGAGATCACTTTGGGATAGAGTATAGATTGAGGACCTGGGGAGTCTTTTTATTTTTTAAAAAAATATATTTTATTGATATTTTACAGAGAGAAAGGGAGAGCGATAGAGAGCTAGAAACATCAATGAGAGATTAACATCGACCAGCTGCCTCTTGCACACCCCCTACCGGGGATGTGCCCGCAACCAATGTACATGTCCTTGACTGGAATTGAACCCGGGACCTATCAGTTCGCAGACCTACGTTCTACCACTGAGCCAAACCGGTTTCAGTGCCTGGGGAGTCTTAACAACTAGTTAATGTTAGGTAGAGATTTGAACTCTCCTTTTTTTGCCTAAAATCCCAAATTCTGTCTGTATTATTTTATGCTGATTTGCTTGATAAAAGAGGTTAATGTGAGAATTGGATCCACTTCAGCAGGGTTAATGTCACTAATGGCACAACTAAAATGTTGCCTTCAATAATGATTTCTACATAATGGTATTTTAAACCTTTCATGTGGTAGGAATAGTTTCATGTGAGTTTCTGAGTATGTGTGAGGACTAGTGTATGTAAACAGATGTATTTGGGCACTTGCATATTCATTTTTCTTATTGAATAAGAGGGATGTGGTATTTCCACTGTATAGCAATATTTAAGAAAGTAAGGTGGTATTTTTATGAGAGAATAACAGACAGACTCAAGGAAGGGATATTTTCCTAGGTATGATATAGTTGTTGGTGCTGAATTGGAGCCCTACGTCTGGGGTTGAATTCTGACTCAAGCACTATCTTGGTAACCTTAACCAAGTTATTGATCCTAAGTTTTGGTTCTAAATCTGCATATGGGGATAGTAATTCCTATCTCATAGAATTTTTGTTTTATAGCTTTTTGAGCAACTCCAATTATGGAAAGTTTGTAGTGGTCTCTAAATTTTCCAAAAAATTAAAAAAGTAAGAATAGCCCAGCCAGCCGGGGTCAGTGGTTGAGCATTGACCTTGAACCAGGAGGTTATGGTTTGATTCCTGGCCAGGGCACATTCTTTTTTTTTTTTTTTTTAACATATTTTATTGATTTTTTACAGAGAAGAAGAGAGAGGGATAGAGAGTTAGAAACATCGATGAGAGAGAATCATCGATCAGCTGCCTCTTGCAGACCTCCTACTTGGGATGTGCCCGCAACCAAGGTACATGCCCTTGACCAGAATCGAACCTGGGACCCTTCAGTCCGCAGGCCGACACTCCATCTACTGAGCCAAACCGGTTTCAGCCAGGGCACATTCTTGGGTTGTATGCTCAATCCCCAGTGTGGGGCATGTAGGAGGCACCCAATCAAAGATTCTCTCTCATCACTGATGTTTCTATCTCCCTCTCCCTGAAATTAATTTAAAAAAAAAAGTGTTTTAAAAATAAATAAATAAAAATATAAAAATAAATCTAAATCATTTAACAAAAAACTTTAATATTTGCTGAAATTAAAATAACCTTTGCTAGATTATGTTCTTACAAAATTCTTCAGGAAGATGAACTTTTTATCTGTGTCCTGTGCATGTTGTTTTTTATCTGCCTGGACTGAGGTCCCCTGTGGTGTGCTGAAGGTCTTTGCCCATGTCCTTGGCCTTTTCCATTTCTTTTCATGGGTGATTCTAATGAAATACAGGAAACTGTCTTATCAGGCAGGAGCTGATACAGAGCAGAAAACGTAGCTAAAAGAGAGGGCTGCCTGGGTCGAAAATGCACGTAGAACCAATATAGAGAAACCTTACTATGACTGATTGAAAACTAGAATGGAAGAGACATAATCTGATGCAGGTTAGTGTAAACCATTTGAAATTTTAATTTAACACAAATTCAGCAACCAAATGTGTAACTGGATTGCTTAAAAAGTGTAAAACAACCACAGTTAACTACAAAAATAACACAGGCCCGAGTTACATTAATAACAGTATGGAGGCAGCTGTGGTTGCATTGTGATCTACGACGTGCAGATTATGTTGGGACCCTTAATCGTTTTCATGAATCATTTTTCAGCGAGAACATTAATCAGCCAATGGGAAGTCAGAAAACAGTTCTGGAAGAAACTTTGAGGCAGCTGGAGATAAGTAACCAGGAAAGGATTTAGGGAAAAGTGATGGCTGTCTAAAATACATTTCGAAGAACCAGAGCAAATGGGTCAAAAATTAGGGAAGCAAATTTGGTTCGTGGTGGCAGTTATAGCCAATAAAACTGTCAAAGCTGAAGAGGCTGTTTCTAAAAGTGAAGGGCATCCAATTGCTAAAATCTATTCCAACAGGGAAAAATGACTAATTTTCAGACGTGGAGTTAGATGGATGTTTTGCTTTGGGGGAGAGTTCGGACGGCATATAAAATTTTACCCAAGTCATTACAGATTTTTGTGTATTCTATATCTCTTCAGGTTTTAAGTAAATATGATTATGGCTGGTGCACATTTAGCAAACTAATTAGCTCTCTGTGTGGCTAATGGTTTAGGAAAACTATTTAAAGTACCAGTGAAGTTCAGTGCATTTCAGCTGGTACACCCCATATTTTTCATGGTCTGTGGTTTGACCACAAGGGGAAAGAACATTCAATAACTTCTGATTGTAGGTGGGTTACTTCTAATGAGTTACTTTGTGGTTGAAGGTTGTCACTTTACTAGACTGTGGTTTCCCATTTATAAGGTAATCGGCTAAAATATTTTTTAAAAGTAGGATCCATTTTTAAACATCATGTTTAAGATTAGACTACTGTTAATTCAAACCTCTTAGCTGAACGGGGTTGAGAAAATTGAGAGAATATTAGTATTTTAATGATTCTACTTTATATTTTCAGCTGTGTAGGAGAGACTGTGATATACGTAAACAGATGCATAGCTTATAATGGCAAAAGTTAAACAATTACTTTTAATTATTGGGTCAAACATGTAAGATTTATTGTATGTTTTGATCTTCATCGTATATTCAATCTTAGAAAAATGCATCTTAACTTTATCTTAAAAAGCTATTTTACTTTTATATCACATACTTTTGATACAGTCTAGTAAAATGGGATTATATTTTAGAGTAGGTAAAGAAAAATTTTATTGGCAAACAAGTTATATACCTTCTTTTAGCCTAGATTTTCTTATCTGAATAGTCAAGATTTATAAAACAGTACCTCTCTTAGAGAATTGTCTAAAGAGAAAATGAATTAATTAATACAGAAAATGAGCTTGGAATGGTACCTGGCACAGACTGCACACTCCATACATGTTTACCCATATTATTAGCTAAGCAAATATGCATGGCTGATATTTCATAGATTTTGAAATGTGTTGAATATTCTGTTTTTCCAATTTAATTTGTACTTTTTAAAAAATATATATATTTTATTGATTTTTTACAGAGAGGAAGAGAGAGAGGGATAGAGAGTTAGAAACATCGATGAGAGAGTCATCGATCAGCTGCCTCTTGCACACCCCCTACTGGGGACATGCCTGCAACCAAGGTACATGCCCTTGCCCGGAATCGAACCTGGGACCTTTCAGTCCAAAGACCGACGCTCTACCACTGAGCCAAACCGGTTTCGGCTAATTTGTACTCTTTTAAAAAAACAAAAAACAAAAATTAGCTAGATATAGTGGGAAACGTTAAAGTGAGGCATTCACTCGCTATGGGCAAAGCCTTAGCCAGCTGTGTATCCCTAAGCTCTTCACTGAACAAGCACATGCATGGCTGGCAGCAGGCTCCGGGACTGGCGACCTTGACTGTTCTTCAGGCCTCTTCGTTCCCTGACAGGGAAATTACACTGTGTGTGATGGGAATAGAGTATTAGCTTATTATATTTTTTTTTCTTTGTAAAGCAAACAACTTACAGATTCCCCTTTCGGCCATGGAGATTGAGTTACACTCTTGTTTGCTTTGAATGTAAGATAACTCTGAAATTACTGAAATCATTTCCCACTTCCTTACAACAGCAGGGTCATGTCTGCTTTTAGAAAGATTGACAGTGAGAATTTAATCTCTTATCATATTTTTACTCTATTTTCCTAGTAATCATTTTATTTTCATTTTGATTTGATTTCATTTTAGAAATAGCATATGCTAATGGTATAAATTATAATCAAACTCTAGAGAAATATAAAGTGAAAAGTACATCTGTTTCTCCCTTTTCACATACTCTCTACCCTCTGCTCCACTCTAAACCCTGCTTCCAAAGGTAAACACTGTGAAGGACTTCCTGTGTATCCCACAGGAAATATTCCACAAATATACAAATATTTATAAATGTATAAACAAGGACATATGTGCATGTACTTGTGTGTACAAGTACATATACATAGTATAGGCATATATTTATATATAGTACATATATATTTTTGTGTGTACATATAAATTTACCACATACAGATATACTTTGTTTTCCAATTTTCCAATAGTTATTCCATAATTTATTTTCCTAGCCTCCTATTAATGAAATGCTGGTTATTTCTAGTTATTTTTGCAATAATAAACAATGCTTCCTTAAACATCCTTGCAATCTGGATATTTGCTTACTTATGAACTATCCATAAAATGAATCCCTAGAGTTTAAGCTTTTTCTATTAACATCTACATGAGAAATTATTTTGTAAGTAAGTGGAAACATAATTTTGTCTATATATTCATTTAGCTGAGTTTTATGATCATTTTCTGTCCCCAAGTAAATTGTATAGCAGTCCGCTTCAATTATGACCAATATCCATATTTCTAAATTGTAGAATAAAGTTAGAAAATTATTTTACAATTGCACTTGAGCCTTTATATCTTGTGCCTTAATTTTACCATAAAATAAGTCTATGGACAAATAAATGCAGATATTATTTATTCCTTGGCAAAAAGGCCACTTGCTGCCAGAGCATGACAACAGAGAGAGAAATGCTAAAATTAGCCGTGTTTTTCTTTCATCATTGATTTAATTTGGGGGGACATCAAAGGTATGAGAGAGAACAGACTGATAATTACCAAGATAAAAGTGACATACCAAGGAAATACTGAGTTTTCCAATCCTCAAAAGGCCCTGTAGTTCACTTCATGCAAAATTGTTAAGAGAAAGACTAACCGGAGCAAGGACATGTGGTAACATTTCTTAGTCTCGCCTCTGAAATGAATGACTGAGATCATATGGTAATGACAGAATTATTAGCATCTATGATCTCTGACCAAACTTGATGCTATAAATCAGTCCAAGGTTTTTGATGACAAAATAATCCAATATTAAATGTCAGGCTAGTTGCCAGTCTTATCTCACATACCATGAAAATTTATGGGGTCTAAGTCTATTTTTAACTTAAAAAGAAAAGACATTTCTCTTTAAAATTTTACAAATGTACTAATATGTATTATGTTAATTCATAGTATATGAGTAAACCAATAATGTGTGCTTATGGAGCACATGAAAGCATAATTAAGAACTATGATAATCAAATAGATAATAAGGTATGTCTTTTATTTTACTGTGTGAGGTCTTGGAAAATAGTAGTAGTATTCATTGAAAATGTTATTATAAAAATAGACATTTCTATATAGGAATGTAAGTAAATATGCTTACAGACACACAGTTTTTATTTCTATCTATATACTAGAGGCCTGGTACATGAAATTTGTGAACATGCCGGGGGGAGGGGGTGTGTCCCTCAGCCCAGCCTGTACCCTCTCCAATCTGGGACATCCCTCTCACAATCCAGGACTGCTGGCTCCCAACTGCTTGCCTGCCTGATTGCCCCTAACCACTTCTGCTTGCCAGCTTGATCACCCCCTAACATTCCCCTGACATCCTGATTGATGCCTAACTGCTCCCCTGCTGGCCTGGTCACCCCTAACTGTCCTCTCCTGCAGGCCTGGTCACCCCAATTGCCCTCCCCTGAATCCCTGGTCACCCCTAATTTTCTTCCCCTGCAGGCCTGGTCACCCCTAACTGTTCTCCCTTGAAGTCCTGGTTGCCCCTAACTGCCTTCCCCTTAAGGCCTGGTCGCCCCCAACTACCCTCCCCTGCAGGCTGGTCCCTCCCAATTGCCCTCCCCTGCAGGGCTGGTTACCCCCAACTGCCTTCCCCTATAGGCCTGGTCCCCCCCAACTGCCTTCCCCTGTAGGCCTGGGTACCCCCCCACCCTGACTTTCCTCCCCTGCAGGCCTGGTTGCCCCCAACATCCCTCTTCTGCCAGCCTAGTTACCCCTACTGCCTTCCCTTGCAGGCCTGATTGCCCACAACTGCCCTCCCCTTTTCTTGAGATAGTCCATAAGATGGATCTAGCAAAATTTTCAAAGATTAGAGATAGAATGGTAAATACAGGCCTAGATATTAAAATTTTCAGTTCACATGTAGTCTTTAGCAGGAAAAATATAAGATAGCCAGTGAGCGGTAAGCCGTGCTCAGTACACAGAAGACACTGAGTCACACTGATCACACATGCTATATACCCTGTCAGCATAAAATTATTATGCAAACATATGGTGTCTTCATACTTTTTTTTTTGTCTTCATACTCTTACCTTAGTTTTCAAAGGAAGAGCCATGATTATAAGGAAAGCAATATACTCAAATGCTCTATTGTCTTCTTTTTGTTTATATAATGGCAGTATTTGAGCTTTTAATCCAATCTTAGTTAAGTTCATTTTTTGTTGTGGTTTTTTGTTTGTTTGTTTGTTTGTTTGTTTGTTTTTGAGGCAGGGTTTGGATGGAGGTGTGGGGGACAATGAAGTAAAACTTAGTTGGGTTAACTCAAGCAAGCATTCAAATCATAAAAAGAATAATGGCATGTAGGGTAACTCATTGAATCCACGTACTGTAAATACAGTTTGACCTCACAAGAGATGGTGAGCATGGAAGACTTTGTCCATTCGTATTCTCTGAAAACACTCCTCTGTCTCCACTGTGCTAAGGCTACCCCACCACGAACGTTCATGTCCTCATTTCTCAGTTGGCCAACTTAGACTATGACCAAAATTTAAGGAATTCAATGACGCCTGGGATAGCCTTCTCCCTTGGATCAGAGCAGCTGTGGACAGAGGGGCAGGGTCATGAGCCCACCCCAAATGTGTTACGTAGAGATGAGCAGGGGCAGGATTCAGAGAAGGAGAGCACATGACCTAGGCATATCCCAAAATGCACCTACCTAATCTATTAACATATGTCAACATTGAGGTAAACCTTCGTCAAAACCAATCTTTTATTTGGGCCATATATTTTCTAGAATAATTAAATGTATCATTGGATAGTATTTACATTTTATAGCAAAAAATGTATAATGGGAAATACTGTACTTAGAGTATACCTCAGTGATTGGATTCACTTGTGAAGGAAAGGGATTATTTTTTTATCAACGAAAGCCCATGACTTTTTGAGCTTGTCTTGCTTCACTGAGTACTCAAGAATTCTGCAACACCATGCCTAGAGCTCTTCGGAGCGGAAGTATTGCATGTATCAATCTAACAATTACACTTGTCCCAGTCTTACGTGAGCCTGTGGTAAAGGTCAGGCAACTGCTGAAAGGTTCAGGGATCGAGCTGAGGGAACTCATGTCCATCACTGTAAAAGCAGACATTTTGGACGTGCCCTGATCTTTATCATGATGGATCAACTTAGGAGGCATTTATCAATCTGTTCTCTCCTCCCTGGTTCTTTCACCAGCTGTACCGCTGAAATACCATGCTGTCTGGACACACACAGACATCGCTTTAAATAATTAGTGCTTTTAGTTTGGACATGGGCCAATCATCCTGATTTTGCATGAAAACAGGCAGCATGGATCACCTTAGCATGAGACATTTGATACAGTTTTACTTACTTGTGCCCATGGGCCTATACTAATTATAGGAAAAGCAGGGGTGGGGGATTAGTGGGGAACCCTCTTGGATCTAATAATTTTTTAAAAAGAAGTTAGAACAGTTACATAACCAATAGCACATAACATGCTTCATAATTACAGGTATAAGCAGATGTACATAAAGATAAGGAGTGCTGACAGGACATAAAATTCAGAGACAAACATCTCTAAGTAACCAAACATGTCACTCCTTTCTTGGTTTAGCCCAATCAATACCAATTCCTCAAGGCTAATTTGGTTCAGATAGCATCTTACTTGGAAGCCTCAGCAAAGAGCATCTGAAAGTTTTCCCACTAACATCAAGCATTTTTCTTTTTTTTTCGCATAGAAAGAGTTTCCATGGTATCACTGTTTACTTTTGGTCTTAAACTATTTACCTTTTGTCTTTCACACTATCTGACATCCTAATTGGAGGTTTTAAAGGAGTTAGTAATATTTTTTCCCATGGTGGCTAAGTGGTCAGCACTTCATCTGTCATATCTCATTTAATCTTTCTAACAACCTCACTGTACACATGAGGAAACAGGGGCTCTGGGCTTGTTGTTACTTGTCCAGGGTTATCCCGTTGTGTGTGTGTGTGTGTGTGTGTGTGTGTGTGTGTGTGTGTTTCATCTGTACTCACACCCTTTCTACCATATGAAATTGACAAGGGAAACTTCTCATTGAATCAGTATTAATTGTATGAAGTATGTATGACATGACATTTATTGTTTTTTTTGGTGTTTTTTACTAAATTGAACTTAAGTCCTCTTTAGGGAAAGAGAACACTAGAAGGCAGAATATAACAGTTCTAGATTTGGCTTAGTGTGGGGTCAATATTTCTAGTCTTCCTTTTCCATCTATCTATCTAATGTATTCCCTCACTCCTTCATCTATAAAATTGTCACTTTTATATGTTTATCTTGGCTAAGAAATAAGATATAAAATAGGATACATATACTTTATTTATTTATTTATTTATTTATTTATTTATTTTTTGTTAATCCTCACCTGAGAATATTTTTCCATTGCACCTCAGAGAAGGACAGACCTGGGAGGGGGGGGGGCGCAGGGAGAGAGAAACATCCATGTGAGAGAGACACATCAACTGGTTGCCTCCTACACACATCCCAGCAGGGGGCAGAAGCGAAACTTCAACAGAGGTTTGTGCCCTCGGCTGGGGATCAAAACCGCGGCCCTTCCGTGCACAGGCGGAGGCTCTCACGGGTGAGAATCCCAGCCAGGGCACATAGACAACGTAATACATGTTCCCCTTATTATTTTTCCATTTGTTGGGAAACTTAGATTCAGGAAAGTAAATACCCGCCCCCAACCCTTTCACTGCCTTAGTACCCAGACTGGTCCCTGAAATTTAGTAAACAAGCAATAAATGCTTCTCAAGCGGATGGCTGAAAAGGAGAGAGAGATAAATTGAGAAGGAAAAACGGCCACAAAACCTACCCCATTACTGTACTTGACCTCTGGGCCATCATTTTCTGTTTGCTCGCCTAGGTCTCCTGCTTCAGGGTGGTGGGGGGAGGCGGAGCCTGGGGGGATCTTCACAATTGTGCCCCCTTTTCTGTGGAACAGTGCCCAGCCCCACCATACGATAGGCCCTCGGTAATAAAAACTGACTTTGAGATATCCTGAATTTCTCAAATTAGAATAAGCATATAAACTAACAAAAAAACCAACTCAAAACTGTGATTTTAAGTAGATCCTAGCCTTTTGCTCTTTATACGGAAGTCAGGTGAATTTGTGTCTTGTGTGCCTGCTCATTTTATGCCCTCTTTCCTCTCAGTCTGTGAATTTCTGGTATGTACTGGTGATGAACGACGAACACACCGAGAGGCGCTATCTGCTGTTCCTGCTTCTGAGCTGGGGACTTCCAGCTTTTGTGGTGGTTCTGCTCATCGTGATTTTGAAAGGAATCTATCACCAGAGCATGCCACAGATCTACGGACTCATCCACGGCGACCTGTAAGTACGCCCGGGAAAAGCGCGATGCCTTCTTAGCCTTCATGCACCAGGCAGCTTTAGTAGTAGACTGATTGAAGGAAAACAAGGAAGACCTAGCTTTCCTGTCACACAGTCTGAGGCTCTACTTTCTCTGATGATCCCTTTAAAAAAGAAACTATTGCGCCCTAGCTGGTCTGGCTCAGTGCATGGAGGGTCAGCCTGCAAACTGAAGGGCCCCAGGTTCCATTCCAGTCAAGGGCACATGCCCAGGTTGTGGGCTCAAATCCCAGTGGTGGGTGTGCAGACGGCAGATGATCTATGATTCTCTCTCATCATTGATGTTTCTATCTCTCTCTCTCCCTCTCCCTTTCTCTTGGAAATCAATAAATATATATATATATATATTTTTTTTTTTAAAAAAAGAAAAAAATTATTGCCTCTCCAATTCACTTTATAGGTTTAATTTCTCAGGTGAGGTGATACATCAAACAGTGCCAGTACCTTAGCATAATTTAGTTTATGCAAATAATACCAACAAAAATATCTAGTGGAATCAAAGAACTATAAAGATTTTTATAAGGAATATAAGCAGTGACAGATTTCGGAGTGTGGCACATTAAGGAGTCTAACTAAGGGGGCAGGAAGAGGAAGACAGGCTCCATCCTCCAGAAAAAAAATCCTCAAAATAACAAAAGATTGTATCAGAGTAAATGGAGAATGTCTGCAAAAGTACCTGGGTGTGGGGTGACCGTCGGGGCAATCGGTGGGGTTCCTGCCTACACCCGCATTGGCTGCCTGATGCCGCCCTCTCACCAGCCCTGTCCCTGCCTCCGCCTCCCCTGCCATACCCCCCAACCCCCACCTCCCCACCGGTTGGGGCCTGTGGGCTAGGGGGCAGCTCCTGAGTTGATCATCTGCCCCCTGGTGGTCAATGCACTTCATAGTGACCCATTGCCCCACTGGTTGTTTTGCAGTTCGGTCAATTTGCATATTAGGGTTTTATATAGATAGATAAAGTGAATTTGTAGTTTTGAAGTCTAACAAGTCTCCATGCACACATGTATATATATATATATATATATATATATATATATATATATATATGCCTTAACCCTGAACCTAGTGTCTTACAAGCTCCTTTACTGACTCCACATGTAGGAAGAAAAAAAATCCAAAATCCTTTGTAATAATAAAACTTAATCAGCTCCCTTGGTGTAACTATAATTAGAGAAAAGCGTAACATTTCTAAATAAGAAAGAATAACTCATTCACAATACTATGAAGACAATGTTACCTAATTATTTCACAGGCTATTGTGGAGATAAATATTATTTCATAGACGTGAAAAATCGTTGAAAGTAAAAAGCACCATGTAAGTAGAAATCATTTTGGTGTTAGTATTGCCTGTGATCAGTTATGATTGTCTATTATATACTGAACAAATACTTGTGACCAATGTATGCAAATTTTTATTTTACACATAAGCAATCACAGACACCTGTCCCACATCACATTCAACCAAATGAGACTAGCTACATAATACACACCTATTAAGACACCGTAGATAGCAATTTTGTCTTTTTATTACTGAGATTCAATGAGAGTCCTTCATACTGATTATAATATTGTAATGCATCTTCCCCACATAAAGTTCTAAAAGCCTAATTGTCCAGAAAGGAACGACCATGTCTTTTTGAGATCATGTTATGACATTTTACTACCCCTGGCTTTAATGTAAATCTTGGGATGCTGGGATTAATTTCAGAAAGTTCTGCGTCATTCTTTGTCCTGGGAGCCCGCAGCCCATTCTCCCCACGAGCTCCTGGGGGAGACAGGACTCACTGGGTGTTCGTTTTAACATTCCAGTGTTGCCTCCCAGCCTTGATGAATAGAACCTGGTGAACGTGGTGTGAACTAGAAGAAGCTCTCTCTTGATGTTTCTAAGGGGATTTTTTAAATGTTTCAGCTACCGTTTACGTTCAGTATGATTTTTTATTAGTTTTATGTGTACAGCGTGGTGGTTAGGCAATCATATGCTTTACAAAGCACACCCCCTGATATTTCCAGCACCACACATAGTTATCACAATATATTGACTCTATTCCACATGCTGTGCTTTAAATCTCCATGCTGTGCTCTGTAATCACCAGTCTGTACAATTCATTCACCTTTTTTTATCCAGCCCCTCATCCATTTTCCCCTCTAGCAACCATCAGTCTATTCTTTGTATCTATGAGTCTGTTTCTGTTTTGTTTGCTCATTTAAATTGTTATTTAGATTTAAGATATAAGTAAAATCATATGGTATTAGTCTTTCTTTGATTAACTTATTTCACTTAGTATAATACCCTCTAGGTCCACCCATGTTGCCGCAAATGGTATGATTTTATTCTTTTTTATGGCTGAGTAATTCCATAATATATATGTACCGCTATTTTTTATCTACTCATCTATATATGGGATTCCATATCTTGGCTATTATAATATGCTGAAATGCACATATGGGTGCATGTATTCTTTCAAATTAATATTTTGGATTTCTTTGGATATATATCCAAAAATGGAATTGGTAGGTCAGAAGGCAGTTCTAATTTTTTTAGGAACCTCCATACTGTTTTCCATACTGGCTGTGCCAATTTACATTCCTACCAATCTGTGATCTTTATTATTTTCTTCTGCTAATTTGGGGTTTATTTTTTGTTGTTTTTTTGTTTGTTTACTTGTTTGTGTTTTTTTAGTTCCTTGAGGCCTAAAGTTAGGTTTTTATATCTTCTTTTTTGTTACTGCCAGCATTTGTCGCTATAAACTTAGAACTGCTTTTGCTGTATCCCATAGTATTTGGTATGTTGTATTTTTTTTGTTCAAAAATATTTTTATTGTCCTATTGATTTGTTGCTTGACCTATTGGTTGTTTAGGAGTGTACTATTTAATTTTAATACACTTGTGAATTTTCTAGTTTTCTTCCTGTTATTAAATTCTCGTTTCTTAACACTGTGGTTGGAAAAGATACTTGTATGACTTCAGTCTTCTTAAGTTTGTTAAGACTTGGTTTAAGACCTAATGTATGATCTATCCTGGAGAACATTCTGCGTACACTTGAAAACAATGTGTATTCTGCAGCTGCTGGATGGCATGTTTTCTATATGTCTGTTAGGTCCACTTGGTCTAAAGTCCAGCATTTCCTTCTTAATCTTCTGCCTGGACGATCTCACTATCGTTGAAAATGGGATTGTTGAGGTCCATGACTATTATTGTATTGTTGTCTATTTATCCCCTCAGGTCTCTTATTATTTGCCTTATATATTTGGATACAGTGTTGATTCTATATCTATATTTATGATTGTTATAGCTCTGTGACACTGAGAAAGTTAATTTCCGAGAGCCTGAAGTTCTCCATCTGTGGGATATGAGTAATGAAATTTGTGATGTGGATTGTGATGTGGATTAAGTGAGATGATGCATGTAGAGAAAGGTATGTGCAGTGCCTGGAAAGAGGAAGGGTGGGTTGTGACAAGCTCATACATGGGCCAGTGAACATTAGTCTCATCTGAAGTAGTAATTACATGTAACCTATCAGACAAGACTGGCTAAACACTATTAACCCTACAAATTTTTGAAGGGCAGCTTACCATTTTACTACCTACCGTTATTCTGAAACTATCATTTCAATGATTTCTCTCTTTTTCTTTTGCATCTTTGACATTGGGATTACAAGCAACATACTCTTTAATACTTCTGAAACTCAAAAGCTTTCATCAACACAAGTTAGGATTTGTTTTGCTTAGTTTTGTTTTTGTCGTAAGGGAGGGAGGAATGCTCTAAAGCTGGCGGTCTTCTTTCTATACCGGACGCTGTCTTACTTAGTTCTGGCCTATATAACAGAATGCCTGGGTGACTTTGATGATAAACTCTTACTTCTCACTTCTGGAAACTCAGGTCAGAGTGCCAGCATGGTCAGGCTCCCGGTGAGGGCCCTCTGGCTGGTTATGTCCTCCATGGCCTTCCTTGGTGCATGAAGAGAGGGAGCCTGCTTCCTTCCTAGTACTTTTGTGGCGCAATTAATCCCATCACAAGGCCTGGGGCCCCATGGCCCAATATAACCTCCAAAGGCCCTACCTCCAAGTACTTCGCATTGGGGGTTACGAGTTCAACATAATTTTTTTCTGGGGGCGGGGGAGAGGAGATTTTGGTGACATTTAAACATTGAGACCATATCAGATGTTTTTATGTTTAAAATCAATAGATTAAAATTAAGAGTGAATACAATATGACATGAAAGCTTAAGTATTCATTTAGTTCCAGGGAGTCATTTTTGGTTAAGAACATCCATGAGTTCTGAAAAAATAGCAGAACTTCAGCTTCATTTATGTTGAAATATAAATAACTACATATTCCATCTCCAAAGGCAACTAAATTTATTCTAAAAGTATTCTCAGAGTAGTGTCATACAAAGGGTTTTATTTATAATGGCTTCATTAGTATCAATGATAGCTTTTTCCAAGTCATAATATTTATGATGATAACAATATTATAATAATATGTAACCTAACCTGTAATCTTTTCCCAAAGATACTTAGTATATAATTGTCTTATCTTTTTTGTATATTCTAGCACATGTATACAAACATGCTCACACACACATAGATACACACATACAACAAAAACAAGATACCATATGCACTACATTGCCATTTACTTTTTATTTATTAGACAATTTTCTGTGTCATATAGATCAATCACATTTTACACTATAATTGTTCTGTTATATTTATTTAACATTCTATTGGTGGACTTCTGGACTATTTTCAGTTTTTCTTTTGACACTCTAATAATAAATATCCCCATAGAGGTAACTTTGTACACATGTGTTAATATTTTTCAAAGCCTGAATTTTGAGCCGTGGAATGGCTCATTCAAAGGACACATGAATAATTTTTTACTTTAACAGATATTACCAAAGAGTTTTCCACACCTGTTTACACTCAAATGATAAATTATGACAGAGCCTGTTACCCCACATTTTTGACAACTCTGGACATCGTAAGATTTTTTTTTTCAGTGTTTGATAATGTGATCTATATAGATATAGGTAGATAGATACATAGAAGGATACACACATATCTAGTTATTTAAATTTTCATTTATTTAATTGTTAGTTATAATTTAATAGCTTCATTTATGTGCCAGGCATTATGCTAGGTACATGGTGTCATGTATCCTTATGCAGCTCTTTGAATTTGAATATATTTGCATAGATTTATTTAGCTTTTTTATTTCTTTTGTGGGTTATTTGTTCATTTTTCTGCATTAATTTTTCTGATTGCTTTTTCATGGTTTCCAATAATTTAAAAAGTGCTTTTTTTCTTGTTTCCTTTTTTTTTCTTTTTTTTTTTTTTAGTTAAGGAGGTGAGGTGGACCACATCAAGGCTTTTGTCTCCCTTGAATTTTTTTTTCTCTATTAACACATCTCTCTCCTATTCATTTTTAAAGAAAACTTATATTTTATGTATGAGATGAGCTTTGTGTGATAGAAGATCGTTTCAGTGAATTATTTTAAGTATTTTGTATGCTAATTAAATTTTCTAAGTATGATAATAGTACAGCTAATATGTTGAGAGCCTTTGAAGTACTTAAGGTCAAAGGTGAAAACATGTGTTGCCATAAGAAACTCAGTCTGTGTCCAACCTAATTCATTAACTAGAGGCAGAATCGGGAAGGCTAATGATCGCTTTTCCATGCAAAGGGCTAAGCACTTAGGCATTTGAAATACAAGCCGAATAAACCATTAAGAAAGAGGTCATCATAAAACTGCAGGCGATAGAGTCGTGATGATAGAGATGCTTGTGAAATTGCATTCTATCTCACTTATTTTCTTTAAATAATTCAGGAATAAAATGAAAAAGTTGGTCGGCTTTTTTTCCCAGATGCTCTATTTTACAAGGTATTTTGCAATCTCTCCAAAACTCATATTTGGAAAACTGAGAAAGCTCCTACAACCACAAACGGTCAAGTGTGTATTAGCTCAGGAAACAAATCAGTTATTTATAGAGGAAGTTCTGTTGAAGATGAGGTCTCTCATGAAAAAGGAAATGCCCACAAATATAAACAGTTTGTCAAACAGGATACTTAGTACAACTTAAAACCATTCCTGGCACAAAAGGATTTTCTGACAGTTGATTTTGTGGTTCTGTTTGCTACTTTGTAGCTAGCTTCTCAGGAGCAGATGATCTGGGTGCTATTTCTTTTTTTTTTTTCTTAATGTTCTTTGCTTTCATAGGGTAAAATTAATCAGTGTTTGTTTTACAAGTTATGGAAAGCATGGTACTTCTAATCATTGGTGTGTTTCTGGTTATGCCTAGATTCAGACATTTTTATTTTTAGAATACAAAATTGGGATCACACTCTATTTCATTTAATGTTATTGCATTAGAATTTCCAAACTATTAAGTATACCTCAATAATTTTTAATGGAGTCATAATATCTGCCTCACCATAGACTCTGTCATACGTGTTTACCATTTCCCAGCATTAGACATATAGGCTCTCCCTGTCCCCTTTTCAATATTTAAAAAGCCTACGTTTAGTGTGATATGTCACATTTCCCCATCACATATTCCTTGAAATGAAATTACTGAATTGAACATTTGATGGTTTTAGAAATATTGACCTTGCCAAACTCCTCCAGAAAGGTTGGAAATTGACAGTCTTAATGATATTTCTTGAGAGTACCAGTCTCCCAACACCAATGCCAGCACTGATGGTGAGGTTTATTAGTTTTATGATTTTGATAGGTAAGTGTAGTAAGTCATGGTTCTCCCAAGAAACATAACCAATAGGAGATAGATAGATAGATAGATAGATAGATAGATAGATAGATAGATAATAGATAGATTGATAGATAATAGATTAATTATAAGGAATTGGTTCATGGGAGCCATCAATTCTCAAGATCTTCAGGTAAAGTCAGGAAGCTGGAGACCCAATAGTATAGTTCCCGTCTGAGTCTGAAAGCCTGGGGACAAAGCTAGAAACCAGGGGGGTGGCCATGACTGGGACTCCAACCATGACCTCCTGGTTCATAGGTTGATGCTCAACCACTGAGCACACTGGCTGGGCAAGATTTTATTGATCAAGAAGGCCCCACTTGAGAAGATGGGGAAACTAATCCTCAAATCTATCTTAAGGAAGCCTGGAATTAAGGTGCCTTTTATTGTCAAAAGAAAGGAATATTTTTGTGGGTTTTTTTTTCTTTTTCTTTTCTCTTTATTTTTTTTTCTGGCTCCCATAATAATTTTCAAAATCATCATTTTGGGGGCAGTTTGGAGGGTTTCACTTTTCTTCTTATGTATCCCATATATTTTTAAGTTTAATTAATTATTCTAGAATGAGATCTCCATGGAGCCTTGTGTTGTTCAATACATGAAGTTATGAATTTTGGTTCTGCTCACTTAGTTCTTTGTTAGAATTTTCTTCTCAGTTATATGATTCCTAAGGAATCATAACCTTAGAAAAAAAGAAAGTGATGATTGAAAGTTGTGACCCACATACGTTGAGAACCGCTGCTGTAGAGCCTAAGACCATCGGAAAACACAGATATTTACATTACGATTCATAACAGCAGCAAAATTACAGTTATGAAGTAGCGACAAAAATAATTTTATGGTTGTGGTCACCACAACATGAGGAACTGTATTAAAGGGTCACAGCATTAGAAAAGTTGAGAACCTCTGAGTTAGGTGGATGTCAAATGATATCAGGTAGTGGGTTATGGATTGAAACAGGATTTGTCTGTAGGAGAAGTCTTAGGGGATACAAATAGCTTTCTTCAAGCCTTTGAAAAATTGGCATTACAAGAAGGGATTGGACAAAAGTCTTACACCTATGGATGAAGACAGTACTGGGGAGTAAGGGCATGGGGTGGGGAATCAGGTAGAGGGGAGCCATGGCGGGGGGGGGGAGAGGGGAGGAACACCTATAATATTCTGAACAATAAATATTTATTTGGGAGGGGGGGGATAAAGACCAAAAAAAGAAAAAAAAAAGGAAACATGACTCATAAATATGCTATCTACAATAGACCAACTCAGAAAAAAAAAATACAAACAAACTGAAAGTGAAGGGATGGAAAAAAATATTCTATGCAAATGGAAGTACAAAAAAGCTGTGGTAATGATACTTATATCACAATATAGACTTCAAAACAAAGGCCATAGCAAGAGACAGAGAAGGTCACTACATAATACTAAAAGGATAGATCCAACAAGCACATATAACCCTTGTTAGGAGCAACTAAGTATATAAAGAAAAATTTGGTGGGCATTAAGGGGAAATGGACAACAATAAAGTCATTGTAGAGGATTTTAACACCTCATTGACATCAGTGGATAGATCTCCCAGACAAAAAAAATCAACCAGGAAACAGAAACCTTAAACAAAACACTAAATCAGATGGATGCAATTGACATTTAAGAACATCCCACCCCAAAACAGCAGAATATACATCTTCGCAAGTGTACATGGAACATTCTCAAAGACAGACCATGTTAAGACAAAAAAAATGAAGTCTTAATAAATTCAAGGAGATTGCAATCATATTGAACAACTTCTCTGACCACAATGGAATGAAACAAGAAATCAATTGCAATAAAAATACTGAAAACCTTTCAAACACAGGGAGGCTAAATAACATGTTAAACAATGGTTGGGTTACCAGTGAGGTCAGGGAAGAAATAAAAACTTCCTGGAAGCAAATGAAAATGAACACACAGCAACCCCAAAATAAATGGGACACAAGGAAAGCAGTCCTGAGAGGGAAGTTCAAGCATTACAGGCCTACTTTAAGAAGTAAAAAAAAAAAAAATCTTAAACAAACTAACCCTACACCTAAAAGTACTAGAAAAACAAAAGAACAAAACAAACAAACAAACAAAACCCAGCAAACATAGCCCTAAGTAAAGAGAGGAAATAATAAAGATTAGAGTGGAAATAAATTACATAGAGACTTAAAATCAAGACAAAAGATCAATGAAACAAAGAACTGGTTCTTTGAAAAGATAGGCCTTAACCGATTTGGCTCAGTGGTTAGAATGTCAGTCCATGGACTGAAGGATCTCAGGTTCAATTCTGGTCAAGGGAATGTACCTCAGTTGCAGACTCAATCCCTGGCCCTTGGTCAGGGCATGTATGGGAAGCAACCAATGGATGTGTCTCTTTCACAATGAAGTTTCTACTCTCCTCCTTCCTTCTACTCTCTCTAAAAATCAATGGAAAAAATATCCTTCGAATAAAAAAAAAATTAAAAAGAGAAGATTCATGCATCTTTAACCAGATTCATCAAGGAAAAAAAGTGAAAGGACCCAAATACACAAAATCAGTAATAAAAGGAGGTGATGTAACTATACCACAGAAATACAAAGAATTATAAGAAAATACTATGAACAGCTATATACCAACAAATTGGACAGCATGGGCAAAATGGATAAATTCTTAGAAACATACAATTCTTAGAAACATCCAAAGCTGAATCAGGAAGAGTCAGAAAACCTAAATAGATGTTGCAACTTATGAAATTAAAGCAGTAATCAAAAATCTCCCAGCAAACAAAAGTCCTGGACTGGGTGGCTTCACAGATGAATTTTACCAAACAGTCAAAGAAGAACTAACACCTATCTTTTTCAAACTATTTTAAAAATTCAAGATAAAGAAAGACTTTCAAGCTCTTTTTATGAGGCCAGCATTATCCTAATTCCAAAACAGGACAAAAACACTATAATAAGGTTGGTATAATATTTGGAAACCAACAAATGTGATATATCACATAAACAAAATGAAGTATAAAAATCACATGATCAATCAATCAGTGCTTTTTCAGAGAGAAGGCAATTGATGAAATACAGCACCCAATTATGATAAAAATTCTCAGCCAAGTGAGAATAGAGGGTCGTACCTCAACATAATAAAGGCCATATATGACAAACCCACAGCCAACTTCATATTCAATGGGCAGTAGCTACAAAAATTTCTCTAAAGATCAGGAACAAAACAGGGATATCTGCTTTCAACCACTCTTAGAGTAGTGCTGGAAGTCCTAGCCACAGCAATCAGACAAGAAGAAATAAAAGGCATTCAAATTGGAAAGGAGGAAGTAAAACTGTCATTATTCGAAGATGACATGATAGTTGTATATTTAAAACCTAAAGTCTTCACCAAAAAAGTACTAGATTTAATAAATGAATTTGGCAAAACAATCTACATATTCAAAGCCGTTCCTATTGAAATACCAATGGCATACCTTACAGACCTAGAACAAATATTCCAAAAATTTATATGGAACCACAAAAGACACCAATTAGCCTCAGCAATCTTGGAAGTGGGCAAAGGGAGAGGGAGTTCGATGGGCATGAAAATAGAGTTTACTTGAGGCCATAAGTATGCAATACAAAGGGCAAATGATGTTTTATTTAGCTGTACTATGTGATTTTGAAAACCAGTGTCACTCCAATAAACTCAATGAATCTAAAATAATAAAAGCATAATATGCTAATTAGACCAGACAGCCGAACGACCTTCTGGACAAAGCTGCTGTGGTGGGGGCTGAGGCAGAGGTGATTAGGGGAGATCAGGCAGGCAGGTGAGTGGTTAGGGGTGATCAGGCAGGCCGGCAAAGGCAGTTAGGGGTGATCAGGAAGGCGGGTGAGTGGCCAGGAGCAATCAGGCAGGCAGGCAGAGGGGTTAGGAGTCAACGTTCCTGGATTGCGAGAGAGATCCCAGATTGTGAGAGGATTCAGGCCAGGTTGAGGGACCCCCCCACCCCCCACCCCATGCACCGAATTTCATGCACCGGGGTTCTAGTAAATAAAACCTAAAACAACAACAACAACAAAAAAGACAACAGTCTTAACTAATTGCAACTACAATATCTGAGTTTTGTGAATTTTATAAAACTAATGACCAGGTGAATATAGTGCTAGGGCCACTCCCACACCTTAAAAAGGAAATACGAGGCCCCGGAACTTGGCTTCGTTAGCTTCGTGTATATTTACTCCTGGTTCATTATAAGAAAGACCACCTCTACTGGCGTCTGATTATAAACATAGGGTGGGCAAAGAGAAGTATACAGTGGTTCATGTGGAAGATAATTCAGTAATTAATACATGATAATATAACCATAAACTCTGTGTTTTGCATCCTCGGAACTGTAGACCTAGTTTTGCTCACCCCTGTATATTTGGAGTCTAGGGAATGGCAGAAAACATGTCCCTATAGTGTGTATGTCAGTGATTAAAGCCTTTCCAAGAAGTTTTTCCTTCCTTGATTGTTCATATACTACATGAGAATACATGGGAAGGAAGATGGGAAGTTATGATAGATTTTTAAGCTGAAATTGATAAAATTAAATAAATTCTTCTTAGCAATGAGCCTTTCAAGCTGCAACTTCATTTTTTTTTTTTTTTGCCCTTAATGGTTCTAAGCGGAAAAGCACTGCTCTAGACATATTCAATTATTAGCTCTTTCCAGAACATGCCAAGGTATTTCACACTTTACCCTTTGTTCTTTTTTGGAAGAGCATTTCCTCTCTCGGTGCCAAATAAACCTTTGACTCAATTTTGAAGGTCGAGTCTAAGGTTGTATGTTTTATGAGACCTCAGAGCACCTCCAGCACACTTAATTGCATCTCTTTCTTTTTCCTGTAACACCTCTCACCTCGACGTTATTATTCATAGGATGTCTTATAGTTAAACACTTAGTTATCTTTCTGTAAGGTCAGAATTTCTATGAAAGTCTTACTCTTTTTTTTTTTTAATTTTTATCCTGGAACCTTCCCCCGCCAGTGTGGTGTGGTAAATGTTTAACAGTTGGCTCTCTGGGACGGGGGACAGCTGGTTTGTAGCATTTAGTAAATTTCCACGGTGTCAATGCTCCGCTGTGACAGGTTTCAGACTACCCATGTGACATCCCTGAACTCACAGGTAAAAAGACGTGCATCGGAGCACATCCTTGTATGGCTTTTCCACCACATGGATGCAGTAGATGCACGGGGAGTAATAAAACGTAGTCAAATAATTAGACAGTGGTATGAGTTTGGAGTATTGAGTACCTTTGCTTTTTAATATAATCAGCTTAATGGTAAGTCTATAGAATTTCATTTTAATAGTGGCCTTATATAACAACTGGTTTTCAAAATTCTGGAATAGTTAACATTCAGTTCTTATGAGCTTGTACAAGCCAGTGCCAGCACAGCACCGTCTGTGGCTCCTTAGGTAAATGTTGACATTATCAGAACAATCATTCTCAAAGGATTCTAGAAAAAAAATTATGCTGGCAGTATAAGAATGGACGCTAATACTTCCCTCAAGTTGATGCTGATGTTATCCTCAGATAACCTGTTGCATTTGTAGTGTGCAACTCCTGCTTCTGAGAAATGCTGAATGAGGTCATTCTTCCTTACTTAGGAAGCCTGTTTGTCCTGTTGTATTTAGCGTTTAGACATCCTCATTCGTTTTGTTCTCCTACCAACATCTACTTCGAACCCAGCCCGTTTTAAAAACCATTTCGCTTGTGGCCTGCCATAAAAGTCATACCTTTCTTCAATTCATAAAAGTCCTCAGGACGTGTAATCCAGAGGGGCAAATCACAAACAGAGCATTGCAAAGGCGATGGACCATTTCCTAAGTTTCCTCCAATAGTGATTTTTCCCCCTCATATAGATAAGAGGTGAAAGAAAACAGCTATGACCTTCCGCTCTCAGAATCCCTGCAAAAGGATCTTTCATTGAGGAGGTGATGAAGAAAATAGATGTGGTAGCTAGAACTGTTAGTATTTCCTCTGATAAGCTTTTTACGAGGCCAGCATTGCACGGGGCCACAGGCCCCAGCTGCCCTCACTGTCCTGTGGGAAAGCAATGGCCCAAGACTAAGCACAGTCCTGGCGTGTCCCAAGAATGACGTACTGCTTTCCCTCGGCATGAAGTAAAATGTTTCTGGGAGATTTCAGAACAACTTTTAAGTCTGATTGCAAATGTTCACACCTCTGTTTGCTCTGTCATATGATACATATCTGCCTTTGACAAATAGATCCAAATAATGAAAATAATTAGAAATTTTCTTTTGCTAACGTTATAACATTTGAGTGTGATTTTAATTTTTAAAAATATATTTTATTGATTTTTTTTTACAGAGCAGAAGGGAGAAGGATAGAGTGTTAGAAACATTGATGAGAGAGAAACATCGATCAGCTGCCTCCTGCACACCCCCTACTGGGGATGTGCCCACAATCAACATTCTCTTAACTGGAATCAAACCTGGGACCCTCCAGTCCACAGGCTGATGCTCTATCCACTGAGCAAAACTGGTTAGGGTAGTGTGATTTTTAATTTAAAAATCCCATTTAAGTTTTCTTTTACCATTTTACATGAGAGGCAAATCAGTCATGTCATGAACCGAAGTCATATAACATGTGTATAACAAGTTGTACTGTAGTGCCTATGGCACTAAACTGGGTAGATTTCAAAACACTGTATGGCCGAAACCAGTTTGGCTTAGTGGATAGAACATCGGCCTGTGGACTGAAAGGTCCCAGGTTCGATTCCGGTCAAGGGCATATACATTAATTGCAGGCACATCCCTGGTATGGAGTGTGCAGGAGGCAGCTGGTCAATGTCTCTCTCTCATCAATGTTTCTAGCTCTCTATCTCTCTCCTCTCCCTTCCTCTCTGTAAAAAATCAATAAAATATATTTTAAAAAAACAAACACTGTATGACAGCCTGTAGGTATTTGAAGTCAAGGGAAAGCGAGACTAAATGCATCCGAAAATTAAGAGCATACATTTAAATATGTTTCAATAAATTAGGGGTGATTATATGAATTATAAGTCCATATTCTATGTTTCCAAAACACAGCAAGTTGCTGTCATTTCTGAGTTTTATTAAGAAACAAAGAGATGTTGGTGAGATCAGGGTCACCCTAGGAACACTCTCATAGTATCTCATCCATAAAAATTTGCCTGTAGCAGGTCACAAACAAAATAGTTTTTAAAATGTGAGTTACTAAAAACTGCCTGGGTTCGGAAGTAGATGTTGGTAGGAGAACAAAACGAATGAGGATGTCTAAAAGCTCAATGCAATACGACACGCAGGCTTCCTTAGTAATGAAGAATGATCTCATTCAGCATTTCTCGGAAGCAGGAGTTCCACACAAGAAGATTTTGGGGTGGATCAAAAGAATCATGTAAATATGAGCACACATCTGTCCTTCTTTTAAAAGAAGAGGAAATGCTTGACAACACAAAGGCCGTATTAGAGCATTAGTCTTGTTCTCAGAAATCAGATGATCTTTGAGGCCTTTCTCACTGACTCTTGTTTGCCCTGAGTAGACATAGTTTGAATTGTTTGTTTCCTCCTGAGTCCCAAAATATTTGGAAATAGGAAAATTAGTGTTCACTTTGTTCAAGTGAACTTTCGATGGGCTAAAATTGAAATGAAAGATTTTAAGTCAAAGATGTTGTCAGCTATTAAAACCACCAGGAAGTAAACACGTTAATGGATATCCACTCCGTAATAGAAAGAAACTTTGCCTGACTTATCTGAAAATACCTGCCCGGCTCTTGTACTACTTGTATGAGGAACTTTCTATAAATCTTCCATATAAATAAATCTAGATTTGCACCCTGGAAGCACCTTTCATTCAACTGGAATATATTAATCTTTACTTCTGAAATTTAAAAAATGCAGTATTTAATAAGCATTAGACAGAGTAATGATTTTCATAGTACTAAGTTCTTTATTGTGATAACTGACTTACCTCCTTCTCTTTCCCACTAGACTGTAAATTTCTTGAAAACAAAATCCAGACATTATTTGATTTTGGATTCTTGGCATAATTACTTTTACTTGATGAATGAATGATTTCTTATAAAGAAGTGGCAATGTTTTATTGAATTACAAATGTTAATGTACATAGAACAAATCTATAACTGTGCAGCAAACAAAAGCAATAGTTTTCTGTAGAGAATGAGACAGAAAAGGGCAGATTGTGGCAATGTTTTATTGAATTACAAATGTTAATATACACAGAATAAATCTATAACTGTGCAGCAAACAAAAGCAATAGTTTTCTGTAGAGAATGAGACAGAGAAGGGCAGATTGTGTTTATCACAAACTTGCTTCACTACTTTCATAATAGAAATGGTTATGTTCCCCAAATGTGTCACCTTAAAGCTTTGTAACGGAAACACTTGTCAGATACTTAATTCTGTTACATTTATGTTGGTGTCTCCACTAAATTATGTCACCACTTTATTTTCTGAAGAAGAGAAATGCAATTTGAACAAGTTTTTAATTAAAACATTTTTCTTTTTTAAAATCTTAATTATTGAAAGTATTACATATGTCCCCTTTTGCCCCCATTCATCCCTTCTAGAACCCCCTCCCCAATGCCTTCACCACCCTATTTTCTGTGTCCATGGGTTATACATATGTGCACACAAGTTCTTTGGTTGATCTCATCCCCTCCAACCACACCGTCCCTTTCCCTCTGAGATTCCACAGCCTGTTCCATGCTTCTATGTCTTTGGTTCTATCTTATTCACCAGTTTATTTTGTTCATTAGATTCCACATATGAGTGTGATCACGTGAGACTTATCTTTTTCTGACTGGCTTATTTCGCTTAGCATAATACTCTCCAGGTCCCTTTATGCTGTCTCAAAGGGGGAAAACAAAAACATGTAATTTCTAGTTCTTTGATTCTCTTGACAGTTCTGTATCCATTTACCGGTACCTTTCTTTCGGTTTCCTCATTTAGTCATCAGCACCTTAGTACATGGCAAATAACAACAATAACACACAGACACAAAAGAAACAGTATTGTTTACATCCTGACAGATTTCACTCCACGTTTTTTCCTCATTCATTTAAACACTATTATGTTCAGAATATTTACCTTTGAGACTGGACCCTTTATATGTCTTAACATATTAGTATATTGTGTATATATACTAAAACTCACCTATAAAACTAGAAAATATTAATTTTAAGTTTCTTTATTCTTCCTCTCACTAAAGTGTTATTGTCAGTTTACCTGCCTATAATATGGCTTATGGTTTCCATTCATAAAGGCTTTTTTTGTTTAGATTTGGTAAGGCAAAGACAAAACAAGTGGGGCTGAACAGACTTGGTTTTGTACCTAATGAAGCTACTGTTTTATCTTTGAATTGAATTCCATTGATACTAGTAGCAATTCACTGACTTATTTTTTTTTAACTAAAACACTTTCTTCCCTGAGCAATGAGCCATACTCTCCTTCAATTCTGAGAATTCTCCCAGAAAACTTACCTTGACTCCATTTCCCACTCTTTATTCGCCACTTTTACTATAAAACCCCTTGTTTGTTTATTGTTCCTTCACAATACATCTCACATTGGACCTTTTCTTCCCATTCCCATTACTACAACTTAAAACCATGATCTGAAATGTTAACATACAAATTGTTTCCACGGCAACCTGCCCCCCCCCTTCAGTTTTTCTTTACTTTGGGGTCAGCTTGGTCTCTTCTCCCTTTTGCCCTTCTCCTGGTGACTGGTTTCCTGCTTATTTCTAAATAAAACTTGATTTCCCTTAGCCAAGCTGTCAGTGTCCCTGGATACCTTTTCAGCTTAGTCCGTAACTGTGAGGCATTCCATTTGTTCCAGTCTGGTTGCTATACTTGTTATTATTCCCCTTTGAACTTCTTAGTCTTTCCTTTCTCTACACATTTGCTTATACCATTTGTTTTAATAAATTGCCTTCAGTCTTCCTTTCCTACCTCCCTGTTAAAACCTCTTCTGTACTCTGGGGTTATATTCTATGATGACCTAGAAGCCTTGCTTCATTTTTATAGTAGGTAGGCCCTCTCTCCTATGAATACCTTTCTATTTACCTAGAAACTCTTTTTGCACTGCTCATTGATGTAGCCTTTTATCTCCTTACTTTATTCACCTACCAGGTGCCAGGTAGTGTGCTGATGCTGAGAAATAATGGAAAACAAGAAGCACTTGCTTCTTGCCTGTGGGACAAGGTTGGCAGTAAAGTATATTCATAGATGTTTAAAATTCAGATGGCTCAAATATATATCTGCTTGTGATTGTTAAGTAGCCTTTAATAAGCTGATATGGCCCATACTTATAAAGATATAGATAGATAGATAGATAGATAGATAGATAGATAGATATTCAGATAGATATTTAGATAGGTATTTAGATAGATATTTAGATAGATAGATAGATAGATAGATAGATAGATAGATAGATGATAGATAGATAGATAGATAGATAGATAGATAGATAGATGATAGATAGATATTTAGATGGATAGATAGAGATATATATCAAAAAGATTTATAAATCATTTGTTTGGTTCCAGCCACAGTGTGGTGGGAAGTTCTTTATAAACTACCAGACCCTGGAGAGTTCTTACTTTTACACACTCCAGCAGCCACCACAGCTCCCAGTCCCTGCAGGCTCTACATACACATGCATGTACAACCCAGAGATACATTCCCTCATACATGGATCCAGTTCTCAGTCTTGGACTTTATTTTTTCTGTCTGTATTTCCTTAAGCTGATTATTGAGTAAATAAGAGAATCATTCAGGACTTTGGAGGAAGTGGAAATTCTGCCCTGTATTCCATAAAAACCATTCTCTGTCCTCAGGGATCATCAGTGGAGGAAGCAGACATTAATCTTTAAGCCTGCCAAGAGCCAGGGTGGTGAATTTTTGGTAGCCTGTGGTGAATAGTGAGAATGAGAGATTGTTCTTGACCACTCCAGCTTGAATAGAAAAACTGGACAAAGATAGAATGAAAGACAATATGACCAAAGAATAGAAAGCATTTAGTTAATTTATTCATTCATTTGTTCATTCATTCATTCATTCAATAAATATTTAGTAAGTGCCTTTTATATGCCAAGCACTCTAGTAGACATTGGAGTAATGGCAATAGTCCCTAACATCAGTCTTGGTGATAGTAAAAAGGGAGAAGGTACAGAGATGAAAAGGGGAGATTAAAGGGAGAAGAGAACTGAGGACTTTGATCTTAATCGAGACTATCCTACGACTGTAAAACTAAGGGATTTTTCAGGGCATAACTTGAGGAGCTCCAATAGGACCATTTATGAAACTATCATCTCGTTACATTCAGTGGTACCTCGCAGTTCATATTTCAAATATGATTATAAATGTGGCTTTCAGAATGGATACATGTGACTCACGGAGAGTTCTATATGCTGTTGCTAAACTTTCAATTCTGACACATACATTTTTTTTTCATTAAGACAAGTTACTGTTCTTACAGAGTTGATTAACCATCTACCAAACTATGTGAACTACATTTAGATCACGATTGGAAGAATGTATTCTAGTGCAAATTATAGTACATCAGGCACTTTCCTATAATTCCATGTTAAAAGTTAGAGAAGCAAAGAAGCACCCCTCAAAACTTTTAACTTTTCAAGTTGAAATGTCTCAGTGTCATCCATGCAGGCCAGTGGGATGCCTGTTGCTTTGTCGCCTGAAGGAGAGCTGGGGCTGCTTGTTTATACTGTGTTGCCACTGCAGCCGTAAGTCGGGAACACTTGATCCTCCCATGGCATGAATGCAGGGGGTGATCGCAGGCAAAATAACTAGTCAGAGCAGTAGCACATACTCTTTGTAACTCTGTGGTTCTTGATAAATACATCTTTATGGTAAAAGCATCAAGTCATGGACATGACACCAGTGATGTGGATGGCTGTTAACTAAATTAAAAATGAACAGATGGATGTGTGCCCTTGGATTTGAATTTACCCCAGGGTAATGTTTCTCAGTGTGTGGTTCTCAAGTGAGTTGCACCACCTGAACATGCTGATTCCTAGGTCCTGTCTATCGAGATTCTTATTCCTCGGGTCAGAGTGTATGACCTCAGAGTCAGCACTTTGAACAAGTCCTCAGAGGATACTAATCCGAAGTGAAGTTTGGAAAATTTGGACCTAGAAGGAAAAGAAACTCTTCCCATCAGTCAATGTAGCTGTCTTGTTAATAGAAATAAAATTGTAATTATTAAGTATTCAACAGTACAGAATAAGTATGATACACTGAAAGACAATGTAAAACATATTTATTGGGAGTATTTATAATCTGCCCTACCCAGGGTTTACCCTGTGCATCCTGGGCTTTCTATGTTTACCTAGAAAAAGAAAGCAACATAGAGAGAGAGGGAGACCTAGTGAAGAACTCGGGCCTGAATGGGAACGGAAACACTGAGAGTCGTCTTCGTCTGACCTTGTCTGTTGTGAGAGCCAGATGTCCTTGCAGGAAGTCCCGTGTGGGCTTTCTGGAATGCAGTTTCATTCTCTGTCTGCTCTCCCTGCCCTTAAATACCTGGAGTTAATGGCGCTCTGGTCGCCAGCTGAGCTTCTAGAACAGTTCCCCCTGCTGTCCCAGGACATGCGCAGAGATGCCACAGGAGATGCCATCAGGGAACTGGAGACGGGGGTTTCCATAGCAGCACAGTACGACTGAGCTTCTGGCAGAGCCTCTTCAGGAGAGGTGCTGAAAGCAAAGCTGAGATTTATGTTACTCAATACCTTCGCCTCAAATAGTGTTTGCTTTGGGTTCTTGGGTGTGAAATGCAACTTTTGCCCTTCTAAAAAGCAGCAGACACTCTTAAATCTTGCACCTTATCGTTGCTTTACGTCAACTAAAAAAAAACAAACGCAAGTATACATTCATACCAATCAATTAATAGGGTTTGAATCATTTTATAAAATAGTCACATTGAAATTCTTTTCAAAAGAAGTGTCCTAAAGCACAGTTATATCCACTCAGTAAAAAATCCCCACAGTTCATGGAGAAAAACTGTGTTATTCAGAATTCATGCTAATGCAAATGACAGAAGCCCAATACAGACTGGCATGGCACAAGCCTTAAAGATGCTGTAAGTTAATTATTTTTGAATGACTGGCTTCAGGTATTGCTAACTCCGGGGGTTCCAGATGTCTCAGAACTCTCTTTTTCTCCATCTAGGAGTTGAGCCCATGTCACAGCAGTCAGTCCTTCCATCATTTCATCCCTGCAAGGTGCTGCCCTCCAGGCGGTAACATGACGGCTGCTGGCCGCAGACTCTCATCCTATCAGCCGACAGACAAATGAATTTTTCTCTTTTCAAAAGTTCTAACAAAAGTCCTAAACAGGAACCTCACAAGCTTTGTGGAGTCCGTGTCTATCCCTGAGCCTATGGATAAAGGGAGCAAATAAAAACACTGATTGTCCAGGTCACAGGTCCATTCTTAGGCCAAGGAAGAGTGAACTCGGTTATAGCTAAATTACGTGGATCTCAAAGAAAACTGTAAAGTACTGTTACTAGAAAAAGAGGCCATAAGTGCTGAGCAGGAAACTAGCATCTATTCTGTTACATCGGCACTTCATAATAGCTGAAGAGTATGTTAACATCTACGTGAATTCAGTCTTGGAGATTAGGAAATGTAGAAGCAGCAGCAGGCATTTTGTCACCCATTCTTCTGATTGCTGTCTTCTAAGATCTGGCCAGTTTTCGCTGGGATCCTTTTAATCTCTTCTTGCCTTAAACTATTAGAACAGTATGCTACACTTTAGTGCAAAATGAGACCAGCTTTAAGGCTGCTCTTCTGTACCCTTAGAAAAAGGTAATAGATGTGGTAGCTTTTGAGCATCAAAATACCATTAATTTACTTAGGTTATTTCTCATTCTCTGGGGGAAAATTTTATATGATACCACTCACTCCTTACTTTCTGTTTTTTATATAGGAGTCTAATGATTAGGAAACTGGCTTATTATTATTTTCAATTACAAAATGTCTAGGATTCTCAGTGGTGATATCATCAAAATAAATGGCTGCTGTTGAAAATGCTGTCATCCAAGCATATGGCCTTTAAAAAAAAAGGTTTTTTGTTCTTTAAGTTTTAACTCTTCAGATTTGCCTAACTATTGAAGTATATATGGAGAGAAATATAATTCTCTCTCAGGGAATTTTCTCATTCATTCGTCCAGCTATTTCCTGCTTTCTGCTCCCCTCCTGGGTCTCTGATACTTTCTTCTTGTAATAATTATCATTTGAAAAAGTTGGGGCTTTAACATTCTCATTGAACAGTTGGGCCTATCTAGAATTTACTGAGAGAAGTAGGTCCTGTTTAAGAAGAAGAAAAAAATTAGGGAAAATATGATGGTGTTTCTAACTATCATTTCTTTTATGGCTTACAGTTATGGCAGGGTGGCTGTAATCCTCACCCCCCACTCCCCATTAATTGCATATGTTGCTATTATCTGGGTTTTGTTAGCTGGTTTATGTCATTTCTGGGCAGGTCCCAGTAACCATTGCCTGTCAGACTGCCACGACTGTGGACTTCTGTAAGCCGGCCTTGACCCCAAAGAGTGGGACAAGGAATCCAGCATGTGTCCGGTTCCCTCCGCAGCCCTCTCAGCTATGCGGCTGGCTGAGTGCTGACATGTCCACGAACCTGCCTTACCTAACCAGCTGATCACAGAGAAAAAAGAGCTTGCCAGCCAGCTTTCATTTGCGTGTGGCTTTCCTTTTAGGAACTAATTTCAGGTGTATCGTCCCACTCAACTCTCACCGCAGATGAGATATCATCTTTTCCTACGTTTTCAGGTAAAGAATAGGGCCTGGGGACTTTTTTTGGTGACTCGTGCCAAGTTATGTAAGAAGGAAATGTCAGAGCCGGGGCTTGGACTCTGGACTGAGCTGGTGTTCTTTCCATCACGCCATCGCCTGGAATCCATCCTGACATTTGCAGACTGTGAGGCAGAGCTGAGCGTGTGTGAAAGGCCCGTGGCCACTGCGCACGCCCACCGGGGTGGCTGTGAGGCTGAGAGAGGTGCAGGCATTCAGTTGGAAGTCATAGGGGCTTGACGGAAATTGAGACGCTGGGGAGAGGGATGAGCCAGTAGGACACATTAAAGCCGCTGAGTGCCATTGCCTTGACATCTAAACCTCTGAAGTGCTTTTTAAAAGCTACTGACTTCAGGCACGCGTTAGTTCTCGTGCTGCTGGAGTTAGCAGTGGGAAGCGGCACCAGGCGTGAGTGGCGAGTCAGGCCGGACCTCCGTTTGGCTTGGAAGAATTCAGAACCAAGAAACTCAGATTACCAGGAAAAGGTTATGAAGAATGTTGCAGCCGAGGCAGAAGGACTCTTGGAGCTTAGGAGAAAGAGGGGGAGAAAAACATGCCTGGGGGGATGACAAAAGAGGGAGGGGCGGTGCATGCATGCTCTGGAAAAGAGAGAGAATACACAGGGGGGGGTCCCTGTACCTAGGATGTTCATCTGGAGGAGATTCCTGGGGGAGAGTTGCAGTAGAACATTCATCAGCCTTCCACGTACGGCCCCAGGTGATCGCCACTCACTGGTCAGTGCCAGAATGTTGTTAGTCAATGTCGCTGGTCCTGATGCAGCCATGGTGTCTCTCTGTCTAATTCTGCTGCTTCTTTGGGCCTCCCAGCTGAGGCCTAGATGTCATATTCCAGGGGTTAATGCTTAGGACAGTGGCCGTGGCAAGGGCCCGTGGTTTTTCCCGTTGCTAGGCGCCCGGGGCTCTCAGCCCTGGTGGCCCTCTGCACCGGGCCTGTCATTCCTGCTCTGCTCGTGCCTCTCTAACTGTCTACTACACTTGTATCCCAATTCAAATAAGAGAGAGACTTTCACTGAATGACACTTCATTTGAAATATATGATGTTTAACTTTTCATTCTTTCAAGCTTATTCATCCCCAGTTTACTAACATGTAAATGAGAATTTGCCTCTTTTACATTCTTTTTATATATTTTCATATTTGAATGTAAATTTAAAGTAAGTATTTCCATATCAGAAAGAGAGACACAAATCAATAGTTTGGATTCCCAAGAGCAATTATTTTAAACCGGTTAATTTATTACCGGGACTTCGAATTGCAAATATATATATATATATATATGTATTTTATATAACTTCATTTTTGTTTTATTTTAAAAATGGCAGTTAAAACTTTTACAGTAGATGATTTTGAAGGGCTCTCCTGCAAAATGGAATAAGGTTGTCAGTTTCATCCATCAATAAGTAAAATATGACTGAATTCTAACCAAGACCTATTGTCTTTCCCTTGATAGTATTATATTTCTCTAAATTACTTCATGATATTGTGTTTATAAAGTTAAATACATAAAATCCAATTTGAGTGGCTGGAAGCAGATCAAATGGTTTAATGAACTCAGCTTTATTTATATTAGGTAGGGAAATCAAAGCTGAGACTGATCATTTCTGTGCCCATGAAAGAATCAGAGGCCCAATTACACCCACACAGAGAGCCAGGGTAGCGTCTGCTTGCTTTCCTCATTTCCTGTATGAAACAGTCTTGTCTCATCTCTTGTTTCGTGTGACTCTTTACCAAGGAAGTGCGAAGCAGACAGAGGTAAGCAAAGAATATCTCTCAGAGAATGGCAGCGGGTAGATATAATGTGTTTGCACACCCAGATCGTGACTTCCTGTATGGCACAATCCCTGGATGATCCTTGTCTTGGTTTTTCAGAAAATACTAAGGCAATTCTGAATTTTATTTTGAAAAAAAAAGAGTAGTGTCTGAGTAGAAGGCCTAAAGTACCTGAAACGGCTGGAATTCGGGTCTAGATCTTTCATGTGAGCAAAAACATGGCACATCCAGGGGCGAGCCTACTGCCATTATTAGTAGGCTCTTCAGTCACCAACATTGTCAATTGGGGTATGAATGTAGTGACATGTATTTTTAAATCATGCAAGCAGTTGGTATAGCACAAAATTCAAAACATTTTGAAACTGGGGGCGTGGGGAGGGGAGAAACAGTGGAATAGTTAATACAGTAATCACAACCCTCAAAACAATTCCATTTTGAACCATGGTCATGGGCCACATACTACCATTTTTGGTCAACGGACCACACACATGTACAGCGGTGGTCCCCTAAGATAATAATAGTTCCAAAAATTCCTGTCATTCGGTGTTGCTGTGGCTGTCTTAATGTTGTAGTGCAATGCATTGCTCATGTATGTGGTGATGCTGGTGCAAACAACCTACTGCATTGCCAGCCATATAAAAGTATAGCCCGTGCAATTAGGTACAGTTCAAAATACTTGATAATTATAATAAATGACTATATTACTGGTTTATGTATTTATTACAGTATACTTTTTTATCATTTGTTTAGAGTGTACTCTTTCTACTTATTAAAAAATGATGGCTGTAAAACCATATGCCTGCCATGTTACATCTGCAGCTGCCTCAGATATCTTATGTATTTTTGTCTCCTGATGGTTTCATTTTTTTTCTTGGGCATGATTGAATCTCATGTTGTTTTACAAATGTAACATATTCTAACTGTATAGTGTCTATAAAGTCTTCAGTAATGTCCTGGGCCTTCACCTTCACTCACCACTAACTCATCGACTCACCCAGAGCAACTTTCAGTCCCAAAAGCTCCATTCATAGTAAGTGCCTTAGATAGATCCTAGAGGCCCCATGCATAAAATTTGTGCATTGGGGTGGTATATGTGTCCCTCAGCCCAGCCTGAACCCTCTCCAATCTGTGACCCCTCAAGGGATGTTCGACTGCCCATTGGGATCGGGCCTAAATGGGCAGTCGGACATCCCTCTCACAATCCTGGACTGCTGGCTCCCAACCGCTCACCTGCCTGCCTGCCTGATTGCCCATAACTGCTTCTGCCTGCCAGCCTGATCACCCCCTAGCCTGATTGATGTCTAACTGCTCCCCCTGCCAGCCCAATTGCTCTTAATTGCCCTCCCTGCTGGCCTGGTCCCCCCGCAACTGCCCTCTCCTGCTGGCCATCTTGTTGCAGCCATCTTGTGTCCACATGGAGGCAGTCATCTTCGACCACATGGGGGTGGCCATTTTGTGTGTTGGAGTGATGGCCAATTTGCATATTACTCTTTTATTAGATAGGATGACATTTTTAATCTTTTATACTGTATTTTTACTCTACCCATTCTGTGGTTAGATACACAAATACTCATCCTTGTCCTACAGTTGCCTATATGCTGTAAAGTTTTCAGCCTAAGAACAGTAGGCTATACCAATGATTTTCAACCAGTGTGCTGCAAAGGGTGATTTTAAAAACATGCCATACCTGACTATTTAATCAGGGCACTGTCCTCTTTTCTCTTAGATTGTCAAATTAAAAAATAACAACAGCCAAGACAACAATAGCCATTGGTGTGAATGAATTAAAATTATCTTTTTTTTTTGTCAGATCGGCAAAAATATATATATTTTGGTGCACTGAAAAACTTCACTAATTAGTTGATGTGTGCCATGAGATGGAAAGGCTTGAAAATCGCTGGGGAAATACCACTGGGCTGGTGTCAGTGCACTGTGATGCAGGCATGATGATGATATCACCTAATGACGCATGTCTCAGGACGCATCTCTGTCGATAAGCGGCATGCACACAACTGTAGTTAAAGTAGCATAGTCATTATCTTTTTTCTAGACTTATCTGCCTGACTCAGTCATAGTCGATGTGAACCATAGTATATATCATTGCAATCTAGGCTCCATGATAATAGATGTTTACGAGTAGAAATGATAGCCTAGTAAACAATATTTCTGCTAAATTTAGCTAGACTTCACTTAGGTACATCCAACTGCGTGTAGAGTGCCCATGGAGCCCGTGTGGGGAGAACCACTACATTTACTATGGGAGAGCTGCAGAGTGGAGCTACAAGCATTTTCTGCGACTCCTCTGAACTTTTATTTATTTATTTTTTCTGCCATGAAAATAGGCAGGGGGGAAAATTAACTGAAAGATTTGTTTCAGGGACTCAGTATAGAGTACCCCCTATACTTAAAGATTTATGGAAAGCAAAGCCTCTGAGCTATTTTCTAAATCCTGAATACATTTGAGTTTTTATTTGGACAACCCTTGTAATCAGGGCTAAATACAGACAGCTAAGAGTTTGGCTTGGCCTCTGTTTTCCTCAAATGGGTAACATGCACTTAAAGGCTCATAAATCCTTCAAGCGTTTCCACTGTGTGGGTATGTGGAACCCCACCCCCACTTCGAAGCAACCAGAATTGGGCACAGATAAGGTAAATTACTTGGGAGGAGGGGGAAGTTTGGGAGATGAATACAGTAATTTTGTTTCCCATAATGTGAGGTCTGAATTTGTTGCAACAAGTTTACAAGTTACAGTTTTAGCCTGCAGCTTTCTGTGTTGCTATTTTAAGATACTACATTTAAAGGAGACTGGAGAGCTAAAAATAACTTAAATTTAAGTGTAAAATCCTTGGACCTTTGAAAGGAAATTCGAGAGCCTGTGGAAATTTCTATAAAGTTTAAGCTGCCTGTTGTCTCAAGTCTGAACTTCCTTTTTGTGTGGGTTCAACTAGAAATGATTAGCTTTTCCCTATTGAAGATCCTGTGAGTGAATTTAAGAGCCCATGGTTTTAAAGGAGGACTGATACTTACACAGCAACTCTTCTCTTTAAGCTTCGCCCCTGCCAGCTTCAGCCAGAGGAACTGGTGAGACGCAGGGTCCCGTTCATTTTTTCCTTCAGATGGCCCATGGTCCTCGCTCTGTTCGTGTCTAACTGCCTACCACGTGCTCTGAATTCTTTCAGAGAAAAGGGGCATAGGGTCTTTTCGGTAGTTGCTTCATTCTGAGGAAGGCAAAATTTTCTTTCAGGGACGATGAGGCCTGGCCACTGGGCACAGAAGGAGGTGACAAGGGTGTCTAGAGGGGGTATCCTCTGAGTATGGGTTGGGTTTATAATCTGATGGAGACAAATTGTGTTACAGGTTTTAGCATTATCGGGGTCAAAGCTAGAGGTAAATTCAGGATCCAGTTCCATGCATAGGTGGAAAATAAAGCTTTGAGATTACTCACAACTGTGTGTTACAGTCTGCTGAAACAATTTTTCTCCTTAAAATGACCTTTATTTTTATTAAGAAGTCAAATTAAGACCAATTTATTTTACTGTATTGTGTCCAGTTTCAGTTTGGCCTGATTGTTTGCATGAACACAGTAAGAAAAGCAATTCATCATATAGTATAGTCTTTGTTTTTTTTTAAAAAAATCTGCTTTTCTGGAATTACATGATTGAGCTTTAATTAGCCCCTCCGGACAAAGAAGCTGAGATACATAGCTGCCATCAGATTTGCCTGCAAATGCCTGTAGATATGGGTGAATTCCTCATGTTCTTGAGATTCCCCAAATGTCTTGAGGTTCCTTTCTTGATCTCTCAGGAAAGCAACCTTCATTTCTTATCTGGAAAGACTGCCATGAACCACATGAATAAGCAAGGTACCAGGCTATTTCTCCAACACACTCACATTGGCTTCAAAGTCAGTTTTCATTCTTTAAAGCTTTCTGGTGATATCCAGAGTCTGGGTATGTCTCTCTCTCTCAGTCAAAGTCATAGATAATAAAGCTACAATTGGAAAATGGTCTTATTGAATTCATGCAAAGAAACGTATTGCCATGACTCACTCATTAACAATTACCAAATTCTGGAGGGATGGGTAGGGAGAAAAATAGATAATTTACCCAATTGCTTTAAGAAAAGAAATGTTTTCTTATGTCTGAAAAACAAAAAGATTAAAAACCAGCAAAAGTTTCAATAAAAGTTACAGAAGCTATATGATTATTTTCAGTTCATTCAGTCCCATATTCAATTTTTTTTGTTTCTCCTCATTTTTCCTGCCATTTGTTCTATAAATCCAGATACTCTATAGAGTTCTACTAATTTTCGTCCCATGAGTTCTTTCCATGGATCCCTCAGAAGATGTAACATTTTTTGCAAATTCATTATAACAAAACAGTGACTGTGTCTAAATGATAAGAAATTTAAAATAACATGATTATGAATTTGATTAGAGGCCCAGTGCATGAACTGGTAGGGTCCCTAGTGACTGCCAGCCGGGGTCTACCTCCCTTCCCCTGGTCGAACTCCTTGAAGAATTCTGGTGGAGGAGACAATTTGCATACTACACTTTTATTATATAGTATCATAATGCAAATGACATGGAATCTTGTTCTTTCTGCAAAACACAATATTCCAGAGTAACAATTAGTTATAAATAAAAGTATATCAGAATATACTATATAATAAAAAGCTAATATGCAAATAGACCAAACGGCAGAACAACTGAACAACCAAACAACCAGTCACTATGACGTGCACTGACCACCAGGGGGTGTGTACGGAACATGGTGGGTGTTGGCAGAAAGCAGCAGAGCTTGGAACATGGTGGGCATTGGCCGTGGGGGATGGTGGAGCAGGTGAGTGGGGACACCAGACCAAGGTAGGGCCCCAGTCACTGTCATTGGAGTGAGCCTCTGGTGGTTACTGGAAATGTTTTGCTTCCACGTGCCCCGGTTCCATCCAACATTCGCACCTGCTGCCAGCGCCAGAGCTGCCACTCACACCCACTGCTGGTGCCCGGTGCCCTGATCGCTCACCACTGTCAGCAAATGAGAGCTGGACCGGTGCCATCAGTGTGTGGGAGCAGGGCTGCTGGCAGAAGGGATGGGGGGTGCGCTGTGGGCGGGGGCAAGGAGGTTGGGCCGAGACCTGCCCCTGTGCCCACCACAGCCTCACGGCCCACAGTTCCTTTCAAGGTGCACAAATTTGTGCAGCGGGCCCCTAATATTTTAATGATATGGAACTAGAAATATACTATAGTTATTATTCTTTACTTGACAAAGCTTCCCATGTACCTTAAGCAAAAGTTTTCCTTCATAAAGAGAGAAAACAAATCCTTGAGGCATTCCAGGGCCTAATTGGAATGACCTAAAGCCAATTCTAGGTCAAGAAAAAGTTTCTTAAAATTCACACCCGGGAAAGGTTGTCAAATTTATTTTACCATAAGATCATATATCATGATGATTATTATAAAACAGTATTAAACTATTCATTCAAAGTGACAAAAAAAAGTATTAAACACAAACACAGGCTAACAAAACTTCAGTTCTCACAACTAAGAAGATGGACTTTGTAAAGTAGTGAAGTACCTGATTAATATAATATATAACCATTTCAATAATTTATAGAATTTTTGCTTCCTGGGCAAAAACAGGAAAGACTTCTTCCCCCTTTTAACAGATGAGAAAAGGCCTAAACAAATAACTGCATTAGCTTACTTTAGATTGATTTATCTAATTAATTTTATTATTCAGATTACCTAGAATTCCCTTTTAAGCTTTCTCTTCACGACCCTTCTTTCACCAACCTTCTAGCCCATTCAAAAATAGCCAGCTTTAGAACTCACTTTGTTTTCTCTTCAAAATGCAACTCCGTGCCTCATGCCTTCTACTACCAAAGCTATACGATTTCTTTCCAATTGGTTAGAATTCTTAACTCTTGGAAACCTTTGTTTTTAGGTGACCACTAAAAAAGTAAACAGTTCGCATTCTTTAAATTGGCAAATAACATTCACACGTTTGAGACACATATTTCTAACAAAGTATAAAGCATTCATCAACAGTTCCAAGTGTATGTCCTCGCTTTTCTGTAATAAACGTTCAGAAGTAGGCAAACTCAGATTAGTAATTTTTCAGTTATTCTGTTATTTCAAAATACCTAGGTATTTACTAATTTTTACTATTTAAGCCAGCAGAACTCCACAGTTTTAAGTCACCAAGGACTTTACTATATTTGTTTTCATTATCAAGTGGGCGTGGCCGCTGCCTGAGGGCACTTCTGCAGCTCAGGCCCTTCTCAGAGAAAAACTTGAGGGTTGAGAGCAGGGGTGGGCAAACTTTTTGACTCGAGGGCCACAATGGGTTCTTAAACTGGACCAGAGGGCCAGAACAAAAGCAATCTGACCATGTTGGCACTCTCATCTTGGGCTGCTGGTGAAGGAGTGGAGGGGAGAGCAAGAGAACCCTCTACTCTTTTGGCTCCTAGGGCTTGGTCGGATCCGGCCCTCAGGCTGTAGTTTGCCCACGGCTGGTTTAGAGGCTTTATTTCCCATAATGTCCTTTCTGAATAGACTGTAACAACACGAAACCTTACATAGAAGAAGAGATCTTATCCTATTTCAAAACAACCCCTGCAGTAAATAAATGAGCTCTCCCAAAAGGAGGGACTGGGCCTCAGCCTTAGAGCCTTCCCTCACACTCACCCAGCACAGCCAATGGGCCCTGGGTTCTGAGTGGCCCAAAGCCCGAACAGCAGAGGCAGGATTCCCTGTGTGCATGAAAAGGAGAAGAGTCAACGAAGTCCCCAGATGGTAAGAAATCAAGAAAAGAACACCCTTAACCAAAGGTTCATTACAGACAAAACTCTCGCTAGCTAAGCATTGCTGGTGGCTGATGCCTTGAGAGGAAGAGCAGGGAGGGTCCCCAAGATTCGCAACCCTCGGCAGCTGCTGGGAAGTTCCTGCAATCCCCGCATGGGTTCAGCCTGCCACAAGCTGCTGGGCCCCCCACCCCGCCGCCCCAGCAGTGTGGGATGTGCCCCGTCTTTAAACAAATTAAACCAAAACAAAGAGACACGAAACAACAAACAGCGGAGACACTCTTCTGTATGCACAACCCATGGACAATAGCTTCACACGGTGTTTTCCCAAACACTCATCTCCTGTCCCCAGTTAAGAGGATATTTCAGAGTGCCAGCATATCAGCCCAGTTGGGGTTATGAGCGGTGAATATGGAAATAATCAAATGTGTGACTTTAGCAAGATCATCCCGGCAGGAGGGATTGGAGTTCTTCCAACTTAGCAAATTCGGAGTGGAGAAGAGAGTAGGGGCCCAATAATACCCTGTTGGGTGCCCCTGGTCAGGGGCTCCCATTCATATAGGAGAGGGAATTGCCCTCCTCGGGAAGTAGCTCTGTCCCTTCCAAATCTATCCCCTGCCTCGTCCTCACCTCGATGGGGAGGGGCTGGCCATCTCAGGCTCATGTTCAGCGGCCAGGGTCCAGGGTAAGGACGGAGCTCCCAGCTCTGGAGCACTAGGTGGACATCTCCTAACTTTGGACCGCAAGGCAGCTGCTTCCTCTCCCTCCTTCCCCTCCGGCTCTCTACTTCTTTACATCACAGGCACCACGTCCTTTTTTTCTGATCCATCGGTTTAGCCCCTTCCTGAGTTCCTTTTGATTCAAGAATTATGCAAAGACATAAAGGCTCATGTATACAGCACCCCCCCCCCCCATTTCCATGGCTTCTGACAAAACAATCCTATATAATAAAAGGGTAATATGCAAATTGACCCTAACGGTGGAAGGACTAGGATTGACCAGTTGCTATGATGCACACTGACCACCAGGGGGGGGAGGGCAAATGCTCAATGCGGGAGCTGCCCCCTGGTGGTCAGTGCACTCCCACAGGGGGAGCTCTGTTCAGCCACAAGCAGGGCTGATGGCTGCGAGTGCAGTGGCAGTGATGGGAGCCTCTCCCACCTCCTCCGCAGCGCTAAGGATGTGCGACTGAGGCTTAGGCCCGCTGCCCCTGGGGAGGTGGACATCCCCTGAGGGCTCCCAGGTTGCCAGAGGGCACAGTACAGGCTGAAGGACTGCCCCAACACACATACAAGTGCACAGATTTTTGTGCACTGGGCCTCTAGTTCTAAGCATAATAATTTAAAGGCCCATTTAATGGCCTTACCATGCACAGCCCGACAGAATACCAGACCAAAGCCCTGCACCACACAGGGCCTTCCCCAAAATCTAGAGCTAACATAGGCCAAGCAGTGTTCAGTAAAACACCACTTCCTTTTTTTCATTCCCGGATAGGTATAGTAGCCCAACCCCCCAAAATCCATCCCAATGGAGTATCTTTTGGGATCGAGCTACTAGCACCCATCCTTAAACAATTTAAGCAATATGACAGTCAAAACCACCCCTATGCAATATTGACAAGTGTGCACAATAAACAGACCACCATTTGTGGCTTAACGGGCACAGCCAGAGTACCAGACCGGAGCCCTGCCCCACGCCGGGCCTTCTCTTGACCCTACGCAGATCAGGCTCAGGGGTGGAGAACAGGCAAGGACCTTGAGAGGCCACTTGCAACCAGAAGCTGATCAGGCTCATCCCAGAACGGGGGCAACCGACAGCCGCCTTCCCCGCTGCAGAGTTACAGAACACTTGACTCACAACTCGGGTTTTTGGTTAGATGACGGGGATTGCCGAGGCTGCGGCTGGGACTCACCACAGCAAACAAGAGTCCAGGCCTCAGCCCCGGGAACCCCCATTCCAGGCAGCAAGCAGAATCCTGGTACCCACTCCAGAGGAGACTTCCCTGCTCATGTCCCACCAGAGTCGCCAGAATAGGTAACGGGACAACCAAGGGGTGTAGGCTGCCTGTCACTGCTGAGCAGATTAAGCAGAGGCAGGGCTGAATCGCACACGATTTATTCCAATACAACCGGCAGTATGGGAGAGCTGCAGGTCACCCACAAAAATCTGCTCTACTCTTCCTGTAAGCCAGCTGCTTATATTGGGCAGAAGGGCAGAGATTACATGGGAAAGTAGGCAAGGTGTAATGGTTACAGGCAGTAGGGGCTGGGGGTTGAAAAAGGGCAGGCACCTCTGGGACCACATTGTTTCAGCCATGAGGTTCTACATCTTCCCATAGTGACAGGCGGTTCTCAGGAAAGGAGGATGGACTGCATGCCGATGTTTGCTCCCATTCCCGGGCTGTACAACTCTCAGGTGAGAAAGTGCTTTTTCCAAGCAGAACAGAACCATCACGGTTAACAGAGCAATGATCAATATTTATCATTATAGCCTGTCCCCAATAGTCTATGTCTTCTCCTAATGAATGTAATAATATGAAGTCACTAGTCGCTACCCATAAAAGGACTCGGCAACTTGAGGTTTATCTCTTCATCTTATAGGCCAATGGTTCTCAGCTCTAACTACACATTGGCATCACCTAGAAAGCTTTTTAAACCTAGTAGTGATGGGTAAGCCCAGTCCTACACCGATTTCTGCACCTAGGAACGAGGGCCCCACTGGTATGATCTGAAGCCCCCATAGTTGATTCTGCTGCGCAGCCGGTGTTGACTTCCTCCTCTGTGGACACTCAACCCGCAGCATCGCTTTGCCTCAGCTGTTTATGCTCTTGGGGGGCACAGAGGGTTATTCCATTGTGTTACGGTGCCGTCGAGTGTGTGCTGGTTTTGAGACACAGAAGAATGGCAATGAAATGGAAGGTTCGGGCATTTTCAGTCTAGACAAACAAAGGAAGTTCATATTCATAATATCCTTTCTTAGAAAGGAAAGGAATAATTAATTACCTTAGTAGATTAATAAACCCTAAGTCAATGCTCTATTAACTATTCTTCTTACTCTGCCAACATTTAGGGTTTGAAAATATTAAACCTTTGTTTTACATCATTTTTATCAATCATCACTGATTTGTTTTTCTCCTGGGGTTTAACTAAAAGCAGTGCAAAGTTGCACAGACTTTAAAAAACCAAACAACCATAGAAAGTGATAAAAAGATATAAAATAAAGTTCCTAATCCCTAGGGAATGCCTCTGAATGTGCGAATATTTCATAATGAGGGGAACTAGGTTCCACTAAAATGTATCCATTCTGGTTTTTTAAAAATTGTTTATTCCTCCCCCCCCCCCTCAGACACAAACTATGGCCTGAGCATTTGCATGGTGTATATAATGCTGCTTATTGCATAATGGACAAAAGAGGTTAAATCTTTTCTTTCAGTAGAGAGCATGCCCTTTAAAATTTTTTCCAGGGAAAGTGACAGATGAGATAATTTACATCCACTAAGATTTCAGTAACTCGATGCAATAGCCTTGGCAACAAAATTCTGCCAAATAAAAAGCGTCAAATTGCACAGAATGGTGTCTGTAACCAGTGGGTCTCCCTGGGAATTTGCCAAGATAAAAGGCTTCCCTGTTCCCATTGCCACTTCTGGGTTATCAACGGCCTTTTTTTTTGAACTCTTCATAGACTGGGAAAGTTGATTGCCCATAGCAAGCTCTCTGGCCAACCCTGACAACCTTATGATCTATCCAAATAGAAGACCTTACTACCCATTAACTCACAGTGTCACTCCTATTTTGCATAATTCTCCCTCTCTCCTCTCTAGCATTCCCTTGCTTTTCTGTTTTTCTTCTCTGATTCACAGTTCCCCACCTCCTCCCCCATGCAGACCTTACCTAGCTTGCATAAAAATCATGCTATTAGTCAGGAACAAAGTCAAGAGCGAGCTTATTGCAAAAACAGTGTTTCCTAGGGCAGAAGGAAGATTTTGAAATACTTGCCCAAACCTGATAGGTAAATATTTTAACACAAATTATCAAAATGGATTCATAAACGCCTAAAACAGTTGTATTCAGTATAAAAATGAATGATCTTTATGGGCATATAGTTGGAACAATAGATATATTTATATTTGAACCTATAGAACCTTTTTTTTCTATTGTGAGAGACATTAAGAAAAAACAGACTCTCAGCGTGGTTTGCTTCAGGGATCAGTCCATGGACTGTCACAGGCAAAAGACAAAGCCAGTGGGGACTCTCCCCTCCCTCCTGCTCACACATTCAGAGTGGCAGCTAGCGGGTGACCATCACCACTGAGCAACAATGAAATGAGACCACACACACAAATACTCATTTTCACAGTGGGCCATTGCGTTTATTCCAGTTAACCTCCATTGATAGCCCAAGCGGGGGATTGAAACCAACTGTTTTAATGTTGTTGTACCACTGTGATTGGTCCAGGAACTCTGGATAGACTGTTCAAAATAAGGCATAGTAGATAGAAAAGCTCAGTGGGTTAGTGTCATCACAAATGTAACTCACTTCTCCACAAGGCAGAGGTGACAAATTTGAAAGATTCAGCACATTATATCGATGAGATAGGAACCAAGAAAATGCCATCCAATACTAATCTACTTAAGTGCTTATTACAAAGTGCTGCCATGAAGTACATCCAATTATTATCTTAGTTTTAGAAATGAGAAAACTCAGGCGCCAAGAAATTATATAAAATTTGTACAAGTCACGCAACTAGCAAGTAGCTCAGCTGGGATAAGAACCTGCTTCCAGATCGGTCCTTTCAATTACTAGCTTGTGGTTCTGTTAACCTTTAGGAAACTCTGTGCCTTTCAGATAAGTGGAATGTTTGCAAATGCTTGAAAGCAGAACAGGTGTGATACCAACAAATTAAATGTAAAATTAAAGGAGGGCATAAAACAATGCCTTTTCAAAATCAAAGCAGAGTTCATTTGATCATTTTATTGTTTTGTACTTAGCATTAACCAAGAACTACTTCAACATCCTACAATTCAATTACTTCATAATTTTCTTTTCTATCTTGGTACAATCTTTCCCTATATTGCACCACAAGTCCTTAAAATTGAAAATTTTAAGATTAACCTCTGTGCTTGATACTGAGGAGAAGAAGGAAGTAAGCGTACGCTGTTACGTAGGGATGGCTTCGGATTGGTGCCTGCTGGAATCTGGGTTAATGGAGGGAACATGTTCAATGTTGAAGCTATTGAAGAGGTTTAAGAGCACTTTGAACACAAACATCCCTGCACTCAGGCAACACAACCCTCTGTGCTGGGTGGATTTCAGAGGCGTACCACAAGATCCTACAGGTAAGAGATGAGGACACTGAGCCCTCAGTAAAAGTGTCACTTACGATTAAGAATGAACGTTTTCATAAAGACTCCTTAGCCTTAGCTCTTACCCTGCCATGGGAATACACCGCAGCACACGGGGCTAGCACTAGTCCTCTCTTTACCATTAGCAAGCTGAGTTCTAGAAGAAAGGAACAATCTCTGTTCTTCATTTCTCAATGTTTAAAACAATCAGTGGGCTAAATAATGGTTGCTAACCTCTATGATAGTCTAATAAAAGCTTAGAACTCTCTCAAGAAATGTGCAAGCATAAATTCAATGAAGTTTTTGGGCCCCTAAACTTTGTCTTAGAACCTGGGTTAAAAAAACTCGATGAGATAACCATAGAAAGTGATAAAAAAAATATATAAAATAAAGTTCCTAATCCCTAGGAAATGCCTCTGAATGTGCGCATATTTCATAATGAGGGGAACTAGGCCTACTTTAGTGCTTCTGTTCATTTGTAATATTGAGAAGTTAATATATGGAGGGTGCGTTTTCTTGTTTGGGAGCAAAGCAAGGCCGGCCAGAATATGGATGGACACTGGAACAGCCTGAGGAAAGGGGCCGAGAAGGTTGTTAGGCTATAGGAATGGGCAGGAGGTGCGAAGAGCACGGTGAGGAGGGAGAAGGTTGTCCTCTGTGCTGAGGACACAAAGAAATGACTGGGCAGCGTTGCTTGCAGGGGGAGGGACAAAGGAATTAATTTTGCCCTCCTGCATGCACAAACTGTGCTTTCTTCAATACACTGCTCCGGACGGTCTGGTCAGGATCTCTCTGAGGAAAACCTTAGCATTGTTTGAGTTCTCTTTCCCATAGCAGAGCTGAACGTAAACAGCAGCCAAAGATAAACAAGGAACATTGCCTGTTCCTGTGTTGTACAATAGGAAGTCTGATTTATTGACAATATTGTCAGTGGTGTAAATACTGATCCTACAGTGGACTTTTTAAAGAGCCTGCTGGTGTCTAAGCCTTACCATGCCAGCAGACTTTCTTTTGTCGGTAATGGAATTTGTTTTCTAAGTCAAGATTTCTGAACAGCCTTTGTGTGCTGGAAGACACCAGAGACCCACTTGCTACTCGGGTCCTATTTTTGTTTTGTTTTGTTTGTGATCCTCTAAACCAGCGAGTGGTTGAATTTCAACCTTTTTGTTGTTAATTTTTATGTGTCATGTAAGACAGTGGTCCAGGTTCATTCTTTTACATGTGTCTGTCTGGTTTCCCAGCAACATTTATCAAAGAGAGTGTTCTTTCCCCACTGTGTATTCTGGACTTTTTTTGTTGTAAATTAATTGACCCTATGTGTGCGAGTTTATCACTGGGATTTCTGTTCTGTTTCATTTATCTATGTGTCTGTTTTTATGCCATTACCATACTGTTTTGATAATATAGCTTTGTACTATAGCTTGAAATGAGGGTGTGTGAGGCCTCCAGCTTTGTTTTTCTTTCTCAAGATGGCTTTGGCTGTGTGTGTGTGTCCATAAACATTTTACGATTGTAAGACACATCTTTATTATACTAGACGAGGGGCCTGGTGCACAAAATTCGTGCATTGGAGGCGGGGGGTTCCTCAGCCTGGCCTGTGTCCTCTTGCAATCTGGTACCCCTTGAAGGATATTGGGCCTAAACCAGCAGTCAGACGTCCCTCTCACAATCCAGGACGCTGCGTGCACCAGTGACCGTGCTTTTCATATAGATGAAAGGCATCTTGCTGTTGTGTGGGCAGCTGCATTTTTTTGCCCTGATTGTAAAAAGTAGTTCATAACATGATCCTTCTGAGGCAGTGGTACCATTTTCCCCATCTCATGGGTGGAAAAACTGAGGCAGAGACAAGTTAAGTAATTGACTTTGTCACATAGTTATAAGTGTCAGAATCAGGGCTGACGACAAAATGTGCAAGCCAGAGTCCATGCATGTCATGGCTGTATCATCCTGTTTTTTCACTGTTAGAGTAGCCTTGCCAGGTTTTAATTTTTAAGTCTAAGAGACTGTTCCCAATATATAGGGTAGGGTCCTTAGGCCTGGCTGGCAGTAAGGGCCATCTGTGGGCCACTGGCGGTCGGGGAGATCAGTGGGACCCCTGTTGGCACCCGCCTTGGCTGGCAGCCTGGCGCTGCCCACTGGCTGGCACCGCCCCCTGATTGCTGCCCCAGGTCGCCTCCCTCTTGGGGGGCAATGCACATCATAGCAACCGGTCATTACACCAGTCATTCCGCCATTCAGTCGATTTGCATATTAAGGTTTTATTATATAGGATATGCCCTCTGCTCCAGAAAGAAGCACTATCTTCTAAGGCTTTCCATTTATTCTTGAAAAGATCATCTAGAACAAAAGCTGTCAGTGCCTTTGCTTACAAGCCATGCAGATACAGGCCAATCAAGAATTATCACCAACCCTGGCTGGTTTGGCTCAGTGGATGGAGCATCGCCCTGTGGACTGAAGGGTCCCAGGTTTGATTCTGGTCTAGGGCACATGCCCAAGTTGCAGACTCGATCCCCACATATTAGGGGCCATACAGGAGGCAGCCAATCAATGATTTTCTCTCATCACTGATGTCTCTGTCTCTCTTTCCCTTTCCCTTCCTCTCTGAAATGAATAAAATATATATTTTTTAAAAAAAAAAAAAAGAAGAAGAAGAAGAACTGTCTCCCAACCTGAGTTCCATCAAGTCAGTGGGGAGAGATATTATTATTTGGAGGAGGGAATAATGTTATTTATATGGACAGATAGATAATTAACTATCTCTTTATTATAATGGTAGGCATAAGAAAAAATAAGATACACATAGTATCTATTCTTTGGATAAATTCTACGAGAGGAAATCAAATGTATTTGTAAAATTATATTTTGGGAGTACTTGATCTAGTTTATGATGTCAAAGAAGATGTCCCTGTGAAAGTAGCATTTGAAAACTAGGCCTAACAGAGTCATAGTATTTACCAGGTTAAGAGCAGGGAATATAATGTTCTGAGTCAAAGAAGAATTCTCCTGGATGGAGGATCCCTGCATTACTGGAGGAAAAGATCAGTTACCAGATCAGTGTAAAATAAGCAGGAACCAGATTGGATTTTGGACTTGAACCCAGTGGCAATGCATATTGACTGAAGGGTTAAGAGAAAGTGACTTTATTCAGAGAACTTGTATACATATATGCATAACCCATGGACACGGACAATGGTGTCGTGAAGGCCTGGGTCAGGGAGGGGGAAGGGCTAGAAGGCGTCAATGGGGGAAGGGGAAAGGGGGCATCTGCAATACTTCTACCAATAAAGATAAATAAAAAATAAAGTAAAATATAGCAGATAAAATATATATATTTCCATTTTAAAAGGCTGCCCCTCACACACTGTTTTATAAGAAATAAGTTGTAAGGGAGTAGGTGAATGTTGACAGTGGAGTTCAAGGCTTTTTACTATAAACCAGGCAAGAGGTGATAGTGGTCTGCCCCATAGACAGTGGCAATGCAGAGGAAGAGAAATGAATGGATTTAAAAATATTTATAAAATATAGTTGTCAGGCCTGGGTGATTGATTTGATTTAGAGGGAGAAAAAGAAAGTCATGGATGATTCTCAGATTTCTGGCATGGGCAACTGCACAGGCAGAACGCCTAGAAGGAATTAGCTAGCCTCTTAGGGATTTACCTCATAAATTCACTTCTATTTCAGTGACAGCAAGCATCTTAGATATATACACATAAAGAATCTGATTCTCTCCAGAGCTCCAAGAACTAACTTTAGTGCAGATGAAAGTTGAGCTGTAGGAAATTGAGATATCACACATACCTCCTATTCTCAATTGAAAGCTCTTTTTGCTTGAATTCATTGAAGAAAGAATATTCTATGCTCCCAGTTGGTAAAAAAATATAAAATTTTTTTCTATAAGTATAATCCCTACCAAGCTATACAATTTAAATTAGGGTATGATGCCATTCCTAAATTCTCAATGTGTTAATTCTGGGTCTTATGTTATTTCCTCATGTTATCTTACTGACCATAGACATTCTGAATGATACAGTAGACTAGAGGTCCGGTGCAGGAAATTTGTGCACGAGGTGGGGGGGGGGGGCAGTGTCCCTCAGTCCATCCTGCACCCTCTCCAATATGGGACACCTTGAGGGATGTCCAACTGCCCATTTAGACCCAATCCCACCTGCCTGTTTAGACCCACTGGGATTGGGTCTAAATGGGCAGTCGGACATCCCTCTCACAACCCAGGACTGCTGGCTCCTAACTGCTTACCTGCCTGCCTTCCTGATTGTCCATAACTGCTTCTGCCTGCCATCCTGATCACCACCTAACCACTCCTATGCCAACCTGATTGATGTCTAACTGCTCCCTTGCCAGCCTGGTTGCCCCCAACTTCCCTCCTCTGCCGGCCTGGTCACCCCTAACTGCCCTCCCCTGAAGACTTGATCACCCCCAACTGCCCTCCCTTGCAAGCCTAGTCCCTCCTAACTGCCCTCCCCTGCTGGCCATCTTGTGGTGGCCCTCTTGTGTCCACATGGGCCAGCTATCTTGTATGTTGCAATGATGGTCAATCTGCATATTACTCTTTTATTATTTAGGATACAGGCCTGATGCATGGGTGGGGACCAGCTGGTTTGCCCTGAAGGGTATCCTGGATCAGGGTGGGGGTTCCCTTGGGGCATGGGGCAGCCCGGGAAATGGGCCTGTGGTGGTTTGCAGGCCGGCCACACCCTCCAGCAACCCAAGCAGAAGCCCTGGTATCTGGAATTTATTTACCTTCTACAATTGAAACTTTGTAGCCTGAAGCAGAACCAAGCCTCCTGCTTATTCCATGGCTGCAGCCATTTCTGTTTGGATTTGTTTAGCTTCTATAAGTGAAATTTTGTAGCCTGGAGTGGAGGCCTAGGCTGGCTAGGGCTGCAGAAGCTTGACTTCCTCTATTGTTGGGGAAACCCAAGCCTCCCTCCTGCTCTCTGTGGATGCAGCCATCTTGGTTTCAGTTAATTTGCATATTTACTCTGATTGGCTGGTGCAGGTGACATGTGGGTGTAGCTGAGTGATGGTCAATTTTCATATTTATTAGGTAGGATATGTAACCATATCAAGTTATGTTTTGAACCTGATGTCCATTCTGTGTATATTATTTAAAATTAAGAAATTCCTGGGAACATCTTTTTGAAATATTTTTAATGTAATTGATGAAAATCCAACTCAAACTAGCATAAGAAAATGTGTAGCTCATGTACATAAAAACCTTCAGAGAAGGGTAGGATTTAGGCAGCTCTAATTTAAAAAATATATATATGTGTCATAGGGTTCTGTCTCAGTCCAAGACTCACCTCTGTACTCCTTTATTATTTTCATAATTAGGCAGGCTTTCTCCAGGAGAGAGGAAGAGGCCACTGGCAGCTCTTAGCCTACGTGGTCCTCTGGTTTCCCATTGGAAAAGTATGCTGATTTCCTACCATGAAAACACAAAAGACTCATTACTCATCTCTGAACTAGTTGTTGTGGCCAGAAGATGAAGCACTTACTGTCCAATTGGAAAGGATTCAGAGGAGTTCTATGAAGATGAGTAATGGGTAGAGACTAAAATTTAAAACAGTAAATATGTATGTAGTTCTTTGTCTATGCAAAATAAAACCTTTTAGAGGATAATAGATATAAAATCATTGCCATAGTAAAATAGAATCCTTGTGCGTGTGATGATAAGGGCAGGGCTGGTGGGGGTTAGGGGGCAGAAAGTTGGCCAACCTCGCCGAGACCACTGGATAGAGCATCGGCCTGCAGACTGAAAGGTCCCGGGTTCGATTCCAGTCAAGGGCATGTACCTTGGTTGCAGGCACGTCCCCAGCAGGGGGTGTGCAAGAGGCAGCTGATTGACGATTCTCTCTCATCGATGTTTCTAACTCTCTATCCCTCTCTCCTCCTCTCTGTAAAAAATCAATAAAATATATTAAAAAAGAAGAAGAAGAAGAAGAAGGTTGGATGACCTTGCCCTCAGATTGGGATGGGGGCCAAGGCTGGCAGGGGGAGGGGCCAACTGAGGGTGAGATCAGCCCAGGGGAGGGGCTGTGGGCCAATTGGGGTGGGGAGGCTTACAGGGGATGGAGCCAGGCAGGGGAGGAGTTGTGGGAGGTTGGCCGGCTGGCCCCACCCCTCCCTAATCAGGCCTGTTGGCTGGCCACAGTGGGGTCATAGCCACTGATCATTCCAGTCATTCTGGTCCTTCTGGCATTCTGGTTGCTGGCTTTATATATATATATATATATACTAGAGGCCTGATGTACGAAATTTGTACAAAAGTAGGTCTTCTTTCCCCCAGCTGGCATTGGCTTCCCTCTGGCCGATGGCAGGCACCTGAGACCTGGGCTTCCCTTGCAACCTTAGCTTCATCTGGTCTAATTAGCATATCATGCTTTTGTTATTATAGATACTGGTATATATACATTGTGTGTGTGTGTGTGTGTGTGTGTGTGTGTGTGTGTGTGCTTCTAATTCAGGAAAAACAATGGCTATTTTTATTTTTGTATCTATACTCATGATAAAACAGAATAAAAGAAGTTTGAGTAGAATCATGAAACATTTGGATTAAAGATAGAGAAATTTTTAATTGGTGGTTAATAAGTGTTGGAATCAATTAGGCGCCTTCTGTGGAATCTTTTAAAATAAAGTTCCTCTCATATGTTTGACGCTGGGAACCCTATGCTGCTCAGAGTCTGAGTGGCCAGGTAGATGAATGTAGATTTCACAGTGGCAGGAATCATGTGTTATGCAAATTTGCATCTTGGGGGCTGGAGCGTAATAGACTCTAAAATATTTGCTGACTGAATGTGTGCTAATGCTAATATGTATATATGCTCAATTTTTAATTATCTGTGAATGGAATCTGTTTTGTGGATCTACCAAATATATTTAAATATTGTAAAAAATATGTTTTTATTGATTTCAGAGAGAGGAAGGGAGAGGGAGAGAAAGATAGAAACATTGATAAGAGAGAAATATCGATGGGCTGCCTCCTGCATGTCCCCCACCAGGGATCTAGCCCACAACCTGGGCATTTGTCCTGACGGGGAATCAAACCAAGGACCTACTGGTGCATAGGTGTACGCTCACTCAACCACTGAGCACACTGGCCATACAAGAACACTTTTTTATGGCCATGAAGTAAACTGGTTTATTTCATTCACAGTTGGGCTAAAGCTATCCATTTGGACATCACAAGACATGTCTGCTGCTTTGGATGTTAAAACAAATGTTCCATTGCTTAAGCCGGGTATATTTTAGTTTTAGCCAATCATATTGCAGATAGCTACCTTTAAAATATTAAGCCAGGATCATGTAATATGGATTAAATTTCAATATTAGAAAAAATAGTGGTCTATACAAAATAATGTCCTACACATTGGCAAACAATCTCTGTCCTGTTTCCTTTATGCAGTTCTAAAGTTATGTATGTCAGGGCTTTAACAAACTTGTGCTTGTAGACCCGTCAATGGGAGGCACCCCAGAAAGTGGCCTCCGTGATAATTTTCATGTGATTCAGCGTGCTGAAAGGGTTCACTGTTTTTGCTCCAATTCTTTATTGAGATCCTTAAAACTTGATTTCTGGCTCTTTTTTTTTTCCTTCACAAGAGAACAAACAAGCTATAGTTTTGAGTCAATAGGAACCCCAAGCATTTTTATTAATCTGTGCTCAGCAACAGCCTGAGCCTTGTATGGTTGTTTTATCCTCAGCACAGTGTGTATCTATAATTTCCTGTTCGCCATCTGGGAAAACCAGATGTAACACTTTAGAGAAGAAGCACCAAAGCTCCATCGCTGCCTCCTTGTTTCAGATGCAATCAAAGTAGTGAGCTTAATGGCGTGTTCTTGGCTATACTACAGCAGAGTTGTCCATAGTCTTGACACAAATTGATCTGTGTTCATTATTTGTCCAGAGGAATCTCTATTCCAGATATAGTTCTGTTAAGTACTATATTGGTTCAAGCTGGTAAATATTAATTTTTAAATCAAAACTAATACCCTTACATCTCGGTGGCAATGCTCTTAGAAGCTCTAGAAGTTCTTGCTACATCTTTGGTGAGGAGACATTGCTCCTTGCCCCGCTCGAGCAGCCCTTTTGTTTAGAGAGGCAGCGTGTGCAGTGGTTAGAAGGAGACTGTGGAGCCAGACCTACTCCTCAGGTTCAAACTCTGGTTCGGCCCTTTCCTAGAGTTTAACCTTGAACAAGTTATATAACCTCTCTGTGTCTTGACTCAAGATTGCTGTGAGGATTAAATGAGTTACTCTACTCATTCGACTCATCTGCTACTGAGAAGAGTGCTTAGCACTTAATAAATAACACTTGCGTGTCAGATATTTTTACAGCTGCTCCTATCTCAACATCTTTGCACTTGTGCCTTCTCTCTGGAATGTTCATCTTCAGACATTTGCATGGCACGCCCCCTCACTTCAAATGTCACTCCTTAGAAAGGCCTTTCCTGACCATCTTTTTCACTTTCCTTTTCTATTCAATGCTTCCTAGACCTGATCGCCACCCAATATCATTATATTTTATAGTTACTTTATCTTTCTAACTCTCTGTTTCTTCAGAAAGAATGTCATCTCCATAGGATCATCTGTGTAGCAGTGTATCCAAAAAGTCTAGGACAGTGTCTGGTGTATACACAGTAGGCACAGGTGCTCAGGAATTATTTGATGACTGAATATATGAAGAAATGATTATAAAAGTAGGTCTACATTGGAATGCATTTGTATAAATACATAAATCTTTATATCAGAACTTCATAGAGCACAAAATAATTACAGTTACTCCAAAGTGAACTAGATCCTGGTTTTAAAATATGTTTGCAGTGAATTGAAGAACACTAGGCTCATATCCAACACTTAGGAGTGTCTATAGAGATTGAAAACATAAGCCTGACCTTTCAGTTCAACTTCTCAAAGTCAATTTTGTGTCCAGTGTCCAGATGTTTAACATACACTTGAAACAGAAAGAAAATGGTACAACTATAAAGATTTGAGATTTTTTTTCACACAGAAAGATGGCAATGCTTCCTGTCATTGGTGAAGAAGGGTTTTTTGGGTTTAAAAAATATATATTTTATTGATTTTTTTTTTTTACAGAGAAAGGGAAAGAGATGGAGAGTTAGAAACATCAATGAGAGAGAGTCATGGATCAGCTGCCTCTTGCACTTCCCTACTGGGGATGTGCCCGCAACCAAGGCACATGCCCTTGACCGGGATTGAACCCGGGACCCTTCAGTCCGCAGACTGAGGCTCTATCCACTGAGCCAAACCGGTTTCCACAGAAGGTTGTTGTTTTTTTAAAGTAGTGATCACATAGTATGCATTTCTTTAGTCTCTCTATTTTCAATTTTGAATAACCTCATTATGATTTTATTAGCAATTGGCCTTACGTTTAAAAGCTTCTTTTGTATAAAGGATGGAAGAATATCTTAAACATTTTACCTAACTATAGACTACTAGAACCTCTAGTGACTTGATTTGACAGGTGTCTTGGCATTGTTGGTTTGATAATGATTACACCTAAATTGTAGAATGACATTTCTGGCTTGGCTTTGCTTGTTTAAAATTAATCTCAAAGCAGGCCGGGGAGAGTGCTCCACTTGGAACTCTACACAAATGCAGCTGTAAGCATTGGAGTATCTTCGGTGAGTTCTTAAGAGGATTAAAGAAAGGGGTTACAAGCAATAAGACACCTGGTTTTAGCATGTGTGATGGCCTGATAGCCTCTATATTTTCTTGAACATTTCTCCTCAAAAAGATGCCACCTTAGAATCTAACTGTCCAAAATTGCATTAGAGTAGCATTTAATGGATGGACTGTAGTGTTCTGTGCTCTGTTGTTGGTGGTGAGGCTCTGCCATATTTTTTTGCAGGATTTCTACATGATAATTGATGGCTGTGCTGCTAGTGGGCTATCAGTCTTCTGTCTCTTGGACCTGGGGTTTTAAGTATCTTGTTAGAGATATCTATATAGGTCAGAGTCCAGTTATAGTTTGGTAAGAGTTTTAATTTAATAAAGGGCACATTCACATTGGAAAGATAGGAGAAAAAGCAGTACAGGCCTCTTTCCCCTTCAGACATATTAAGTCTTCAGTGTTTTCTGGTTTGCTACTTTCATCCACTATTTGTGCTTTCTTCTGTTGTTAAGTTTTGATTAGAGTCAGGCTAGTAAAGGAAAGTGAAATTTTTTCAAGGACAATAAATTATTTTTACCTTGACTCTACTTCCCAAGCCCACCCCCCACTCAGCTTTGATCTTCTGGATCATGTCTTGTCATTTTTCTTGTTTGAAGGGTCCAGAGAAGAGAGCATTGGTTCCATAACTGCTTCCTTCCTGATGCAGCTGTGATGTCTGGATTGTCTGAAGTTCTTTTGAAATTCTTCTATGACAGCTCTATTGAATTTTTCTCCGCAATCATCCTTTACACAGACTATCTTGAAGGGATTGTGAAATGATGTATCTCCCTTTCTCTCTGGACCTTTTTTCTAAAATTATTAAAATTCACAGTCCAGGTCGGGCCGGGGTGGGGGGGTAGTACTGACTAGAAAGGGTTAATGGGGGAAAGAAGAGGGCATCTGTAATGCGTTCAACAATAAAAATTTTAAAAAATACACAGTCCACATATCATGGAACCAATTAATCCTGTGCTGTCCTCCTATGTGGCTATTAATTCTTATCTTAACCCCCCAAAATCGGAGCATATACACAAATCTTTGTCCTTGAAAGTTTTATAGCCCCAGAGGAAGAACAAAGATTAATCATAATTACATTATCTTCCTGAAAATCTCAAGCCATGCTTCCCCTTTTAAGAACACAGATGATTCCTGAACCAACAGAAAACAAAGCTGAGAAATTTTTGAGCCTTAATTTTTCTTTGCCATTGTCTGGGAAGGGGAGTATTGCTTTCCAGATTGGTCCACATCCTTTTCCTATCAGGTCACTTAAATAACAAATGTCATTCTGGATCCTCATCTTATTTCCTTATTGTCAAAAATGATTTGACCACCCAACTCCCCCACACATAATAGCTCACTTCTTCCTTAAGTTCCCACCATGCTCCAGGTAGGTCATTCTATCACACTTAGCACATCACATTAAGATTTGGTATAAGCCTCACATCCATGCTAGACTCTGGTGTTATCTATAATAATAAAAGAGTAATATGCTAATTAGACCAAACAGCCAAATGACCTTCCCGATGTCCTTTTGGACAAAGTGGGGGCTACAAGGGCTGAGGTAAGCAGCTGCGGCTGTGAGGGCCAAGCCCCTTGCACAAATTTTGTGCATAGGGCCTCTAGTGTCAAATAAATAAATAAATAGTAGCCACATGAAAGTCAATGCTGAGTTTTCCATGTATACAAGTTTAAGAACATAGTCCATTATATGACACTGTAACCATGCTGCTCTCACAGTGGAAAGAGTTGTACTTCTTTTGAACCATGGTGTGAGAGAGGTGTGTGTGTATTGTCGATGAAAGAATACCCAGCCTATATAAAAGCTTTACAAGAGTTTATGTGAACCAAAATATTAAGGACACGACTAGAAGCAAAATCTCAATGGCTTGAGAAAGTGCTTTTGAGAATGGCAGTTTTGCATTTCCTTGAATGCAGTTAGAATCAGAGGAAAAAACATAAGGAAGGTTCATGAAATCCATTGGTGGTAGATTAAGAAGGTGGGAGGAAGTAAATTAGGAAGATCTCTGGGATTGGATGAAAAGCAAATGGAGAAACACACACTTACCTTACATTGGTGGGTACAGGATAGTTAACATTTAACATTTACAGCACATATGGATGGTACATAAGGAGCAAGAAAACAATGAGAGTCTATGTCCTCTGGTGCCTGTGGTTGTGCTTTTGAGGGATCTAGATATGAAAATCACTAACGTTTCATAGGTGTGTTAGCCTACATGCCTAAGAACCATGGACAGGTCACTTCAGGTAAAGACTGACCTTTCCTGAGGACGCTCTAGGCCAGGGACCTAACTGCCTGCCATGGACTAGCCAGTTAATGATCAGACCATCCTGAACAGTTTTTGGTCCCTGAGTTTTGGTCCCTGAGCCACAAGGTGGCCTGCCTTGTACCACTACCCTCCACCCCCCACAGAGCTTGCAGATTGATTATATAGCCCCTGTTTTGTTCGGTGTGTGAGTGCATGCATATGTGTAACTCTGAAACACTAAAAACGGCAAACTGCTAGAGAAAGCAAACTTGGATGAATGCATAGTCTTTTTCTAGCAAATAATATTTGGGTACCCCACTCCTGGTTCAGTCTTAGTTTATTATTCATTCATTTTATATTATATAGAGTATATGTCTTTATCAGCTACTTAAAAACCTTAGGCAACATCAGTTAAATGTCAGGATCTTACAGAAATAATGAAAAAGCATTTTTTTGTGTGTGTGTGACAAAGAATGTTGGGGGAAAAAACCATCATGAGAATGTTATTTACTGCTACCCAGGTAATAAAATAATGCGATGGCAACCCTTAACAAGCTTGCTTCAACTGTGGAAGAAAACGTCTTTAGAATTCCAAGGACAGTAATGTAGCTGGGAAAATAACAGCTTGGACATAGCAGAGAAGGCCACTGAGATGGCGTGTGCTCCCTTACCCTTCAAACCGCCACCTCTGAGGAACAGATTCCTGAGCAGTTGGGTAATCTGCATCCTGACCAAGCTTTAATTACACTTCACACTTCTGTGATTTTAAATCTGAAATTTATATTTAAATGTGGGTCACCTTGGCAGGACCAAATAGAGATTTTAAACACATATGTTTAAGAGATCGCATATCTTTCTTGTTTTCAAATGACTGAACGTAGACCCAGAGCCTTCACATATAAGTCACCCCTATGGGTGTTCAAGGAAGTGCTTGCTCTTCTGAGAAATGGTGTCAGACACTTGGTTAGAGGCGATGAAATCTTTCAGGATAAGCTTGCTGTTGCAGCAGATCAATGATGTTAACCAAATATTTGGGTATCCTATTAATGATGTATATCCTATATAATAAAAGTGTAATATGCAAATCAACTGAATGGCCCAACAATGGAACCACCATCCAGAAGGCCATCTGGGATCATGCTATGACACCCACTGGTGCCAGGCCAGCCAAAGTGGGTGAAATAGGATTGGTCGAGGGTCTGGCCATCGCCTCATTGGCCAGCGGGCTGTGGTGGGTGGGCAGGGCCTCCCTCTGCCAGGGAAGCCCAGGTCCCAGATACCTGCCAGCGGCTGAAGGGAAGCCAGTAGCCAGAGGAAGGAAAGCCTACTCTTGCATGAATTTCATGCATTGGGCCTCTAGTCTATAATAATATGCTAATTAGACTGGACCTCTTTCAGACATCCTTTCTGTCAAAACAGGACCTGGAGGGAAGCCAGCTCAGGTCCCGGGTGCCTGTGGACGGCAGGAGGAGGGAAGCAGCCCAGGTCCCGGGTGTCAGAGGGAAGCTAATGCTGGCAGCTGGGGAAAGAAAGGCCTACTCTTGCACAAATTTTCGTGCATCTGGCCTCTAGCAATTTCTATATGTGAGTAAGCTCAGCAAAGTAATTAAATCAATGCGTATACCAATGTGAAGGATAATGGCTATCATTTGTTGAGTCCTACATGCTAGGCACTGTGGTTTTCATCAGAGTAATTTCATTTAATTCTCATGACACATTTATGAAAAAATAGATTTTATTCATATTTTATAAGCGAGGCTCGGAGGGGTAACTTCACTCACCCATAGTCACCCAGCTATTAAATAGCAGTGCCAAGGTTCAAAAACAGGCCTATCTGATTGAGAGTCCACATCACATCTATAAGCACTTTGCTTTCTCACTGTTTTGTGAAATCATAGTCTTTCTGTCTTCAATTCAGAATGTCCCAGGCAGTAGCGGGTTTTCTACCAATAATCAAACCCAGGTGCATTAGTCTCTGTTCTTTGTGAAGGCGGGCAGCAGACTCTTTAAGCAAGTGTCTGATTTAGAGGAAGTGGTTCCTCTGACTCATCTCCACATACCTGAAGAGTAGTCCTCCAAATGAGTTATGAAGAACAGTACTGACATTTGGCAAGATTTTACCATCTAGCCTGGGCAGTGTGGCTCAGTGGTTGAGTGTTGACCCATGAACCAGGAAGTCATGGCTCTATTCCTGGTCGGCATATGCCTGGGTTGTGGGCTCAATACCCAATGTGGGGCGTGCGGGAGGCAGTTGAACAATGATTCTTACCATTGATATTTCTATCTCTTCCTCTCCCTTCCTCTCTCTGAAATCAATAAAAACATATTCTTAAACATCACTTATTTTTTTTAAAAATCTTATCATCTAAAAGTACATGATACCTTCCCAGGTGGCATGAATATCAATCTTGAATTTTCAGCATGCTTTAAAAGTTGTTTCCATTTTATGGCACATCAAACTTTTATTTGAAGTAAAAGAGAAAAAGTAATCTTATAACCTATGGATGAGGACAATGGGAAGGGGAGGGGGTAAAGGCAGAGGGTGGGGTGGGAATCGGGTGGAAGGGAGCTATGGGGGAGAAAAAGGAGAAACAGTTGTGATAATCTGAGCAATAAAGATTTATTTTAAAAAAAGAAAAAGAAACCGAGTATACCACAATAAGGGGAACTGCTTGAAGACATCAGCCCAACTCTACAATTAAGTTTGGCTACAAATACAAACCTCAGCCGAAAATCTTTACTGCATATTAGATCATGGTATTTTTTTTTTAATGAGAAGAAATTTAGAAAGTTCATAAAGAAGATAGCCTTAAATTTTTAAGGCAGGTTTGGGACTATTTAGATTTTCTCACACCTTCATGATTATTCTCAGAAATTAATATTACTCTGTTGTTCCCATTTCATTTTACTGCCCTGAGATCCTGTTGTTGAAACTACAGGACCTGGAAAATAACAGGAACATCCTGTTGTCAAAAATATTCCTTCTGATAAAGTGTTGATTCAACTGAAGCCAATTTTTTTTTTCTCAGAGAGGGGAAAGGCCTCAGTGGAGGGGGCTTATGAATGACAAAGTCATTTGGGATTCATTGCCGTTTCCTGATATCTGTTAATTTCTACCTGAATGAAATGGATTCTTTTGTTTGAATTTTCATGTTTGTTTTTAATTTTAATATGTGAAGTCATTAAAAACTTTAATGGAGGAATAGTATGGTCGATGCCGCCTGGGGGATTACTGTGAAGTGTTATGTTCAGAAATACGCATGTTCTAGAGACCCCTAGCTCTTGGGGATTCATACGCAAAGTAAAGTAAAACACTAGGGACAGTTCCTGAAATGGAATTTTTTTAGATTATTAGCAGAACGTGGCCCCTGACAATAGTCTGTTATTTTTCTGTCGAGTCTGACTTATGCTCAGAGCCTCCTTTAGAGCATCGACCTAGGAGTTTTGATAGCGAGGTTTTGGACAAACTTTGCATATTGGTTTGTGTTTGTGTTTTTGGTTTTTTCATCCATAAAACTATAGGCAGACGGGATGACTTCTACTATCCCTTCTAGTTCTAAGATCCTATGAAGAAGAAAAATTCCAAAAGGAGGAAGAACAATTATCTTTCCAATAGGTAGCTCGGGTTGATGGGGCTATCAGTGCCTTGTCTTCTAACAGTCAGCGTTGAGGATCCTCCAGTGGAATGCAGGCTTCCAAGAGGCTAGAAACTCCTCCTCTTCTGGAAATCTATCAGCTTATTGGCCTTACCCTTCATTTGCCCTCTCCTTGGGGGCCTTGGAGCAGGAGAAATAAGAAACTATCAATTAAATCCCTAAAGGAGCTCTGAATCAACAGCCCCGTCTACTGCTGCTGACACTTCAGAGCCAAGCGGGCCACTCAGTCTGGGTGGGGCCATCATGCCATGTTGGACTTTCTTGAATAGCACCTGCCTCTTGTTGAATGGCTCATGATTACCTTCACTTTTCAAATTGCAGCCAAGTTTTAACAACTGGCTTTGCAGAAGCACACATGAGTCATGAGGAAGGGCAGGGAAGGGAAAGTTTTCCTCCTCCTCCTCATGCAGAGCCGCTGTGCACACAGGCACTCGCCTTATTTGCAAGGCGGAATCACATTACACATCTGCTGACTGATAAGGAATTCGAGAGAGAAAAGCTGCTGTCCAACCCTGCCTACTCCAGTAAATTTTCTTTTATTGAATTCATAGTGTTCAGCACTTTCTCCCTTTTTTGGAACAGGTTAAGTCTTGTATATACAGGAGAGGATCTAGATCTTAGAATGCCAGGCT